>CM032453.1:29604302-29829302 GCA_019049505.1 Pachyrhynchus sulphureomaculatus | reverse complement strand
CTGACGCCATTGAACAACAAAATTACGTATTCAGCATTCCAGATTTTACATTGCTGAAAAAATAAGATTTAGGATACTTGTTAAAAAAAACGGGTCAGCAACAGCTGCATAGACAACATGCCGAAAAGGCCCAATTTAGAGTATTTTACAGAAATATAGATTCACTAGAGCTCTCAACAAAAATAATATTGACATTTCTGTGAGCCAGAATCGACTATATATTTGCTTTCAACCGCACAGTTCACGCTGTACATATACCACCACACTGCGACGTTGCATGTCCTTTATAAGCATCTTAGACATTCATACGGTATTAATGAGGTCCGTAGTAAGACATACAAACCTGACATAGTAGTCTTCGATTAATTAACAAAAAAGATTCTTAATTTAGTTTTCGTGCTCTGCTTGAAAACAAAGGAGAAGGAAAAGCTTCCTAGGTAGAAATTTTTTAAATAAAAATGATAAAAACTCTCTCCTACTCTCTTTCTCATTTACATTAACGATCTGCTAGAAAGGACCAAGAGTCCTATCTACAGCTTTGCAGACGATAGTACGCCTATTTCTTCATTCACTTTGAGTGCTCGAGTATCACCTGCTCTGGTAAGAATCCACAGTCAACAGAAAGTTGTTCAACTTAATAAAGATCTGGGAGAAATTCTATCTCCATTCCTCTAGCATCGTTACTTAATTTGCTGGGCGCGGAATCTTTTCGCAAAATACGGTAACAATGGTAGTTCTTATCATTTGAGATTCATAGGTGTTAAAAACACGATGCTAGAAATTCTGAACAAGATATCAGCTTGCTCTATCTCAACTAGCAGACCATTCAGGCAAATGGTTTTGGTCAATGCTCACTCACCGTATGGACCTGTGGCGTGATATTTACCAACTGGCAATTGCTTCTACTGTCTTTTAAATAATCATAATAATATTAATACTAACCAGTCAGGGACAGAATTCTCCTAGTACGGGAGTTGACGATCCTGAGGTACCTGAGTCATGTTGTGCTGTGTGTGCACAACATGTCTTCTCAAAACAAGGAAGAACTTTTAAAGACAGACCAACAATAATAAACACAAAAAAACACACCAACTATTTACCTTCTACTAACAGGCAACCCAATATCGGGACACTTTAAGCTTCTCACACCACAGATCATTGAAAACTCCCCAAACAACAGTAAACCAATAAAAGAAGCATCGAGCGAGCGACGTAACGGTCGAGAACATCGCTGGAAATGGCAGCTCGACCAGAACTATGAAGACCGAGCAAAACAAAATGGACCTGCCAAAAGTGTTGTGCCGGCAAGTAAGCCGACAACCACCAAGGCGGGAAAATCAAAGCAACACATGAGCACTACAGAAATCAACGAATACGTCATACGTTGCTATAATAAAACCACAAAACCTGACAAGAAATCACTTAGAAAAAAATTACTCGCTCCTAGATCAACCGAAATCAATCCCAAACACAACCGATACAGATGCGGAACAAACACAACCACCAGAGTCAAACCAAACCACGTAAAAAAGGCTATGGAAACAAGAAAAAGTCATCATTGTCCCCTTCGTCATATCAGTCACAGTCCTTACACCAACAACATTCACACCACACTTAGTACATTTAGGACTCAACACAAACATACACAAAAACATTCAGAATGTGTGTGTGTGTGTGTGTGATTTTGAAAATATGTAACATTGTCAGGTCATTCCTTAATACACAATGGTAATAGCGTTTGTGCTGACTTGGCTTAAGCCCGTCAGTCAAACATGGAACCACATTGTCCAAATGTGAGAAAGAAAAACAAAAGTACCAAATATTAATAATAATAGTATTTATTTCTTAATAATAAATAATTTCAGAAAAATGAAAACAGCTCATAAATAATTAAACAGATAATATAAGGATGGATTGAAAATTTCGCGGCCTAGTCAAGAAAACTAAATAAAATACGTATAAAAACATTTTTATTTTTCGACGTAATCTTCACCTAGCTCTTTGCACTTCTTCCACCTGCATTCCCAAGCTTCTACACCTGTTTCAAAAAAAAAATCCTCAAGGTCTTCATAATACTGGTTAACTGCAGCTTCGACTTCTTCATTTGATGAAAATGTCTGGCTACCGAGGTGTTTTTTAGGTTTGGAAACAGATGAAAGTCCGAAGATGCCAAATCAGGAGAATAAGCCGGGAGGAGCAGCAATTCGAAACCACAATCACGAATTTGAACCATAGACTCAACAGACGTGTGAACGCAAGCGTTGTCCTGATGAAACAAAACTTTCTTTCTCAGTAATCCTGGGCGTTTCTCTTTAATTTCTTGACGTAAAAGACGCAAAAGGGTGCAATAGTAAGTCGAGTTTATCGTTTGGCCTTTGGGAAGGTAGTCCGCCATAATAATACCTTTAGCATCTCAAAAAACTGACGCCATCACTTTTCCAGCCGACAGAATTGCATTCGCTTTTTTTTGAGATCGGTTCACCACATTTTTTCCACTACTTGGGTTGTTGTTTTGACTCTGGAGTATAGTGGTGAACCCAGGTTTCGTCCATTGTCACAAACTTGTTAAGAAAATCTTGCGGAAATCGTGAGTCGAATTCGTTTTTGTTCAACTGAAAGCAATATGGGGACCCACCTAGCAGAAATCTTAGAAAATCTGAGTTTATTGGCAATGCTGTTTTGTGTTCATTCATACGAGATGCCTTTAGTGTCTGCAATCTCCCTGATAGTTAATCTACGGTCTTTTAGTATGAGATCCCACACTTTGCCGATATTTTCTTCAGTCGTAGACGTCGTGAGCCGGCCGGAACGAGCATCATCTTCGATGCTCTCTCCTCCACGTTTAAATTCTGCAACCAATTTTTTCACAGTGGTATACGACGGAGCAGATTCCCCTAGTGTTATTTTCGTACCATCGTGGATCTCCTTTGGTGTTAATCTTTTTTTAAACATGTACTTAATGCACGTTGTTCAATTTTTTTCGTTTTTCCAAAAACGCTGCATTTGGTCTCACTAAACTCGTTCTAACCTTAAAACCACAAATTCTACAGCAACAAAATTTTACATTGTGGCAACAAAAGAAAGTATGAAATTATATTTTAATTATTTTTTGGTGAGGCCGCGAACTTTTCGATCCATCCTCGTATACAAAATTTTATAAATATCCAATAAAGAAAGAACCACAGCAGTAGACAAGGTTTATTATTGTTTGTGTGCAAACACATTTCAGTTGTTTTTGGTTATTGTTATACTTGTACGCCAGTATTAATAGCTTCTTTACTAAGATACTGTACTCTAAAGGGAGATTTGAGAATTAAATTTTTAGGTCGTTTTAGATAATTATCCCGAATAAACTTCAAGATATAATATAGACAAAATGAATGAAAGAACTCATAAATGTACTACAACGTATTTTAGGCTTTATCAGAAAACATAGAAGAAACTGGTAAAGAGATAATTTTGAACATAGAAGCTGTCATGAACTAATAAAACCTCAATAAATGCTATTAAAATAATTTTAATTGATGCCAAATCCTATGACTTACTATAGTAAGAAAGCAAATATATTTTAACTAATTTATTTCATAATGCCAGCACAAAAAATGTCATTTATTCAAGCAATTGTTGATATACAATTTATTAATTTTTCACTTTATCATTTACTTTATAAGTGTGTGCAATTTCATGGATTTAACAAATTATCAAACAAAATAACTTCTAAACTAAAATGTTTTCTTCTTGCATAGATTACACAAGTACCACCACAATCAAATAGTAAGGAATTCTGAAATTCTAATTATATGGTAAGGAGTATTATATTGCAACCAACCACAAGGTTCATCTGTATCCTCTATCGACCACCAAGTTATACTAACTTTAGAACACTTTTCGCTTCTCTTGCAGACACCATCAATCATTTACAAATTAACTATCCAAATGCCGAAATTGCCATCCTGAGCGACTTTAATGTCCACAACATCAACTGGCTTAAATATTTAAATACTACCGATGAACAAGATCGTGAAGCCGAATCATTTTCAATCAGTTGTGGCTTAACTCAGCTTATTGACGAACCAACACGGATCCCTGATCGAGATGGGGAGTCTGCCAGTCTTCTTGATCTGTTTTTAACCACCAATCCGGAGATTTACACGGTCAGCATAAATCCGCCGTTAGGTTCTTCCGACCAAAAACTACTTTCGACATTGAGTATTCTACCAATCAGTGACAGAGAGGCGCCTAAACCGCGTAAGATTTGGCACTACAAATCTGCTAAATGGGAAGATCTCATAGAATATTTTCGAACGTTCCCTTGGTTAGACATTTGTTTTCGATCCGACGACCCATCTGACTGCACCAGGGAGGTTTCCGATGTTATCTTGGCCGGTATGGAGGCTTACGTCCCTTTTTCGAAAAAGTGCCCTTCCAACGGTAAGCCTTGATTTGACCGTAAATGCAAAGAAGCTGTTGCTTCTAAACAACTTGCATACCGACAATGGCGTGAAAATCCTAACACCATAAATCGTAACACCTTTGTTCGTGCCAGGAACAGATGCAAAGAAATTGTCGACGAAACCAAGGAGGCGCACAATCAACAGATTAGAAACAAACTTCTCGCTTGTCCCAACAATTCCAGGTCCTTTTGGTCAGTCGCTAAGGCAGTTAGTCAAAATTTCACCAAATCCACCATACCACCACTTACACGGCCAGATAATTCTATTGCAACGACACCTGTTGAGAAAGCGAACTTGTTGGCTGAACTCTTTGCTTCACATTCCACTATCGATTTCCAATGAAAAACACCACCTACTATTCCCATAGTGCAGTCAAAGATGCCCGATATTGTCTTGAGACAGCGTATCATAAAACGTATTTTGATGAAGCTAGACACCAAGAAGTCTTATGGCACTGACGGAATACCTGCCATAATTCTCAAAAACTGTGTGAGAGAACTAACACCAGTTTTCTGTAGACTTTTCAACCTATCCTACAGAAAGGGAATATTTCCTTCCTGCTGGAAATGTGCCACATTTCAACAGATACCTAAAAAAGGCAAGAAGACCTTGACAAAATATGGCTTTCGTAAAAGCAGTTCAACAGGAGATCTTCTGACTTATGTAACACATGTTTGGAACAACGCGATTGAACACTTTGGAGAATCTCGAGCGGTTGCTCTTGACGTATCCAAGGCATTCGACCGTGTTTGGCACGATGGACTGTTGGCTAAGCTACGTTCTTATGGTATGTCTGAAAAGTTCTGTTTGTGGTTCTCATGTTTCCTCAGAGAGCGTTTTTCACGAGTGGCAGTTGACGGATTTCTTTCTAATACCTTCAACGCCGGTGTACCCCAAGGCTCCATACTGTCTCCTACTCTCTTTCTCATTTATATTAACGATCTTCTGAAAAGACCGAAAATCCAATCTACAGCTTTGCAGATGACAGTACACTTATCTCTTCATTCACTTTGAACGCTCGGACATCGGCTACTCAGACGAATATCCGCAGACAGCAGGAAGTCATTCGAGTTAACAAAGACCTGGAAGAAATTCTATCTTGAGGTGACAGTAACCAAGTGGAATTTAATGCTACAAAAACCCAGGCGGCAGTTTTTTCTAAAAAAGTTAACGTTGCTGAACCCGACATAGTTATGTCGGGGCACTCCATTCCTCTAACATCGTCACTCAATTTGTTGGGCATTCATTCGGGAGCAAATATGTCCTGGCATGAACATGTTGCAGGCATAGCAAGGAGAGCTTTCCAAAAGTTGGGAATATTATTTCGAACCAGAAAACTTTACACTCCACAACTGTTAATTCTTTACAAAGCTCAAATTCGACCAACTATGGAATACTGCTCCAATGTTTGGGGCTCCGCTCCCAAACATACACTGCATTTGTTGGATTCTATTCAGAGAAGAGCTGTTCGTCTAATTGGAGACCCAGAACTGACCGGCGGCCTTAATTCGCTGGAACATCGAAGAACGGTTGGCGACTTGAGCCTATTCTACAAGTATTTTCATGGGAAGTGTTCGAAGGATGTGGTCCGCTTAATTCCTCCCAGAGCGGTGCTTGTTAGAAGCACACGTCGCGCTAATACTTCACATCCGTATAAGGTTCAGCTTGTTACTCCTCGTACAACGCTTTTCAAGCAGTCTTTTATATGGAGAACATCATCCCTGAGGAATAATTTGCCCAGGACTGTGTTTCCCACCGAGTACAATTTACAGCGATTCAAGAACAACGTGAATCGCTTTCTCCGCACAAGTGTCGCTCCTGTAGCGCTTTAGGGACTTTCCTGTAGCACGTGTGCTAGACCCATAAAAAAAAGCCCTTTTTCTTTGTTGACAGATTTTTTAATATTACAATCAACCTAATTAAACTAAAAATCATTCCATATTTCATTTCATACTTAATCTTTCCTTACGACTTCATATCAATAAACAACCGGCTTAATGTGAAAATAATTATAACAAAAAACATGAAATTAATATGAGCTGAAGAAACTAACTACATTTTAATAGCGATTCATTCTTAGGTAAATATTTCTTTTATAAAACATTAAGCCTTTGTTTGGTATTTCATTTAGTAAAGAGTTTTATTAAGTTTTGGAACGCAAAATATTAAACATTTTCGGGATTAGATGGCAAAATAATATAAAATAAAAAACACTAAACGAGAACAGACCTCCTTGTTGGGCGTCACAGATTACATTACTATAATTTCGCCCCTTATTGAGATTCTTATATTCGAAATTAGTAATTCATTAACTTATTTCACGTGAAACAGTAAATATTTAAAAGTTTGAATTAATTTCAATTATTACGGTTCTTCTTTCATATGATCGGCAAAATATGGGAAATAACAAGTTTATTGTTATTATTTATTATTATTATTTCTTGAGGTTGACAGTAAATCGCCACTCCAAAATGACCTGTTACCATACAGGTGTACCATAACCATAACCAAAATCTCAGTTTGTCTAATAATCTTTGATGGTTCTTTCTATTAACCCAAAAGAGAAGTAAAGATATTATATATTTATATGTCTCCCTGTTTCTGGCATCACATATATCTTTTTAACTAATCATATAATTTTCACGAATTTTTTAATAGTAGGTATGTTGTCGGGAAAAAAGTCATGGTACCTCTCTATTATAAACCAAATTTTGAATTTAATGATGTAATTGTTATATTCTAGTTAATTACAAGATATTGTCGAAAATATAATCTCTTACATAATGGAAGCTTAATGTATTAGTAAACTGTTCATTGGCAAATAGAAAAATCCTGTAAAAATAATTGTAGTGCAGTAAAATACCTTAATCTTTTTGCGAATTTTTGTATTTCATTATCTAATTCATAAATTATTACTATATATATATATATATATATATATATATATATATATATATATATACATTATATATATATATATATATATATATATATATATATATATATATATATATATATATATAAAAGAGAATTCACAATATTGTGAGGGTAGCGGTCAGAAGATTTTGGCCAAATAAAACTCTTAGTTAATAGTCTAGCTTTCGGAATATATTTCTTCCTTCATCAGGACACTCTACAAGTAAAATGGACAGTAAATTTGTGCTAATTAATGAAGCAGATGGTAAAAAACTAACTGGTATCACTGAACAGAGAAATTACAGTATTAAACTTACTTAACATGAGTTATCTTCCAGGATAAGCATTGTTCATTCAAAAACAACTTGTAAAAAACAATTTTATACTAAAAACTAAAAGACTACATATTTAAAACTTGTTAAAAAATTTTTACATTTTCTTAATCATTACTAGTGAAACATGTGGTTTCAGGAACCGAAAAAGTGAGAGAGGTTAGAAAAATCCCGGCATTTTTGACGTTTGGCAGACAGTTCGCGTCTGCATATTGTACCACCAGGGGCTCAACTATGAACTTTACGAGGGAGTAATCATAATAATAAAAATCTTTTATTTTATTTGGTTTTTTTTTTTTTATTAAAAAAATTTTTTTCAAAAGGAACCTGTTTAATAATTGTTTATTTGGAAGGGCTAGTGGTCAACAGGGGGAGAATCTGGAGAGGTAGATAGCTGTAGTAAGTAAGAGTACACGACGCTAAGGGCGTCCACATCAGTTTTGACGTTCATATTATTAGGTGTGTTATGAATGGCCACCATCTCCAAAAACCTCCTCTTGTAGTAGTTGGTCTCTGAGTAAAGTATTTCAGCCTCTCCGAAATTAATCCTGTGGTCGTGCTGTGTAAAGTGATGTGCCAGGGCACAAGATTGAGTGCTCCTTCTACAGTCGCTCTTATGGGATGTTATTCTCCCTTGTAATTTCTCTGTTCAGTGATACCAATTAGTTTTTTACCATCTGCTTCATTAATTAGCACAAATTTACTGTCCATTTTACTTGTAGAGTGTCCTGATGAAGGAAGAAATATATTCCGAAAGCTAGACTATTAACTAAGAGTTTTATTTGGCCAAAATCTTCTCTCCTCTTTTTCACGAGTCGGTCACGACTACTTCTCCTGTCTATATATATATATATATATATATATATATATATATATATATATATATATATATATATATATATATATAAAGATCCACCAGCACATCCGGTTCGTTAAATCATAACTTAGAAGAAAGTCCTGTTGGAAACCTTTAAGACGACGGCAAAAGGCAGAGCCAACTACGACCAATCAGAGCCGTTAGAACCTCCAGCGCAGGTATAAACATCCAGCATCAAGGTAATCTCTCAAAAAGATACTGTACTCCGACGAGTCAGTATTGAAAATGACAATTGAGACTTTTGCGAAACATCTTCAAAATTCCACCCTGAATATCATAAACGAACGAATATATTACCGGATTGATATAAATATATATATATATATATATATATATATATATATATATATATATATATATATATATATATATATACTCGTATATTTATATACATATATATACATACAGCCTTGGCCAAAAGTATTAGGCACCCCTAATAAACACGTGAAACTCAAAATATTAAAAAAAAAGACTAATTGTTTTAACAATACTATAGGCGGCGCTGTCAAAAGCTAACTTAAACAATAGACAATCTCTTTTACAGGTCCATAAAACACCTGGCCCACAAAATTACGATAATGAGGTTTTATTGAAAAATATCTTTAATGTTTTATCAGTCTCTTTTTACTACTTGTAGTGTCAAGAAGCTTCCGTGCGCGTTTAATTTGTGAACTGGACATTCTTATATTTGAGAAGTGAACTTGGTATCGAAAAATTAAAATTCAAACCCTACATGAACAGGCCAAGTTAGTGAAATGTTCTCGGTGCGCAGTGCAATGTGCTATTAAAAGGTTTGTGGAGACTGGCTCCCATACCTACAAAATGAGAACGGGCAGAAAACGTAAGACTAATGAGCGACAGAACAGAAACCCCATCCGGGAGTCTATTAAATATTGAAAAAAAAAACATCATCTTAGCTCGCTGCAACTCTGTCGGAAGAGATTGGGATGCCGATTAGTTCTCGAACGGCAAGGAGAAGACTGATAGAAGCTGGATTAAGAGGGTGCAAAGCTAGAAAGAAGCCTTGACTTTCAGAGACCAATAGGAAGAGAGTGGGCTCTGAAGCACCAACATTTTAGCGAAGAGTATTGGTCTAATGTTATATGGTCCGACGAATCCAACTTTGAGGTAAGTTTTTATATGATTTATTTTAACAAATAACTACATACAATTACTCTTGATTTAATCCGTTTTAGTCAAAATAATAACTAATTATTTTAATTGAGTATTTTTTCTATTCTTACAGCTATTCGGAACGTCAGGTGTGACATTCGTGAGGCGGCGCGGCGTGTTGGCGAGGAATACCAACCAGATTGCGTGGTACCTACTGTAAAACACGCAGGAGGCAGCATTATGATCTGGGGCTGCTAAAGGTGTCGGCGAAATGTTTGTGAAGGCCGCGTGAACAGCCAAAAGTACATAAGTGTACTAGAAACTGTACTGATGCCTTCGCTAACGCGCATTTTTAGCGACACTAATTTAGACGACATCAAATTCCAGCAAGATAATGCACCTTGTCATAAATCAGCAGCTACGATGCGCTGGTTTAGAGACAATAACATTGTCTTGTTGGATTGGCCGGCGCAGTATTCAGATCTAAACCCTATAGAGCATCTTTGGGGTATTCTGAAGCACAAGATACGGGAACATAGCATAACATCAAAAGCAGCGCTAAAAAGCGCTTTGATGGATGAGTGGGATGCTATAAGTACAAGTGAATGTACTAGGCTTGTACGCGGTATGCCCCAAAGAATTGCTGCTGTAATTAAAGCTAAGGGCAGTCACACCAAATATTAATTTATTTCATAATTTTACCTCAATATGCAATTTTACAAAACATACGAATTTAATTTTTTACCCTGAAACACAAGAACTGAAGTAAATTGTAGGGTGCCTAATACTTTTGGCCAAGGCTGTATGTGTATATACATATATATACATATATATATATATATATATATATATATATATATATATATATATATATATACATATGTAAAAATGGTAAAAACGAAGAAAACAAGTAAACTGTATTTTATGGAAAAAACACCATTTGTATTCACCAAAACTAAATTCTGAATCAAAATTATATATGTAATAATTTTGTGGAGGTTTTAACTTCATTTAGAAAAAAATATATTTAAATAATACCCACTCATTGGGCGCCAAGAGTAATTCACAATTTTTTATCTCCATTTATTTATTAGGGCTAAAAATTATATCCAGAATTTAATAGACAACAATTTACGTAGATAAACCATAATTAATACAAAAAAAAAACTCCTTTTGACCTTTAACGAAACAAATGTATTCTTAATGATGTAAACAACAACCTGTTGTTTAATGTTAAATACATTTTCACCTCTACTAAATCGACTTTAACGTAGGCATACTTCGAAACCCCTGAAAGAAAAAAAACGATTACTTACCTTCAAGTTCAACAACTTTCCCCGCTTTTTTCAGAGCTTTCACAGCCTCATCATGTGTAGCTTCCCTTAGATCGTCCCCGTTGACAGATAAAATAGCATCTCCAACATAAAGTTGCTCAGTCTGATCGGCTGCCATGCCCTTAAATATCTTGCTAATGAGGATTGGCATTTTATTCTCTTTCCCTCCTTTAATAGAAATTCCCAGACCATTATTTTCGGACTTAACCACGCGAACTAATCGTTTCTGATTGGCAACAGAGTCCGGCACATCGGGGGTTTCACACAATCCACTGGGAGTTTCAATGTTATTGTTTAGAGTCCCGTTGAGTGTAGTAGTGTTCTCGTATGACTCGTCGAGAGTTATACATAGAAAGTCATCTTCTAAAGTTACAAACACTCGATACCATTGGCCTCGTACGTGCGTTTCGAGAATGCCACTGCGGCCGTAATAGCCGGGAGAGGTTAAACCATCTACCATGCTGTCGGCTACGCTCATTTTTACATTTTTTAAACGGAATAAAATTATTTAAAGAAAACCGGCATCGGTAGTACCTGTTAACGGTTGCACCTTGATCGCGTTACTGGTTGCACGCATTAGCTACTACTTTTTTTAAAGAGGGGACGCACGGGGTCAGGACGATTTAAACAACAGTGTCGTCAGACAGAGCGACGGCATTGCCTCCCACATGCATTCGGTGGAAGCGTGTTAGCTTTCACTGAATTGCCGTAATCATAGGCCCTACGTTTCGTATACGACAAGGCGATGCGCTTCGGCGCGTCAGACCCTTGCGTTGTTATGGTAACGAGCGTCCCTTGAGGACTGGAGGCAGCTGACAAGCGCCACGCTGCTACGGGCGACGTCTGGTGAATTAACGTGGAAAGTTGAATGGATTTTAATGATTGTGAGAGACGATTACTTTGCGCTGTCGGCGCTTCGAGGTGCAATGTTTATTATGTGGTTTAATATGTGGTGCTATACTGCTCGGATTAACCATGGGTCTTCATAGAAGTAATACATTGTTGATATATTGTATTGTTTCTCTAGATTTCTGGGAGAAAGAAAAGAACCTTGTAGTGTGAAATGTTATCGCGAGTTTCTTACCTAATTCGGCAATAAACCGAATGCAACTTATGATCATATTATAACCTCTGATAACACTGGGATTTAACAAGATGATCCTGAATTAAAACCAAAAACGATGGACTGGACAATAAAAAGTGCTAAGTTACAGCGCAAATTCAAGGTTCAGCGAATGTCAGTGGCTATGGCCACCATTTTCTGAGACACAATAACCGGTCAAGTGCAAGTTGAACTTGCGCAATTAGTGTTCCGTGCGTTGATTGCTTTTGAAATAAAAAATTTTGTTACGTAGGTATAAAATGATCAGTGACTTCACAAAACACACCCCCAAATGAGTTTTCAACAAAGTTTATTTCCAATCTTTACTAAAAACTAATGGCCTTGAAATTTTGGTTTTTTTTTTTATATACCAGATAAATTATTAAAGGTAATGCACTCGTGATAATTTTCGTTCAATCTACACCCCATGGAGAATATTCCAAAATTTTTTCAAAATTTTTTGATCAGCACTTTTTGAGACAAGGAGGATGGACAACAATTTTTCGCAATTTTTTAAAAATAATACAAAGAAAAGTGTGCGCAAGTATATATATATATATATATATATATATATATATATATATATATATATATATATATATATATATATATATATATTTCATATCTTAGAATTATATATATGTATATATATATATATATATATATATATATATATATATATATATATATATATATATATATATACATATATATATATATATATATATATATATATATATATATATATATATATATATATATATATATATACAGCCGACACTGTTTATAGTGAAACTCTATATAGTGAAAAACTCTTTATAGTGCAATTTTTTCAAGACCTAGAATATTTTACATACATAGCAATATATACGGATTTTTTCTTTATATAGTGAAAAACTCTCTATAGTGAAATTTCGGTCAACATTTTGGTCTTTCACTATATAGAGTGTCGACTGTATATATATATATATATATATATATATATATATATATATATATATATATATATATATATATATATATATATATATATATATAGATATATACATATAGATATATATATATATATATATATATATATATATATATATATATATATATATATATATATATATATATATATATTATATATATATATATATATATATATATATATATATATATATATATATATATATATATGTATGTATATATAAATATATATATATATATATATATATATATATATATATATATATATCTATTTTACTCGTGTTTTTACAAGCTTTCATTTGACACCCCACTCGATGACCTATTAAAAAAATTTTTTTTTCACTTCCAATTTCACCGCCAAAACTAACCCCTTAAGTTAAAATTTAACTTTTAAAACTACACGGCTCTGATGAGGCCATCAATTTCTATATTAGTACCAAATTTCAACTTTCTATGTCAAATAGTTTCGGAGAAAATCTGGTGTGACACACAGACAGACAGACAGACACCGAAGTGATCTTATAAGTGTTCCGCACGGAACACTAAAAAGAATTATTCTTATTAACTACCTTTCAAAGGATACTACAATAATAGGCAGTTAATATACTGAATTAACTGATAGAGTTCCCATATATATATATATATATATATATATATATATATATATATATATATATATATATATATATATATATATATATATATATATATATATAGATATATATATATATATATATATATATATATATATATATTAGTATTACGAGGGCAACCTTTTAAATTTTTACAAAAACAACGGAAGGAAAAATTTTTTTTGGTACAAATCGTTGTACGGTTCTTCAAAATATTCGCCTTTAAGATTTTAAGGTCTCATTTTTTTGACATTCGGGGACAAAAAGAAGTCATTAGGGATAAATCCAGTGAATACAGGCAATAAAACATTAGTTGACAAATAATCAATTGTTTGACGTGCTATGTGAGAGCTGACATTATCATGATGAAGAATGATGCGAGATTTTCGGTTGTTTTTTTTTCCTGATTTCAATGACTTCTGGCAAACAAATTGTTGTATACCATTCAGCATTCACTGTTCTTCGATCCTCTAAAGTAACGGTTGCAACGTGTCCAGTATAACTAAAGAAACAAGTGATCATTTTCTTGCTTGCTTCGCGAACGAACCACTTTTTGTTGGATTCGGTTCATTTTGGAACACCCAAACAGTTGATTGTTTCTTACTTTCCGGCCCGTACGAATATATCCAAGTTTCTTCTCCTGTTACGATATTGTATACGGATTTTGCATGTCCTCGGTCGAATTTTTTGAGCATTTCCTTACACCAATTTACACGACCTGTTTTTGAGTTTCCGCCAAATTATGCGGAATCGATCGGGAACAGATCTTTTTCACAGCTAAATGGTCATGCAAAATCGAATGTACTGAAGTCTTTGATATGCCTAAGAATGCCTCTATCTCACGGTAAGTTACCTGCCGATCCTCTTCATTCATATTGCTCACAGCATCGATGTATTTTGGAACAACAACCGATTTTGGTCGAGCTTCACGAATTTCATCGCTGACGGAAGCATGACCATGACGAAATTCTGCAATCCAATTGTAAACTGTTTTTTTTGATAATGAATTATTACCAAAAGTTAAACAAAGCGATTCGAGGTATTATTGTTGGTAAAAAATCATCCAACAAAAGACATCAGGTGAAATTTCCATTTGTTCACAAAACTCTTGTTTTTAAAAGCTAACTGTATACAAACTACTCGACGAATTTCTGAGCTGCCACTGTTTTAATAACAAATGCTAAATTGGTGGTGGTAATGTCATATCTCAATAGCGCCATTTACTGATCGTTTGTAAAAACTTAAAAGTCTAAGAAATTTTAAACTGCTGTAAAGTAATTTGATGAACGACACAAAAATTTTTGTATTTTTTTCCATACTGTTGAAAAAACACGGTCTCAATTTGTCACGAGTATTGAGAAACATTTATAGTATATAATTCTATACAATATCGTGAAAAATTTTACAATCATTCCTTCAGTTTCCTAGAAAAAATTAAAGTAATATTCAACAAATTGTTTATGAATGTGCTGGTAATATGGTACAGAATATTGTGGAAAATTTCTATAATGGATTTTTTCCGTGAAGCCGACATAATCGAAGGTCACGATATAACTACATGGGGTCTATTTCTTGATAGAATTTTATAAACATAAATATCACCACATATACGTCATAAAAATTAATAAATAAAAAGTTCTGCTCAGCCACTTATAACCTAGTAACTTTCTAACATCAAATTTTGTTATCTCTTGAAAATAACTATTATATCTGGGATTGGCTAATTCATTTATTATTAAAATACCAACTATTTGACGTAGATAACTAATTAATGATCATAATAATGTGTTTTTCCTTTAACTTTTTATAAATTTTAACGTTGCATCACTCACATGGGGGGGCTATTAAAATAATATTCTTATCTTGTTGACAAGTTCTTCGCATTGCAGTGTTTAATAAGTTGAGAAATACAATATTTCTTAATATATAGTGGGACTGAAAAGTGATTCGTTATTAAACAAATCTATGTCACTCTTTAGAATTAGTTCAGGATTAAGCTTTCACAAAACTTTAGATCTGCAACGGTGTACAATTTTGTGACGGAAGTTTTGGAAAGTTCTGTATCTATGTCTTCTTTATCATCATCATTATCATCATTAGCTTATTATATCCACAGTCGCCAATGAGCTTTATTGCTTCCTTTTTGCATCCAGTCGTGTCCTGCTAATATTTTTATTTTGTCCGTCCATCTTGTCTGTGGTCTACCTCTACAACTTTGTGTTCTTTAGGCCTCCATTCAACCTTAATATACATATTCGTTGTATTACATATGTCACTTTTGCTCTTCTTCGTATCCCGAGGTTAGGAATATGATCTTGGAGTCTAATATTTAACATTCTCCTCTCCTTTGGGATTTGAGTTACCTGGGGTTTATTTATTATACTTTTATTTAAAGCTCACGTTTCAGTGCCATATGTTATTACCGGCAATACATATTGATCGAATACTGTGGTTTTTATTGTATTTAGGTTATCTAATTTAAATGTAGATTGTAACCTTCCGAACGCAGACCAAACTAGCGAGACTCTTCTATCCAAATCAGCCGTTAAATTACACAGGCCAACAAAAAAAATATTTGTAAAAATTACATCAATACATCTAAGTGTTATGTATTTTTGGGTGATGAAACCGTATCTGGTATCAGTTTTTTTGTATCACCCACAGTTCTCTCACAATATGACATCGATTAAATTTCAAAATAGGGAAAATTTGATACATAAAAAATAAAAACTTAAACCGTACTTTTATTTGATTAGGCTACAATTTTTACTCACGATAACATATTTCACTGCAATGCGAATATTTTAGGTGCTTATTCTTTTGTATGTTATTTCCCTTTTCTCTGTGAAGTTTCTTGTATAACTTTTTCTCCGATGTGATACATTTTGTTGTTCTCTATGGAGTGACCAACAGTAATCACCCATCATGTTGATATTCCACCGTCCCTGGTACCGTTTCTCCATCTCCTTTATGTCCTGATGGAACCGTTTCCCCTGCTCTTCACTCACATCACAAGAAAAAAGTCAAGATGGTTGTGCAAGAAGCGGATTTTAAGGCTCATCAGACAACCCAGATTTTTAAACTTGTCTATCATATTAGCTAGGACAAATTCATAGTTAGGGTCTTTCAGATTGATATCCAAGTTTCCTTTTCCTTTGTAATCATCTTTGCTTCAAAGTTGAGATCGAACATCATTTTACCAATATCAGGCCCAACGAAAACCCCTTCTTTCAGTTTGGCTTCTGATAAATGAGGAAATCTTTTATACAAATATTTAAAATATTCACCCTCTTTAGGCAAGGCTTTTACAAATTGTTTCATTAAGCCTAACTTGATATGTAGTAGTGGTAGAAGAATCTTTTTTGGGTCTACTAAAATTTTATGCAAAATGTTCTTCTCGCCAGGAGTTAAAGTTTTTTTTACAGAACATTGTTTTTTGGACCAATGTTGATCTCTTACTCTGCTGCCCCACTCACATATAAAACTTGGAAACTTTGTAAATCCCTTTTGTTGACCAAGGATGATGGAGACAACTTTTAAATCTCTACATAGCATCCAATCGTGAGCTGGATAGTTAATTTAAGGTAAAATCATGTTAAGATTTTCTTAATTTTCCTCCATATAGACTGAATGAGCAACAGACAGTGAAGCATAAGTATTCCCGTTGTGTAACAGAATCTCTTTTAAACTAGTTTTTGATGAGTCTATAAAAAGCCTCCAATCTTCCTTCTTGTACTTAATGCCAAATTCGTTCATTAAACTACCAATATCATCGCAGTAAACTAAATCCTCTTCCTGCTTGGAAAACTGAGCAAACTGTTGATCTCTTGTTCCAGATTCCAATCAATGTTTTTCTTTCAGCCTAGAACCAAGCAATTCTGCTTTTTCCTTAGTCAAACCCAAATCTCTCGCTAATTCATTTAACTCAGCTTGTATAAACAACTGTGCTTTTAAATTTTCTAGAGAACATTGAAACTCATCATCATCCGGTCGACTTTCATTAAATTCAGGACTGGACTGTAAAACGTCATCAATAGACTGAGGTGGCTCAGGGACAGAAAGTTCCGGTCCATGTCCTACCGGCCGATTAGCTGAAGTCAAGTTAGGATAGACAATTTCTTTCTTATTTTTGGAGTTATATCCAGAAACATTAACGCTGCAAAAATAACAATCATTTGAATGATTTTCTTGCTCTCTCCATACCATGGGTACTGCAAATCTAAAAGCTTTCTTTTCTTTCTTATACCGTTTCCTAAGATCCTCGACACAAACATAACATACTTTGTGAGGAACCCAACATTTTTCTTGATTACCGATTTCTACACTAAAATATGCAAAGTATACTTTTTTTACAAAGTCAGTAATGTTTCTTTGATGTTTTTTAACTACAAACTCACCACATATGTAACAAAAAGTGTTGGGAGAGTTTTTACAACCACGATTAGCCATACCTTGAGTGTGAATTAAAGCACATGGGTTAAACACTGCAATGCGAAGTTATATTAACTGGAGGAAAACAAACAGCTGTGATATTTATCGGAACTGCCAACCTAATAACATTTGATTTTACTGCCAACCTTATAAAATTCGAATTTTTTTGCCAACTTAATAACATTCGAATGATAAAAAATAAACTTTTTATATTTTGAATATTAAAATGTGAAAAAATTGGTGGGTGATTCGACTTTTTTATTATTATTTTCGGACTCAGCACACCAAACATAGGAATCAGGTAAAATTATTAAAAAAGTTTTTTCATCGTTAGCCTGTGTTATTTTTTGATATTTCGATTTTTTTGTCCTTATTCTAACGTTTGTACCTTTCCTATTCTTTCATCCTCTATTAATAGTTCCTGGCTGTTATCTTCACTTTCGTTGTTCAAATATTTGGTTTTGGTAAAGTTTATTTTAAGACTTATTTCTCGAGACTTGTTATTCCATTAGTATTTCTTGTTATTCTTCTTGTGTTGACGATCAAAGTGATATCATCTGCGAACCTTAAATAATTTAATCGTTCACCATCCGTAAGTTACATGCCGATCCTCTTCAATAATGTTGCGCATAGAATCGAAGTTTTTTGGAACAACAACCAGTTTTCTCTCAATCTTCACGAAATTCATCGCAGACGGAAGCACGACCATGACGAAATTCCGCAAACCAATTGTAAACAGTCTTTTCTGATGGTGACCCACTATAAAAAGTTGAACAAAGCGATTTGAGACACTACGATTACTAAAATTGTAAAAAATCATCTTCAAACCTTCACGTGAAATTTCGATTTGTTCACAAAACTATTTTTTTTTAACGCTCACTGTAATCAAACTACTCTGCCAATTTCTGAGCTGCCACTGTTTTAACAATAACAAATATCAAATTTTACAACAGTGGTAATATCATATCTCAAGTACTATCTAGTTGTCGTTTGTAACAACTAAAAAAGCGGCCCTCGTATTCTTCAATTTCAGACACGAGCTGTTAATTTTTTTTTCCTATTGTCGTGCAGTTGTACCCAATTGTGGGATTGAGAGAGGGCATCTAGAATCAAAAAGGATTGGACCACTGGTATTCCCGTTTGTAATAAAAACGCGCATAAAGGATGTGTGTCGTAATCACAATTGGATAGAATTAGCAATACAGAAAATTAATCCCGCCAAAATCTTGTTGCTATAAATATCTTATCTGCGCTCTTTTCTTTACAGTATTGCAAAATGATGTCTCCCTAAATTATAGGCGGGAATAGTGCATATTTTTACAATATTATACAAATTTAATGTGCGGCGGTCTCTTAGCCTTTTTATTGCATACATGTACAATGCATGTACAATCAGCGATGCAGATTGTACATTTCCAGGTTGTCATTAGTTGTCTTCCTCTTAGTGTGCCTTATCTTCTGAGGACGGTGGCGATCACATTTGCCCATCTGACTTTATCCATTGCCGCCCTGAATAGTTCCGTAAATGTCATATTTGTCCACTACCGTAAGTTCTTTAACCGAGAGTTCGAACGCCTTCCCGGTCCTCTTTTATCGATTATGTGTCTTTCAATTATAAGTTGTGGGAGTTCATACTTTTGGTTTCTCATAATGTGGCCAAAGTATGTGCTTTTTCTTTAACTTCTATAATTAATTATTTCTCTTTTCCCATCCGGCTCAATATTTCTACGTTTCTGGTATGTGCTTTCCAAGGAACGCGCAACATTCGGCAGTGGCACCATATCTCTTCTCTGTTGTGTTGTTTCTATGATTGTTGCAGCGTCTATATCATATAACATGCCGGAGAATACGTAGCATCTTAGCACTCTTAGTATTCCGTGTGAAACACTTATAAGATCACTTCGGTGTCTGTCCATCTCTCTGTCTGTCCGTCTGTCACACCCGATTTTCTTCGAAACTATTTGACATAGAAAGTTGAAATTTGGCACTAATATAGGAATTGTTAGCCCCATCAGAGCCATGTAGTATATATATATATATATATATATATATATATATATATATATATATATATATATATATATATATATACATATATATATATATATATATATATATATATATATATATATATATATATATATATATATATATATATATACACACTACACTTTTGTAACACTTTCAACTCTTTGTTGGTGAATTTGAATGTCTATATTTGTATTGGAATTGTTACTGGCCACTATTGATTTTGTTATGCTCGTATTCAGTTTCATGCCATATTCCTCACATATATTACAATTTTATTCATGAGTGTTTGGAGGCCTTCTTCACCATCCGCTAGAAGGACGGTATCATCACCGTAACGGAGATTATTTATATACACACCATTTGTTATTTCATCTTTTATGTCAGAAAGTGCTTTATTAAGGATTTCCTACGAATGGACATTGAATAACAGGGGAGACAAAATCCATCCCTCACGTACGCCTTTCTTTATCTTTATTTCTTTGGCCCTGTGATTCTCAATTTTTATTTTGGCAGTCTGGTTCCAGTACAAACATGACTTTATTTGTAGATCTTTGCCATCAATGTTACAAGATTATAGTACCTCCATCATCTTCTCATGGTTTACCATATCAAATGCTTTTGGGAACTCTATAAAGCATAGATAAACATCAGAGTTGCAATCCCTACATCTTTCAATCAAAACGCGATTGAAGAATATAGCGTCCCTCGTTTCGAGTCCGTTCCTAAATCCAAACTCTGTTTGTACAGGACGTTCATCTAGTTTCTAGTTGTAGGAATTAATTAAAATTTCTGTCCAATTAAAAACTAATTTTCCTTTTTAAATAATAAGAACAAGCAAGCAACAATAAAAACAAGCATTTACGTCATTTCCTTAAAAAAATACTTATATTTTGATAGTCATTCTTCTTGGTAACAACATTTACAATATTGTTCGTACGTCAAAATTATAAATAAACAGTATTATCTCAAATATGCCACATATTACATTAACAATGGATACTAACGAAAGGGGAATAAAGGAATAATGGATTCTCTATGGTGCTGGATAGAATCCGATTTAACTTATAGAAAATTTATAGTAAAATTAGTTGCCAATAAATCTTAACAGCATTTGACATACGTCGAGGCAGCATAGAAGAAACATTGGTTTTCAAATTTACAGACTCCAGCACTGTCTCTGCAACTAATCTCGACGTCTTCTAAAATAAATTAATTCGCTTTTTTTTACATTTCCCCAATTGTTGTAAAGAACATAATTTATTGGCGAAACGGAAGTTTCAGTAACAATGCAACTTTTACTTTAATGGAGAAATATTACAGTGCGTACCACCAACAACATTTCTACTAATTTGCAAGTTTTTACTTTAATGGGGAAATACTGTAACCGTAGTTGTGTAAGAAATTATCTTCCAACGAAGAAAACCTAGCGTAGATGGCGCTTTTCTTATAGACCTCAGCAAGAAGTACACCTGGAAAGCCATAAAGAAACTGAAGAAACGTATATAGCCCACGGAGGCAAGTATGTTCAAAAACGAATAAAAATGTTTTAATATTTTATTTCTGCACGGATTTTTCTGACGTCTCTCGTAGTAATGATACCACCCTTCTTTTTTTGTATCAACAACATTATTTTCCACGACATTATGTTCCAACAAGCTGTTCGTATTATATTTTTCCTCCATTTTTGTTTCTTGTTTAGTTTATTTTTCGTATTCGTATTCCAGTTTCTCGCCGAGTTCGTTATTGTTTGGACCGTCCTATTCCGAGGCTGATTGTTAGATCTGTGAGCAATTAATAGTTTTCATGTCAGGCAGGTTGCTAGCCTCACCCGACAACCCTCCTCCTTTATCTGGGTTTGGGACCGGCAACGGTGTTCGCTAGGCTACTTAATCCGCCCATCTCCCACCGCAGGCGGAGCACTAACATACGCTATGGAAACAAGAGCAGACAATAAAAGAACAAAAAGCATTCTTCGACCAACAGATGAAAATACTTAGAAACATTTCAGGATACACACTAAGACATAGGAAAAGAAACACAAACATAAGACATGAATGCGAAGTGGAAGACATAATCAGATGGGGACGTAAGCGTAGAAGAGCTTGGAAAGATCACGCGGAGAGAATGACTGAGGAGAGACTAGCGAGAATCGCGCGAGATGGTAAACCACGGATACGACGACCCCTGGGAAGACCTCCAAAGAGATGGCTCGAATCATGAACATCAACATTTCAAGCAAACTGATGAGTTGAAAACTACAGGCCTGAGGCCTACAGTACGTGGAAGAAGAAGAACATTATTTTCAGAATCATATGTTGGCTCGGGTATCTACAAGGTAATAACATACCTACTAGCAATTTTCAATTTCCCTGTATAAAGACCTTATTTTGATTTATTTATTTAATCAAACCAAGCTGACACGCCGTGCAGATAACTTTTAATCTGTAGAACATATTTGCTAATTATAACTTAAATAGGTTTCCAGAAAATTTGCAAAAACTACTGTTATAATTAGAATTTTACATGTCATGAAATTCAACTAACTAAACTAAATGATAACTAAAACAAATGACTAACAATGTCAGTTTGATTGAAAATAGTAGGTTAAAGGGTCTCATTAAAAAAAAAAATATTATTTTCACAACAGATATCACCACTACCCCAAAACACTTTATTTTTGCACTCGACACGCGTTTCGGTGTGATTTGCGAAATGCGCGCCCAGAGCGTAAATAAAGTGTTTGGTGTGATAGCGAGAAGTGTTGTGCCGAAGATTTCAAAGTCAAATTTCAACCAATAAAAATGTTTTCACTCATTTATTTGTTTTAGATATTTTTTCTTAATTTATTTTGTAGTATTCTACGGATTTTCCAGTAATCTGCATGATACTCGAAACGACATGCGAGGCTCATTCGTGTTCCGTACGGAACACTTATAAGATGACTGACTGTCTGTCTGTCCGTCACACCCGATTTTCTGTCATGAAGTCTGGTCCGTGTAGTTTTGACACTTAAGGGAGTTTTGGGGGGTGTGAAATCTCCGAAACTAGGTCATTGTGTCAAATGAAAAAAAAAAGTATATTATTACTTAGCTTGGGAAAACACGAGTATATATATATAATGTAATTTGCGCACATTTTCTTTGTAATAAAAACAGCGTAAAAATAGCTGTCCCCCCTTAATTGATGGCCTCATCAGAGCCGTGTAGTTTTGAAAGTTAAATGTTGACTTAAGGGGTTAGTTTTGGGGGGTGAAATCGGAAGTGAAAAAAAAAAATTTTACTAGGTCATCGAGTGTGGTGTCAAATGAAAGCTTGGGAAAACACGAGCAAAAAATATATATATATAATGTAATACTTGCGCACATTTTCTTTGTATTATTTTTAAAACAGCGTGAAAAATCGCTGTCCCCCCTTATCTCCAAAAGTACTGATCAAAAAATTTTGAAAAAGTTCTGGAATATTCTCCACGGGGTGCAGATTGAACGAAAATTATCACGAGTGCTTTATCTTTAATAATTTATATGGTATATAAAAAACAAAAATTTCAAGGTCATCAGTTTTCAGTAAAGATTGGAAACAAACTTTTTATGAAGTCACTGATCATTTTATACCTCCGTAACAAAAATTTTTTATTTTAAAAGCAATCAATACGGAACACTAATTGCGCAATTTTAACTTGCACTTGACCAGTTTTTTTTAAAGTAAGTCCGATTTTGATATTAATAAACAGAAGGCAATTTGGCAATTTCTTTTAACGATTTTATTTTTACACGCCCGGACCTTAATGTACTTTTCAACATAATTTTCACCTATATTAAAGCACTTGTCGTATGCTTAGTCCAGCTTCTGTATTCCATCCTCATAGAAATCTTCCGCTTGCTTTGTTAACCACCGCAGCACGGCCGTTTTTGCGTCGTCGTCGGTGTCGTAGCGCTGACTCCCAAGGTCCATTTTTAGGTTCGGGAACAAATAGTAGTCACTATCAAGTGTTCGCAGCCATATGACGCGATATGATCTTAAGTTTGACGATACATGTGTGGATGAGCATTGTCGTGAAACAAAACGATCCCTGCACTGAGCATGCCATGCCTTTTGCTTTCGATTGCACGGTCTCCCCCAAGAAAAAAAAATCACATACAATACCCTCTGCCTTCACTTTCTTGGGTCATGTTCAATGCCTCCATTCTATAGACTGTTGTGTTGTCTGTCTAAATAACATAAACGACCTAGGTTTCGCCGCCAGTGACAATTTGGGGGAAAAACTAATCACCTTCAACATTGTACCTCTCGAGGAAAGTAGTTAAGATTGATTTTGTATACCTCAGGCAGCATTTTTGGTACCCAGCGTGAGCAGAACTTTCGAGATTTTATACAGTCTGAGGTATTTAAATACGTACAAACAAACGTAAACTTGGACGAACGCTTCTATAATGGCATCTTTGGCTAGCCAATAAATGCAGGTGCTCAACGTGCATGAGCAGAACGGCGATCGCAACACAGCGACGCGGCAGCTATACTTTAAAACGGTACTTACTTAAAAAACGTGCCTCGTACAATAAATTATTTAAATGAAAATTTTCCTATTGGAACTAAAATTTACACTAAGATCTTATTTATACAGTCGGAACGATGAGGACATTTGTAAATATAAATGCCAAGAGGAATATACATATATTGTCAATGTTTATAATTGTAATGTTTAATTACCTTTTGAGTACCTATCGATTTAATAAAAACTGAATAAAATTGGGCCAAAATAATATGTTATTTAGTAAAACTATCGTGTGATTATTAAAAATTAAAATTCCGGGTACGAAATTATTAGTTATGCAAAATAGAAATGACATAAAATAGTCATCCACCTAGATTTTTGAATTTCTTTCCATTTTAAGGTACTTACATCACTAAAAAAGATTTTCGATCAGTCTGTCGATCAAATTATTTTAATTTTATAACTTCGTTTTCAATACATAAATCGTATTGCAATTATATTGCTGCAAAATGCAGCAATTAATAATATTAATCTGATAAAACAAATAATTCCTCAGTTTTAATTACATAAAACCATAAACGTGGAGCATTATCATTACAGTTTACTTAAAAAAATTTGGTAATAAATTTTAGAGCGTAGTAAGAATCTCATTTCAAATTCAATTTCTTCACATTAAAATATAATTGGGTAATCCCTTGAACTTTGATAAACTTCAGAATCTGAATAATAAATATTTATTATTACTATTAATTTATGAACAATTATAACGTATTATCAGTTACTTCGAGTAGAGAGTACGAAAGGCGTTTCAAAAATTTTCTTCTTCAAGATGTTATCCTGGACTCAAGTGTACGATATAAAGTCGGGATGATATTCAAGAAATGAGGAGCTTCACCAGAAAAAAAAAATCTCTACCCTTGTAAACATTTCTTCTTCTTCTTCTTCTTCTCCTTCTTCTCCACGTTCTTCTCCTTCTTCCTATAACAAGGTCTTGGTTCGCTTATTTTTAAGCCTCTTGTAACGTAGATGTCCAGCTTTCGTGCCATATTTTTGGTGGTCGACCAGGAGGGCTTATTGTTTCTAGTTTTCATCTTATGCCCATCTTGACCAGCTATTAGCTGACATCCTACTTATATTATCCCTCTAATATCGACTCTTGATTTGGCAAAACGGACGATATCTTGAATCTTGAGTTTTTCTCGTATAGTTGTGCTTCGTACCTAATCTCTCAGGGTTATTCCTTTGATAGTGAGTAGTATTTTCATTTATGTAGCTCTCATAAGGCTTTTTCTTTTAGATGTTGCATACTGTCGTACCACAGTTCTATATATACGCACTTTGGTTTGTGTAGACATGTAGGCATTTTTTCATATTAAGTCCCTCAAACAACCAGATATTCTCTAGATTTTTTGTGCTCGATACCTGTACTCGCAAGTATGTTCAGTACATATTCTGTGCTACGGTTTTGTTGTATATGGCTAATTTACATCTAATGGAGTCTTTAGCTACAACCACAAATTCTGTTTTTTCCACTGATATTCTCATGTTGTAAATTTCTGCTGTGATTTGGAAACGATGTATTAGTCGCTGTATGCCACCTTCATTTTCTGATGTTAATATTACAGTCCCAAAACTAATTCCAAAGTTGACTACTACACTATAAATAAACTTAATTCAAGCATTACAACTTAATAATAATAATAATAAAAAAGAAAGGTAAGAAGAGTAAGAACTTCTAATATAACTGGAAATTATGAAAAATAGTAGAATTTTTAGATTTCTACACTTCAAGAATCCTGAAAAAGACGTATATGGAGCAACTCGTTTTTTGTCGAGAAAGCCAACTTGTTGACTAAACTCTTTGCTTCACATTGTACTGTCACTTTCCAAGTCCAGTCAAGGATTCCCGATATTGTCTTCAGACAGCGTATCATAAAATATATTTTAATGAAGCTAGACACCAAAGAAACTTCTGGCGCTGATGGAATATCTACCATAGTACTCAAAAAATACGCAAGCGAACGAGCACCAGTTTTCTGTAAACTTTTCAACCTATCCTACAGAAGGAGAATATCGCCTTCCCGCTAAAAATACTACTCAAAGAAGTAAAAAGACCTTGCCAAATAACTATCGACCAGTCGAAAGTCATGGAAAAGGCTATCAATCAGCATCTTCTAAATATCTAGAAGGATATTATTAGCGACCATTAATATGGCTTTCGTAAGCAAAGATCAACAAGAGATCTTCTAACTCATGTAACTCATGTTTGAACCCACGCAATTGAACATTTTGAAGAATCTCAAGCAGTTGCACTTCATATATCCAAGGCATTCGATCGTGTTTGGCTTGACAGATTGTTGCCTAAGCTAGGCTGTATATCTCTGAAAGGTTTTGCTTATTGCTCTTGTTTTTCGTCAGTGAGTGTTCTTTATGACTGGCTGTCGACGGATTTCTTTTTAGTACCTTCGCTATTAACGCCAGTATGCCCCAAGGCTCCATACTATCGCCTACTCTCTTTCTGATTTACATTAACGCTTGAACATTGGCTACTCATGCAAATATCCGCAGGCACCAGAAAATCGTTGAACTTGACAAAGATCAGGAAGAAATTCTATCTTGGGGTGACAGTAACTGAGTAGAATTTAAAACTACAAAAACGCAGGAACCAGCTTTGCTGACAATAAAATTACTTATTTACTTTTTTAACTGACGCTAAATATATTTTTGTAATTTATTTACAAATGCGTTATCGCGTAGTACAACTACATTTTCAAATGATTAACTAAGACTAAAACAGATTTTTTATATTTATTTTTATATAATGAAAGGATGTGAATATCTTAGATGTTATAAAAGTTGGTAAAGGACGGAATTTCCGACGTCTACTTGACTATTTAGTAAATTTATATTATGGTTCTTTGAATATCTGTAAATTTCTATCGATTCTAAGAAATTAAGTTTTGACTCATTAGACGCCTTTTTGGTCCCATCTCAGATAGAATATAAGTATTATTTTTAAGTGTCAAAGATAAAATTAGTAAACATAATACTGTGTGTCAAGAGTGCAATAGCTGTTACGTAGGCTAAACAGGGCGGAATTTCAAAACAACATTCGCAGAACATAATGTCTAGGTTAAAAAATCAAATGTATTTTGTGACCATCCATTTCCTAATATTAATTGTTTATCAATACTCCAGCGGGTAGACACTTTTGCACAGTCCCAGTTTAAAACGGGTCTACTTCAGGAAAGCAATCTTGCCCACGCGAGCCTTGATTCTCCTCTACTTCCCAAACCAGAGGGAATCATGTCTTTTTCCTATTCCTACTAACAACCTATATATCCTTACCCGTCCACTACCCTGGTGAAGGGCAGCAGCTATCACTAGTACCAGCTCGGAGCGTAGAGGAATTGATCCTGGACCGGTTCGAAACTGGATTGTCACAAGCATGATTGCAGCAATTCTAATGGTTGTGGCACTGCGGTGCAAGAAGAAACTATTGCACTATTTTTCTCAAGAAAATGTATCATAGCAAGTACAAATACTACAAAGGCCCCTAGTCGGTGGCAGACTTTAAATAGTCAAAGGGAACTAAAAATCGCCACGATGAATGCTAGGACCCACCCGCAAGTGGATAAACAAAATAAACAAAATAATTATAAGATTTCAAACATCAAGATTGGCACATGGAATGCAAAAAGTCTCTATACAACTGGAAAAACACACAATATCATGAGAGAAATGGAACGGCTAAATATCAGTTTGTTGGGTGTTAGTGAAGTGCGATGGCCCAAAACAGGAAAGACCAATATTGGTAACGACACTATATACTATTCTGGTAACGATGATCCAAACCACTATAACGGTGTGGCAGTTATATTGAATAAAGTAAGCAATAGGACAGTACTCAACTTTGTGCCCCTGTCTGACCGGGTCATGGTCCTCCAAATGAGAGCCCATCGACAAAATATAAATATAATACAGGTTTATGCTCCTACATCAGCTAAAAGTGAAGTGGAAGTTCAACAATTTTATGCCCAGTTAAAACAACTCTTAAATGTTACTAAAAAACACGAAGTAAATATTATCATGGGCGACTTCAATACAAAAGTAGGAACAGGAGCTGTGGAGGATGTCATGGAGGAATATGGGCTAGGCGAAAGAAATGCGCGTGGTGAAAGCCTTATCGAGTTTTGTCAAGAAGAGAGTTTAGTAGTCATGAATTCATGGTTCACGCTGCCTAAGAGAAGACTGTATATATGGATATCCCCCAGAGACCCTAACGGTAATGTAGTTCGGAACCAAATCGATTATATATTGGTAAATAAGCGCTATAGGAATGGGGTTCGGGGAATTAAAACCGATCTTGGAGCCGCCATCGAGTCTGACCATATCCTTCTGACCGGCATAATTAACATTAAACTGAAGCATATTCAAACTGCAAAAAATATAAAGCCCACTGCTAAGAAACCCAGAAATTCGATCGCAAGTAACTGAAATACCCAACTAAGAAATAATTTCAGTAGGCCACTTGCTATCAGTCGAAACCACATTGGAGTCATTTAAAAATATCTGTGTCAAAGTTCAAAACGAAAAACTTAATATGCCAACAAAGACAGCGAAAAGAGACTGGATGACCCAGAAAGTCTTGGGACTTATGGATGATAGAAGACAGTATAAAAACAATAACAAAACTAAATATAAAGAGATCAGTAAACAGATTCGAAAGCTTATAAGAAAGACTAAAGAAAAGTGGATAGGAGAACGGTGTTAGGAAATGGAAGAATTACAGCTAAAGCATGACTATTTCAGTATGTATAAAAAAGTTAAAGAAGTTACCGGTCAAAACAGTTCACGAACACCAACATATTTAATAAACGGTAATAATCAGATATTAATCGAACAAAAAGAGCTAGAAGAAGAATAGGCTCGATACATTAAAAATACATTTGATGACGACAGAGAATTACCAGAACTCATTACGGACGGAATTTCTTTAAATATACTCCCAGCAGAAGTTAGGGATGCAATAAAACATGCAAAAACTGGAAAGGCTCCTGGACCTGATAATCTTTGTGCGGAGATGTTTCAACTTTTAAATGAAGAAAATCTTTCTATCTTGTGCAGCGGCATAAATTCCGTCTACAGTACAGAAACTATACCAAGGGATTGGCTTAAGTCTGTGTTCATACCATTACCTAAAAAGCCAAATGCGAACAGATGTGAACAGTACCGTCTTATAAGCCTAATGAGCCCCGCTTTGAAAGTAATGCTTAAGATCATTCACCATAGAATACGCAATAAATGCGAACAAGATGTTAGCCAAGAGCAATTCGGATTTAAACAAGGATTTGGATCTCGAGAAGCACTTTTCGGGCTGAGTGTATTTTTACAGAAATGAAGAGATCAAAGAAAGGACGTTTACTTGTGTTTTTATCGACTACGAAAAAGCATTTGACCGGGTCAAGCATCCACAATTAATACAAATGCTTCAAAATATGGGCCTTGACGAAAATGACATCAGATTCATTACTCACCTATATTGGGATCAGGTGGGGACAATACGAGTAAATAGCAGAGAAACTGAAGAAATAGGAATAAAAAGAAGTGTTCGTCAGGAATGTGCTCTTTCCCCGCCCCTGTTTAATCTATACTCTGAGCACATATATCAGAACTCCTTAGAGAATGCCACAGATGGTATTAAAGTTAATGGCAGAATCATTAACAACCTAAGGTACCCTAATAATATCGTTATTAGAGCAGATACAGCGGAGGGACTTCAGAGTCTTATGAACAATATATCTAGGGAAGCCGATGTTTTAGGCATGAAAGTAAACGTTAATAAAACGAAAGTAATGGTCATTTCAAGAACACCCGGGCTGCAAACAGATATTCGTGTTCAATGATAGAACAAGTAAACAAATTTAAATACCTAGGGTGTTGGGTAACTAATGATTTGAATCCTGAAGTTGAGGTACGAGTTCGCATTGAAATTGCTAGAGCGGCTTTTCTCAAAATGAGACACCTCCTCACAGACTCAACCCTTTCTTTGGATACTCGTTATCGTTTTGTAAAGGTTTATATATATCCAGTGCTTTTATAGAGAGTTGAGGCCTAAACTTTGGGAGTACGATCAATGAATCGTTTGGAGTCTTTCGAGTTATGGGTCATGCGCAGAATATTGAAGATCTCTTGGACAGAGCGTGTTACTAATGAAGATATACTTCGTCGAATGAGTAGAGAAAGAGAACTATTTTCATTTATTAAAAGACAATAAACTAGTTACGTGGGACATATTTATAGGGGTCCACGTTACTCACTGCTCCGGTTGTTGATGGAAGAGAAAATTGAAGGAAAAAGAGGTGTGGGGCGTCGAAAATGTTCCTGGCTGAAAAATATACGAGATTGGACAGGTCTGGATACCCATACTTTATTAAGAATTGCCTAGGATCGGGAAGAATTCGCCGGGATTACAGCCCAACTTCAGTAATGGAGATGGCACTATAAGAAGAAGACTTCATACGGCATCTAAAGGGTTAAAACTTAATTTCTTAGAATCCATAAAAATTTACAGACATTCAAAGAACCATAATATAAACTTACTAAATAGTCAAGTTGACGTCGAAAATTCCGTCCTTTACCATCTTTTATAGCACCTAAGATACTCACATCCTTTCATTTTAAAAAAATAAATACAAAAAATCTGTTTTAGTCTTAGTTAAGGGTTTGAAAAAGTAGTTGTACTATGAAATCGCGATAACTCATTTGTAAATCTTTATAAAAATATATTTAGTCTCAGTTGACAAAGTAAATAAGTAATTTTATTGTTAAAATGTAAGTACTGTCACAAAGTAACGGACCAATCAATCAACACTTTAACATTGCTGAACCCGACATAGCTCTGTCGGAACATTCATAAAATAATTGTAACAAACTTGTACGTCCTATAGATACTACCATAAAAATATAATCAAATTCATTATATGGCTACATACAGTATAACCGTTAAGAAGTTTGTAGAGGAAGAAAAGGCAACTCTACGTTAATATAGAGCAGGGGTGCTCAAACTTGAACTGCTGGCGATCTACCTCAATATTGTTAGACTACGATCGATCGACTCTGAGAGGCTGCAAGTAAGTGTGATGCAGGATTGTAGTCTAGGTAGGGTGTATCGTGGCATAGATATTAGTTTTCCGCACCATATGCATTTTTTTAGTCAAGGTAAGTGTAGGTCTGCTCTAAAATGTCAATGAAAAAACTCATAATTATTCAAAATTGCGAGTTTATTGGTTTCTTACAAAACAAACGAGTTCTAGTGTCTAAACGTAACTAAAGAGTGACTTTGGATGTTGAAGCGTGGCACTGCATGTCCTCAGCATACTTTTCATAAGATGGTACGTAATTACCGAGTGCTAATCGCAAGCATGATGACATATGTTCGTCAGTTAGTCGATTGCGATATTTTGACTTAATTATCTTCATTTCAGAAAATGCAGACTCACACAAGTAAGTTGACCCAAACACTGAAGTCAGTTGAAGGGCGATTTGCCTTAGATTCGGATATTTATCTTCAGATATAAAACACCTGAATTTTGTATCAGATGCTGTGGCTTTGAGATGTATATCTGATATACAATCTGCACTAACTCATTTTCAACAGAACATGAGTCCATGTTAAACTGACTTGCTATTTCAGTAGCTAATTCCTCAATGTTTTTACACGAAAAAGGATAACTCATAAATGATGCGATATTTGCCAATTTACTGGAATCATAAAAACGTATTTCGAATTGGCCCAAAATATTTGATAATTCTGCCTCATAAATATCATAATTCAACTGAGGAATCCTTGCTTTCAAAGACAGAAAATTTTTCAGATCCTTTCTTTTCAGTTGATCTATCATAAGTTGCAATTTACTTTTGAATGCGTTTATTGCGCTAATCATCTCAATAATAGTTTTTCCTTTACCTTGAAGCTCCAAATTAATGGTGTTTAAATCCATTATGATGTCTGTCAAAAATGCCAAATCAGTTAGCCATTTTCCATTTTTCAGCATCTGAGTGTCATCACCTCTTTCGTCCAGAAAAGCTGTTATTTCGGGCAATAATTCTTGAAACCTTTCTAGGAATTTTCCGCGACTCAACCACCTGACATCCGTGTGAAGAACTAAATCAGTGTGTTCAGCTGACTTACTATCTTCCAACTGCAATTTAAAGAGCCGTCGTTGCAAGCTACGTGCACGGATAGAATTCGCAATTTTTATTGCAATGCCCATAATCTTCTCCATGTTTAGAACTTTTGAACACAAAACTTGTTGATGTATAATGCAATGGAAGGAGAAAAATGAAGGGAAATCATCATTAGCTCGACACAATGCCACAAAACCGTTTTTGTTTCCAGTCATTGCTGGTGCTCCATCGGTTGTAATGCACACTAGTTTATATATTGGTAGCTTGTAGTTTGTTACAATATTGAAGAAAACGTCATATATATCTTCGCCACGAGTCTTTCCTTTTAGAGGAATCATTGTCAAAAACTCTTCCTTAGCCGACATGTCATTGAATACCATTCGAATAAAAATACACAGCTGGGCAGTGTCTGTCATATCGGTGGATTCGTCGAACTGTAAAGAAAAGTATGTACATTCCATGATATCACGTTTTAGTTTATCTGCCATGTCCTGACTCATGACTTCAACACGCCTTGTGACAGTCGGACGAGATAACTGAAGTTCTCTAATAGCAGACATAATCTCCAAATAAAGTCTCACCCGCTTCAATAAATGCTTCCTTCACAACCAATCCATCATCAAATAGTTTCTTGTGTTTCGCCAATATATGAGATATTTTAAATGACGCGATCGTTGCAGCTTTTGATTGTTTGGCTGGTCTTGTGAACATGGTTTGTTCTTTTTTCAAACAAGTTATCAAATCACGTACTTTTCGTTTTCTTAATTCACTCTGTGACGGAAATTCCTTTTCATAGTTTTTATGAACCGTTTTATGATGCCTCTCTAAGTTGCAACTGAAGCACGACAAATGAGACAATTGCACTTATCCTTTACCATACAAAAGAAAAATTCTTCCTCCCAATCGTTATTAAAATGATAAGTTTTACTTTTCTTCGCCGCACTCATTTTGGACTATTTATTAATAAACTTTGTATCGATGTATCGCCTTCAAGTTACAATTCAGACTGACTCCTATTCCTGCAGGCGCAACATTTATATCGGCGTGAACGAAGTCTCGAATGTTCCGGTCAAACACGCCGCCCGAAGTTTCTAGAAAAATCGGCGGGAATCAAAAACGCGGCTTTTCTTTGACAAGTACCGCGCGTTCCTTTGATAAAGCCGCCTTTTGCCACTAGCAGGGGGTGATTACCATAAAATAAAGTGATGAGGGGGTTATTCTGGCCTAATTGTGGATCGAATAAATTTTAGTAGTTTATTCATTACATTTTGTTTTAGTTACCTAAAACAAAATCTGTGAATAGTTCTATATCGGAATTTTTTTCTCGAGATCGACTCAAAAAGCACTCGCAATCGACTTGTCGATCGCGATCGACCATTTGAGCACCCCTGATATAGAGACTTTTAAAGAAAATGTATATCAAAAAATATCTACATATAATTAAAACTTTTGTAAGAGCAGAAAATAATTTAGAACAAAAATAGCTCTACAAAAGAATCATTAGTGGTGCAGTTTATTAAATTCAATTTGTAATTGAACACTTTATGGTTGCGCAACTCAAAAATTGAAAATATAACATGCGTTCATTTCGAATAAATATGTTGGCATTATTTACTCTTATCACATATTTGTTTACATCTTACTGTTACCAACACTGTTAAACTATAAAAGCTCGACCTCTTCGATATCCATTTTAGTTTAACTGACTACCAATTTACTTTTAATTACTTTAAACAAGTATTTTTTAATATTATCATATTTTTATTGAAGTTTCATCAACATGTCGGCTATCAAGATCATAAACGGATTTTCAAAAGACCAGCTCGCCGATGTTACTCAAAATGGTACTTCAAATGGTATTCCACATACACATGTACCACCGGAAATTGAGCGTCAAAGGTTTGTAAAATTTTAGATTATTTTTAGATGCCCTTAAGATATTTTCAAAATAAATATTCACCTTGTTATAAAATAATTTTTCGATTTAACTACAAAACTTGATTCAATACCGTCAACAAGGGTAGTTTTTTTTTTGTTGAAAGACATACAAGTTGTTGAATAAAATAGAACAGAACTTTTCTTCCTGTGCCCCAAGCCCTTATTATTTTTATTCAAACTAATGGCATTCCTACATTTCCATTTTGAAGCTCAAGTTTTACAGATTCTTAAGTTAGTTTTAAAAATTAATCTTAAATTTTTTTTTTATCTGTTATGTATATATTTTACTTTTATTTTATTTTTCAAAAGCTTAAAATTCCTTTTTAAAAATCCTTGAATCCATGAGGAACAATTTCCCCACTAAAAAAAATCCTATACAATGAAAATTCTCCCAGCAATACCTATTTCTAAAACAGGTATATAACATATATATATATATATATATATATATATATATATATATATATATATATATATATATATATATATATATATACATATATATATATATATATATATATATTATATATATATATATATATATACATATATATATATACATATATATATATATATATATATATATATATATATATATATATATATATATATATATATATATATATTTACCATATATATACATATATATGCAAGTTCTCCCTCCCCTCCCGCAAAAATGGATGTAGAAAACAGCTCCGTTTTAGAAACAGGTATTGCTGGGAGAATTTCCATTGTATGGGATTTTCTTTAGTGAGGAAATTATTCCTCATGGATTCACGGATTTTTAAAAAGAAGTTTAAGCTTTTCCAGTTCCACTGTAAGAAAACGTTCTTTTTTTGTCAAAAATCTAATCTACTACTAAACTAAAGAATATAAACAATTATAGATTACACAGGGCAACAAAAAAATATTTTTGTTTTGGTACCTGGGATTTTAGAGCTGATTTTAACTATATTTGGGACGCTAAATCTATACATGCAATCCGTTTTTCTCTATCAGCTCTACTTTTTTTAGATACAACTTATCTACCAATGTGGTTTTTATTCAGTATATTCATTTATGAGAGTTCTAAAATTATTATATATTCATTAATGTAAGTACAATGGTTTTATTGTCAGTCTGTAATTGAGTAAATTCCAGGTAAATCTATAAATAGTGGAACCATTGCCTATCAGGTACCTGAACTGACCCTTTTAATCACCTAACTCGGGTAAGTCTCGTCAGTTTGTGCGTTCTTACTAATGAGAGTAGATCGAATTCGGCGTGTTATTTTATGTTAAGAAAAGAGTGTTTTTGTGTTATTGAACAGAATTAAAATGAGTTCAGGTTCCAGTTCAAGAAGAAGTTGTGTAAATCAACCTGATGTGTTTTGCTATATATGCGGAGAATACATGTTTCAACAAAACAGACAAACTATTACTGACTTTGTAAAGCGAGCGTATCTTGGATACTTTGGAGTTAAGCTTGGTGATCAGGACAAAACGTGGGCCCCGCATCTCGTATGTAAAACTTGTACAGAGCATTTACGGCAGTGGACTACCGGGAAAAGAAAATGTCTAAAATTCGGCGTACCAATGGTTTGGAGAGAACCAAAAAACCACTTCAATGATTGTTATTTCTGTTTAGTAAATACTAATGGAATCAATCGAAATAACCGCAGTAAGTGGACTTATCCCAATTTAGACTCGGCAATACGCCCTATCCCGCACTCAGATGAAATACCGATTCCAACATTTCATCAGCTACCACATATCTCTGATGACGAATATTTTCCCTCTGATCGCTCTTCTGATGCTAATAAAAGTTCTGATGCTAATGAAACTAACAGTGACTATGAGGGGACGTCATCAGTTCCTCAACGCTTCAATCAAAATTAATTAAATGATCTCACCAGGGATCTCAATTTATCGAAAAAAGCTTCTGAAGTACTGGCTTCTAAGTTGAACGACAAAAATTTACTGGAACAAGGAACCAAAATTAGCTTTTACCGTACAAGAGAAAAAGATCTGCTACCATTCTTTTCTCAAGAAGACAATCTTGTATTTTGTCACGAAATTAGGGGACTCATGAAAGAAATGGGACTTTCTGAATATATTCCAGATGATTGGCGCCGATTTATTGACAGTTCAAAGCGAAGTTTAAAATGTATCCTTCTACATAATGGGAATAAATATGGTTCAATACCACTAGCTCACTCAACGAAACTGAAAGAAGAATATAATACCATAGCTTTGGTCTTGCAGAAGATAAAGTATTACGAACATCAATGGATGATTTGTGTAGACTTAAAAATGGTAAACTTTCTTCTTGGGCAGCAAAGTGGTTACACGAAATATCCGTGTTTCTTGTGCCGCTGGGATAGTAGGGACAAAACACACCACTGGGTTAGAAAAGATTGGCCTCAGAGAGAAAACATGGACGTTGGGGAAAAGAATGTCATTAACGACGCTTTGGTTGAAAGAGAAAAAATCATACTTCCTACGTTACATATAAAGTTGGGCTTAATGAAGCAATTTGTAAAGGCTCTTGATAAGAATGGGTCTTGTTTTGCATATATAGGGGTAAAAATGCATCAGTTGAGCACAGAAAAACTCAAAGCAGGGATATTTGACGGCCCACAAATAAGACAATTAATTAAGGATCCTGCCTTCATAAATTCAATGAATCAAGTTGAACGAGAAGCTTGGACATCATTTGTTGCAGTTGTAGAAAATTTTCTAGGCAAACATAAAGCTCAAAACTATGTTGAAATGGTTAACAAGATGCTTAATAGTTTCAAATCCTTAGGGTGCAATATGAGTATTAAAATACACTATTTACACAGCCACTTAGACCGTTTTCCAGAAAATTTAGGAGACATGAGTGAGGAACAAGGTGAAAGATTTCACCAAGATATTAAAGTTATGGAGGACCGCTACCAAGGAAGATGGGACATGCACATGATGGCAGATTACTGCTGGAGTTTAAAAAGGGACTGTTTAAAAAAACATTCAAGAATGTCGCGGAAAAGAAGCTTTCCAAGTATTGAGTGACTATTTCATTTCTTCAATGTTTTTTTTTATTTGTAAGTACGACATAATATTGTATTTTGTATAACTAAAATAAAAATTTCGTATCTACTTTTGTTTACTACACTTACGGATTTGAGTTACAATAATGTAACTTATATTTCGCTAAAATTGTATATCTTAAAAATTTGAGCTCCTAGGTACAAATGAATACGTTATTTGAATTCAGGACATCAAATTGATATAGAATCAGCTCAAAAAACCTCGACACCAAAACAGCTGTTCCCCTGTGTTATATACTGGAAAAGTTAGGTAGTGGATTGGCCGCATACTAAGGAGCTTTATATATATATATATGTAACCACTGATCAGTAAAAATCAATACTAACATTGAATATAGTCCATTTTTCATCAGTTTTTGACTATTCTGTCATCCGTCAATCCACCTCAGGAAGCATTTCATAGTATTATGGCTTTTCAGCTGAGCTAAGATCGACGGAAACAGAGAACAAAACAAAATACTTTTGGCAGTATTTTGCAGTATTAGCATAAAGAATACGTGAGATATAAATAATTTTCCAAACTATAATTGTTAGCAACTTGCTGAACAATCTCTCTATCTGTCCTTGAACAGCCCTCAACACAAGGCAGATACGCCTTCAAAAGTAGACTTACATCAGCCAGAGGTGCAAAATATTTTTTACTTACTGATCAGAAAACATGAATAATGCGAAATGGAACTTTTTACTATATATGTATCATTCCGCACAAATATTCGTTCCTAGTAAATCAAAACAACAATACTCAACGCATGTACTCCCGATTCTACAAGGAAACATTTGGCGATATATTTAAAAAAAACTATTATAAAAAATTCTAAAATTCTTCGAAGCCCGGCCCGCAATGAAAATTTACGCCACTAAATGAGCGAATGGAAACATTTTTTATTGTAAATAAATTGTAAACCCATCCGTAAAAATATAGGGAATTTGTCCAATTGCTTGCTCCATTAAAACGGCCTGCACTCCACGCTTCCATGAAACGTTAATTCAAACTTTTTTTTTTTACGTTATATATATATATATATATATATATATATATATATATATATATATATATATATGGTATTTTAAATTTAGATTATTGATTTTCATATATTTTATTTTTAATTATAATCGGATATGTATATACATTAAAATTCCGGGTTTCAATCCGTTCGTCTAACAATGAATTTGCACGACGTTTAGCCAAAATCTCATTAAGAGTTAGTTTCGAGCGACGGCAGCAGCAAGATCACAGTATCGAGCGGCAGCAGCAGCAATAGCACTTGAAAATGCCAAATGAGATTTTGATGAAACGTCGTGCAAATTCATTGTTAGATGAATTGAAACCTGCAATTTTAATGTATTACATTCCACCATCCGTGAAAACCTCTAGTGTAACATACACATACAAATATACAACACAATAAGGTAACCTATACAACAAAATATTATATTTTTCAATCATTGGCAGTTTCTTCCTCTCTCTAGGTCATTGCTTCTCGAATATTTTCGTTCTAGGATTTCCTTAGACGTCTTCTTTCACATTTATGTGTGGTGTCCACTGAAATATATTTTTTTGCCATTTTAAATTAATTATCCTTAACAGTTGATTAAACCACTTGAATACTTTTAATTCTATGTCATCCAGGACTATTTTTCTTATCTCAATTATATTTCTGTTCCCTTTCTCTTCTCAATCTTTCATCAATGCCTCATTACTTTAATTTTTTGCCCTTCTTTAGTACCCATATCTTACTTTTATCCATTCATACTGTTTCCATCGTAATTAACTAAAAAAAAATTGTTGTTGTCACTGGTTATAGAGGGATTTCTCTTAGAGTCCCGCCACATCTATACATAACTATAATGCTATGCTATGTTACGGATGAGCTAATCTCAGAAGGTCCCCATCTTTGAATCGTTTTAACTTCTCATAAATGAATGGTCTATTCAATTTCATAAATCGAATAATTAATTAAGTTTTTCATCAAACAAAAAATGAGGAAATTATATATTTTCTTTTAATCTGAATAATGTATTATTTACTTTTCTTGGCAACATTTTAGTTTTATGAATTTATTATAATTTACCAGTGAAGTTACGTGTTTAGCCAAATTTGTCATTATACTATATTTAAATAATTTGTTTATCATCATTGATCGCCAGTAAATATTGCCGTTTTCTAAGGATTTTCTATATTCGAATTTATGTTAATTTACACTTTTTTTGTTATCACAAAAATTTCTAGAAGTCACCTTAAACAGCTCTTCTGATTTGTATCTCTTTTTATTTATAATTATATATTTTATCCTAATAAATATTAAGCGACAAAAAAAATTTTGCGTACAAATATTTTTCCTCATTATATTAAAGCAAACGTTCCATAATGAAAAGTTATGGTTCCCGGTGTAATAGAAACATATTTTTTGGTAAAATAATGAAATATAGCAGCATGAAAATACTAACATAACAACAATAATAACCTTCACAGTTTTTTAAACAATGGTACATCAGTTTAATGAAAATAAATATTTTCTTGCAATTTTACCAAAGGTAATAACTTAATAATACAAAAATATCTGTGGTATATATTTCTCATAATTTACGAGGGTGGACTGATAAGTATGATAAAAATGGCGGGAAATTTTGTTAAGCGGCATGACTGTTGATAAGCGTGATTTTTAAAACTGATATGTTCAAAGTTTCAAACAGGTGCAACACTCAGTTGTTTGTTGGCATAGTGCAGTGGTAAAACATTTTTGTTTAAAAAGTAGACTACGGCCCAGATGGAAACTGAACTGAAGGAAGTTGATGAGGACTCTGCACCAGCACTCAACACTTTACTTTATTACCAGATAAATAGATTTAAATGTGGCCGTACGAGCACTGCAGGTGTGTCACGTTCAGGATGCCTAATTGAGATTTCGTTTAAAGAAATGGTCGATAAAATCCAAGGTGGGTACACGAAGTATGCTGCGTTTGTTGACTACAGACCAAAAACGCAGGAGAAAGGACATTTCAAAATCGTGTAATCCAAAGGACTTCTGGTGTCGTCTCGTTTTGTGAGTGTAAATGAAACGTGGAAGCATCCATTACACTCCAAAAACAAAACGGCAATCGAAACAGTAGACTGACGAAGGTTTTATCGGCAGGAAAAGTGATGGCAATTGTTTTTTAGGACTCACAAAATATCATCATGATTGACTATTTGAAAAAGGGTAAAGCAGTGACTGGCTCTTATTACGTAACATTGCTCGAACGTTTGCATAGTAAGTTGAAACAGAAGTAACCAAGATTAGTACGCAAAAAAGTATTCCTTCACCAGGACAATGCGCCTGCCCATACATCGGTCGTTGCAATAGCAAAAGTGCGCGAGCTGGGCTTTAAAATAGTTCCCCACGCTATTCCCAATATTTGGCCCCAAGTGACAACACCGTGAACCCTGGTATGAAGACATATTTAACCACAGAACTCCATATATATACATATATATGTATATATATATATACATATATATATATATATATATATATATATATATATATATATATATATATATATATATATAAAATATAAACATATATAATATAAACATATATATATATATATATATATATATATATATATATATATATATATATATATATATATATATATATATATATATATATATATATATATATATATATATATATATATATATATAATATATATATATATATATATATATATATATATATATATGTATATATATATATATATATATATATATATATATATGTACTTAAAAATAAAATCTTAGTTGGGGAACTCGGCAAAAAGGGGCGTGATAAGAGATCACACAATTTTTATTAAGCCAATATTTCGGTCCTAGATTGGGACCTTCTTCAGGGCAAGCACTGAAAAGGAGAATAAAGCATATTCACTGATAGTGTTTGGGACAAATTTAAATTAATGATGTTGTAATTAAGTTGTTATAATTAATAAAATTAGTGTAGAACAAGAATAAGATATTAGTCATAATAAAGTCAAAAACTCACATGAGTAGTGTGAAGTTGAGTTAGCCTGAATGGCCGTAGGTAGCTTATACATAAAAACGTTGGTTAATCCATAAACTACACACTATAACACTGTAGATAAAATTACACAAGCAAAATTTAAAACATGGATGTGATTGAGAACCTTGGATGGTGAAAACATTGTTAATTAATATCACCTGAGACAACCACCCATGGCCACTGCCATATGGGAAGAAATGACAAAGACGACAGGAGACAGCTAACCGACAGAGATAAAGGGCTTATTAAGAAAACTCAATTAACCAGAAAAAGGGGTCGACACCCGGAAGGAAACCGATCAAAATAGGAAGTGCATGTATGGACCTTTAAAGTAAGAAAGAGATAGCCAATTGAGCGACCAAGAACCGGTTCTTAATTAACAATTAACAATGTTTTCAACATCCAAGTTTCTCAATCACATCCATGTTTTAAATTTTGTTTGTGTAATTTTATCTACAGTGGTACAGTGTGTATTTTATGGATTAACCAACGTTTTTATGTATAAGCTACCTACGGCCATTCAGGCTAACTCAACTTCACACTACTCATGTGAGTTTTTGACTTTATTATGACTAATATCTTATTCTTGTTCTACACTAATTTTATTAATTATAACAACTTAATTACAACATCATTAATTTAAATTTGTCCCAAACACTATCAGTGAATATGCTTTATTCTCCTTTTCAGTGCTTGCTCTGAAGAAAGCCCCAATCTAGGACCGAAATATTGGCTTAATGAAAATTGTGTGATCTCTTATCACGCCCCTTTTTGCCGAGTTCTCCAACTAAGATTTTATTTTTAAGAATTTTGGTAGATACGGCAATCGTTTGCTTTCTTTTTTATTCTATATATATATATATATATATATATATATATATATATATATATATATGTATGTATATATATATATATATATATATATATATATATATATATATATAGATCTATGTGTTTATGCATGTCTTCACAACCTCTAAAATTGCGTTTTTTGAGGATAGGGAAAAATAAGAGGTGATAAAGAAGAACTAAAAGTAAATTCGTTTTTTGCGACCCCGAAAATATATAAGAGACCTAGTCTAGTCTTCGGCACATGAAAAAAATCTTTTTGTGGTCCTGTATTATTTTTAAAAAATTAAGAAAGATCACTGCCTTATCTCGAAAAGTACTGATCAAAATATTTTGAAAAATTTCTGGAATATTCTCCACAGGGTGTGGATTGAATGAAAATTATCATGTCCTTTAATAATTTATCTGGTATATAAAAAAAATTCACGGTTATCAGTTTTTAGTAAAGATCGGAAAAAAACTTTGTTGAAAACTCATTTGGGGTGTGTTGTGTGAAGTCATTGAATATTTTATACCGTAACAAAAAGTTTTATTTTAAAAGCAATTAACATGCAGAAGACTAACTGCGCAAGTCCGACTTGCACTTGGCCAGTTTATTTTATCTAATAGCACTTCAAAACAGAATTTTTCGCTTATCTGTATAGTTTGCGTAATTTTCTAATTACTCGAATATTGCAAAATCAAAAGCAGATTAGTAATATCACGAATAATAATTTTGTAATCAACTGATAAGCATTTTAAGTAAACTTTTTACTTTCCTTGCTTGTAAAAATATACTCCTCAAAATTTTTTTGGATCCCTAGAACATGAAAAATTTTTTTCCAATTTCCGGCTATCGATCTGTTGGAACGATTACACTTGAATGAATTTAATATCGATTTCAAATTGAGTATACATATTATCCTTGAAGTAGTAGAGAAACCAATAGTTTTTGAGCAACATCGCTTCAGGGGAAGGTAGTGAAATAAATGGGGGTGTTCAAATATAATATAGTTTAAATACATAATGGGAATTTTTTCGGGTTTTTGGTTAGACAACAAACAAATTTTAGACATAATTATTTATAGGGAATCATATAAAGGTTTAACGGGAAGGGGAATAATTGTTGCTTGTAGATCATATTACGAGTATACATATTACATATATTCTTTACGAGCCAGTAGCAGTCTACGGATTTCTTTCTAATACCTTTACTATCAATGCCGGTGTGTTACAAGGCTCCATTCAATATCCTACTTTCTTTCTCATTTACATTAATGCTCCAACATCGGCTACTCTTGAAAATATCCGCAGACAGCAGAAAATCGTTCAGTTTAACAAACAACTGGAAAAAATTCTATCTTGGGGAGACAGTAACCAAGTTGAATTTGTTGCTATAAAAACTTAGGTGACAGTTTTTCCAAAAAAGTTATCGTTGCATAGCAAAGAGAGCTTCTCAAGAGCTGGGAATATTATTTCGAACTGGAATGCTTTACACTCTACAGCAACTGTTAATTCTGTACAAAGCTCAAATTCAACTAGAATACTGCTCCCGTGTTTAGAGTTCTGATCCCAAACACACCCTGTACTTGTTGGATTCTCTTCAAAAGAGAGCTGTTCGCCTAATTGGAGACCCAAAACTCACCAGCACCCTGAATACCTGGAACATCGAGGAACGACTTGCATCCATTCTACAAATATTTTCATAAAAATTGTTCGATGGATATAACCCGCTTAATTCCTCCCAGAGCGGTGCATGTTAGAAATAAGCTATTCAAGCAGTCTTTTATTTGGAGAACCTCGTCCCTTTGGAATGATTTATGTTTGTTTCCCATCGAGTACAATCGATAGCGATTCAAGACCAACATGAATCGCTTCTTCCGCACACGCGTCGCTCTTGTAACGCTTAAGGGATTTCCTTGCAGCACGTGTGTCATGCCCATAAAAAAATACGCCATTTTCAGTATTCTTTTATTTTTTTCATTATTTCTAATTTCCGAAGAAACATTATGTAGAGATTATTGTCAGGTTTCGGTTGCAAATATGTCTGAAACCCATTTCTTTTAGGGTTAATATCTCATCATGAAGTCTGATCATCATTTAAAATATCGAGTTGCGATCATAGAGCTATTAGAATAAAGGAGGTAAGTTCTCGCGAGAAGCGCGACGCTCATAAAATGAGAAAGAAATAATATGGGTCATTCTGTCTCTCTTATTAGGCGCACGCCCCGTGCGAGAATGTTATTCGTATTTCGTCCGGAGCCAACGAAGAATAAGGAATAGTAAGAGGAACAGAATTACTCATATCATTTATTTCTCTTTTTAACGACGCCACGCTGTCGCTTACAGCAGGCTCTATACTTTACCTCCTCTATTCTAATATCGCTATGGTAGTGATATTTGAGTTAAGTTTTTCTTTATTATGATGTAATCAAATTCAGTATTTATTTTACACCTACGTGTTTGCCAGTGTAGACTGTATAAAACAGAATACCATTTTTATTCTCCAAGTAACACTACAATATTTTTTGATTTTATAGATACACCTACGAACTATTACTGGAAACAGTACAACACATAAGAAAAAAGGTACCTTTTACACCTGAATTTGGTATAATTTGTGGTTCTGGCTTGGGTAAGTTTTAGTCATTATTTATTACGTCATAAAATTATATACAGTAATAAAAATAATAAATAAATAAGTTGTTATAGTCAGTCTTCCAAGAACTGTTCTTTATGAAGATTGGTTACATCAATGATTCCACGATTCTACCCCAAGTATTACTTACAGTCTGTCAAGTAAGGGCGTTTTAACATCTACCGACAACGGCACCGACACGGCACTGCCACCGACCCAACGTCGGGGAAACGTTTTCGCACCTGCACGGCACCGCCCCCGGCACGACACCGACAAAGTGATATAAAACCCAAAAAAAAAACATTTTTTACTAGGGCCCGTTGAGTGCCATGGCAGCTGCTAATAAGTTATATTTGAGTTATTTGTTACATCTTAGACTTAAAAGGCTAAAATGTAGTCAAAACCTGCCAACTTTTTTCTCGTAGAATTTTATTTTTATTATTTTCGTTGGGTTAGTTTCTAGAAGTTCAATTAACGTGACAATATCAAACTTGAAGGCCATAGTACCAGCTTGGAAAGCACTCAGTACTGTTATTAAATTTATAAAATCGGGACGGCACGAGTGGAGAGACTGCTCCTCGACGACAGCCGGCTACTGCAACGACAGGGCACCGACATCTTGAGTGTGAAACCACTTCCATTTATTTAAATGGAAGTGGTGCACCGACATCGTTGTCTCTGCCGTGTCGATGTCAAGTCGGTGTCGTGTCAGCAGTTGTGAAAACGCCCTAAGACGGCGCAATTACCTTACTAAGTTGTTCAATCAGCTCCTGCATCAATATTTGCCTGGCATGCTGTCGACGAGATTTTCTGCATATTCGCGCGGCAATGATCTCTGAAGTCACGGCCTTCAAATTCTTTCCTATGAGATTCCTTTTTACAAGGGACCAAACGTTTTCAATAGGGTTGGCGTTCAGCGATTGTAAGGGCCACTCTAATATCTTATCCTGGGCCTAAGCGAGTCGCTTCGCGACGTGATTTTTGGCCAGCAAAGGTTTCTTCAACGTGCTTCGGAATTTGACATCATGAGCACGAAGATGTTGTCGAATGGTCTCATGGAACACATTCAAACCCGATTTTCTTAATTTTGCCGCTTCTTGACGTAGCGTCAATTTCGGGTTCCGTGAAAATAAATACTCGTCGATATTTTTCGTCTCGTTAAAACGATTTACCCATTTCTTCACAAACGAGACCGACTTTTTAATGTATTTAGAGCTCGCGGAATATGTCATTTGGATGGGAGCAAAGAAAGGCTGCCTCGAACTGACGCATATTTAGGATTTTTTGTGACTTTGCGTCGTAGACAAAAGTTCCCTCTACCAATTTTTTGTTGAACCGCTAGAATCGCATCTACCAGGAATGAATTAAGGCTGATACGTTCTTACTTGTCAGATTGTATTACCTAAGTACAAGATAATTAGCTAACCAGCAAATGAAAATTTTGTACTTCTTTCTTTAAACGATCATAAATTCATGATATTTTGATAATAGTATGAATTATCTCTACAAAAGAATAGGAAAATGTAAATTTACGTATAGACTTTCCCCATTATTTGGTCTTAATGCTTTGAGAATACATTCATCTTCCTTGCTAAGATATAAAAAGCATGGAAGAAGAATATTTCTTTCTCGAAGATCGACTATCGACATATACAGATAGGAAATGCAAGAATATTCCTATGAAATGTTTTGCATTTCCAGAAATTGACCCATTTACAGGATCACTAGCTGATTGCCTAACGGACCCAATCGAAATCCCTTATTCTACGATTCCTAACTTTCCACAAAGTACTGTCAAGGGTCACGTAGGGTCTTTGGTATTTGGACACTTCTTAGGAATACCAACCGTTTGTATGAAAGGAAGATTCCATTATTATGAAGGCTATCCTTTGTGGAAGTGTTGCATGCCCATCAGGGTAATGAAACTTATGGGTAAGTAAAAATTATGGTTTTTCCCCAAAGATGATAGACCATAATATCATTTTTGCATATATAGCTAAGTTGCCGACACTAACTCATTTCTCTATTGAGATAAATTCATAAAAATTAACTTTTTATGAGTCCTCCTCCATCATCATCATCATCTTCAGCTTATACTGTCCACTGCTGGACGAAAGGCTCCCCAAATCTTGCCACCTTTTTCTGTTCTGGGCCATTTGTACCCAATTTCCAGGCACTCTCTTCAAATCATCAGTCTACCGACTTTGTCGTCTACCTCTACTTCGATAGATTTGGTCGCCACTCTGTTTTTTTTATCCATCATCCATCCTTAAACCTAGCACCATGTCCAGCCCAGTTCTTTTCCGGATAATGTGATTTGGGATATGATCTCTAAGAGTAACGCCTAACACTGACATCTCCATTTTTATTTTCATGACACATATTTTGTTAATACTTTTCTTGGTCAATTTAAGAGTATCGGCTCCGTACGTAAAAACGGGTAGTACACTTCTGTCAAAAACTTTTCTTTTTAATCACTTCGGAAGATTAGATTTAAATATACAGCTCAGTTCGCCAATTGTCGTCCAGGAGAGACCTATTCTCCACTGAATTTTATGTGTTTGGTTGTCTCGTCCTATGCTGACTTCATCTCCTAAGTATTTATATCGGTGTACTTACTCGATCTCCACGTTCTTCAGTTTTATAGTGTCGTTTAATTTAGATTTATCGTAAACTGAGTCTTGGATATATTGGTTTTTAAAGCAACCCTTCCTGAAGCATATTGTCTGTTATTAAGTCAATGTCGTCGGCAAAACAAAAGTGATTTGGCTTTTCACCTTCAATGTTAAGCCTAATTTTCTCCATTGATTGTAGCATACTTTCTAGAAGTATTACGAAAAGGTTGGGAGAGAGCATATCACCCTGACGCACTTCTCTTTCGATTTGAAATTTGCTGGTGGATTGGTTAGTGTGTGTTGATATTAGCAGTGGCATTTTCATATATGTATTTAATTTCACTAGAGTATCATTGATCAATACGATATTTAGCAAGCGCTTCCAAGAGTCTCTGCTGGTTTACAGAATCAAAAGCCTTTTCGAAAGGCCACTAATATGAGCTTAATATATTCTATACATTTTTCGATGAAGCCTTTAACTGTAAGCAGATGGTCGTTTGTTCCATACTCTATGCGGAAACCTGCCTATTTTTTTATGAGTATACGTAAATTTAAAAATAAAAAACAAGTTTATGAGCCTCAAAAATCCGATTTTAAAGTAAATTGCCGCCGTTTTGTTACGCTTCTTTACCACCTTCTGTTATATTAATTTCGGTCAATACTTTTTAAATATCCCAAAGATAAAAATCACTAAGATTGCAGTTTGATGATCTTGGGGGCCCAAGACAGTATCTGCACAAAACCTTTATTAATAATATACTATTTACTTTACAGGTGTTACACATCTCTTCGTGACAAACGCTGCCGGTGGCTTGAATCCCAAATTTAAAGTAGGAGACATCATGTTCGTGAAAGATCACATAAACATAATGGGTTTCGCTGGTAACAATCCTCTCCAGGGACCTAATGATGAAAGGTTCGGGCCTAGATTTCCCCCAATGAATCAAGCATATAACAGAAGCATTCTTAGTATTGCTAAAAAAGTTGCAAGTGATATGGGTATTAGCGACAGAACCCATGAAGGTGTGTATACCTGTTTAGGAGGACCGAATTTTGAAACGGTAGCTGAGCTTAATATGTTGAAACTGTTGGGTAAGTACTAGTGAATATTAGCTTGTATACATGTCTCATCTTGAGTGCTTCAGAGCTTGCACTTGACACTAGTTCCTTTTATTTAATTTCTTAATGATTGGATTATCGTTTAGTGTGTAGTCAGTTGTTTCCTTTTGCTGATGATTTGAAGGTATATGTGGAAATATGTTTTCCTGATGCTTACTATAAACTTAAATCTGATTTGTATCACTTTCTAACTTGAAGTAACATCATTGATATGAAACTGAATGCTTCCAAGTACCTTCTAAGTTTTTCATAGCTATAAAAGAGTTTTGAAGACATCATTACTTAATTGAGGATACTGTTTTTGTATAACCTTCCGAAACTGATGATTTACTGCTTTCGACTCAAGATTAACTTTTATATCTCACATTCAAAACCTAATCTCAAACTCTCTGCAATTTCTAGGCTTTATAAAAGAAATTTGTGAGGCTGTTGAATACCATTCAGAGTTTCCGCGTTTGTCTGTGTGTTATACTAAATTCTATTTTGTAAACAGGAAATATTCACAGGGAGCCATGTCAGGTGAATAAGGAGAATGATCAATGGTTACAATATCTTTTCGAATCAATAATTGATTCCTTGAATTTAGATTAACATTCGTAAACCTGCACGGGATAGGCAATCATCCCATATACCTATTTTAATAACGTAACGCTCCGATAAAGGTTTTTTTTTATGGGTCTAGCACACGTGCGGCATGTGTACGGAAAAAGCGATTCACGTTGTTCTTGAATAGCTGTACATTGTACTCGGTAGGCAACATAGAGCTGGGCAAATTATTCCAAAGGGATGATGTTCTCCGTATAAAAGACTGCTTGAAAAGCGTTGTACGCGGAGTAACAAGCTGAGCCTCATACGGATGTGAAGCACCAGCGCGACGTGTATTTCTAACATGCACCGCTTTGGGAGGAATTAAGCGGGCCACATCCTTCGAACACTTTCCATGAAAATACTTGTAGAACCGACTCAAGTCGCCAACCGTTCTTCGATGTTCCAGCGAATCAAGGCCGCCAATCAGTTCCGGGTCTCCAATCAGACGAACAGCTCTTCTTTGAACAGAATCCAACAAATGCAGTGTATGTTTGGGAGCGGAGCCCCAAACATGGGAGCAGTATTCCATAGTTGGTCGAATTTGAGCCTTGTAAAGAAGTAACAGTTGTTGTGGAGTGTAAAGCTTTCTGGTTCGAAATAATATTCCCAACTTTTGAGAAGCTCTCCTTTCTATGCCTGCAACATGTTCATGCCAAGACATATTTGCTCCCAAACTAACGCCCAACAAATTGAGCGACGATGCTAGGGGAATGGAGTGCTCCGACATAACTATGTCGGGTACAACAACGTTAACTTTTTTAGAAAAAATTGCCGCCTGGGTTTTTGTAGCGTTAAATTCCACTTGGTTACTATCACCCCAAGACAGAATTTCTTCCAGCTCTTTATTAAGTTGAACGACCTCCTGCTGTCTGCGGATATTCGCCTGAGCAACCGATGTCCGAGCGTTCAAAGTGAATGAAGAGACAAGCGTACTGTCATCTGCAAAGCTGTAGATTGGATTTCCGGTCCTTTCCAGCAGATCGTTAATGTAAATGAGAAAGAGAGTAGGAGACAGTATGGAGCCTTGGGGCACACTGGCGTTGATAGTGAAGGTGTTAGAAAGAAATCCGTCGACCGCCACTCGTAAAAAACGCTATCTGAGGAAAGATAAGAGCCACAAACAGAACTTTTCAGACATACCACAAGAGCGTAGCTTTGCCAACAGTCCATCGTGCCAAACACGGTCGAATGCCTTGGATATATCAAGAGCAACCGCTCGAGATTCTCCAAAGTGTTCAATTGCGTTGTTCCAAACATGTGTTACATAAGTCAGAAGATCTCCTGATGATCTATGTTTACGAAAGCCATATTGGTGATCGCTAATAATATTGAATCGTTCAAGATATTTTAGAAGATGCTGATTGATAACCTTTTCCATGACTTTCGATATTATTGAAAGCAGTGCGACTGGTCGGTAGTTATTTGGCAAGGTCTTTTTGCCTTTTTTAGGTATCGGCTGAACCGTGGCACATTTCCAGCAGGACGGAAATATTCCCTTTCTGTAGGATAGGTTGAAAAGTCTACAGAAAACTTTGTTGAGTTGTCTGCTAAACTTGACACATTGCTTAATCATAACTTTCCACTGAACAGCTGTTATGTTTAGTGTCACAAAACGGATTGTTACCAACCGATTTAAATACTCACTCACTATTGACAGTGTGATGTTCAATGTCTTTGGTTCGCCAGATACATCTAAATGGCCCTAATAGTAATAGTTCTAGAGCAGTAGTTTGGTTGCTTTTTCAACAACCGTTTTTGCATGAAATTTGACCTTGCCCGTTAGTAAATCATTAAATAAAATAAATAAATAATGATAAATGTATTACGTAATATTTGTAGAAAAAGATAATTGACACATAATTTTGTTTTAATTTTATTAGGAATTTTTATTAAGAAGAAATAGTTATTATTGTAAGCTTATTTTCTTCAAATGCGAGACAAATATTCATTTATTTATATTTTTTTAGGAGCTGATGCAGTCGGTATGTCCACAGTTCACGAAGTTATCACAGCTAATCATTGCGACATGTCAGTATTCGCTTTTAGTCTTATCACAAATATTGGTGTAGACCATTACGATCTGGAAGAAGAGCCTAGTCATGAGGAAGTAATCGACGTAGGAAAAAAGTTGGAAGGACTCCTGAAAAAATTTGTTACAAATATACTTAGGGAAGTTTTCGAATATAAAAAAAGCGAAAACAAATAGTTAGCAATTAGGATTTTAATATTAATGAAAACACGTATATTTATGCGGATAGCATGTATAAAGTGAGCAAAAGCCTGTACAGTCCTAATACTAATTCTTCTTTTATAAAGATTTTTCTATTGTAAATTTTAGGTTGCCAATTACATTAAATGGTAACTTAATTGTATTGAGACGCGGCATTCTTTAAAAATAAACTTTTTATTTAAATTAAGAGATACTTTCGCTATTTAAAAATTATTAGTTTTAGTAATATGCAGGAATATTGAATAAGGTAGATGTAGTTTAATTCTTATAATTATTTATTTAAAATTTTAATTAAAATTTTATACTACAAAACTAAAAATAAATATGTGAAATGAGGAGGTCTTTTTTTGTCCTATTGTTTTTATACCACAAAATAAATGGGGTAATAAATCTCTCTATAACTCTAAAATTTGCCAAGAAAATTTGAAGGAACCTTAGTTCATTTTAATTAGAAGAAGCCTGGCAAAGATCAGGGGTCATAAAGGAACTAGAACCCAAATTATTTCTAAGGTTCGTGGGCCCTACAAAAGAAAGCACCTAGATGCCCGACTTTTTCGATTCGATTCCCATCATATGCAGTAAAGTTACAGAGACTATCAGAAACAAATCACAACACCTAGTTTTGTAGTATTATGTAGTAGATTTCTTAATTAAAGAGAAAAGTGAAACAAATCCCTAAAGGTTAAGAAAAATCCCTATTACGACATTTTCATTACAAATAGAATTAAGATTAAACAAACGTAAAAGTGATAAAAAGTACAAGATAATACATTTATTTTTTAATCTTAAAAACATATTTATAAAAGAAAAATGTAAGTAACAAAAATGTAAGCGATATGTAATTAACCCCGCACACATGCCGCTTTAGAGAATTCCCTGCAGGACGTGTGCTACACCCATAAAAAAAAAACTCAATGAACAAAATATTTTACGTAAACACATCATAATTCCGCTACAGTTGGAGGTCGAGGGGTAAAAACCTGATCGTACTATCGCGACACTGCCCGCGCGGCACACTCACCGCACGTCTTTACTTAAGTGACCGTCCTAACTGATACTTCATTCTTGATTTGTCAAATTTTAGGATAAATTTGGCGATTTAAGTGCTTTTTTGTGGTTATGACGGTTTTAGACATGAAATTTTATTTAATAAGTCTCCTCTTAAGGACAAGTCTTCACCGACTTCAAAATTTTACTTAATTTTGTGTGTTTACGTACTGTATTTTATGTATTAAGTGTTAATTTCCTATTGCTTACATTTCTTGCAATATTCGTTTAGAAAAGCAGCAACAAAGATTTAATATCATATTTTTTTTTATAAGCAAATAAGTACCATCTTTTTGGGATTAAAAGAACATATTATTATTTAATTTCTATCACTTTTTGGAGTCGGCTTATTTTTTTAGCTGTATTTCTTTCTTTTTTATTAAAAAAGGTGCTTGCATATATATACACATACAGGGTCCCCATATGTATGGCATAATGATTCCACAACATTTATTAATCAGTGGATCAAAAAAATGTTTAAATAAAAGTTATTAGGTTTTATACAGCAAACATGCTGACGTTGACAATAAAATGTTTTGAACTATCGATATATATATATATATATATATATATATATATATATATATATATATATATATATATATATATATATATAGATCAGGGGTCATAAAGGGAATAGTCTTATGACCAGTTCTTTTTATAATATATATCAACTCCTTGTTAAAACGGTGTGTTGATGGCTTGACCATATCTTATGCAAATGATACAGCTCTGATTGTTTCTGGAGATCACTGGGAAAGTGTAAAACATCAAACAGTTAATAGTTTAAGAAAAATTAAAAACTGGCTTCAAACTTATAAACTGACATTAACTGACAACAAATTACATAGCTTTCTCACTTACTAGTGCAAACAGATCACAATACAGTACTATTGTTGTTGATAATCATTCTATTAAAGAAACTTCATCTATAAGATATCTTGGAATTGTAATTGATAGATTCTTTAAGTGGCAACCTCATATTGATTATGTATCCAACAAAATTCGTAAACTTATTCATAAATTTTATTTATTAAGAGAATTCTTAAATAAAAAAGCACTTATTACAATTTATAAAACATTTGCGGAATCAGTCATAAGATATGGAATATTGGTGTGGGGTGGACTTTATGAGAGCAACCTGTATAGATTGAATATAATACAAAAATATATACTCAAAATTATTTATAAAAGAAATAGATTATACCCTTCACATCTGCTTTTTAATAAAGACATTGTTAATATTAGATCAATTTATATTTTTACGGTATGTTCTTATATACATACTCGACCGGATTTAAAACCTTTTGTTGAGCATACTTATAAAACAAGAACCCGGTACAGCAGGCAAATTAAACTGCCAGCAAGTACTAATAATCTTAACCTCAGATATGTAAATTATTTTGGTCCTAAACTTTACAATTTGCTACCAACCGAAATAAGGAATTGTACTAAGATAAAATGTTTTAAATTATTAAGTAAAAAAGTCATTTTTGAAAATTATCATCAATTTGAGAGGTATTTTGGTTGATTGTATATTTTGATGTCAGATTTTGTTTTGCAAATTTGAGATAAACTATTATTTTTGCTTTTCTTCTCTTCTACTTATGAATGTAACCAATCAGTGTATTAATAACTAATAAAACATTTCCAAATAATATTGCACATACAGATGTTTCACATCTAGGTGCTTAAAATAAAAGTAGCATGATACATAGGATATAGGAGAGATAATATATTACATTTATTTATATTGTAAGAATAATAGAAAATAAAACAGTTTCTGGAGGAAGTTTCTTCTAGAAATAAAAATAAAAAATAAAATATATATATATATATATATATATATATATATATATATATATATATATATATATGTATATATATATATATATATATATATATATATATATATATACAGATATATATATATATATATATATATATATATATATATATATATATATATATATATATATATATATATATATATATATAAAGGAACAAGATTTTACAAAAACATCCTTTTTACTGACAAGAGTATTGGTTAGCTCATAGAATTGCAGATGATAGCGAAATTCCAAATTTTATATTAAAAATCAGAACTACCTTAAAATGATGGATGCTTAACACCCAAATTCTTGGAGTTTTCTTCTTCAGACAAAGTTTAATTTCAGAAAGCTACGACTACTATAAAATGCAATTCTAAACATCCCTTCCTAACAAATATTTTCGATATTTTAACAACATATTTACTTACATTGGTAGCAGCAAAGAAGCAGTAATTTCACCAATAATCTTTATTTATAGTCCTGTAAATAATTGTTAGGGACTCCCATTGGCTGATTTCAAGAAATTTATCCCGCGTTCCATACAAATATGATAAATAATCTAGTTTCGATTTTTTAATATATCAAAAAAGAAAATTTTAAATGAGAATTCATTCAATCCATTACAAAAAATAATCTTGCAGTTTTCAAAATAAGCTAAGTCTTTCTCTTATTATAGGAAATACCGACTTTAAGAGAAAATCACCTTCCGAGATTTTTGCGTTTGTTTATTTTTCCTGATATCTAGAACACGAACAACATAGTTTCACATTTCGGTTATTCTGAGGATCTGTCTGCTTGTCTGTTTATACGATCGCGATGCATATTTATATGCTAAGGAGTTTGGTAAAAATGGGTAGGACTCTGACAAGGAGTACTCCCAAAAAAAAAAAGAACAATGAGCGCGAAAAATGCGAAAGTAGCACATAGAACGAAAAGAAAGATGCAACGCACCAACTATCAACCTATCTACCTGTTTACTCACCTGTCTGCCTACCAACCCATCTACCTGCCCCGGATATGCAATTAGGTAGATAGGTAGGGTTACTTACCTAATTAATATCGACATTATTTATTGATTTGTCTGTTTTTTGATCGAACATTTCCCCGATTCTATTGGAATTTACTCTTTTTTAGTGTTCCGTACGGAAAACTTATAAGATCACTTCGGTGCCTGTCCGTCTGTCTGTCCGTCTGTCCGTCTGTCACACCCGATTTTCTCCGAAACTATTTGTCATAGAAAGTTGAAATTTGGTAGTAATATAGGAATTGATGGCCTCATCAGAGCCATGTAGTTTTGAAAGTTAAATTTTGACTTAAGGGGTTAGTTTTGGGGGGTGAAATCGGAAGTGAAAAAAAAAAAGTTTTTACTAGGTAATCGAGTGTGGTGTCAAATAAAAGCTTGTGAAAACACGAGTAAAAAATATATATATAATGTAATACTTGCGCGCACTTTTCTTTGCATTATTTTTAAAAAATCGCGAAAAATCGCTGTCCACCCGCCTTATCTCGGAAAGTACTTATCAAAAAATTTTGAAAAAATTCTGGAATATTCTCCACGGGATTTAGATTGAACGAAAATTATCACGAGTGCATTACCTGTAATAATTTATCTGGTATATAAAAAAAACAGAAATTTCAAGGTCATCAATTTTCAGTAAAGATTGGAAATAAACTTTGTTGTTGAAAACTTATTTGGGGTGTGTTTTGTGAAGTCACTGATCATTTTATATCACCGTAACATAAATTTTGACTTAAGGGATTCGTTTTGAGGGGTGAAATAGGAAGTGAAAAAAAAATTTTTTTACTAGGTCATCGAGTGTGGTGTCAAATGAAAGCTTGTGAAAACACGAGTAAAAAATATATATATAATGTAATACTTGCGCACACTTTTCTTCATATTACTTTTAAAAAATCGTGAGAAATCGCTGTTCCCTACCTTATCTCGAAAAGTACTGATCAAAAAATTTTGGAAAAAAACCCTGGAATATTCTCCACGGGGTATAGATTGAACGAATATTATCATTACCTTTAATAATTTATCTGGTACAGAAAAAAACCAAAATTTCAAGGTCACCAGTTTTCAGTAAAGATTGGAAACAAACTTTGTTGAAAACTCATTTGGGGTGTGTTTTGTGAAGTCACTGATCATGTTATACCACCCTAACAAAATTTTTTATTTTAAAAACAATCAACATACGGAACACTAATTGTGCAAGTTCAACTTGCACTTGACCGGTTTTTACTATATCTTTTCACGAATATATTGAAGGAGACGTAGTGCTACCACGTGCGTTATTTTATTTATTTATTAACTCTTAAAAAAACTTTTTACACACAAAATGTTCCATTAAATTCGATCCAGTAGTTTTGTACATATTTAAGGACAAACACACATACATAAATATATCTACAAAATTTAGTATGTTAGTTTGGAAGCGTATATACACTAGCACACATAAATATTGCGGCATTTAAACAATATTATATACTTACTTCATAAATTGAGAGCCTCCATTTTTAATATCTGTTAAAAACAAAATAAATTGAAACTGGCAAGTATAATTCCAATGAACAACGCCTAAATCCTAGGGCTTTACACATTGTAACTCTACCTATACATCCAGAACGTTTGATCTGTTATATTTCATACATTAATATATTAAACACTATATAAATGGAAATATTTCAACCAGGATATTTTTCCAAATATGTATAATTTTCAGTTTTCAGTAATTTATTAAAAATTCACAACAAAAAAACTAGCCAAGTGTAAGTCGGACTTACGCAATTAGAGAGTAGAGAGTGATTGCTTTTAAAATAAAATTTTTTGTTTTCAATAAAGTTCGTTTCCGATCTTTGTTTTAATATATCAGATAAATTATCAAAGGTAATGATAACACAGCCCCACAAAAAAAAAAAGTGGGGTATACCTTTGATGCGATATATCAGATCTGTAGTATTTTTTTCCCCGCTGATCACGAATCTGGCGTCAGAATATCGCCATCACATCTCAATTTCTTTCTAACCTCAAAAAATAGGTAAAAATTAGTAAAAATTAAGAAAAATATACTCCTAAAAAATTGTTTCAAGCTTTTTCATGAATCCGAAGATGTATTAATATGTATTCGGACACGCTAAGCTAATATTCATCGGTTGGATTGAGCCATACAGTTCTGTTTTCTTTCTAACCTCAATAAATCAGACAGATATAGTGCTTCTCGAATGCAAAAACGAATTCAAATTAAAATTCAACCGATCCTTACCAAATTTGGTACACGGGGATTTTTTGGGTCGCTGATCACGAATCTGAGGTTGGATTTGCAAAATTCAAGATGGCAGATGTTTTCGCGCCATTTTGAACGCCGAGAAAATTCATCGGTCGATTTTTATTCTTCTACCTGCATCCAGGGCACCTCTACGTGGTGACGGTGGGCAACGGTGTTACTCCACTAGCCGGCAGAGTCCCTGGATAACGGCTTAGATGCCGTCATGGCAGGTAGAAGAAAGAGAATTACGATGCAGGGACTCGGAAACCCGGTATTGGCGGTTGGTCAGGGTGAGAAAGCGGGCCCGCAGCCGTCGTCATCCAGCGACCGTAGCTCTTCATGTGTGGGTGACTTGGCTCATGTAGAGTATAATGCTACAAGAAAACGGTCTAACGGTACAAGGACTTTTCATAAGTGCGATAAAAACAGTGATTCATTTTGTTATATTTGCTGTCAACACGTATTGAGTAAAATGGGGTCACCGACAACGGATAAGATTAAAACCTTATATGAGGATTATTTTAACATTGAAATACAGCACCAGGATACAGATTGGGTTCCCCACATTATTGGCAGTTCTTGCAAAATAATGTTGTACATCAATAAGAAGGCGATTAAATATTCCAGACCAGCAATATGGAATAGACCATACAGTGAAAATGATTGCTACTTTTGTATGAATGTTGTATCTAGGCATAACCGAAAAAATAAAAGCACTATTACTTATAACGATGTTTCGACAGTAACAAGACCAACTAAACTAATTCCGCCTCCTGAACCACTTGATGCTGATGTTATGGAAACAAATGATTTCACCTTATCAGTTCATGCCGAAAACATTGAGACTGTCGAAAAAGATTCAAACACTGTTACTAATGAATGTTCTAGTGACAACCTATCATATACTAGTGACACAGATAAAGAATTTCTACCATACAACCGTAAACCAGAACCAATACTCGTATCACAGTCAGAACTTAGTGATCTAGTCAGAGATTTAGGCTTATCCAAAGATGGTTCAGAGCATCTTGCTTCCTTTTTAAAGAAAAGACATTTACTTAAGCCAGAAGCTACGATTTCTTATTATAGAAACAGAGATGAAGAATTTCGAAAATATTTCACAATGGACGAGGAATTGTCACTTTCATATTGTACCGATGTAAAAGGTCTAATGGATGAATTTCAAAATAACTCATACGATCCTGAAGAATGGAGACTGTTCATTGATTCTTCTAAACGGAGCATTAAGGCAGTTTTGCTGCATAATACCAACGTTTACGCTCCCATTCCGATTGCTCATTCCACAGTTATGGAAGAGCAATATGAAAAAATGAAGCAGCTTTTGATAAAAATAAAATATGCTGATCATAACTGGAAAATTTGTGGAGATCTGAAAATTGTAACAATATTGCTTGGCCAACAGTCAGGGTTTACACTTTACCCCTGTTATAAATTTCTGTGGAATAGCAGAGACAGGGAACATCATTATAAGAAAAAAATTTGGCCAACAAGAGAATCGTTCACTCCTGGTGAAAATAATGTATTGTTTCCACCATTGGTAGATCCAGGAAAAGTTCTTATTCCCCCGCTTCACATTAAGCTTGGACTTATGAAGCAATTCACGAGAGCATTAGATACAAACGGCCCATGTTTCAAATATTTGCATAAAAAATTTCCGAAATTTTCTGAAGCTAAAATTAAGGCAGGCGCATTTGACGGGCCACAAATAAGAAAATTGTTTCAAGATTCATTATTTGTTACTAAAATGAATAAAGTTGAAAAAGCTGCTTGGCTTAGTTTTAAAGAAGTCGCAACAAACTTTTTGGGAAATAATAAAAGTCCTAAGTACAAAGAAATAGTCGAGAAAATGGTAAAAAAATTTTCAAACATTAGGTTGCTTAATGAATCTAAAATTACATTTCCTGGACTCCCACATCGATGATTTCCCAGATAATCTTGGTGACTACAGTGAGGAGCAAGGGGAACGTTTTCACCAAGATCTGAAAATCATAGAAAATCGGTATCAAGGACGATGGGATGACCATATGCTAGCGGACTATTGCTGGTCGCTAAAAAGAGAAACAAGTCCTCAAAAACGTTTGGGAAGAAAGCCTTTGAATAGGTCATTCGCGGAAAAAAAGAACAAGATACAGCCAAAAAAAGGAAAGTTAGGCGCGGGTCTAACCTTCGCAATTCCTGGGCTTAAGGGTCTACTATTTGAGAGTATATGGTTTAAAAGTCCTGGTTTTGAGTTTATTGGGTCTCATTTTTAAAGTTACAGGGTTATTGAGGTCTATTTTTTGAGGTTACAGGGTGTGGGAGTCTAAGGTTTCAGGGTTTAGGGTTTAAGAGTATCAGGTTTGAGGATTCCCCAACTGTATACCAAATTTGGTAGGAATCGGTTGGTTTTCAAAAATTTTGTCCGCCATCTTGGATCCGCCATTTTGAATTTTGCAAATTCTACCTCAGATTCATGATCAGCAACCCAAAAAACCCCCGTGTACCAAATTTGGTAAGAATCGGTTGAATTTTAATTTGAATTCGTTTTGCATTCAAGAAGCACTATATCTGTCTGATTTATTGAGGTTAGAAAGAAAACAGAACTGTATGGCTTAATCCAACCGATGAATATTAGCTTAGCGTGTCCGAATACATATTAATACATCTTTAGATTCATGAAAAAGCTTGAATCAATTTTTTAGGAGTATATTTTTCTTAATTCTTACTAATTTTTACCTATTTTTTGAGGTTAGAAAAAAATTAAGATGTGATGGCGATATTCTGACGTCAGATTCGTGATCAGCGGGCAAAAATACTACGGATCTGATATATCGCATCAAAAGTATACCCCATTTTTTTTTTGTGGGGCTGTGTAATTTTCATGCAATCTGCACCTTATGGAGAATATTCCAGAATTTTTTTTAAATTTTTTGATTAGTACTCAGAGATAGGGTTGGGAACCACGATTTTTGGCAATTCTTAGGTTTCATTTGACGCTTCACTCGATGACCTTGAATTTTTTTTTTATATATTAGATAAATTATCAAAAGTAATATGATAATTTTTATTGAATTTACACCTTATGAAGAATATTCCAGAATTTTTTGAGTGGTTCTCTTAGAGAGGGTCACAGATTTTTGGCATTTTTTAAAAATAATATAAAGAAAGATGTGTGCAAGTATTAAATCATATATATGTTTTTAACTTGTTTTTTCACAAGCTTTCATTTGACACACCACTCGATAACCTTAAAAAAAAATTCTCACTTCCAATTTCACCCGTCAAAGCTAAACCCTTAAGTCAAAACTTAACTTTCAAAACTACACAGGTCTGACTGGGCCATCAATTCCTATATTTATAGCAAATTTCAACTTTCTATGTCAAATAGTTTCGGAGAAAATCAGGTCTGACAGACAGACAGACAGATGAAGTGATCCGATAAGTGGACGGAACACTAATTATAAACTTTTAATAATTATTTATTTTTAAATAATTAAATTTAAATATTAACTACCTTTATTTATTGTTTTCCAATAAATTCTACCAATTTTTCAATAAAAACCTTCAAATCATTCTCTCTAACTTTAGCAGATTGTATAACATCATCCCCACTAATTTCTTCACAATTTTCATATTCAAGAGAACAAACATTCGTAATCAAACTAAAAGCAAAACATTTCATATCACAATGCCTCGCTGCGGTCACTTCATGTACCGTAGACATCCCCACAGCATCTACACCTAGTACTTTTAAAGCTCTAAGTTCTGCTACAGTTTCGTAGGTTGGACCTCCAGCACAGGTGTAGACTCCTTCGTGAACATGTTCACTAATCTTCATTTCTTTTACAATTTCTTTAGCTGCCTTGAGAAGGTCAGAATCGTAAGCATTTACCATGGAGAAGAATCTGCTACCCCATCTGGGATCGTTAAACCCTCTTAGGGGATGAGTCCCAGCGAGTCCCATAATATTAAAATGATCTTTTTGAAGCATGATATCTGCTTCTTTGAAGCTCTGGTTTAATCCTCCTGCAGCATTTGAAGCTATTAAGTAAGTAACTCCAAGAAGTTTCATTAGTTTTACAGGCATTACACATTTTGAAAGTGGGTAGCCTTCGTAATAGTGAAATCTACCTTGCATGCATATAACTGATATACCGGAGATTTCTCCAAATATTAATTTTCCAACATGGCCCGGTGCTGTGCTTATTGGGAAGTTAGGAATATCTTGGTAAGCAATTTTGAATGGATTTTTGACGGCTTCAGCTAATGGCCCTAAAATTATTTTTTTTTATTTAGTATATATATATATATATATATATATATATATATATATATATATATATATATATAATATATTTATTTATTTATATATTTATTTACGGGACAGGCCCATTAACTCATAAAGACAAAATACAAAAGTTTACAATATAAATGACACTTAAAACTAAAGGCTAAAACTAAGAAATTCAGAAAAGAACCCCGATCTGCCTCTTAAAAAGTAATAAGGAACTGGAGAACAAGTCCAGTGATGGGCAGTTATTTACAATGCCCACAGATCTTGTTATGAAGGTATTAGCTCCGTATGTTGTCTTATGATAAGATTTGAAGAAGGACAACGTAGATCTAGTATGTCTAGAGGGTGCATACAAATTAATCTGAGATAAAAGTTCTGCACAATTTACAATGGAATTTAAAATTTTAAAGAACATTATAAGATCGCGCTGAACTCTCCGGTTAGACAGGGTATTCAATTTTAATACAGATATCAGTTTTGAATAACTAAAAGAATCATTGTTAAAGAATTTAAAATTAATATGACGTAGAAATATACTCTGAACAAGCTCCAAGCTCCTAGCATGGCAAGCAAAAGATGGGTTCCACACACATGAGCAATATTCCAAGAGAGGCCTAACCAACAAGCAGTACAGCATTTTTATAGAGGTAATGGATGAAAATTCTGATGAGCAACGCCTAATGAACCCAAGCATCCTCAGAGACCTAGACGCTACCTCAGTTATATGCGGAATAAAACTCAGTGCCGAATCAAACTTAACCCCCAGATCCCTAACATTAAGCACGGACACGAGGGAAGTCCCATTTATGCTGTAATCAAAAAACAATGGATGGCGCGATCTCGAGAAAGACAGAGAGAAGCATTTAGAAGTTTTTAAAACCATACCGTTTAACTGACACCAGACACTAAGTCTATCCAATCTTGCAATCCCACACAATCCTCAATCGATCCAACCGCCGTATACAACTTCAAATTATCAGCAAAAAGCAAGAACCTGGAAGACCGAAAGCAGTCGGCCACATCATTCAAGAATAGGTTAAACAGCAGAGGCCCCATATGGGAGCCTTGAGGCACTCCCGAGGGCAGAGTAATGTTGACAGACTTAAAATTATTAGCTCGAACCACCTGAACTCTGCCACACAGATAACTCCTAATCCAGCCCCACAGGGGACCCGATATGCCTACCTTATCAAAGGCCTTAGAGAAATCGGTATAGATGGAATGTACCTCACTCTCCAAGGTCCTCGACAGGTAGTCCGTATAGGAAATCAAGTTCAACTCAGCAGACTTGCCTCTCTGAAAACCAAACTGTTCATCTATTATAGATGGTCCCAAGTTAGATGCCAATACTTTAGTTTCTAGGTTTTCAAATAATTTAGGAACAGTACTCAAAATACTTATTGGCCTATAGTTTGCGATATCTGCTCTGTCCCCTGACTTGAATACCGGGGCGACAAAACTGGTCTTCCAATAGTCAGGAAAGTAACCCTCCTCCGTAACCGATTAAACAACATGCATAATGGTCGCGATAATACAAAGCTACATGCCTTTAGTAATCCAGGAGGTAAACTATTAGGACCAGACCCCTTTCTGTGATCCAACCTCGAAAGCCCCTCGTAAATTTCAAAGATTGAAATTTTAAATTTGAAGATATTATGAATATTAGTAGAGGGTAAGGCTGGATAACCTAGTAACTCATCAGAGTAAACAAAGCCGAAGTAACTTGCAAAGAGATTAGCTACATCAATGCCCATGTCCACAGATTGTTCATTATAAAACAACCTAGGAGGAAGGTCATTTGTGCCACGCTGTGCGCCAACAAAGTCCCCAAAGCTTTTCACGTTATCTCTAATAGAGAGTTCAATGTTGGAGATATAATCAACATGGCACCTACGTGATAGATTCTTACACTGTGATCTTAAAGCAGAGAAGTAATAATAGTCCCGAGGTTCCCCAGATGATCTAAACCTCTTGTGTGCTTCTTTTTTACGAATTATTAAGTTTTTCAACTCAGGAGAAAACCACCTAGGGAATTTTCTACTAGATACCTTCTTTAACGAACATACAAATCTATGGCCCTATAAAGTACATCATAAAAAATATTCAACATCTGGTCAATCCCCCGGTTCGAAAGTAGATGATCCCACGATACCGAACCCAGAAAATGATCTATCGAAATATAATCCGCAGAAAGGAGAATTCAGTACATTGGAGTGAAATAACTTTTTTATTAGTTATAAATATTAGCTTAAATTCAAGAGGTGGATGGAAATCATCCGGTAGGACCAGAGGATCATCAGCCATCCCCAGGGATAGATCATTTACATGGCTGAGAACCAGATCAAGAACAGAACCAGTTTTATTAATTACATTATTCACTTGAAATAAATTATGAAAGGCACACATATTTGACACTATTTCACATATCTGCAGTTCACGGCCAGCGGGTGAATCCAGGGGAAACGGTGTTGAACTCAATGTCTCCTCGATCCAGGCCATTTTAGGAATATTAAAGTCACCAGTCACAAATATATAATAACAATAATAATAATCTTTATTGTCTAACAGATATACCATTTACAATACAATTAAGCATAAATAATATAATAAATTGGAAAATTAGAATTAAAATGATACACTTGGAATAAATACCTGTACATATATGCGACAATTTATTTTTTAAGCATTTGACAAATTGCGCAAATGACAGGTTATTCACTTCAATGTCGTTACAAGTACTGTTGAAAACACTCATAGCCTGAAACAGTGGCGTTTTGATGAGAAAATTAGTTGATGCAGTAGGTAAATAGAAAACAGGAGAGGTTCCGACCAATCTATTAGGAACGTGACAATTTACTTGAAACAATAAGTCAGGATAGTCAATAAGAGATTTACATAATTTTATAAGAAGGTATACCAGATGGTAATTTATTCGATTCGTTAATAAAGGTAGCTGAAGACGTTCAGTTATAATCACCTCATCGACACCCCTATCGGGGTACACTCCATCATATTTTAATTTAAGAAATTTGACAAACTTTTTTTGAACATTCTATACTTAGCGTGTATTGGATTCCGAACAATTGCACCATATTCAAATCGTGAAAGCACATAGCTCGAATATAAAGTTTTTAATGTTTTACTATTATGAAAACCACTAGAATTACGTATTATGAAACCCGACGTCCTCATCGCAGTACCGCAGATCCAATTAATATGACAGGCAAACGAAAGTTTCGGATCAAAAGTAATTCTAAGGTCCTTGAAGGTATTACAGCGTGCAATATCTGCATTATCTAACTTATACTGGAAGTCAATGGTGCTAAATTTATTCGAGTAGATCAAAAAGAAGCCCTTACCGGCATTCAATGGCAGCCTATTCAACTCACACCATTGCTGTAGCGACTCCGTATCATGTTGCAATGAAATGCAATCACCAGAGTCTTTTATGGTGCCGAAAAGCTTTAGGTCATCAGCAAATAAAAGAAAATTACTAGAGTGAAAAAATTAAAGGTGCAAGGTTGCTACCCTGTGGTGCACCACTTGTGGAACTAAACGTTGAGGATCTATAGCCAAGAATTTCAGCGTACTATAAGCGGTTACAAATAGGACTCGAAAAAATTAGGTTATTGCTGAAACCCAGTATATCAAGCTTATATAGAAATATAGAAGGCCTTCGAGAAATCATTGTATACAGCATCAACTTGCATTTGTCTCTCCAAAGCATTACCTGTAAATTGAGCAAAATAAGCCAAATTACTTATTGTACTGCGTTTGCCGAAAAAACCATGGTGATATACAGAAATCAGGCTTCTAACCTGTGCAAAAATACATTGATATATTGATATCTCAAAGACTTTGGCGAATATCGGTAATAAAAATACCGGTCACAATTTTTAAATACGGGAGTGATTTTTGCCTTCTTCTATACGTCAGGAAATCTATTCGTTTTTAGAGACAAGTTGAATATATAAGATAAAGATATCAACAAAGCATGAGCACAATCCCTCAGAATATTATCAGGGCCACAAGTAAGTTTATCCCTTAATCCTTTCAATGCCATTAGTATAATTTGCTCTGGCAAACAATTAAGACCGATACATAAATTAGAGGTGAAGAGATCGTTTTTGGGGACGCAATCTGACGGCGCACTATATACACTCCCAAAGAAGCCAGCAAATGCATTAGCAGTTTATTGTTATATTTATATATGAAAATCGTTTATTATATTAAGTGCGTGAAGTAATTTTGAGGGGTTTTTCGGTAAAAATATCGCTTTATTATAAAAAAATGGTTACACATTATTGTCCATTGCTAGGCACTACTTTCTCATATCTTTGTGGCAGCACGTTCAAAGAACGACTCATATTTTGAGGCTATCCACGAATCGATCCATTTTTTAATATTCTCATAAGAATAGAAGCGTTATCGATCCGAACAAGTGATAATCAGAAGAACCAATGTCTGATGAGTACGGTGGGTGAGATAGGATATCTCATCCAGACGATTCTAGCGTTTCCTTGAAGGGTTTTGCAACATGTGGCCGAGCGTTGTCATGTCGAGAAATCTCTTTGTCATGTCTTTTGGCATATTGCGGTCGTTTTTCTTTCAACGCTCGGCTGAGTTGCATCAATTGTTGTCGATAATATTCCCCAGTGGTTGAAGCAGCTCATAATACACCATACCCAGCTGATCCGACCGAATACACAGCGTAAGCCTGGAGCCATGAATATTTGATTTTGGTGAGGATGTTGATGATTCATCGGGCTTCACAGATGATTTTTTTCGCTTTGGATTTTCGTAAAGTATCCATTTTTCATCATCAGTTACTATAGAATACAAAAAACCTTTCCGATTGTGCCGTTGAAGCAGTTGTTTACAGGTAATAAATCGCCTTTCAACGTCTTTCGATTTTAATTGATAAGGCACCCAATTTTCTTGCTTTTGAATCATTTCCAGTGCATATAAGCGTTTGGAAATTATTGTGCGATCAACGCCTAATAATTCTGCAGCTTCTTTTTCCATTTGGCACGGGTCTTCATCGAGTAATGCCTCCAATTTTCCAGCTTTAAACTTTTTCAGCTGGCCTGGATTTTCTTTGTCTTCCTTGTCGAATTCACCAGTTTTAAAGCGTCGAAACCAGTACTCACATGTTTTTATTGTAATTGATGACTTTTAGCAGCGCTTTCCTTCGAAAAGTAACGCTACCCACAATTGCTGTTTTGTTGGCACGTATTTCGACATTTTCAATGCTCGAGAAAAGTATGTTGTTTGCACTTCGGTTATAGTTATAGAGAAGTGCTACGAGAGGCATTCCAAAAGTAAGGTCTCTATAATTTTTAAAAATAGAAAGAAAGATTTTATTTGAAAACTTTTTACATCATTTTAGAGCTTAATCATTCCTCTATTTTTCTACATAATCAGCATTTTGTTCGATGCATTTCTCTAGGCGGTGAGGCCGTTTTTGTATGCCGGCGTCCTAGAAACTCGCCGCCGCGGCCTTGACAGTTCACGGATAGTCAACTTTCGATATTTAAGCATAATTGTTTCAATCTTCGCGGCCGTCTCGTATGAAATCGACTGCCTTCCGCTTCTTTCTTCTGCATGAATTTCCGTAGGGCCGGCTGTGAACTCCCTATAACACTTCCGGAAGTTTTTAACGTCCGTGACCCCTTCTCCATACACTTCGGTCAATTGTCTATGAATTTCTATAAACGTTACTCCAATACCATTCACAAGGTATTGACAAACGCTACCTCAAAGACGTAGCGGCAAGCTTCTATGTCGCTGGCATACAAAAACTGCCACTTCGCCTAGAAAAATGCATCGAATAAAACGATTACTATGTAGAAAAATAGAGGAATGTTTAAGCTTTAAAATGATGTTAAAAGTTTTCAAATAAAATCTTTCTTTCTATTTTTTAAAATTATGGAGACCTTACTTTTGGGATACTCCTCATATATATCACAATTTTTCTACAATTGACACAAGAGTTTGCCGGCTTAAATATATTAAATGGTTTTCATAATACCCTATATATATATATATATATATATATATATATATATATATATATATATATATATATATATACATATATATATATATATATATATACATATATATATATATATATATATATATATATATATATATATATATATATATATATATATATATATATATATATATTAATACCGAAGTAAAACAATAGATGTTTTTTAGAATTCCACTATATTTATAAACCGTAACAATTGTTTCGACATACAATGTCTTCATCAGACGGATGATAACTTTAAACTAATTTTAAATTAGAACATATTAGCCCATATATACCTTTAGGAGTAGTAAATTACAAGATTAAATTATAAAAATAATAAACATTTAATATTATTGTACAAAAGAAATGGGTAATACCTGTCATTTGTGGGTTTTCACACAATTAAAATAAAGATAACAATAAATAAGTTGTACCATACTTAAATGATGGATTAATAATGGGTTATTCCGGATAAAGGTTTAATAATGGGGAATTGTTTGTTTCTATTTGTTGATTTAAGAGGAGATTTGAATTTTTGTATTTGTTTATTTCTAAGCTTTCTAAGTAATTTAATTTCTTGGATTTTTTGTCATAATGAAGTATTTTGAAATTATCGTCAAAGACGTGATTTGTTGAAATTAAATGTTCTGCATAATGGGATATGATATTTTGTTTGGTATAGCTTCTTTTGTGTTCGTTGATTCTTTTTTGAAAAGATCTGCCTGTTTGGCCTATATAAAATTTTTTGGACAAGAACCACAATTGAGTTTATAAATTCCCGATTTTGCTTTTTTGTTACTTTTATTTTTATTATTTTTTATTATGTTAGAGAGTTTATTATTAGTTCTGAAAGCAATATTTAGACCTATTTTAGTTAATTCTTTAGAAATAAACTGTGTAATTTGTCCGGTGTAAGTGATAGTTTTATAACTTTCTTTATTCTTTTTTGGTTTAGGATATAACTTATTGATTGCTAGTTGATATGTTTTTTTATTAATCATTCTGTCTAAGATATCTGGTTGGTATCCATTGTTAACCGCTATTTGTTTTATTATATTCATTTCTATAGAATAATTCTCTTCTGACATAGGTACATGTAAAAGTCAATGGATGAATGAATTAAAAGCTGCCATTTTGTGTGAATATGGATGATTTGAGTTATTATGTATTACTGTATCTGTATGTGATGGTTTATGGTAAATTGAAAAATTGTGTTTATTATTAATATTTTTAATTGTTAAATCTAAGAAGTTAATTGTTTTTTCTTGTTCAATTTCTATGGTAAATTTAATATTGGAATGGATAGTATTAATATGGTTGAGAAATTGTTGTAGTTGTCTATCTGTTCCAGAAAAACAAACTAATATATCGTCTACATACCTATGCCAGTATAGAAAATATTTACTAATTGGGTGTTTGAGAATTATGGATTCTAAATTATCCATGAAAATTTCGGCTAACAATGGACTTAACGGATTCCCCATTATTAAACCTTCCTTAGCCATATAAAATATGTCATTAAATTCAAAGTAATTTTGATCTAAACAAACTAATAGACAATCTAGGATTTCTTGTTTGATTATTATATTAATTCTATTTTTAGTGAGTAGACCTTCTACTAAACTTATTACTTCATTAGGTGGTATACTCGGAAATAAATTTTGGACGTCAAAAGATATAAGTTTAGCGTTTTTTGGAATCTGTAAGTGTTGAATTTTATTGATAAGTTCGTAAGAATTAAGAATACTGTGTTGTGCTTGAAAGTTGCAATATTTTTGTATGATGTCTATTAGTTTGTTTGATAATTTAACAGAAGGAGCAGTAACAAAAGATACAACCGGTCTAATAGGGAAATTATTCTTATGGAGTTTAATTAGTGAATATAATTTAGGGGCCTGCGGATTCATTAGTATTAAGTTTCTTTTTTCGAAATCATTAAAAAGTGAAAGGTCTTTAATAACATTTTTGGTAAGTTTTTGAAAATGTTCTGTTGGGTCAAATTTCAAAATGTTGAAATTATTGATATTAAGAAAATTGATTGTTTTTGAGATATACTGTTCTTTTGTTACCGCTACTATCGATTTACCTTTGTCTGCTCTAGTGAGAATGATGTCTTCACTTTCTATTTTCCGACTTATTTTTCTTGCGGTGTTGTATTCACTGGAAGATTGGTCTCTGCGTTGTTCTAGAGGTTGTGTTTTAATTTGTTTTGCTATAATATGTTTATCAGTGATGTTTAGGTTGTCCAGTGCAAGTTCGCATTCTACTCCTAGATATTGGAAATATAGTGGAATTCTAAAAAACATCTATTGTTTTACTTCGGTATTAATTTACAATGAATTTCCATCAAGTAACGGCTACCTCAGTGAATAATATATATATATATATATATATATATATATATATATATATATATATATATATATATATATATATATATATGTTTATATATATATATATATATATATATATATATATATATATATATATATTTATATATTTATATATATATATATATATATATATATATATATATATACATATCACAATTTTTTTGATTCATAAAGTATACAGTATAGGGTTATGTATGGAATAACATATCGGGTAAATGGCCTACACGGCTTTGCTGGCACTCTTTTGTCGAAATTTTCCATGACCGTTTCTTTTTATGAATCTAGCACACGTGCTGAAGGGAAGTCCCTAAAGCGCTCCAGGAGCGGCATGTGTGTTGCATAAATGTGGCTGAATTTCGTTGATACAGCGCTTAATTTCCTCCTTCAAGTCGTGGGTGGTTGTGAGCTTGTGGGCATATACCTTAGACTTTAAAAAACCCCAAAGAAAAAAGTCCAACGGCGTTAAATCGCATGATCTGGGCGGCCAATTCTGATCACCAAAACGGAATATGACACGACCAGGAAATGACTCATGCAGTAATTGAATTGTTTCTCGGGCTGTTATTGCCTGGCCAACTGCATTTTCGAAGAAGAATGCCTCCAGCCCAAAATCCGCACCAAACAGTGACACGTTGTAGATTGTTTCACAACAGTCACGTGTGGATTATCTGAACCCCAAATGCGACAATTTTATCGATTAACGAACACATCAAGATGGAAATGAGCTGAAGATGATTTCCTTCGAAAAATCAGTATCCACTTGCTGTTGTTACATAATCCATTCAACGAACTCTCTTCGTTGTGCGTGGTCAATAGGCTTCAGTTCTTGAGTCAATTGAATTTTGTAAGCATGAAGATGCAAATCTTTCGGGAGAATACACTGTAGAAAGCTTCTCGAAATTCTTGACCACCGTGCCGAATTGATATTCCTGGAGTCTCAACAACACTCTAACGAACGACTTCTTGAAGGACGGCCAGAGCGTTTAAGATCACTAATTGATCCAGTTTCCCTGAATTTTTCAATTAATCTCTTCACAGTGATGATGTTAAATCACTATTCCGACTATATTTTGTACGAAAATTTCGAACTGTAGCTGTCAAACTTTCATTATTTTGTTCAACAATGAAAACACACAATGAAAACACGTTGTTCTTTCGTGTAGCGCTCCATTTTTGATAACTCTAAACTGTCAGCTGTCACGCTGTGTTTTTTGTTTTGTTGGCAACACTTTGCTATACATATGGCGCCAAATTCAAATCTTGCGTGAATTTTGGGAGACTCCTTATATATATATATTATATATATATATATATATATATATATATATATATATATATATATATATATATATATATATATATATATATCATAGTAACACGTATTTTAAATAAAGAGAAACCCTTACCTAAACCAGAACCACATATTATTCCAACTTTAGGTTCAATTAATGTCTTAGTTCGTAAGAAGTCCTTGATTTCTGAAATGGCTTCATAAGTGTATCTGAAACAATAAATTGAAATATCTGTAGGATCTATATGATACTCTGGTAAAGCTAAATTATAACACCAATATTCCTGTCGTTATGTATACTGAAAAAACTCAAGAAAAATCAAAATTATCCTTCAAATTGACTATTTCTGAATTAGCAGAAGAGACTTCCATATCATTTGAATACTTTAGAACATTTTATATAGAAATTTGAATTTAAAATGTGTTGCTGCTAGGGTTGTTCCAACAAAGCGAAATCTTTGGTAAAAAATTCAATATGTTGAATTTTCTAAAAGGATGATTTTCAACCATGTTTCTGATACAACATTCATTCTAAGCATAACTACTGGTGACGAGACGTGGATAAATAAGTATGACACATAAACAAGATGTCATTTAGGTTGAATGACCTTCTCCAGATGAGCCAGTCGAAAAAGACGGTTTAATTTTTTCATCGATTACAGCTATGTTGTACATCACGCATTTCTGCAGGAAGGTCAAACCGTCAATAAAGAAGATTATCTTGGTATTATGAGACGTTTAATATAAAGCTATAGGTTTGAAAAGGGCAAATTTATAATTAAAAACAATTCGTAGATTTTACATCATGATAACGCACAATCTCAATTGATTTATCGACAATTTTTGGGCTAAAAACAAGACCAATACAATCTAACATTCGCCAAATTTACCTGATATGGCTGTGTGTGACTTTTTTCGGTTCAGCAAATTCGAGGGCTTCGTTTTGAGAACATTGAGACAGTAAAACGAAAATCGAAAGACGCCCTCATGGCTGTGGATAAAACGTTGTCACAAGTGCATTGCATTAGATGATGACTACTTTGACGATAAGATTATCAGCCTGTATCGGTCCATCTCTGGACTCCATCTTCATTCGTTTCCAGTTCTGTCGGTTCTGCACCTCCCGCAGCCATGATAGTCCCACGGTTAGCTGGATGTCATCCCTCCAGCTCATTGGTGTGAACCTCTTGATCTCTGCTCAGTTATAGCCTCCATTATAATATGATTTTGTTCCATCTATCATCATGGCACCTAGCAACATGTCCCGCAAATGTCTATTTTAGTTCGGTAATAGCTTCTCCAACGTCCTTTATTTTTGTTATACCCCTTATTATTTTATCTATCTTTCTTTGTGTTAAGGATACTCCGAGCATCTGTCACGCTATAGTTCTTTGTGTTATTCTGAGCTTTTCCATCAATCTCTTCGTTATTGTCCACGTTTGACAACCATTCAGTCATTACAGTGAGAACACACGGAACAAACAGACGGCAACGGAAACGTATTGGAATATTTTATTTGTCATTTTGTTCTTTAGTTTTCCAAATGCTGACCATCCTAATCTCCTCCTTCTAATTATCCCTTGTGTTTAATTTTCATTTCCCAAGGATATTGTATATCCTCTTGTATGATACGTTTTCTTTGACGTGGTTTCTTATTATTATATGAGGGTCTTCCCTACATATTACTTTGGTTTTTCCTAAGTTTATTTGAAGTTCGATTGTTGACCTTTCTTCCAATTCCAATAATATTTGTCCAAATCCTTCGCTATTTTCGGATATTAAAACAATATCGTCTGCGTATCTCAGATTCCATTTATTGATATTCCCTTATTCTGCCAGTGCAACTCCCTAAACACGTCTTTTAGTGCCGATGTAAACAGTTCTGGCGTCTTATACCTCCTTCTATCTTTATCAGATTTGTGATGTCATTGAGTTGTATTGTAGAAGTGAGATTTATGTATTTCAAAATTGGTCTATAGCGGCTATCTATTCTTTCGTTCTGGAGAGATTTCATTATTGCCCATTACTCTACGGTATCAAGCGCTTCTTGAAAATCAACAAATGCCATACAGAGACCCAAATTATATTCGATTGCTTTTTCTGTTAGAATCCTCATTATTAAAACATGATCGTATGTGCCGAACAGTTTCCTAAAGCCGGTTCCTTTGGCTGGTACTGATATAGTTTATTGCTAAATCTATGGATGAGATCATCGTAAATAATTTATACACCGGTGATAGAAGAATGATCGGTAACTAATTTTCTAAGTTGGCCTTTTTCCAGTTATTAAAGATTCTGCCTTGATATTCATTTAATAACTCGTCTATCTGTGCCAACAGTATACTTCCGACGTCTTTAAGCGTCTCTGTCACGACTTCATCATTTCTCGGTGCTTTTTTATTTTTAATTGATTTTAAGGCACAATTCATCTTATCTTCCGTGATTTCTGAAAAATCTTCTGAGCAATGCACAAATTTCCGTAAATTTTTTCTGCTATAAGTCGTTTCTATCTCGTATTTCATTTCCACATTAGTCCTTCGGAGCTATTATCGATTTACGATGGTCGTTCTTTTTTCAGGCTTTTAAAACTTTTATTTTTTCTAGTAAGTTTTCAGTTTCAAACTACTGACATCTGTAAAGAACTTGTCTTACTATTTTTCGTGATTCCTTGGCCAGTTTTTTAAATTCACACAAAAACACACACACACACACACACACACATATATATATATATATATATATATATATATATATATATATATATATATATATATATATATATATATATATATTACTTATCAGTTTTGATGTCATATTCACGCAATTACCAGTTACCGAAGCACTGTCTATCACAGAGACCTAATATAACCTGCCCGAATACGTCATCAGTCTATCAAAACACTGCCTTGCTAATACATGCTTCGTCTATTCAGGCCCAAGATACAAACAAATAGAAGGTGCCCCGATGGGCTCTCCATTGTCACCAGCACTAGCTAATCTATACATGGAGCATTTCGAAACACTAGCTGTAGAAACTGCTTCACATAAACCGAAAACATGGCTACGTTACGTAGATGACACATTTGTGGCATGGCAACACGGTGAAGACAACTTAAACAAGTTCCTGGAACACCTCAACAATATACATGTAAACATTACATTTACAATGGAAAGAGAAGTAGCAGAACAACTACCATTCCTAGATGTCTTACTTCAAAGAAAATTAGATGGTTCTTTGTTTCACTCAGTATATAGAAAACCGACACATACAAACAGATACTTAAATGCCAGCTCACATTACCACCCAGCCAACTTTTCTCCGTTGCCAAATCCTTAGCTCACCCATCACAAACCCTAACAGACAAAGAATATTTGCAACAAGAAACCCGGAACGTTTTACTTTCAAATGGATGCAATCAAAACACGATCCGGCGGGCCCTAAATAAACAACACAAACCGGAAAGAAAGACGTATACTACAAAAGCATTTCTCCCATATATAAAAGGCAACACAGACAAAATTGAAAGACTTCTAGGAAAATACCAAATTGAGACCATTAACACAACGAAACAAAAAATGAAAGATATTCTACCAACACCAAAAGACATTATAGCCTTAGAAGACCAAGGTGTATATGAAATTCCGTGTCAGGACTGCGGCCTTTCATACATAGGCCAATCAAATAGGAAAATCAGCGCCAGAAGAGACGAACGCCGTAAAATAAAAATACACCATCTCTTCTCTAGCACAACATGCACACAATACCGGACACAAAATCGATTTTGACAAAACCAGAACCCTAGAAAAAAGTGAAAACCTATCCACTAGGGTAATCAAAGAAACCATAGAAATAGAAAAGAGACCCAAACTCTTGGAAACATATGCGATCCCAATACCAAGTCAAACCAAGAGAAACAATAATTCAGCCATATGTTACTTCACCAACACAAACATTATAAAGAACCACAGGACTGAAAACGCGCTGTCAAAGCCAAGCCTCTATTGGCCAGAACCGTTCGACCAATAGAGCCACGCCCCCAACACATAAAACCGGGGCCCTAGAATCCAGTCTCGACATTCAACCCGAAGAGACCGTCCAGTGATCAACGTTTTGCAAAAGACGAACGAAGAATACGAGATAGTCCACCTTATAAAAAGACGAAAACTTGGCTACTTCGGCCAAATAATGATAGTATTTAAATATGCTCTGCTACAGCTGATAATGCAGGGAAAGATAAAGGGAAAATGAAGTGTTGACCGACGCGACGTAGGATTTCATCGTTGAAAAATCTGCGAGATTAGTTTGGTTGCGGCAATATAGAGTTTTTCCGAGCTGCTGCAAGCAAAGTCAGAAGAGAGGGGATGATTTCCAACCTCTGCTAGGAGAAGAAATTTAAGAATATATATTTAGTGTGTTCAGTTACTTATTATACAGATTTTAGAGTTCCCTATTAGAAAAAAATAACCAATAGGTAACTTTATTTCCTTTATTTATAATAATTGATATGATATTTTATTTTCCTTTTATTCTTGAAATAACTCATTTAATAGGCATCTGATATAAATGCAGGGGTTTTCAGTTTTTAACTGATTTATAAGAACGGTTAATAACAAATTCAACAATCCCTGGATCATTGAATCGTAAACCGAGGGAACACTAGAATTCATCAAACAATTTAATATGTTATAATAAAAATTTCTCATTTACTTACTCTTCATTTTCATTCATCACGATCCTTCTTCCACATTCACATTTTTTAGCCATTTTAAGAATAGTAGTAGGCTATTTATTGCAAGTACTTATATTTTTTTCACAAACGCAGCAGCTGGTACCTGGCTACTTAAGTGCACTACTTTAACTAACTGGCAATAACAAAACCAAGGTTATTCAATTTCTTATTCTATAAGCAGTCTTTAATTGTAATTTAACTTCAGTCTTATCGATACTTTTCAAATATCTAGTATATTGTTTATAAATTACTAACAAGAATGTTTTGAATCAAGTCTTTTACTGGGATACATAACAGCACATTGTAATTAGTGGTGTATTTTTATTACTATTTTATCTTACATTTGATATAAGTACCTTTTTTCACTTATTTTATAATTTTCAACAATTATCTAATTCGATTATTTAAGTGAATTATGATTAACATCTGGGTCAAGGACAATTGTAATAATTCGTGTAGACTTCTTTTTGACAAATATATACAAAACGGCCTCCCAAAATGGGAATTATTTCTTTTAATTACTACTGGCTGTTACGATAACTAAGTAATTAAAGATTATTTAGTTCTAGTTTGAAAATTAATCTGACTTGGCAATAATAGTGTCATGATTCCATGGTATACTTTAATAATATCTAGTATTTAAATATATACCCACCAAATTGTCGAGAATTGGAATGCAATATGATATGATTAAACCATTGTAAGTATAATCTTTTTTAATTTAGCGACCTCTTGTTATAACAGATTGAACTATAATATAATATTTTTTTTAAAAGCTAGAAACGTTTTTGTAGTCAGATCAATGAAGCGCAAAAATCGTGGAAACTTCTTAATCCTCAAAAATAGTAGCGATTTTGATATATTTTTTTTTTAAATGTTTGTTTTAATATATTACTTGAAAACAGAAATATTGTAGTGTACGTATTTTAACGAAGCTAGACACCAAAAAAGCTTCTGACGCTGACGGAATACCTGCCATAGTTCTCAAAAACTGTGCGAGAGAACTAACACCAGTTTTCTGTAGACTTTTCAACCTATCGTACAGAAAGGGAATATTTCCTTCCTGCTGGAAATGTGCCACAGTTCAGCCGATACCTAAAAAGGGAAGAAGACCTTGCCAAAGCACTGCTTTCAATAATACCAAAAGTCATGGAAAAAGCTATCAATCAGCATCTTCTAAAATATCTTGAAGGATTCAACATTATTAGCGATCACCAATATGGCTTTCGTAAACATAGATCAACAGGAGATCTTCTGACTTATGTAACACATGTTTGAAACAACGCAATTGAACACTTTGGAGAATATCGAGCGGTTGCTCTTGACATATCCAAGACATTCGACCGTGTTTGGCACGATGGACTGTTGGCAAAGCTGTGCTTTTATAGTATGTTCTGTTTGTGACTCTCATTTTTTCCTCAGAGAGCGTTCTTACGAGTGACAGTCGACGGATTTCTTTCTAACGCCGGTATGCCCCAAGGCTCCATATTATCTCCTACTCTCTTTCTCATTTACATTAACGATCTGCTGGAAAAGACCGGAACCACAATCTACAGCTTTGCAGATGACAGTACGCTTATCTCTTCATTCACTTTGAACGCTCGGACATCAGCTACTCAGACGAATATCCGCAGACAGCGATAAATCGTTCAACTTAACAAAGACCTGGAAGAAACTCTATCTTGGGGTGATAGTAACCAAGTGGAATTTAACGCTGCAAAAACTAAGGCGGCAGTTTTTTCTAAAAAAGTTAACGTTGCTGAACCCGACATAGTTATGGCGGGGCACTCCATTCCTCTAACATCGTCACTCAATTTGTTAGGCGTTAATTTGGGAGCAAATATGTCCTGGCATAAACATGTAGGCTCCGCTCCCAAACATACAATGCATTTGTTGGTTTCTATTCAGAGAAGAGCTGTTCGTCTGATTGGAGACCCGGAACTGACCAGCGGCCTTGATTCGCTAGAACATCTACAAGTATTTTCATGGAAAGTATTCGAAGGATGAGGCCCGCTTAATTCCTCCCAGAGCGGTGCATGTTAAAAATACACGTCGCGCTAATACTTCACATCCGTATGAGCTTCAGCTTGTTACTCCTCGTAGAACGCTTGTCAAGCAGTCTTTTATATGGAGAACATCATCCCTTTGGAATAATTTGCCCAGGACTGTGTTTCCCACCGAGTACAATTTACAGTGATTCAAGAACAACGTGAATCGCTTTTTCCGCACACGTGTCGCTCCTGTAGCGCTTTAGGGACTTCCCTGCAGCACGTGTGCTAGACCTATAAAAAAAAGTGGAAGGACATAAATATTTATATTGTTTAAAGAATAATAAGAGCACATGGCAAGAGGAGGCAAGGAAGACTGCCCAGGAGAGAAATATTCAGAGGAGTGAAATGAAGAACCTGACACAAAATAGAAAGGAGTGGAAGAGGCTGATCAACTCAACTCCACAGTCCTACACCTCACGGTAGGAAGACTTAGAAATAAGTAAGTAGGTAAGGTATATTTAAAGTCTTTTTCTAATTACGTCATTCTAAAAAGCCTTAAATTAAAAAAAAAAATTCAAAAATTTTTATAAATTATTAATTACTAGCAGTGCCCGCGGCTCAGCTCGCGTGGACTTGATTCACTACTATCGTCATTGCTTATTCCTTATGTTACCTAACGCAATAAAATATCTGCCATTATTTCCCCTTATCTCCCATTATTTCTCCTTATCTCGCATTATCTCTACATAACTTCCATTATCTAGGTTTATCTCTACTCATTTCCCATTATTTCTCCTTATCTCCCATTATTTCACCTTATCTCCCATTATCTTACCTTATCTCCCATTATCTAGGCTTATCTCGACTTATCTCGCAATATTTCTCCTTACCTCCCATTATTTCTCCTTATCTCCCATTATCTCACCATAACTCCCATTATCTAGACTTATCTCTGCTTACCTCCCATTATTTCTCCTTATCTCCCAATATTTATACTTATCTCCCATTATCTCATCTTATCTCCCATTATCTAGGCTTATATCGAATTACGAGTATATAGAACATATGTATAAATTTATAAAAACTCGTAAATCGGATAAGTGATTCATAAGTGATAAGCGCACTAACGGACAAACAGACAGGCAGAGAGACGTTGCATTTTATATGTATATTATGTTCTTTGCAACATGATATTGTTCCATATTTAATGGTTTAGGCAGCTTATTGCAAGAGAACGCGCTAACGGTAACCTTTTTTCCGACTTGATTCACTATTATCGTCACTGCTTATTCTTTATGTTACCTAACGCAATAAAATATATCCTATAATCTGACCAGAGAACATATGTATGTTTTAAAAAAAAAAGCACGTAACGCACTAACGGACAGACAGACAGACAAACATAGAGACGTTGCATTTTATATATATTATAGATAGATAACCTGGCCAGAGCACATATGTATGTTTTAAAAAAAAGCACGTAAATCGGATAAGTGGTTCTCCAGTGATAAGCGCACTAACGAACAAACAGACAGACAGGCAGAGAGACAGGCAGACAAACAGACAGAGAGACGTTGCATTTTATATATATTATAGGTAGAAGATTATAGATAACCTGGCCAGAGAACAAATGTATGCATTAAAAAAAAAACACGTAAATCGGATAACTGGTTCTCGCGTGATAAACGCACTAATGGACAGACAGACAGACAGAGAGACATTGCATTTTATATATATTATAAATTATAGATATTCTCTGCTACATAATATTGTTTCATATTTAATGATTTAGGCTGTGTATTGCAAGAGAACGCGCTAGCAACAAACTTTTTTCCGACTTCATTCACTATTATCGTCACTGCTCATTCCTTATGCTACCTATCGTAATAAAATATAGTCTATAACCTGTCCAGAGAACATATATATATATATATATATATATATATATATATATATATATATATATATATATATATATATATATATATATATATATATGTTTAAAAAAAAAAGTACATGAATCGGATAAGTGGTTGTCCAGTGATAAGCGCACTGACGGACGGACAGACAGACAGAGATACGTTGCATTTTATATATGTTATAGATGTAATAAAATATATATCTATAACCTGGTCAAAGAACATATGTATGAATTTAAAAAATCACGTAAATCGGATAAGTGGTTCTCGAGGGATAAGCGCACTAACGGACAGACAGAGAGACGTTGCATTTTATATATATTATAGATATAGATTAATATTATTATTATATAACCTGGCCAAAGAATATATGCATGAATTTAAAAAAAGATACGTAAATCGAATAAGTGGTTCTCGCGTGATAAAAGCACTTATTGACAGACAGACATTGCATTTTATATATATTATAGATTATAGATATTCTCTGCTACATAATATTGTTCCATATTTAATGGTTTAGGCTGTGCATTGCAAGGGAACGCGCTAGCGGCAAACTTTTTTGCGACTTTATTCACTATTATCGTCACTGCTCGTTCCTTATGCTACCTATCGTAATAAAATATAGCCCATAACCTGGCCAGAGAACAAATGTATGCTTTAAAAAAAAAGTACGTAAATCGGTTCTCCAGTGATAAGCGTACTAACGGACAGACAGAAAGACAGAGAGGCGTTGCATTTTATATATATTATAGATGAATAGATTTTTTTTTTACATAACACATCTAAAAATGATATAGAATTGATATATACAATAAATAAGGAAATTTTTTATTATATATGAACAATTTACTAATTTATTATTTAAATATATAAAAAAATGATAAATTTTTTCCTTCATCTAAATCTAGAGTATTCTCCTCGGGTTAGTTCAGGTTACTTCAGGTAGTGGTTAGTGGTTATCGTAGTCATTTCCACTGCAAACAATGCATGAAGGTGAGCAATGCAAACCACTCTTTCTGCAGCCACGTGTTGCAAGAGCAAATATGATTTTCAAGACGTTGTTCGATGCCAACCAACAGTTGTGTCATTTTTTCTGGTGTCAAATAATTTTCTCTTCGCCAGCCCCATTATTCGGAAGGTATTGGAGAATTATTTTTCCATTGCAAACCTCCACTAAAAAACGTTCTGTTTCTAAGGAACTTTATTTTCTACAACCTTATGGACTTTTTTTTTTAAAGCTTCTTTTTGTGAAAAAAGATCACCCTCCGATCATTGATTTTTTAGATTGGGTGTAAATTTTTAGAATTCCATTGTAGAAAGGGGTTTGTTTTGTGGAAAATCTCATCAGTTTGTAGTTTATTGAATTAAAAAAGTCTAAGCTTTTAAAGTTTCATCAAGGGGTTTCGCCTCTCTGTACCTGATTGTTACTTGACGCTCTCCTGTTTGTCAGTTGTCGCCCTGTCCCTACTATAAGCAGTTCCGCCTTTGGTGTTCTCTTTTTTTTTTGTACAAAATGCCTTTTAAGCTACGTACCCACCCTCCACTTCTTGAACCTGATATATATATATATATATATATATATATATATATATATATATATATATATATATATATATATATATACAGTGACAAACAAAAGTATGGAAACATTTAAATTCTTATCTCTAGTCTTAACATTTAAACGGTTTCCAATTACAATATTTATTTATTAATCGTGTATATGCTAACAAACATTTTGAAAACTAAAACAGTTATTGTTTATTAAAAATGTGCTTAGTTTTTAACGCAACAAAATTATGCACAAACAAAAGTATGGAAACATTTTTGTTATAAAATAAAAAATCCACTAAGACGATTAACATGTCGAAAATATTTAATATTTAGTGAGAATCCTTTTGCGTCAGTCACTGCTTGACATCTTCTGCCCATGGAGTCAATAAGCCTAGCAGAAAAATCAGGTGGTATTTTTTTCCATTCTTGTTTTAATGCGATCCAAAATTCGTCCCGGTTTTTCATATTTCTTTTCCTAATTTGTTTATCCAGATAGTGCCAAAGTTTCTTTATCGGGTTCAAATCAGGTGATTATGAAGGCCAGCGCATCACCCGAATCCTTTGTTCAGAAAACTAATTCTTGGCCAAGCGAGATGTGTCTTTTGGGTCATTGTTTTGTTGAAAAATCCATGACAGTGGCAAATCTTCTTCATAAGCAATCAAATTATTTTCCAATATCTCAAGATACATTTGAGCATCCATTCTGTAATTTATCTTTGCCAGTGGCCCCGTACCAGACCGTCGAAAACAACCCCATACCATGATATTTCCACCGCCATGTTTGACAGTAGGTGCAAGGTACTTTGGGTCATATCTTAGACCAATTGGTGTTCTTACATAACCAGTAGAATCACTTCCAAAGAGATTGAACTTACTTTCGTCACTAAAGATTACTAGAGACCACTGATTTTTGAGTGCAGTCTTTATGTTCCTTAGCAAATTTCAGTCTCTCTGTTTTGTGACGCTTTGTAAGGAGTGGCTTTTTAACAGCAGGCCTACAAGATTTTAGACGACGCCTAATAGTCATGTGTGATACCAATACACCCTGATATTCCTGCCTTAGTTCTTTATTAATATCAACAGCAGTTTTCTTGGGATCATTTTTCGCTTTTCGAATTATAATTTTGTCTCTCTTTCTTGTTTTTCGAGGTCTACCACTTTTAAATGCCGGATCAACAATGCCCCTTCTCGAGAACTTCTTAACAATTTTGCTGACAGTGCCCCTATGCATGTTTAAAGATTTTGCTATTTCAGTTTGCTTCTTTCCACTTTGATACAGAGAAATAATTTTATGTTTCAGATTTGTACTATAATATTTGCACTTTGGCATTTTGGCAAAAATCGCGCTCTTAAATAATGCTACTAAATTACTTCGTATCAACAATAACGTACTCTTAAAGCAGAATGATAAAATTATTTCAATGCTTTCAATAAGAACAAAACGCGCTTATATATATACGAGTATATAATATATATATATATATATATATATATATATATATATATATATATATATATATATATATATATATATATATATATATAAATATAGATAGATAGATAGATATATATACATATATATATATATATATATATATATATATATATATATATATATATATATATATATATATATGTAGTAATGGTTTTTCGGGTATCCCGTGTTAGCTTGAAGTCCCTTGATGGACCGTTTCGCTGACGTTTCGATGGAATCTCATCCATCTTTTTCAAAGCGTTGATCACTGGTCGGTGTCTTGGCGTTGAATGTCATTCAACGCCAAGACACCGACCAGTGATCAACGCTTTGAAAAAGATGGATGAGATTCCATCGAAACGTCAGCGAAACGGTCCATCAAGGGACTTCAAGCTAACACGGGATACCCGAAAAACCATTACTACATTTCACACCCCGTGAGAACATTCGTCAAAACATATATATATATATATATATATATATATATATATATATATATATATATATATATATATATATATATATATATATATATATATATAAGCGCGTTTTGTCCTTATCGACAGACGGACAGACAGAGAGAAGTTGCGTTTTATATATATATTACAGAAATTATTATTATTATATAACCTGGTTAGAGAATATATGTATGAATTAAAAAAAAAAAACGCGTAAATCGGATAAGTGGTTCTCGAGTGATAAGCACACTAACAGACAGACAGAGAGACGTTGCATTTTATATACATAATATTCTTTGCTACATGATATTGTTCCATATTTAACGGTTTAGGCAGCGTATTACAAGCGGCAAATTTTTTTCCGACTTGATTCACTACATGTTATCGTCACTACTTATTCCTTATTTTGCCTAACGTAATAAAATATAACTTATAACCTGGCCAGAGAACATATGTATGAAATGAAAAAAAAACACGTAAATCGGATAAGTGGTTCTCGAGTGATAAGCCTACTAACGAACAGATAGAGAGACGTTGCATTTTTTATATATTATAGATAACATTCTGTATCATCACCCCCAAACTTTATTTAACCACTTCTAATCATACACGCAAATGTCTGCTGTATGTTCTTGTCATCGGTATGCTCAACTTCGCTGCATCGGTCAGTGTTCGTTCAGCCCACTAGCAACGTTGCCAAATATCGCCTTCAGTTTAGCGCTCCAGCCTTATATTTATGAGGCCCTAATTTCCTTTTTCTACTAATCCTGCACGTCGCCGTCTGGTCTGCGTCTCCGCCGTCGCAGCAACAGCAGGATATGATATGGATGTTGCTCAGATTTTATAGTTTTCGTAACAATTCGCATGCTCGCTATTTTAATTAATTAAACCGTCATTAACATAGTATCTCTTTTAGTAATTCTAGGAATAGTTAACGCAATTATGTTCTTTTCACAGTTTCTTGGGTGGATAAACATACTTCTAGTTGGTTCCTATTTGAGTAAGAATATTATTTTATTTTGTTTTTGTAATTGAAGGGCTTAATTCTTGGGTAGCTAACGCATAATTTAAAAAAAAAAAAGGTTTTAAGGGGGTTTCAGGCTAAAATATCATTTTAGTTAAAAACCGGATTAAAACTTATTTTAAAAGAGTTATAAAATGAGCCATTTTGAAACTAAACCCTTAAATAATAATATAAAAGTAATGTGCTAATATATTTGTGTTTTTAGTAAATAAAAGCGGTGCTATAAAGTGCTACATATGTGGAGCCGATGTTGAAGATAATTTACCCTGCTCAGAATTTCAATTATGGGATGCAAAGTATAGTAAGGAGTGTGAAAAGAAGAGCCAAAGTTGTAAAATAGTTAAAGGAGGTAAGTAATAACAAGAAATTATGTGTAAATTATATTATAAAAAATAACAGGAAATAAATAGTTGATTTTACTAGTATCAAACATTTGAAATAACTCCTAAATTCCAACAAATATCTAATCTGCTAAGTAAACAAGTGTCAGGCTATAAATATAACAGAGATCTAGCGATAAATGGTCCATTAAAAGAGCATGTAGTCTCCCTATAATTTTATTGGACATTTTATTTTTAGGGTTGTGTGTAAGAAGAAAATCAATACATTTTCTTAGTCACGGGTTCTTATTCTTGATTTAATAAAAAGAAATATGGGTAATCAACACGTTATTCTTATATTTAAAGATGTTATGCCGCCTAAATCTGTAAAAGCTAATAACACTTTTAGAAATTCTTAGTTATAACTGTTTATTTTTACATTGTACGCTACGGGTTTGTATTTTTATCTAGAAACAGTCTCTCTAATGGATTTCCACAAACAAGTATGCTATCTTGGGTTAAAAATGCAATATGAAACTTGTATGAAAAGGCCTCGAGAGGAGACGACTATATCGCGAAACGTCTTTTATGCGTCTGAAATAATGTTCTCGCAATATCACACACTAACTTAATTTTAGATTGAATAAGAAAATTTCGAAATATAAACATCTCATTTTCGTGACCTTTTCTTTTAAGATTTCTACTCTAATATGACAGTTACTCAAGCGTTTTGTTTTTTGTAAGTGAACCAAATAAACTAAACCTATTACTCGAAATTCTACTATGTCTCATTAATGTCCTCGTTATGTTTCACTAAACTGTAATTTCTTCAGACGGTAAATGTAAAATAAACTTATACTAACAACTAAATACGCCCTAAAGAATGCAAAAAGATTTTCTTGGTTTTTAGCACAATTTGGATTTTATAATTTTGGGTAAATAAATATACAGCGTAATGACTATTGTACACATTAAAATTGTACACTTTTGGGAATATTTACATTTAATCAAATGTAGTGGAAATTTCAAGTAATAATGGTTTGATTTTATTTTGTTCACCTCGAATTAGGTATCAACGCTTTTTCAAGCAATCTTTTATATGGAGAACGTCATCCCTTTGGAATAATTTGCCCAGCGCTGTGTTTCCCACCGAGTACAATTTTACAGCGATTCAAGAACAACGTGAATCGCTTTTTCCGCACTCGTGCCGCTCCTGGAGCGCTTTAGGGACTTCCCTGCAGCACGTGAGCTAGACCCATAAAAAAAAAAAATTTCGACGATTCAATCAAACTGTTGGATGCAAGCATAAGCATTTCCTCAATATGTTATATATATATATATATATATATATATATATATATATATATATATATATATATATATATATATATATATATATATATATATCGGTTTACAACGTTTTCCGACCTCTAATCTCCATCTCTTTCGGTCGTTCCATAGATCTTCCAGGTTTCCTTCCTCAATTTCCCTGTCTATCCCCTCTTTCCAAGTCAGTCTCCTTTTTCCTGCCTTCTGGTTGCCATTTCCAAGTCAGTCTCCTTTTTCCTGCCTTCTGGTTGCCATTTTAGTATTTGTTTTGGGATTCGATCTTCGTCGATTCTTTGGATGTGCCCAAACCATATATATATATATATATATATATATATATATATATATATATATATATATATATATATATATATATATATATATATATATATATATATATATAAGTTGTTTGGTTAGAATGTCTGTAATACTGTATTTGATTCCCATGATTTATTTAAAACGTTCGTTGGTGACTCTTTCTCTTCTGGATATTCCTGCTGCTCTTCTCCAGAAGTCCATTTCCGTTGCTCTCAGCGTGGCTAATGCTCTTTCCTTCAGAGGCCATACTTCACAGTTACCTAATGTGATATTTTTCACCATGGTTTCATATATCCTCTTTTTGTTAGCTTTATTTATAGATTTATCCCATAAAATACTGTTTAGCAGTTTAATGACCTTTCTTCCTGCCGTATTTCTCTCTTTTACTTATATACTTATTTAATAAAAGTACTGAGCCCTCTCTCAGCTGATACCATGGCCTTCAAGTTTGATATTGTCATATTATTGGGATTAGACCAACCAGGAAATATTTCAATATTTAGAGGCTGAGTATGAAGAACTGAGCTTAGAACTCATCGATAATTATATTTGATGCATTAAAATATTTTCTTTTCTATTTAGTTCATATTAACAACCTGGTTTTATATCACTTTGTCGGTGTGGTGTCGAGGCGGTGCCGTGTAGGTGTGAAAACTTCTCCCCGGTATCGGTCGGGGCCGTGTCGGTGTCGTATTGGTGCCGTTACCGGTAGATGTGAAAACGCCCATACTTGTAGTCGCCGCAATGTTGTATCTTCTTTATATTGGCTTCTAAACGCCAATCTTTGTATTCGTCAAATAGTTTTCTCGTCATGTAGTTCAGGTCGTGGCGATTTTAAACCACTACCACTTGACCATCAGCGTGTACAACATGAAATTAATTAATGGTATCCCCATTGGTATAAATTTCTGTTCCATCTCTTTAGTATACTTACCACATATATCTTAAAAAGGGTTGGTGATAAACAGCATCCTTGCTTCAGACCTCTTGACATAATAAAAACTGGTCTTATTTGTGTTTCTGTTTTAATTTTTGTCATGGGTTGGTCATGTAGCATTTTGACAGTTTTAATTTATTCTATTGTTAATATTGGTACTTTCCAATGATTGCTATAATTTCTGCAGGGAAACGCTGTTATATGCTTTTCTCAAGTCAACGAACAGTAAGCCACATTTTTTTTCTATTAAGAGTTAAGGAGAAAATGTGGTCTATTGTGGATCGTCCCGTGCAAAAGCCTGCTTGTTCTTCTGCTTCGAAATCATAAAATTCCTTCTCCATCATGTTCTTTAAAACTTGTCCATGTATTCTACTCATGGATGCCGTAACTGCTATTCCTCGGTAATTATCGCAATTGTTTTTGTCCCCTTTCTTGTGTATAGTGGTTACGTATGACACTTTCCATTTCTTTGGGATTTCATTTGTACTTATACATTTCTGAAATAGTCGTCTAATATGTCAATCTTTATAAAATAATTTTCTTTTTATTAAATCAATTTATTCGAATATTTATATATTTTATAAATCTGAATAATCCAGTTTATTGTAATTTGCTGTAGATTTTTTTCTAATTTTGTAAATGGTACAAGATATTATCTATTACAATCAATGTTTTTTTTTTTGGAATATTTAGCAACCTTTAGCGAATACATTTTCATTTCCGGCATGAATCACTATAATTTGATTGTCCTATGAATAAATATTAAAATGTTATTATTGAAATTTCCTACGAGGCATTTACTATCCCTTCTGTCCGTTAAATCATGTTATGCTTCACGCAGGTATATTACTGGTCTTCAATCACCTTTTTAGTGCACTGTACGGAACACTTATAACATCACTTCGGTGTCCGTCCGTCTCGTCTGTCTGTCTGTCTATCACACCCGATTTTCTCCAAAACTAGTTGATATAGAAAATTGAAATTTGGCACTAATATAGGAATTGATGGCCTAATCAGAGCCGTGTAGTTTTGAAAGTTAAATTTTGACTTGAGGGGTTAGTTTTGAGGGATGAAATCGGAAGTGAATTTTTTTTTACCAGGTCATCGAGTGGGATGTCAGATGAAAGCTTGTAAAAAATGAGTTCAAAAATATATATAATGTAATACTTGCGCAAAATTTTCTTTGTATTATTTTCAAAAAAGTGCAAAAAATCGCTGCCCCTCCCCTTATCTCGAAAAGTACTGATCAAAAAATTTTGAAAAAATTCTGGATATTCTCTACAGGGTGTACGAAAATTATCACGATCATTACCTTTAATAATTTATCTGGTACATAAAAAAAAATAAGGTCATCAGTTTTCATTAAAGTTCTGAAAAATAATTTGTTGAAAACTCATTTGGGATGTGTTTTGTGAAGTCATTGATTATTTTATACTTCCGTAACAAAAATTTTTATTTCAATAGCCTTCAACGTACGGAACACTAATTGCGCAAGTTCAACTTGCATTTTCATCTGGCAGTTTTTTTCTGGGTTCTTTTATGTGTTGTCTCTGATACAGTGAGTCAAGTAAGACGTGTCGGCTATAACTTGTAATCGATAAAAGAAATTCCTTTTTTTGAGGTTCTTGTTGGCACAAGCCATGCTTTGTGAAAAGGGATCCATTCCTAACCTCATTTGTGGTTAAATAGTACATTATTGAATGTGAGTGCTGCATGCCCTTTGCGCTCCGGGGCTGTGTTCCTACGTAATCATCCAATAGGTCCGAAAATGACGCCTACTGCGACTACTACGTATATGGGCAAGTCGAAGGCAGTCGTTAGGAGGTGGGTGAAACCATCTTCTTCTTCTTCTTCTTTTCAGCCTGCTCTCATCCACTACTGGACGTAGGCGTCTTCCAAATTTTTCCATCTTTCCCTATCCAGGGCCGTTCTGTTCCAATTTTTTCCTGTAATATTCTTGATGTCGTCTCGTCACCTCCTTTGAGGTCTTCCCACACTCCTATTACTCTCCGTTGGGCGCCATACTGTAAACTTGATCTATCGTTGTTCTCTCTCGCTACGTGGCCAGCCCATCTCCACTTTAATTGAGCCGCTCTTTCCACAGCATCCGTCAGCCATGTTCTTCTCCGGAATTTCTTGAGCAGACGCAAACTCGAAAAACGACGATTTTTGCTGGAAAAAGCGGGACCAGGTTCGTTCTCCGGAATTGGCGGCGTCTGCCTTTCGCAAGTTCCCCCTTATTTTATCAAGAACGAAAAATAACCCATATTAGGCTTTTTTGACAACTTTTTTAACAAAAAAACCTATTAGGCCTTTTTCATCAACTTTTAATCATAAAAAACAATCCCACTAACATTATTAACGCCTTTTTCACATCTACATACGCACACATCAAACCTTCTCTAAAGCATTTTTTTTCAGAAAACAACTGTTAACCCTCCTCTAATGTTTTTTGACAAACTTTTTATCAAAAAAAAAAAAAACTACTAACTTCATTACGCATTTTTTAAATCTAGTTACCCCCATTACACACTAAAAGTAACCAAGACAATTCTGACAATAAACCTCATCGTCGAAACTAAATTTATTGATTTTATATAGTTAAATGACCGTCCATTTTTGGTACCTTTTCCTTTTGAGGTTTACGGAAATATCTCGTGATCTGAAAATAAACCAAAGTTTACCAAAAGCTGCCCAACCAAAACCCACTCTTCAAAAAATTTCTGTTGTTTGGTTCTCCTTTCCAAGTAGTATTTTTTGTCCGAGGGATATATATTTGGATATGTTCCCCAATAGCCGATTTTCGATGGTAATCGTTATTTGCTCTGGGCTCGTTATCTTTGTCTTGCTCACGTTCATTTCCAGTCCTACTCGTGACGCTTCATGATGCAATTCTTTCAACATAATTGTTAATTCATGTAGTATCGATTAGAATGATATCGTTCGCAAATCGTAGATGATTATGTCGTATTCTGTCAATGTTAATCCTCTTATTTTACCATCTTAAGGTCTTAAAATCGTCCTCCACTGCCAGTATGAACAATTTGTGCGAAATCGTATCTCCCTGACGTACTTCTCTTTTTATCGGTATTTTTGGGGTCTTCCTGTCTTCATTTATTAGTATTTGGATGTACGCATTATGGGTGAAACCATACTCTCAGTTAGAACATATTAATGGTGTACCAGAACGTGGCTCGAGAGAAAAAGTGTCAGTGAAGGACGAAAAAATGGTTATTATCAAGTCTTCCCGAAATCGTCAATTAACTTTGCGCCAGGAGATATAAAGCACCAAAGTTTGGATAAATCGTATAAAACGATTTGCCCTCAGCTCAAGACTAACGATTTGAAGTGGCAGAGTACAGTCAAGAAACCATTGCTGAGCGAAAAATACAGAGAGATAGGACTCGCGTGGGAAGAAGAAAACATAGATCGAGACTAGAGCAATGTAATTTTTTCTGATGAAGCTTCATTTTGAGGTTATGTTATCACCCCACAGTGCACCATGAAACACCCTGTAAAAACCCATGTTTGGGGATGTCTTTCAGAAAAAGGTTTTGCGAAATTCTTTATCTTTACCTACAATTTGAAATCTGAAAAAATGCTCCAGGATTATAAGAAGGCATTAGTATCGACTGCCAAAAGGTGGCTCATCGAAAAAATTGAAGATTGGTTTCTTCAAGAGGAGTAAAAAGTGTAGCCAGTGGAAAGGGGTATCGTCACACTAAATTGGTCATCCCAGTCGCCCGATGCAAATCCAACCGAGTACGTGTGGTCATACAGCAAGCAGCATCATAGTAAAAACGTGCACACAATGAAGCAGCTATCACGGCAAATTTGGGCAACTTGGAAATCTTTGCCCCAACAATACTCGGAAAAACTGGTCGAAAGTATGAACCGAAAATACCAGGCGATCATCGACGCTGATGAGGACTGGACGAACTACTAAATCATTAGCATTTTAATCGCAATCCTTTATTGTCGAATGATATAAAAAACTTTTAAATAAATATATTTTTTAATGAAAAATGCGCAACACGTTCCTACTTGACCGATTGTATAACTTTTTATTTAGGAAAATTTGATTGTCGTTATAACACAACATTTTTCGTGAAAAAAAAACTACTTCTGAAATGTAAATACACTCCTAATTGATCGAAAAAACTTCACTAAACATTAATACTTCGACTGTACTGGCTCTAAACGGTAGTATCAATCGTCTATCGCCGCCTTTGATCACACTCACCCGAATGATTTAGAGCAGGGGTCGGCAACCTTTTAACTAAGGGGTGCCAGTTTTCATCCATAAAACATTTTGCGTGCCGACATAAGTACTTACTACAACTAAAATTAACAAAAATTAACTTAAATTAACTTAAAATATTGCCTTTAGAAGGTTTAATTACAACATTTAACAAATAATTTTATTATACTAGTCCTAGGACCTAGTGTGAACCCTGTGCTTGAAGTTCTTTAGAGAGTTTTCTTATATCCGGTTCATATCTGGTTATTTTTAGTGCCACACATGCTTCCGATTTGTCTGTTGTCAGCCTGCTTCGGTATGGGTTTTAAAATCACTCTCATATTGGAAAAAAGTTGTTCACAGATATAGGGTAATCCGAAAGCTGTAAGCATGGCAAACGCTACTTTCTTAAGACAAATAAATTTCTCTGGTAAACTCATCCAACAACTGAGTATCTCGTTTGAATGGTTCTGTCAGTCACCTTCTAATACCCTTCTTAATTCTACAAATTTCGTGTTCCATAACTCGGAGCTTTTAAATTCAATGTATTGAAGATCAAAATCATTAATGTCCATCCATGAGAAAAGAGATATGTCAAAGCAACTGCTGATAAAATCCATTAAATCTGGTTTGATTAAAAAAAGCGAACATAGGACCATGTTTATCAAAATCCTGACCCCTCTCGATAAACTCCTCTTTTAAATTAGTCATATATTTAAGAATTTCGTCTATTTGTGCATCGTCGACACTGGATATATAAGTTTTTAAATTTGGAAAATATTTATATGTGTTTGTAGAAATATCGCTGATAAATAAATCTATTTTTAATTTGAATGATTTCCATTATTCGTATAAATCCAGAACTGTTTTGCCTGAACCTTTAAGTTGAGTTCACTGAGATGGTTTGTAATATCAGTAAGAAACATTAACATACAGATCTAGTTCTTATCTTCTAGTTCAGGATAAGCAATCCACTTGATTTTTTTCCAACAAGAACGATTTAATTTCGCCCAGACATTGCACAAATCTAGAGAGCACTTTACCACGGCTGAGCCAGCGCACATTATTGTACAATGGTATATCTGAATATGCACTTTCTAATTCCTGCAGAAACGCCTTAAATTGTCTATGGATCAGTGAAGAACGACCGACAATGTAGTTAACTATTTTAACCACCCTATCCATCACGGATTTTAAACTTCCAGCGGAGATTTTAGCGCACAAACTCTCTTAGTGAATTATGCAATGAAAATTTAAAACTGATCGACCCATGCGTTCAATAAGAAGGGAAACAAATCCTTTATGTCTCTCAATCATAGCAGGAACGCCATCTGTCGTTACGCAAAAATTTTTATTTAAATCAATGTTCCGCTTTTCATCAAAATGTTTAACAAATTCTGAAAATATATCCTCTCCTCTTGTAGTTTCCCTGCCGTGGGAGCAGACAAATCAGCTCTTCATACACACTGCCATCATCGAAGTATCGCGCAACGATTGCCAGGCGGACAATGTCGTTAATATCGACACTTTCATCCAATGCTACACTAAATAACAAAACTCCGTTTGATAGCGTCTCTCTGCTGTTTTTGGCCATTTTGTGTCATTTCGGTAATTCGTCTCTCGATGGTCCGCGCTAATGCCGGTATATCCCTAATCCTGGCCAATATTGTATCCTTATTGGGCAACTCGTCGAAACGTTTCCTTCATAAATTCTCTCCGTCAGTGAACGGCCTACCCTTTTGTGCCAACGATTGTGCAATTTTGAAACTGCATTCAGTTATCTGATTTTTTCCTTGGAAAACTCTGCTAAAGAATGTTGACTGTTTCTCGTATTGTTTACTTGCTCTTTGTATTGCCTCCCTTTTATCAGCGTTATCTTTAAATGACGATTCATGTTTTATCTGGAAATGTCGTTAAACACTAGATGTCCGGAAAACTACGCTTTCCCGACATAGGACACAAATGGCCCGATCGTTTTGCTGTACAAAACCGTAATCTGTTGTCCATGAAGTTTGAAAATGATCGAACGTCTACCTTCTGTTTCTTCGCGGCCATAACGCAACGTAATTTTAATTTTTAAACTTTTCGACGACTATTGACTGGAACGGATGTTACTTCTATACTAAATGATCCAAACGTGTAGCCGCTTGCTATATATAGAAAAATAATGTTTCCAGAAAATTACAATAATTACGTTTATTAAATTTCTTAGAATAAAAATTATTATCTACAACCCGCCCATTACAATTAAAGGGCCGCCTAGAAGTTAAATCTAACAAAAACTAAAGTTCGGCAATATAAAAAGAGTTGCGGCGCGCGTCGGAACGATTGAAGTCAAGTCAAACAAAAACCGCCTTATAGCGGCTCTTTTGATCTGAATTGAGGACGTTTATTTGTGTTTTTGCCTAGGCTTATATTTTGAGGCTTGCCGTTTTTAATACTTGCCGAAATTAAAGCCAAACCAATGCATTCAGTAAAATTATAAATTACAAAATATATATTTTGTAGTTTTTGGTAATAATACCTAGTGACTTATATAATATATCGTTTTTGTTTGTATCGTTAAAGTAATACTGTCTTCGATTATTTACTTAATTTCGAAACATGTTACAGATTACAGAATTAATGTGTAAACTTTGAATAGGTACGCGTGCCATTCAAAATTGTTTGGCGTGCCAGAGATGGCACGCGTGCCATAGGTTGCCGACCCCTGATTTAGGGTGTTCTATTTACAGTTACCCTTTTTTTAACGTGACATAAAGTTATTGTGCAGCCATAATTACCTATTATTTCTTCTTTAGTAAACGACAAGAAAGTTATTAGCCGATCCTGTGGTGAAATTGCGAAACTTGATGACTGTAAATCTGCAAACTTCATTGAGTATTGTTACTGTTCCAACAATTTGTGTAACGAAAGACCATTAGATGCAGCGGAGGGATTAGATGTAGATCTAGAAGAAGAAAATGAAGAAGGTGTGTAAATAGGTAGAAGTGAAAATAGAAAAAAGAATTTAACGCCTAATTTAAATAACTATGACTAAAAATGTAATAATAAAGCTAGCTAAGGGTTACAGAACTGTTCTCAAGTAAAAGAATGAGAAGAAAGGTAATACATTTTTAAATAGGGCATTATGAAACTAGTTTAATAAACCGGTATATCACCGTATCAAGAGCAATTGCAGAAAATTAATAATGAATGGCGCTCATCTGTATGTATCATGAGAAAATCTAACCCTGAAATTTTATGATTTTTCAGTGTGTACGCCACTGGTTGCAATAAATAGACCTATAAAATGCAATTGACATGAATATAACAATATTTCGGACTGTCGTAATGCTTTCCACAAACTTTAAAAGATGCCTTAGTTCACAAGCTTTCTCAGTATGATTAAAAGTCTAATCTAATAAAGTGCATAGTTTCAGCTAACATAGAAGAAAAAAATAACGGTATATTTGTAAGTTACAGCTAAATATTTTCTAAATCTATTATATATAATAAGCAATTCAAATTACTAAATATAAGTGGCAACAATGGTACGTATCCAAGACAGATTTTACCACAAGACAACACGCGACCATTCGGTTTTTTTTAGCGGTGTTCCCACGGAAATGAAGTAAGGTAACTTTTTGTATAAAAAAGAGTTGCAATTTGCGCCATAGTTTTCTACTTGTCCTTACCACCCTTTTAAACGAATGACTAATTTAGTGGAAATCGATTTCATTAATGACGTAACTTGTCTTCCCTTAAATATAAAATAGTTTTTATATGTTATAATCTATTTTCATCAAACCGTTTTAGATTCCTTGGAAGGAAGTGGACTCAGATACCCAGTTCAAATATCTACAACCGTAAAACCTGTAGAAGAGACTACTATAGCTAAGACGACAACACCTAAGGCAACAATAGCTAAGCTAGATAAGAATGGTAAAACAAATGTTGTACCAATTGAAAAAAAGTATTCTTCCAGTTGTATTATAGTACACAGTAATTTATATTTGTCAATCAATATTATAGCAATTCAGTATTTGAGTTACACTCGACAGTATTAACATGCAGCGTCAATAACAAAGTATTTTTCGTGTTATAGACAGTATTTTAAGCTAATACCACAAGCATTTGAATCTATTTTTGGATTTTTTATCTTTGCTGATCAGTCAAGAAAGTCAGTATTATTTTTTTACTTTTATTGGTTACTTACAAAATAACGGAATACTGTCATAACGTACTATTTTTCCTGATATTGCTTAACAATGTTTCACAATTAGTACGTTTACTGAGGTAGTATGAGACTAAACGTACATACAAACATGACATAAGTTTAACCAAGAAACATTTTTTCGTGTCTTCCCTTTCGCCTTATTTAAACGATCCCCTGTACGAGGTGCATTCAAGTTCTAAGCTCTCTTAATTTTCTTCTGACAAACTACTTACATCAAACGATTGACATCTCTGTGGAGACATACACATGCTTTACAACATCGACGCCATGAGTCCATGACTGCCAAGAACAAGTCTGTAGGGGTTCCTTTTGCCCACTACAAAATGGCTAATGCAGGAGCAGCTGAACTGGAAAATGAGCGGCCAGGCAGAATATTTCTCATCGTAGGAAAAAGCCAAAAATCGTTAGCAGCGAGGTCGAGTGAGTATGGAGCATGAGATACCACTCCAAAGTTGTTACGAAGTAACGTGTGTACGATGCTATCATCTCTGTCAGTCATTCGCAAAGATTACTGGGGTAGTTCAAGCTTAACCATTGCTTTCTATCAATTTCTAATCCCGAAAAAATTATTTGGAGACAATAGGATTTGAACGCACCTCGTATTAATGCTCTTGTTTGTGTATTGTCATAAAATGCATGAGCAAGGATAACATACACTATCCGATTTACCACTATATTTATGAAGAAACCACACAGGCTTAAAGCTGATTAAAAAGAGACATTTGAGTAATGTTTTAAGTTGATTAATTAAGTGTTCAAAATATACTTCTTATGTAAAAAAAACTTAAGGGGACTAACCGATTTTGGGTAATTCTTTTTTTCTTTTATTATTATTTTTGACTAAACTACATGCGATTTTGCATCAAATGATGTAAATTTTTAAATCGATCGGACCACTAGAAAGGGGGAAAATAATTTTGGCTACTCGTTGTCGTTTTTCTCACTCGGTTTGATCACGCACCCCATTCCTTTTATTACAGGACTGAACTTGAAGAGTTTTGCTGAAACATGTTTGCACTTACCACAATATTGTTTATTAGTGAATAATACAGGCCGACAAAATTGGTCGAAACTCCAGATCCTGAGACCAGAGTATACTATCTCGAAAGGTTTTGGTGCGCTCAATCCGAATCCGGAATTGCTCCATCACACTCGAGATATCCTAACCTAAAAATGCAAAAAACACGGTTTTTCGCTATGTTCGGGATTGTATTACATCGCGAATTAATTTTTCTCTACAAAACTCGTTGCGGTATCTGAAAGTACTACTCTTCTCCTTCAAAATTCATTTTGAATTTTTTAGATATTTTATTTCTTCTCGGAGAAATCGTCCGTTCAAATTAATTAGTTTGGCGTTTTCGTTACAACTATACCAAAAAAAGTTGATCCGACAGGCGAGAGTAGAGTGATTTTATGATTTATGGGACGCCGAATCCGAATTCGTTGTCGGGTTAACCCCATCGAGTCATGGTGTGTCCCTAACCTTAAGAAATTAAAAATGGCGGATCCCATATGACAGGTCGGAATTTTGAAGAGTCTAAATTACTATAAAACTCGATATTTGTTATATTTTTTCCCTCAAGTAAAGTAACTTTGACAAGCTTCTTTGTATGAACGATCACATATTACCGCTCCCAGCCAAACCCAGAATCGCGATATGGACTCCATTTTTCTTGTTTTTATGATTTTCTTTATAAGTTTTTTCCATGATTTTTTTATTCTTTAGAACTAATTAGAATGAAATTACTTCCTTTTCTTATAAAAATATTGAGGATCAACTTTTTTTTGGTATGGTTGTAATGAACACGCCAACGGATTTGGATTCAGTGTACCAAAAACATTCGAAAAAGTATAGTCTGGTCTCAGGGTTTGAAAAATGTTGGAGTGTGTAATCCACGATATCGTTTACCAATATTGGAACGATGATAACTATCATAATAGTGAAGTCCCGGAAACACTGTGATAGAAATCGAAGAAACGAGAATAATGGATCTCATTCCTAGAAACAAAGGAGACGGATGTTGCTGGACTCACTGCCCCTTGATTTTGCACCAACTCTTCATTTTTACAACAGAATTCCTCCCGGTTTTTTTTTAAACCTACACTAGAACGGGCCACTACACAATAAAAAAGAAAACCCTTGCAAATAAACGAGTCCAGGCTCAAGTAGCAATTACACACAAGTCATATAAAAACTTATCCCTTGAAATAGTTTGGTATAGTCATTGTGAAAACATAATAGATACTTTTTGTACTATTTTGAACTCTATACGAGAGCAAGGACCTAACAAACGAGCACAAAACCAGTTGCTTTTGAAAAATCGCGTGTCCTGAAAAGTCTCGTTTTTTTGAGACACCATATTCCTTTTCTCAGCTATCATCTTAGTAGATCTAGTCACGGTTTTTTTAGTAATTAGGGACATGTCTCTGAATATTTTGAGAGGCACAGATTTTTTCATAAGTCAAAAAATTCCGAAAAAAAAGATTATCGGAAGGAAAAAAATTGAGACGTATTTTAATGCTTTATTTTTTTGGAACGGTAATTAGACAAAGCAAAATTCTAAAAATCTACCACGCTCAGATTGTTTCCTAATAATCGAGAAATAGCTAGAAAAAAATAAGTTGAAAATCGGAGCAGTAGAATTGTAGCAAAGGAACATTATGTGCAAAAATACACCGATTTTCACATCTCTTTTACAGTCATGTTTCCCAGATTACCACAAGCTTAAAAATTGAAATTTTTTGCTGGGACTGGAGTTAAATCAAAGCTTAAATACAATGATTCAAACAAAAAAAATGTTAGAATCTATAGAATAGTTTTTAGACAATCGAGTGAAGAAAAAAGCGGAAAACGGTTAGAGTCCCCTTAAGAAAAACTAAAAATAATTCTTTTTGAATATCGAAAAATGAAAATAATTTCATGCTGTAGTGAAAAATAAAACCAAAGTTGTATTTAACAAAAATGATTTATATTGTGATAATTTAATCTAGTGCAATACATTTAAGCATCTATTTGTAGACGGTAGCTTAGCTTTCTTAAAATGCACCCCCTGTCCAAAAAGAAACCGAACGTTTAATAGACAATAAAAATACAGGCATATATGATTGTTTCGACGATTGTGGCCACTGGTGCTTGAACATTTTCAGTGTTACAGTATTTCCGTCCTTCCTTAAATAGAGTAGAATTGAATAATTATATTACCAGAAATTATAATTTATTGATTATTCTACATTGATGCACAATTTTAAAACCATTTATTAATTAATTTTCAAAACACATTGTCACTATTATTACTATAAGGGGTTACATACACCTGAGCGCTGCAAAAAGTATGTATATTTAAAAAATATATATATTTTAAAGGTTATTAAGTGAATAATGCAAAATAATTATTAGATTATATATTTTAATTGTACTTTAAATTATAAGAATTTTTTTTTAAATACGTTTTAAATGTCAACATTATTTTTTATACCGGGTTAAATGGACCACTGATGAAAACTACGGCGCCTCCTTGTCTACAGGATAACTTCATAAAAAATCCATCCAATCCAATCTGCAAAAATAAAAATGAATCATTAGTGCAGTAAAAAAAAGTCAAAACAATGACGAGATAGGCATAGTTTAGATACAGCAATATTATGATTTTATCCTCTCTGAGGTATCACCCGGAGTATTATCCTGAGTTCTGAACCTCGAAAAACTTGAGCTCTTTTGTTAATAAACAATTGAAGTTTCCAAAACGCGTTTTTTGAGCTTAAAATGTGAATAACTCCGGTTATATCAGTCGGATCGAGCCAAACAAAAAATTAAACTCTTCGTAATGAAATTTCCAAGAAATCCTCGTTGGTTTTAAATCGCTCAAATGAGTACATAACCTACAAAATTGAAAAACAGGCAATTTTTTTTTTTTTTTTAATTAATTGTACAGGTCGACTAAGTGAACCGATCGGCTTGAAACTTTCAGAAAATTTTCCTTTGGATACAGCAAAAATACTCTGAAATTTTGGTACAAAAATATTGAACCCAGTGGATACAATTGGATTTATTAGTCAAAACTGGATTTTTTTTTTTCAAAGTTTACGTCTCGACGTCAGCTTTCCGATGCCATTAAAAAAAAATTTTTTTGGAGTCATTATAACGTTTTTTTTTTAAATTTGTTTATTAATCAAATAACAACTGACATTTTCAAAAAAAAATGATTAACTAAAATAATTTATATATATATATATATATATATATATATATATATATATATATATATATATATATATAAAGGTCTCGCGATTCTCTACCAACTGCCAATTTTTCATTTTTTTTTTTTTCAAAACAACCGAAAAAAAAAAAAAAAAAAAAAAAAAACGTATTTTTTATTATTTGACTAATAAACAAACGTAAACAAAAAACGGTTAAAATGACTCCACAAAAAATATTTTTTAATGACATTGAAAAGCTGGCGTTAAGACCTAATGGCGGGCAATTCAAATTTTAAATAACAGATTCACTGGGTTCAAAATATCTTTGAATCAAAATTTTAGGGTATTTTTTGCTATAATAAAAGATATATAGAGATATTTTCTAAAAGTTTCAAGCCGATCGGTTTACTTAGTCGGCCTGTACAATACAATGAAAAAAAATAGTTTTTTTTGTCGGTTTTTTCAATTTTGTAGGTTATGTACACATGTGAGCTACTTAAAACTAACGAGAATTTGTTGGAAATTTCATTACGAAGAGTTTGATTTTTTTTTATCTCGATCACATATAAAACCAAATCGCATTTTAAGCTCAAAACACGTGTTTTGAAAACTTCAATTGTTTATAAACAAAAGAGCACAAAGAGTTGATTGATTGGTCCGTTACTTTGTGACAGTACATTTTAACAATAAAACTACTTAATTACTTTGTTAACTATCACTAAATATATTTGTAAAGATTTTACAATTGCGTTATCGCGATTTCGTAGTACAACTACATTGTCAAACGCTTAGTCAAAGTCTTAGTTAAACGTTTGACAATGTAGTTGTAATACGAAATCACGATAACGCAATGTAAAATTTTACAAATACATTTAGTGATAATTAAGTAAAGGTATTGTTAAAAGGGCACAAGTTTTTCAAGGTCCAAAACTCGGGACAATAATCCAAATCATAATATTGCTGTGTCTAAATTGTGTGCAATTTCAAATGTTTTTTTTACTGCAGTACATGTAAAATAAAGTTGTAGTTAAAAATTATCGAAGAGTTTTTCAAGAAGAAAAAATTTACGGTGTGTGGTTGTATGCAATTTTCGACCAAAAAACTTATGTTTAATTATTTATAAAAAATTGTCTGTTAGAAAAATTTAAAAATCTCTTGCGATTTCTAGAAAAAGTAATTATTAAGATTTAAAAAAAGGTAAAAAAATATTAAAAATTGACTGCGTAATATTGCAAACAATATCTGAAAACAGGTAGCGGTCCCCATCCGAGCCAGGTCACATTTAACTATAACTTTGTAATGAAATGAAATTCTCTTAAAATTTTTTTTAAATAATTCTTAGAAGTATAGAGAATAAAAACTCGTAAAAAATAATCTAATTTTTCAAAATACAAGGTGTATGTAACCCCTTAAACAAGTTGCCCCTTCTAAGTACCAAAAGATTCAACGGTATCTAATTTCGAAACGTTCGGTTTCAGTTTAGACAGAGGATGCATGTACAATTTGCATAGTACCTAATATGTAAGTGCTTACGAAAGAACATAATATTTAAAACCTATTTTTATATAACTACCATATTAATGTTTTTTATATTTCGTTTTAGCTTTTACACTAGTGTTGGGCAAATTGAGCAAACAAATTATACATAATCATTTTTTTTTTCATTCATATTTTTATTATGTGATTTTGGTTTATAATAAATGGCCCAACTAAAAGTATTTCCTTCAGGTAACAGAAACAACCTAATAAAAATATTCCCCTTGATAAATCAAGTATTTCTTTTCATACTTAAAATTATAAATTCAAATTACTTTGATTTTTCACCTTCTTAAAAACAGTGCCTCGTTTTCATGTGACGCCATCTATTATACAGAACCTGCACATTTTTAAGAGCCCTAATCTATATTTTTTATGAGTAAAGATGTTTAGAAATTTGGTTCGGACGTAATTTTAATTACAATCTGACTTAAAAATTAATTCTACAAGCCGCGCTTCCTAGATCGTTGAATTTTTGGTTATTTATTTGGTTGCTTCGCATGAAAGGGAGTATCCTGGTATAGCGGTCGAGATTTTATGCTATTTTTGCGGTTTTTTTTGGGAAAAAAGTATAAGGGTTATTGCAAAATGGTTTTTTACAATATGTTTATATATGTTGGAAATATGTTTGCCCATTTCTATACTACTAAACAATTACAAATAATTAATGTTAAAAATATATGAAGAGAAAGCAAAGAAAAAAACGGTACTCAATGGCTACCATAATTTCAGCAGTACTATTCATCTGAAACAAAAAAATCCAAAGATATTCTTAATTAGTAGGAATGTCGCTATAGCCGGTCCAGAATGAAAAAAAAATCGTAAAAATTTAAAAAATGGCGCCATGTAGAAAATTGAATATCGATTTTTGATCATTTTTTTTCACCTTTGACGGGCTGTAAAAAAAACAAAACAAAAAATTTGACTTCATCGTGGTAGAGGCTATTGCTACATACCCCACTACCGTCAGAAAGTATTTGCCCCCCTAGTTATTTCAGTCCCGAGACAACAAAAACCCAGATAATATATATTTTTTTTAATTTTAATGAATTATTATTTATTTTGACATTATTTACAGTCTAGAAAATCAGGAAAATATTCATGATTTTCCAGGATTTTTCTCATCTATGTTATCTCCTTTATTTTTAATCACAGCTTTACAGAGTTTCGGCATTCAGTCCAGTAGTTTCTTCATAGTTTCTTCGTTTATTTTAACCCATTCTGCTTGTAAAAATTCCCACAAGTGATTTTCTGATGTTGTTCTGATGACTTTTCGAATACACCTATCCAAATGGTCCCACAGCAATTCGATGGTGTTCAAGTCGGGTGATTGTGGAGGCCAAGTTCTCACTTCCAGGACGTCATCGGATTTCCATTGGTCCAAAGTTCTCTAATTTGTTTAGCAAAATGTTTAGGGTCGTTGTCATGCTGAAAGGTAAATTTCCCCTGAAAAATATCTCTTCCAGAAGGAAGCATTTGAGTTAGCAAAATTTCTTGATACTGTTCTTTTCGCATGATTCCTTCTAGCATAAAGATTTTTCCAACTTTACCGTTGCCAAAACAACACATTACTGAACCTCCACCATGTTTTACTGTAGGCAACTGACATCCGCATTTGTCGACTCGAGTAACCATTTTGATGTCTGGCAATTATCAGAGCCCGATTTTCAACGGAATCTTCTTTCGTTTTTGGCATTTTCTCAAAACAATTGAGCCTGTATCAATGACAAAGTACTATTTGCGAATGGTTAATTTCCTAAAGGGCAATGGTATTTATAGCATAGTTCTTATCATAAAATGTCGCTAGGAATTTCCATAATCCCTAGAAACTTGAAATGAATTCTTACTTCAACTGGAATTCTCAGAAATTGCCTTAAAACGATTATCATGTAAAACTTGGAAATTTGTTCTAATTGTTTTTAATTTGTGATTTCACCCAAAAGGCTTATCTAAACAATTTTATGATGGACACTGTTAAAAACAAATTAAATTTACCTAATATAATAAAAGGGTTTAATTAGGTATTAAATTTTGGGAGTTACGTTGAAATTTCTAGGTGGGCAAATACTTTCGGACGGTAGTGTATATGCTGAAGATTTGTGCACAAGCACGACTTAATTGCTCAACTGGTTTTTGAGATATCCTGGTCGCCAATTTAAAAAAAAAAAAGTAATTTCTAGAAAAACGCGTTTAAACTTTTGTGTACTGATTACACACCTTTACTTACGAACAATCTCCTATTTCAGATCCATAGAATAAACCTTCTTATTGCTCAAAAAAATCGTGCAGAGCTGATAATTCTTCCCTATTTTGCACTCTTTCTTCTCGAGCAACGTCGGACGAGCGCCGCTCCGACCGAATGAGACGAGCGCATACGTACGCGCGGCCCAAGTATTAAGCGCGCCGGCTCTCGCTTCCTAAATAGTACTATAACTTTGTTAATATTACGAATCGAGTGAAATGGTTTTGCAGAAATATTCTCTACACTAAATGGTTGCAAAATACGCAAAAGAAAATCGAATTTTTGAACCCACTAGATCAGACCCCCTTAAGGCTGCCGCAAATTATGCACTGTGATCTGTCAAAAAAGTGATGCCATCCATTACCGTGGGTTTCAAACCACCACTTAAATTGTCACAATGGGAGTAAATGGAAGTGTTGGTTCTAGGTATAAATATTTCTTTCTTGAAGTGGATACTCTTAGGTGGACCACCCGTTATTTATTCTTTTAAAATTATTAGACCTCGTCTGCATATATTCATTCAACATTATATAACATGCACCATAATAAAAAAAATAATAATAGTAATAATAAATAATGGTTATTAATGTATCAATGAAAATTCACATAATAAATATCAAGAAATCATCATTGTGTTCATTCACTTACATCACCAAGTTTAAATTTGATCATCACATTGCTCGTCCTCAGCAATATGTCAAACTGCTTTTTCTAGCACATTTGTTAATGTATGAACTTAAACTCTCAGAACGTTAAGCTTACTTATAATAACAACAAAAGACTTTTATTATATATATACCAAGGCACTAATTTTTATATACCAACACTATAATGGGATGTTGGCGATTTTGGAGACAAGTCACAATAGGCATTTTTTAGTAATTATAAAACTAATTATGTAAACTTTATTAATTAAACTACTTCACACATTATATATATATATATATATATATATATATATATATATATATATATATATATATATATATGTATATACATATATATATATATATATATATATATATATATATATATATATATATATATATATATATGTATATACATATATATATATATATATATATATATATATATATATATATATATATATATATATATATACAGTGAGAACGGAAAGTATTCGTACAGTGAAAATGACACGCATTTATTTTATAGAAAGAGGCATAACAAACGTACATGACGCTCTAAAAAAAATCTGATTGCTAATATTTATTGTTTAATCATTTCTTTATTGCATCTGTGCTCAAGTACAGAAAAAAATAAAATTGAACACGCAAAAAATAAACAAACAAAACATCAGATTTCGCGCGCACGGAAAGAATTCGTACAGGCAAATTGTGAGTTTTACCGTAGTGCATACAGTATACAAACTTAACTTTGACTTTTGACAAACTTTAACATTTTTTCGTTGTCAGTATTTTGTTGGATATCCTTTGGCCTTGATGACTGCCTGAAGCCTTCTGGGCATGGACAACACCAAATCGTGAGTAAATTTTGAAGGAATCTTGTCCCATTCCTCTTGCAAAGCCCGTTTGAGGTCGGATTTGTTCCTTATAACATGAGATCGAACTTGGGTTTCAAGGTAACTCCATACGTTTTCTATAGGGTTGATATCGGGGGACTGGGGAGGCGTGTGCAATTGGCTTCGCACGTTGTACAAAAGCCACAACTTCGTGTTGACCGCGTATGCTTAGGGTCGTTATCTTGTTGAAACACGAAATCATCACCTAAGCCCATTTTTTCTTTACTTGATACGAGGTTCTTCTTTAAAATATCAATATAGGCACGATGGTCCATAATGCCGTCAATAAATTGTAGTTTACCGACACCTGCAGCGCTTATGCAACCCCCAACAAGAACCGAACCTCCACCGTGCTTCACGGTTGGAATGGTATTTTTGGGGTCCAGCTCAGTGTTTTTTAGTACGCCATACTTTTTGTTGACCGTCTGACCCGAATATATTAAATTTTACTTTCATCTGAAAAAATTACTTTATTCGAAAATTCCGGGAGCTTGTTTTGATGCTGCAAAGCGAAGGTGATACGTTTCTGACGATTTACCTCGTTGACCCAGGGCTTTTTTCTTGCTACCCGTCCGTGATATCCTTGGTCATTTAAAATTTTTCGAATAGTCGTGACACTCACACTCACTCCAAGCTTTTCCAGTTCTGCTGCGATTTTCCGGAGCACAAGCCGTTCGTCCCGTTCCGACAGGGACTTCCGTCGGCCGCTGCGGGGTTGAGTAACTACCGACTTATACTTGCAATACCGGTCAACTATGGACTGCACAGTTGATTTAGGCCTGTTAACTAATTTTGATATTTCACTTAACGATTTACACTGATTTAAAAAGCCGAATTATTATTTTCCGCTCCGCGTCGGTCGTTTCTTGACCCTTTCGACCCATATTTGCTACTGGACTGACCCACAGTTGACCAAAAAGAAATCTGATCATTGGCACGTGTCTAACTAAGGGCTGGTAGTTGCTTACACAAAGAAATACGGCTGGTAGCGTCTGGGTTTGTTTACTTTTTTCAACTGGATCCAGCCGTACGAAAACTTCCCGTGCGCGCGAAATCTGTTGTATGTTTTTGTTTGTTTATTTTTTGCGTGTTCAATTTTATTTTTTTCTGTACTTTGAGCACAGATGCAATAAAGAAATGATTAAACAATAAATATTAGCAATCAGATTTTTTTAGAGCGTCATGTACGTTTGTTATGCCCCTTTCTATAAAATAAATGCGTGTCATTTTCACTGTATGAACACTTTCCGTTCTCACTGTATATATATATATATATATATATATATATATATATATATATATATATATATATATATATATATATAAACTGAGCGACACAAATATCATCTAAACTCTAAACAACAGAGAATAAACACTTTCCACACGAAATAAATATTACAACGTCTACTATTCATTCCTAAGTTTTACAAAATGATAATACTTGTAATTTTTGTTGTTAAATGTTAAATGTTAAAATTTCTAAACAAAAATTGGACCTCGACATTATAGCGGAATGAACTCTCAGTTATAGATAAATATGTTGTACTGATAGAGGCATAAATTGAACTCTATATCCATTTTGAGAAATCCATATTTTTACTACCATCTTCGGACTGGAAAATAGCTGAAGGGTGTTTTTGCATCCATCAACTTTTAGAGTAACGGAAAAGATATTATACAAGCTAAAACCTTATTATCGATAAACATGGGAGCTAATTAAATTTACTTACTTATTGGTTACGTTATGATTACAAAACGGTGTCATTGTTAACTGTAATATTAACATTTTTTATATTATTATTCCAAATTTTATTGGTTTAAGTTGAAAATTAACATGTTTTTAATATATACTTTTTATCTAAACAAAGGAAAAAATGATTATTTGGCAACATCGAAAAACTAAATAACAGTCGTCCGAATGGACTGGTAAAAGAAACTTGAATAAAATTTTAAATATGTTCAAACAAAAATATATTGGAAATGGACTAAGGAGTTTCAACCGGTTAAACCATTTTTATAACACACGGTATATGAATATATCTCAAAAAAAGAAGTATTTGGAGCAGTCAGAAACCGACGAAAAAATTTTGACTAGCACGCTAGTTTACCAGTCTTTTTTTTCACTCTCGAATGTTCAGAACATTATGCCAGGTATCCAAAAAGCACAGGTATTTTTATATGTTAATACTCTTAAAACAAAAGTCAAAAAGACTGAATAAATCTTTTTTTTTTCTTTTTTTATTAGGAGAGCAGAGTAACCATACCTAATTTAGTGTTTTTTAAATACTTAAAAATGTTAAGTAATCAATTGAAAAAATGTATTCTATGATACGATTAAAAAGGCGCGAAATTTGAATATTTCAATAATCAAGTTAAAAAAAAAGTTAATGTGATCTTATGGACCCAAACATACTTTATACTCACAAAACACAAAACACACTCAGTTAAATTAAAATATTTAAAACTCTTAATTTATTAATATTTATTTTTTATTTCGGAATATTAACAAAACAAGGTTTTTAAGAGTTTCAGAATGTTGAGTTGAAGTAGTAAATCAAATAAAAGAGATAGATAGCGCAAAATTAATTAAAAAATAGGCTAAAAAGCTCTAATTTAGATTATTATAATATTCAAATTTCGCGCCCTTTTTAACCGCATCATGGAATAATTTTTTTTCAATTGATTACTTAACATTCTTAAGTATTTAACAAACACTAAATTAGAATATGGTTACGCGCGCTGCTCTCCTGCTAAAAAAAAAAACAAAAATATTGATTTATTCAATGACTTTTGTTTTAGAAGCATTAACATATAAAAATATCTGTTCTATTTTGATACCATCATTGTGACATTATGTTCCAAACATTCCGGACTTTTGAAAAAAACTGATAAACCTAATGTCTCAAAATTTTTTTATCGATTTCTGACTACTCCAAATACTGTTTTTTGAGATTTACTCATATATTGCTTCCAAACAAAGTACAATTTTTAAGTATGTTATAAAAATGGTTTGATATGTTAAAGTAGGTAATTCCTTAGGTTAAGTAAAAAAACATCCAATACTTTTTTTTAGTTCGAGCATATTTAAGATTTTATTAAAAGGTCATTTCGGGAGTGTGTTATTTAGTTTACAAAAATGTTGCTAAATGATCATTTTTTCTCTCTTCAAATAAAAAATGTGTCCTTAAAACAAGCTGATTTTCAAATTTCGAAAACTAATATAAAATGTTAATGTACCAGTAGTGCTTTTCAAAAATGCGAAATAGTATCTACTCCCGCCGAGAGATAGCAGTAGGTACGTACGTAAGAACCCTACGTGATAAGTTGCAACTTACTACCTCATCCAGTTTGTTCTGGATGCTCGTTTGCGTAAAAATCTCATTGGGTCCCTCTACGATTTTTAGAGTGGCCAAAACTTTGGAGCGAGGAGAGTTTCCTCCTGCATCACGATAATGCCCACAGTTCATTCTGTATGTAAGCGTTTTTGGCGAAGAATTCCATCACTGTTATCGCATACCCCCCCTAATTCACCTGTGGGATATGCCGATGACACCCGAATTATAACATAAAGTGAGGAAGAAATGAGCTCTATCATTAGTCGCTTCCAGGAGACTAGAGTGTGTGTGCACCTACGTTTTCTCATTGAAAACAGTGGTGAGAGTAAAGGCAAGATAAAATGTAGACTGGCTCTAATGCGGACTGCTGTATCAAAATTGAGTTTAGAGAGATACAGCCATTTCCAACAATACAAAACTCGGACTGCTTAACTAACTATTTTTTCTAATTGCAACCTACGGAGCCAAAACATGGACGTTGAAAAGAACTGACCCTAAGCGAATAGAAGCGTTCGAAATGATTATTTCGACGCCTTCTACGAATTATTTGAACATCACATCGAACGAATAAATCTATTCTTCAAGAACTAGATATTAGCCTAAATTTATCAAAAGAAATAAACAAATAGGTACTTCTTAACATACAGAGGCTATATGGCAAGAAAAATGGATTCACTACAACTGCTCATAGTAGAAAGCAAAGTAGAAGGCATTCATCCGCCATGAAGATCGCCAAAGAGATGAGTCGATCAAACTAAAGACCTGATTGGTGAGGGGCTACATGATACTGTTAATCATACTCAGATGAGAACAATATGGCATAAGACAATCATAGTCGCTAATCTATTCTCAGAAAAATGGACCACAGGGAAAGACTTTAGGTTATTCCCCAACATGAAGTTAAAAAGTTGCCTCTTCGAGACAGTAAACGGGATACAACGCGAACAACAGGCGACGAGTGGGGCAATGTGAGCATTGACCTTCCCAGAAATGTTCGACCAGTGGCAGAATTTGTGGGATGATGCGTTTGGGTGCAGGGGGGACTCCTTTAAAGGTGGCAGGAGTCACGAAATCTAAAAGTAACTACTCTACAAACGCGTATTTATATACATATCCATTGAACACTGCCTATTTTTAAGCTAACAGCAACAATATATTTGTAATTGTATACATAACTAGCGGATGTGGAATGGCTATTTTAAAAACTTTTGCCACTTTAATGTATGCTAAACATCAACTCTAATTTAAATGTGCCCATAAGTGTGACCAAAATTAGATTTTATAATAAATTTATTCTCATAGCGCTTTATTGTTTAGCTAAAAATATTCTTTTAGAACTTAGATACAATATAATACTTCGATTTGTCCAATATCGCCAATATTTTTCGGATTTAAAATTATATCCCACGTAGGCGAATACTATTAGCGTCACGAAAAATACGACTAAAGTGGCAAAGTCAAAACAACACATTGAAATGAGTTGTTCTGTTGTCGTCCCAGACAAAATAAAACCGGTCAAGTGCAAGTTGAACTTGCACAATTAGTGTTCCGTACGTTGATTGTTTTTGAAATAAAAAAATTTGTTAGGGTGGTATAAAATGATCAGTGACTTCACAAAACACACCCCAAATGAGTTTTCAACAAAGTTTGTTTCCAATCTTTACTGAAAACTGGTGACCTTGAAATTTTAGTTTTTTATATACCAGATCGATTATTAAAGGCAATGATAATTTTCGTTCAATCTATACCCCGTGGAGAATATTCCAGGATTTTTTCAAAATTTTTTAATCAGTACTTTTCGAGATAAGGTAGGGGACAGCGATTTTTCACGATTTTTTAAAAGTAATACGAAGAAAAGTGTGCGCAAGTATTACATTATATATATATATATTTTTTACTCGTGTTTTCACAAGCTTTCATTTGACACCACACTCGATGACCTAGTAAAAAAAAATGTTTTTTCTCTTCCGATTTCACCCCTCAAAACGAATCCCTTAAGTCAAAATTTATGTTACGGTGATATAAAATGATCAGTGACTTCACAAAACACACCCCAAATAAGTTTTCAACAAAGTTTATTCCAATCTTTACTGAAAATTGATGACCTTGAAATTTCTATTTTTTTTATATAACAGATAAATTATTACAGGTAATGCACTCGTGATAATTTTCGTTCAATCTACACCCCGTGGAGAATATTCCAGAATTTTTTCAAAATTTTTTGATAAGTACTTTCCGAGATAAGGCGGGTGGACAGCGATTTTTCGCGATTTTTTAAAAATAATACAAAGAAAAGTGAGCGCAAGTATTACATTATATATATATTTTTTACTCGTGTTTTCACAAGCTTTCATTTGACACCACACTCGATTACCTAGTAAAAAAATTTTTTTTTCATTTCCGATTTCACCCCCCCAAAACTAACCCCTTAAGTCAAAATTTAATTTTCAAAACTACATGGCTCTGATGAGGCCATCAATTCCTATATTGCTACCAAATTTCACCTTTCTATGTCAAATAGTTTCGGAGAAAATCGGGTGTGACAGACAGACAGACACCGAAGTGATCTTATAAGTGTTCCGTCCGGAACACTAAAAAGGATAGACAGTGTATGTCATTTATAACATCGTTTCCCGCTTAATTAATAATCCATAGAAACTTCAATAAGTGTGGTAGACACTGGACAGATTTGCAATCCTTAAAACCCCAAAAAATTACTGTTTCGCAAGTTAGTAGAGTGCCTCAAGTGGCTAAAATTCAAAAATCTCGGAATCCAATTACTTTGAATGAATTTTTATAAAACCTTTTGGATTGTTTTGTTCATAAGGTATATTAAAAAATTTGTCCATTAAAGTATGGTGCTTTATTTTTAATAATAACATAAATAAATAAAATAAAAAAATATATATAATCTAATAGAATTTGGGCTTAATAAAGTAGTTCTACGCAGCAGGAATATATTTCTGTACGGATAAAATTGAAAATGAGTAGTAAAAAAAAGATTTCTTCTTCTTGTGGTGCATATCCATTCCGGATGTTTGTTTCGAAACAGACTTGTGGATTTATTGCACCACGTTCTTAGGTTCTTTAGCCACGATATTCTTCTTCTTCGAGGTCCTATCCTTCCTTCCACTTTCCCGTGCCGTATTTGTTGCAGCAAGCTAACTTCATTGTCTTTATTCTCATCATTATCTCCTTGTCTTTTCCCATTCTTCTTAGAACCTCCTCATTAGTAATGTGATCAGTCCAAGGTATTTTCAAAATTTTCAGGTATAACCGGGAAGATTACGTAAAAATATTCATTTATTTGGTTTATAACACAAAACTAATAACTACTAGAATTGAATTTATTCAGTTTCACCACTTCCTTCTACTTTATTTATTTTTATAATAGGAGATGCATTACAACTATCACCATAGCACTGTGAACACACTACAGTGCAATATAACCCACTTTTTCGACATTCGCAAGCAGGATCCACATCCTGTTGTAGACTGCAGATCCATCATCCCGGAAATTATTTCATGAATTTTTCTACAGAAATCATCTGTTTGTAGGACTACAAAACTAAGTAAAGTATTTTTTAAAGTTAACGTATGTAATTTATTTTCGCGGGCCTTATTTATTTCTTTCTCCTCTGCCTCATTAGCTTCCACATCACAAATGAAACAAGTATTTTCCCAGTCGAAATACTAGTTCGCGGTGTTTTCTTCTGTGAAGACTGTGTAGAACTTTTATTTCTCTTATTTTTGTGCATCTGAATGTATTTTTTATTAATATATTTCTGACTGTATATTGCGTGAACATAAACAAACTCAGTTTGTAAAAAAAAATCCATCTAGTCGTTGACTTGAAGCAATTCTCAAAGTCCTCCTATATTTATTATATCTCCTAAGTCTGGGCTTGGTCGTGAACTTCATCCAAATTTATCTCAAATTATACAAAAATTTGCATCATTATGTTCGCTGTTTGTTGGTTCCTTCGTTTTTAATAAAAAACCTAAAATAAAAAACAAACAATTCTTAAAATTTAATATATCGTGCTGAAAAAAAAATACTAGTAACTGCTTTATTTGAATTGTTTTTTAAATTTATGCAATAATGTCAATCTTGTATCGCTTCACCTACATCAAATGAAAGAAAGAAATATCATATTATCCCCTATATATATATATATATATATATATATATATATATATATATATATATATATATATATATATATATATATATATATATACATATAAATTTCATTTGCGGCAAAATTTAAAAAATATGACAATAAAAGTACACAACAGAAACAGAACACGTGTCTGGGCAAACTGATTTAAACGAAAACCTTTCTTTGTACAGCAACATCTGTCGTTATCCCCTCCACTTTTGGCTACCTGCTCCTTGCCTCCACTACCCATTTTGAATACGTGGCATCTTTAAAAAATGGTTTCTAATGTCCATTTTTGTGGTGACGGTTATATTATCAAAATTTCAAAGAAAATTATTTTCTTAAAATGATAAAATTGCAATTACTAGAAAAAATAGATAAATAAATAGCAACAAAAAAAATTGGTAAACTTTTTAGTATTTTGTGTAAAAAATATAATTTAAAAGGCCCTACACTAATTCATTTAAAGTAATTGGATTCCGAGGCTAAAATTCCAAAGGCTTCTTCTGCTAGTAAAACAAGCTGTGGATACATAACAGTGTTGTCACTTCTATTTGTTAATGTTAATAACATATTATATATGGTTATATATAATTTATTAATGTACAAATTTAAAAAAATATTCAGCTGTTTCTTATAAATATAATGTTGTAAACTTTCTTCTCTATCAGCTACATCTATGCACGATAATTTTACTTCATTAGATTAGACTTGTAATAATATAACGAAAGCCGATGAACCCTTGAAAAGTTTTAATTTTAGAAATCTGACACACATTGTTAATCTTACCGAGCCTTAGTTGTCGCTTTAGTCGTGTCGCTCGTGTCACTTAACAAACGTCTACCTAGGATACAGCTTAAACTATTTAAAAGCTATTATTTAATACGACAAGATTCAATTTTACCACATTTTCAATATAAATTTAAGGTAGCTTTTTGAATATTTGGCGAAATAATTTTATTTAGTGGGTGCTATAACCTGGTAATAGACAAGGCGAAATCGGCGCCATCGTTGGAAAAAATTTTCTAATTGAATTTTTTTCATAACCTTCTCCAGGAGATGCCCTGAAAGAGGATCAACATGTTGCCGGGCGGTAAAAATTTTTTTTAAACAAAGTCCAAAAATTGAAATTTTCGCCCCGGAACAAGTTTTTTTAGGTAAATTGGACCATTTTGAACAAAAAATGTCTCTTGTGAATTTTCTCTAAAATGCGCCGTTTTCGAGATATCGGCGATTTTAGGTGCGAGAAAACGCGAAAATGGCCACTTTCACCTCCCAATATCGGGGTCAAAAATTAAAATTTTCAATGTTGCCAAGTGTCCAAATTAAAGTTTGAGATCTCCTCTACAAATTACCGTAGGAAATATTGCAATATCTTCATTTTTAAATATTGTGTTTTAACAGTTAACAAATTACGTTCGAGCGCCCGCGGCTGCATCGAAACTGTATACATAGATATATACGCAACGCCCGTACGTAGGCGCACGGAACTGTATACGCACTGCGATGCTCTATAAAGCTTTGTTTCTTGATTTCTTATTAAAATTAATATATTTGAAAAGTATGTAAAAAATATTTATTTATTAAAGAGTAATTGTTATATCAAATTTAATTATTATAACAAATGAATATAAATAAAAATTCAATATTCGATTAGGATGGTAGAAGAATTAAAACAATTTTATGAAATATAACTTATATATATTTAATAGAATTTTCGCAAATATTTAAATTACACCCACACATGAGTATACAACTTACGTTGTTGCTTTTGCAATTACATGCATTAGTTTTACAATTTTTTGTACATTTACATTGCCTAATTAACGAATCTGGTATCGAATTTTTTAACATGAATTTGGGTAACAATTCACCTGTTTTCTATAGTGTAACCAAATTCTGTTGCATCTAAATGTCGATACCGAGAATACAATGACATTTTCCATATGTACGTTTGTAGTGAAGCTCGTGAAATGTGCAATTTTAAAGCATCGGATGTACATGGAATTTTTTCCAAAATTAATACCCATCCCACAAGAACGTTCTAAAATTATTTGTCTAGCATTATCTGCTGTTTCTCCAGCTTTATTCAAAATTTTCAAATACAATTTTTCTAATGCATTGAATTCCATGGCATTTAATTGTAAGCCAGTACCAAGTGGGGTTAATGCATTTTGAGTATCTAAATCAAAGACTAAATCTAAAGCTTTATTTTTAGTACCTACTTTACTAGTAGTATCACAGCCTGTAAAACGCATGTAAAGCAGGCAAAACTTGACAAACTTGACTAGTTAAATATTCAGCAGCTACATTACAAGACAATAATCTTGGCTTCTGACCAACTACTTTAAAATACAATCCTGTACAACCAATTAATTTGAAAAAGCTCCAATAATGAATTGCTAATATAAAAACGTCGGTATCAACGGAATGAATTATTATTTCAGAATTATAAGGTAACATATATCGAGCATGACAAAATATCCTTGTATCAGCCTCTAAGTGATTGTTTTCTAACTCAATAATTTCATGTATATTATTTCCCTGTATACAATAGCACTTTTCAATGTTATAGAATCCACCTGATATTATTAATTGTTGAGTGTGACTTAATGCAACGTAATTTACAGCATTATTAGATAAATATTGAACCAATTGAAACTTATTATTTGTATTCATCATTAAAGTTTTAATATTTTTTGGAATTTTTGTATCACAGTTTTGAATAAATATATTCGCGCCTACGTACGGGCGTTGCGTATATATCTATGTATACAGTTTCGATGCGGCCGCGGGCGCTCGAACGCAATTTGTTGACTGTTAAAAAACAATGTTTAAAAATAAAGATATTGCAATATTTCCTACGGTAATTTGTAGAAGAGATCTCAAACTTTAATTTGGACACTTGGCAACATTGAAAATTTTAATTTTTGACCCCAATATTGGGAGGTGAAAGTGGCCATTTTCGCGTTTTCTCACACCTAAAATCGCCGATATCTCGAAAACGGCGCATTTTAGAGAAAATTCACAAGAGACATTTTTTGTTCAAAATGGTCCAATTTACCTAAAAAAACTTGTTCCGGGGCGAAAATTTCAATTTTTGGACTTTGTTTAAAAAAAATTTGTTTAAACAAATTCGGACCAGGTTACCGCCCGGCAACATGTTGATCCTCTTTCAGGGGCATCTCCTGGAGAAGATTATGAAAAAAAATTCAATTAGAAAATTTTTTCCAACGATGGCGCCGATTTCGCCTTGTCTATAATAATAATACTACAACTTCAAATACACGCTGCATAATTTATCATTTGAAATTTTCTAATATTAATTGATAACAGCCAAAGCTATTTTAAATTTAATAAGTTTTTTAGAATACTGCCGTATTTTTAATATACTTACACAGCTGTCAGGTTCTTTTTGAAATAATCATTCCTCACACATGGGTGCCCGCAAAACTTTTTTTCAAAAGGAGATAATATATAAGAAGGTGATATACAGTTTTTTCACTCAAAATAGTGCAGAAAACGTACCATACTACTGATTTTCTTCAACTTTACTCAAAATAATTCGAAGTACTATTTGGTACCAGCGGCATAGCCAGATTCAAAAGAGGGGAGAGTAAATGGATACAAGGAGTGTTTCTTAAAGGCAAAAATATACGACGGAGCTATTCATAGAAGAGCGGCGACAAACGATAAATAGGGAAGCGAAATCCTTTAATGAAAATATAAGACCCCTTGCACTGAAACTCTTAAAGCTTAAACCCCTACTAACACAATAAATGAATAACTTCGTAGAGACGGATTTGTTATAAAAAAAAAGAACCATTTCCTACAGTGACACTGTAAAGCGCTTAAAGATCAGTGACCGGCGCGGAAGATTTTTCACAAAAAAAAGCCCCTACCTACAATGGAACTTTGAAAACTTACGCTCAATTTAAAAATCGATGAAGGGGGGTCCCAATATAATAGCTCCGTTTTTAAGGAGCGCATTTTCTACGTTTATATAGGCCCTCTTGGCTATGCCACAGCTTAATCTCTTAATATTGATAAAGATTTTTTGTCTTTAATAGAAATTTGCAAAATAAAAGTTTTAGGTTTTAATCTTTATTAAATTTAAAGATAGAAAGAAGAAAAATAACTATTTCAACCGATTTCTGGCATGGGTTTCTTAAATACAAATGAATCCACAGGTGTGTATTGCCTATCGTCATAGATTTCTTCTTTTTTGGGCCTGTGTTTTAAAAACCCAATAATCTTCTCTCTGTTTTTTTCAATGAAAATATGTTCTAGTTATTGATGTATTGTATTCGTTGAAAACTTACCCTTTTCGATTTCAGTATTTCTTCTCGTACTGAGGTTCTGTCGTTTCTGAGCGATATGACTCTGCGGAGAAGGAAATGAATGGAGTTTTCTATAATTTTAATAGCATTATATTAATTTTTCATGGGTATATATAAGTTTACCCATTTTTTCCTTATCTGAAATTACCATGATTTACTAACTAATAAAATAATAAAGCATTAAGCATAGACCAAGAGGGCAACCCGAAATTTTGACCTGTCGACTATAACCGTCTGCCTAGTTATTCATTCTATCGGACGAGTCGAATAAAAGTCTTTAACCTTGATTTTGCGGTCTCTGTGCCCTGGAATGCCCAGATAAGACCAAAATGCTACATCCAAAAATGGACTGTCGTTCATTCATATAAAATCAATAAAATTTAATTTGTTTTTTGATAAAATAAGACAGAACCTGCAAAAGGCAGACGCCGCCAATATCGGAGAACGAAGCTTGACTCGCTTTTTCCAGCAAAAAAAAAAAACGACCGTTTTTGGCTGAAAAAAGCGCGTCCAGCTTCGTTCTCTGGTATTGGCGGAGTCTACTTTTTGCAGGCTCTCTCTTATTTTATCAAGAACAAACTAAATTTATTGATTTTACATAGTTAAATGACCTTGGGACCTAAAGCTGGGTCCGGTCTCGGCGGCGTCTGGCCCTTGGGGCGCTCAACTTTTTTAGTGTCAACAAATGTTACGGTATAGTATTTTTCACGATCTAAGAAAGTAACTTAGCTACCCATACCCACTCGAAATTCAACAAGATTCGAAAGTGATTAATTTATAGCAATTGATAACAAGACATCGTGCAGGGCCGCACTATACCTAATTGTATAATTGTTGGGTTTAAAATTTTATTGTGATAAGACAGTTAAATTTTAATGTTTTGTTTTAATGTACTGAATAATACACAATATAGTAATTACACAAATACATTAAAACAGTGTACAGTGTCCTCGCGTACATTTGTTACAATTTTATTTGTTAATTAATATCTAGTTCAATTTCGCTATCGTTACTATCTTGCGAATCAATAATAATTTTTTTACAGGTTGTAAATTACTGATATTTATTTACATACGTCTATATAAGTTTTCAATTTTTTTGACGTGTTGAATACAGTTTCTCCAGTTTTCAACAGTTACATTCTGTCTTTGTCAACTCAATCACACTACTGTTTAAAGTGGGTGTATTAGTGTGAACACGAATATTAGACTTTACTTTATGCCGTATCAACTCGAACGCATTAAAGATATGATAATATGATGGAAGGCAAATTATTTCGTGTCCTGCTTCCTTTGCAATTTTATCACAAACATATTCCTTTGAAAAATTGTAACTTTTTAATACTTCTAACAATTGTTTAACTGTATAACTTTCATGGAAATATATGTCACGTTCGCACAAAAAGGCTTGTATTTCCCTTTTTCTACTGATGGAACTTGGTACCTTATTCATTTAGCGACTATGATAGGATGTATTATCCATCACAATACATTCGGTGGTAAATTCGGTGGTGTGGGGGGGGGGGGTGGAGGGGGATGGGGGGGGGCGGTGGGGGGGGGGGGGGGGCGTGGGGGGGTGGGGGGTTGGGGGGTGGTGGTGGGGGGGGGTGGGGGGGGGGGGTGGGGGGGGGGGGGGGGGGGTGGGGTGGGGGATATTCGGCATTAATTTGTTTTGAAGCCAATCTTCAAAAACGTCAGCGGTTGTATCACAATGATAATCCAAGCTGGAATCTAAAATATTATTGCCTGCTAGAAATAGACATTCTGGTATCCAGCCTTCTTCTTCTTACCCCGCATGTAAAATAGTTATTCTTTTACCTTTATTTGATGAAGCTTTGGTGTGGCATTTTTTAGATTTATCAATCCATCCTTTACTGGGTGTGCCGTGGGTGTCATAAACAAGTCTCATCTAGGTAGATTATCGTTCGATTTTCCGATCTATCTGTATTTATTTTTTCAAGATATTCCATTCTGAGTTGTTGTAAGCGCTGTGATTCCATTATAACTTGCTATTTGTCTATTTTTTTTTAACAAATCCCCAAACGACGTAGATTACGCCATAAAGTTGTAGTGGAACATTTTATGTCACAGCTATCCTCGAACAGCCTCCGTGAAAGTGACAATAACGTAGGAACTTTTTGTTCTGCATACGTTTCATAAATTTTGCGGCGGATTAAGTCTTCTTGACAGAAATCAATACATTTCGACACACCTTTGTCTTTTCGTGTTTTTTAGGCGCTATCGAATTATTTACAATTTTCCAAACTGTACTTTCAAGGATGCTTGTTAAAGCTGATGTCTCCATCAATGAAAAGTATTTTTCGTGGCCTCGCTCCACTAACTTTAAATAAAAACTTTTAACTATCACTTTTGCCTCAACGGGCAAACATTTGCGACTTCTGATGGAAAGGGCTTCGGACATTTTCAGACACTATTGAACTTTGTAATACACACTATTTCAGTATAATACTGCAGATAAAATGAAGAATATTCTTTATATTTATAAACACGAAGTAGCCAATAAAATGTTAGATTGAAAGGGAAGTATATATACATATCAATTACGACCCTGTTACGGCCAGGTATGTGCGAAGATCCTATCGGTCGTTTAATGTTTTTATTGCATCAATTTGCCAAATCGCTTTATTAGATCTTGAAAAATACTATACTTGATTCAAGTGGTTAAATGACTGTCCATTTTTGGGTGTAGCATTTTGGGCCTTATCTAGGCATTCCAGGGCACGGGGACCACAAAATCAGCGTCAAAGGCTTGGACTCGCATGATAGAATGAAAATTTAGGCAGACGGTTAATCGACAGGTTAAAATTTCGGGTCGCCCTCTTGGTCTAGCATGAATCTTGAAGAAATTTAAGTTTAGTAATTCACAATGAGTTTAAATTTTTCTGTATTATTTTACTGCTTTTAAATAAGTAAGTTAATCAGAGTTTTATTGTTTCTGAACTCTATCTGCGAGCGTCCATGTCCGCCCATAACATTAGTATTAAATAAGTATTATTAAGTCAGTATTAAGTATAAAAGTCTATAAGAGTGTAGTTAAATAGCTATACAATTTTAAACTGAGCTTTATTTGTCATCTATAGAATATACAATACACTACAACAAAGGCAGAGCTTTTTATTCCCTTGATTGATGTAGTGCTAGCATTCAATGATTTTTAATTTTAATAAAATAGGTAGTTAAACACAACAGCAATAAGCAATAACAAATTCATCGCTGAAATAAAAAAACCGGTGCAAGTTGATCTCACGCAATTAGTGTTCCGTGCATTGATTGCTTCTGAAATAAAAATTTTTTTGTTACGGAGGTATAAAATGATCAGTGACTTCACAAAACACACCTCAAATGAGTTTCCAACAAAGTTTGTTTCCGATCTTTACTGAAAACTGATGACCTTGAAATTTTTGTTTTTTTTATATACCAGATAAATTATTAAAGGTAATGCACTCGTGATAATTTTAGTTCAATCTACACCCCGTGGAGAATATTCCAGAATTTTCTCAAAATTTTTGGATCAGTACTATTCGAGATAGAGGGGGGGGACAGCGATTTTTCGCAATTTTTTCAAAATAATACAAAGAAAAGTGTGCGCATGTAAGACATTATATATTTTTGAACTCGTGTTTTTACAAGCTTTATTTCCGATCTTTACTGAAAACTGATGACCTTGAAATTTTTGTTTTTTTTATATACCAGATAAATTATTAAAGGTAATGCACTCGTGATAATCTTAATTCAACCTACACCCCTTCGAGAATATTCCAGAATTTTTTCAAAATTTTTGGATCAGCACTATTCGAGATAGAGGGGGGGACAGCCATTTTTTCAAAATAATACAAAGAAAAGTGTGCGTATGTAAGACATTATATATATTTTTGAACTCGTGTTTTTACGAGCTTTGTTTCCGATCTTTACTGAAAACTGATGACCTTGAAATGTTTTTTTTATATATACCAGATAAATTATTAAAGGTAATGCACTCGTGATAATTTTCGTTTAGTTTACACTCCGTGGAGAATATTCCCGAATTTTTTCAAAATTTTTGGATCAGTACTTTTCGAGGTAGAACAGGGGACAGCGATTTTTTTCAAAATGATACAAAGTAAAGTGTACGCATGTAAGACATTATATATACATATATATTTTTGAACTCGTGTTTTTACAAACTTTCATTTGACACCCGACTCGATGACCTAGTAAAAAAATTTTTTTTTCACTTCCGATTTCACCCCCCAAAACTAACCCCTTAAATCAAAATTTAACTTTCAGAACTATACGGCTCTGGTGAGGCGATCAATTTCTATATTAGTACCAATTCCAACTTTCTGCATCAAATAGTTTCGCAGAAAAAATCGGGTGTGACAGACGGACAGACAGACACCGAAGTGATCTTATAAGTGTTCCATACGGAACACTAAAAACACAATAAAACTGATACGTTCTTTCTTAAATTCATCAATTGATTCTTTTACTGTTTAACCTAAGTGTTAGAATAAAGACAGAACACATCCAATCCATCGATGACATAAATGATCGCGCCAAAAAAGATTCAAATTTAAATATACTTTCAGAAGCTCTCAAACGTATCTAGAAAATTTTATTTTAAGATGCACCGTTCGTAATACAAATTAGCCAGTTTCATGTCAGAGGACGTTACTTGTTATAAGTTGACAATTTTTATTTTAGAAATAGTAAATAGTAATTCAAAAAGCATGAATTTTTTTCCCACTAAGCGGTTTCCCAAAAAAAATATTACGCTAAATTCTTAAACTATATTTTTTAAAAAACTGTAAATATTCCAAAAATAAATTTTCAAGTATCATAAAGATATACTTGCAGCTACAAAATCTACGAAATAGGTATAAGTGCACTTTTTCTATGCTATTTAGTAAAATTTAAAAAGTGCAATAAATCAGTCGGAATTAAGTAGGATTATTGAAGTATAATCAGTAGATTCAATATTACTATACAAATTGAAGATGCATATACGATAAGGATTTTTAATATGCACTTGTGGACTTACACCTGTTCTAATGGATAAATAAAGTAATTATTTAAATGAAAGTTATTTTATTGTTACCTTTACTAAGTTGGGAATGTGAAATCTTTGGCACAATGACACTACTCAGTATATATCATCACTGTCAGTCAATCATTGCTCCTGATCAAGCTAACATAGTTAACGAAACGCACGTCGAGTGCAAAAATAAAGTGTTTGGTGTAGTGGTGATATATACTGAGTAGTATTATTGTTACTTTTAATTTCAAATTACTGTGATTATGGGCACAGCTTATACGCTGCAGGGATATCCTTAAATCACTAGGGATAGAGCATGTACAGAAGTAGCGGTTTACGTTGGTCTGGTATTGATGCAGGTTGTGATCGGCAGAAAACACAGTAGATCATTCCCAAAGATGATGTTCTGTATAACACGTAGTCTGAAAAGTTCTTAGTCTAGCTATTTAGAACACATTTTTTTTTTTTGCAAAATTCGACTTTGTTCATCAACATAGCCTCCTTCAAAAGCGATACAATCAGTCCAATGCTTTTCTAACATTTCTATACCTTTCTGGTAGAAGGATTTGTCTTTGCCTTCGAAATAGGCATCAGTTTCGGAGACAACTTCTTCATTAGAGCCAAATCTCTTTCCCGCGAGCATTTTTTTGAGGTCAGCGAATAAATAATAGTCGCTGGGGGCCAAATCTGAAGAATACGGTTAATGAGGAAGCAATTCGAACTTTAATTCATGCAATTTTGCCATCGTAACCATTGATTTGCGAGACGGTACATTGTTTTGATGAAAAAGCACTTTTTTCTTGTTGATTTGGGGGCCGTTTCTTTACGATTTCTACCTTCAAACGCACCAATAACTTTATATAATATTTGCTATTAATGATTTTTCCCTTCTCAGCATAGTCGATGGAAATTATTCCATGCGCATCCCAAAGTACAGAGGCCATAACCTTCCCAGCCGACTGTTGTGTCTTTGGTCACTTCGGGCGGCTTTCACCGGCTGCAGTACACTCAGCTAACTGCCGATTTAATTCCGGTGTGTAGTGATGGATCCATTTTTCATCCATTGTTACATATCGCATGAAAAAATCCTTTTTATTACGACCAATCAGTTCCAAACAGCACTCAGAATCATCAACACGTTGTTGTTTTTGGTCCACTGTGAGCAAACGCGGTACCCATTTCAAACAGAGCTTTCTCATGCACAAATGTTCATGCAAAATATGACCAATACGTTCTTTTAATATCTTTAAGTTGTCAGCTGTCTCACGCAATTTCATTTTACAGTCATCCAAAACAATTTTGTGGTTTTTTTTTTTATGTTTTCCAGTGTAACCACCTCATTTGGGCGTCCAGAGCGTTCACCATCATTTGTGTTTGTACGACCATGTTAAAATTCAGCATACCAGTAAATGATGAGTGATTTTCCAGGAGCAGAGTTCCCGTAACCCTTATCAACCCATTGCTTTGCTTGGACGGTATTTTTTCCCATCAAAAAACAATGTTTAATCAACACGAAATTCGATTTTTTTCCATTATTTTGAAAATATCAAAAGTAGCGTCACTAAAACCACCGTAACTTGTAAACTAATCGTCGAAATGTCATGAACTTTTGACACGTATCGTTAAGGTTTGTACTGCCTAAAAAGCATATGGATTTTTTGAAAAGGGCGACATCTATGTGTCAGACCAAAAACTTACGTGTTATGAGACAAAGAGGGTGGGCGTGATGAGAAACAAGCTAAACTGCATAAGGATGTGATGTATTATTACGATGTGTATATCTGGCAGGCACGGTTCTAGTAGAAATGAAACGAACTGAATCAGTTGAAAGTATTATTTACGTTTTTTGTTGTGCGACTGACGGAAAATATAAAATATTTCTCCAAAATCTATTAAAATCTATAAAAAGTTTTGTTTTTCGCTTTTAATTAGACAAGAATGTTTCGTAATTTCTACTAATAAATTAACAACAAATGTTCTATTAAACTAAAAATATTTCTTACGAGATAATCATACATAATAAAATACAGTGAGAAACAAAAAATATGCGATATATGGAATTTTACCTTATTACTAAACTTAAAAAAAAAAGTAAATTTCTAGGTGGATTTTGCATCACTTGAAACTCAAAAAATTATTTTGCAGTATAGATTATCGTTTGGCGAGGAATTTGAATTTTCTAACCCCCAAAATCACTTTGGTTGTTAAAATCGAAAATATTTATTAGGAAAAAGTATTGAGAATTGCATTTTATGGTGGTAGATTTTAGATCGATTGGACAAAAATGGTATTTTGTCAGCTTTTGATCAATAAAAATATGGTCGCAAGAAGATTTTTATTTCTTAAATTTAAAATACATTTTGATAGAAGAATTTTAAAATGTATTTGTTGTTTCGAACCCATGTTTTACTTCTTTCCCAACCTATAATTAAAAAATGGTGATTTTCGTAAAACCACAACTATCACACGACCAATTACACTGGTCAACAAACAATTTTTTGTTGCTTTTTTCCTCTAATTTTTTTTCAGTTTTGGGCTTATTGTAGTGTCTGATTTCGAATCCGATATTAGTTTTTCTCTGTTCATGTTTTTTAATATTTTCAGTCTACCCTTACTTAGTTAACACCCGCAGTTTTTTAAGATCTACCCGACTCAGAATCATTACTTTTTAGTGTTCCGTACAGTACACTTATAAGATCACTTCGGTGTCTGTCTGTCTGTCTGTCTGTCACACCCGATTTTCTCCGAAACTATTTGACATAGAAAGGTGAAATTTGGTAATAATATAGGAATTGATGGCCTCATCAGAGCCATGTAGTTTTGAGAATTAAATTTTGACTTAAGGGGTTAGTTTTGGGGGGTGAAGTCGGAAGTGAAAAAAAAATTTTTTTACTAGGTCATCGAGTGTAGTATCAAATGAAAGCTTGTGAAAACACGAGTAAAAAATATATATATAATATTATACTTGCGCGCTCTTTTCTTTGTATTATTTTTAAAAATTCGCGAAACATCGCTGTCCCGGGCTTTATCTCGAAAAGTACTTATCAGAAAATTTCGAAAAAATTCTGGAATATTCTCCACGGGGTGTAGATTGAACGAAAATTATCACGCGTGCATTACCTTTAATAATTTATATGGTATATAAAAAAAAACAAAAATTTCAAGGTCATCAGATTTCAGTAAAGCTTGGAAACAAACGTTGTTGAAAACTCATTTAGGGTGTATTTTGTGAAGTCACTGATCATTTTATACCTCTGTAACAATTTTTTTTATTTTAAAAGCAATCAACGTACGGAACACTAATTGCGCAAGTTTAACTTGCACTGGACCGGTTATTTAATTTCAAATTGGCTTCGACACGTAAACGTTGTTTACACAATCCAAATTGTTTTTGCTATATTTGTGGCGAATACAACTTTGAAAAATATCTAAAACCTATCTCGGACTTCATTAAAACTACGTATTTTAACCACTTTCAAACAACATTGTGCAATCAAGACAAGCAATGGGTACCTCATATTGTGTGCCAGAACTCTATTGTGTGTCTGCGGCAATGGTCAAGTGGAAAAAAAGTGCTATCAAATTTAAAACACCAATTATTTGGCCCTCAAAATCACCATGACCACTGCTGTTTTTGCGTCGTAAATATTAACGGCATAAATTCTGGAAATCGAAATAAATGGTCATATCTTAACTTACCCTCTGCTCAACAACCTCTTCTAAACTCTGGTGAGATACAAGGAGCATCATCTAAATGCTCTGAAGAACCAGATCTTATGGAAATTGAAGACAACACAATGGGCAATATTGATTCGGATTTCACATGTAGTCAGTCATCAGATCCTCAACCTTTTAATCAAAAGGAATTGAATAACTTAGTAAAGGATCTAAATTTGTCAAAAGAAGCTTCTGAAATTTTAGCATCTCGTTTAAAGGAAAATAATTTACTTGGGAAAGGAAAGCACGCGGGCTAGATGACATACCAAATGAGCTACTGAAATATGGAGGGCAACAATTAATGGCAGAACTTACAAAGGTAGTCAATAAAATATTATCAACCAAAGAAGTCCCTAATGAATGGAGAAAAAGCATAACCATTCCTATATTCAAGAAAGGAGACAAGAAATTACCAGAAAACTATAGAGGTATAACTCTGTTAAGCTCAACCATGAAGCTCTTTACAAAGATCATAGAAGCAATAATAAGTGAGCATGTAAACATATCGGAAGAACAACAAGGCTTCAGGGAAAATATGTCAACCGTAGATGCCATCTTCATAGTCAGACAAGTAGTAGAGAAGGCCATAGAATACGGCATTTATGTGCTTTATAGACCTCACTAAAGCATTTGACAGAGTAAGACTAAAACACGTAGTTGATATCCTAAAAAGAAAACATGTGCCAAAAAACATAATAGACATCATAAAACAACTAAACCACAATACAGGCACTCACATCTTAGTTAATCAAAGATTGACAGAGGAAATACAAACGCCAACCGGAATCCGACAGGGGGACTCTTTAAGCCCGCAACTGTTCAACTTAAAATAACCCATATCAGAGACATGGAGGAAGGATATTCACTTATAATGGGTAAAATCAACATTGTCTGTTAGGCAGACGACGCTGTGATCGTGGCAGAGAACGAAGACGACTTACAGCGGCTTCTGCACTCATTCTACACAAAAGCTAAAGCCCTCAACATGCAGGTATCCACCACAAAAACCAAAACCCTCGTTATATGTAAAGAGCCAATAAGAGGCAAACTTACTCTGGAAAACAAAACAATAGAACAAGTCATGTCATTTAACTACCTAGGCATACAAATCGCCTCATGCCAAAATAGAACAAATGAAGTGAAGGATCAAGCAAACAAAGCCACCCGAATATTAGGCGCACTTCGGAACATCATCTGGAACAATGCCTTTATGAATAAAAAGGCAAAAGTAAGAATATACAAAACATGTGTCAGACCCACACTAACATACGCTATGGAAACAGGAGCAGACAATAAAAGAACAAAAAGCATTCTTCGAACAACAGAGATGAAAATACTTAGAAACATTTCAGGATACACACTAAGACATAGGAAAAGAAACACAGACATAAGACATGAATGCGAAGTGGAAGACATAATCAGATGGGGACGTAAACATAGAAGAGCTTGGAGAGATCACGTGGAGAGAATGACTGAGGAGAGACTAGCGAGAATCGCGCGAGATGGTAAACCACGGACACGACGACCCCTGGGAAGACCTCCAAAGAGATGGCTCGAATCATGGACATCAACATCTCAAGAAAACTGATGAGTTGGAAATTACAAGCCTGAGGCCTACAGTACGTGGAAGAAGAGGAAGAAGAATTTACTTGCACCAGGAACCAGAATTACTTTATATCGGACCCGAGAAAAGAATTTGTTACCATATTTTTCTAGAGAAAATGAATTAGTTTTTTGTAATGATGTCAGAGGCATTTTGGAGAAGATGAATTCACAACGATACCAACCAAATGATTGGCGTCTTTTTATAGACAGTAGTAAGAGAAGCTTAAAATGTGTGCTACTTCATAACGGCAAGTATGGTTCTATACCTATTGCACACTCTACTACTATGAAAGAAGAGTATACAACTATTTCTTCAGTAATGAAAAAAATTAAGTATCGTGACCACAACTGGCTCATTTGTGTAGACTTAAAATGGTTAACTTTCTTCTCGGTTAACAGAGTGGATACACGAAATACCCATGTTTTATATGTCTGTGGGATAGCCGCGACAAACAACGTCATTGATCTCAAAATGACCAATACAAGAAGAACTGATAGTTGGTACCAAAAATATTAATTTGCCCTTAGTAAATCGAGATCGTATCAAACTGGGCATTATGAAACAGTTTATAAAAGCCTTTGACAAAAACGGCGAATGTTTTGCTTTTCTTTCACGTAAGTTTCCAGGATTAAGCACAGAAAAATGGAAAGCGAGTATTTGTGATGGGCCACAAATCAGAGAACTTGTGAAAGACCCAAACTTTGTGAATTCAGTGAATGAAGTCGAGTCTAAAGCTTGGAAATCGTTTTTAGTGTTGATTAAAAATTTTCTCGGAAACAATAAGTCCCATAATTATTCTGAGTTAATTGATCGCATGTTATCCAATTTGAAAGATCTAGGCTGCAACATGAATATCAAGATTCATTACTTACATTCTCATTTAGATCGATTCTCAGAAAATCTTGGCGATTTCAGTGAAGAGCAAGGTGAAAGATTTCACCAAGATATACGCACAATGGAAGAGCGTTATCAAGGAAGGTGGGACATCCATATGATGGCCGATTACTGTTAGAGTTTGCAAAAAGATGATCCTCAAGCCGTACATTCAAGAAAATCGTATAAAAGAGCGTTTAATAGTGTATTATTATATCAAACATAGAAAAAATGTATTTTTGTTTCATTTTTGAACAAAATTGTAATGTCATATAAATAAAAAAATAGAGCTGATAGCATTAAACCAGTATTTTTTTCCGTAATCAGGGCCTCAATTATACCCTATAACATACATAAAATTTCAGGAAAAAATTTTATTGTTGACCAATATTATCAAATACTTTTACCCTGAAGTATGCAATTTGAGGAATTAATAGTTACTAAACGTAACAAAGACATTGACTATACAGCGCACAAAAAATAGATAAATTACTGACACTTCGAGTTTGCAAAGAGATGATCCTCAAACCGTACATTCAAGAAAATGGTATAAAAGAACGTTTCAGAGTGTGTAATTATATCAAACAGAAAAAAATGTATTTTTATTTCATTTTTGAAGAAAATTGTAATTTCATATAAATAAATAACCGGTCAAGTGCAAGTTGAACTTGCGCAATTAGTGTTCCGTACGTTGATTGCTTTTCAAATAAAAAATTTTGTTACAGAGGTATAAAATGATCAGTGACTTAACAAAACACACCCCAAATGAGTTTTCAACAAAGTTTGTTTTCAATCTTTACTGAAATCTGATGACCTTGAAATTTTTGTTTTTTTTATATACCAGATAAATTATTAAAGGTAATGCAATGCACTCGTGATAATTTTCGTTCAATCTACACCCCGTGGAGAATATTCCAAAATTTTTTCAAAATTTTTTGATAAGTACTTTTCGAGATAAGGCGCGGGACAGCGATTTTTCGCGAATTTTTAAAAGTAATACAAAGAAAAGTGCGCGCAAGTATAACATTATATATATATTTTTTACTCGTGTTTTCACAAGCTTTCATTTGACACCACACTCGTTGACCTAGTAATTTTTTTTTTTTTGATTTCCGACTTCACCCCCAAAACTAACCCCTTAAGTCAAAGTTTAACTCTCAACACAACATGGCTCTGATGAGGCCATCAATTCCTATACTATTACCAAATTTCACCTTTGTATATCAAATAGTTTCGGAAAAAATCGGGTGTGACAGACAGACAGACACCGAAGTGATCTTATAAGTGTTCCGTACGGACCACTAAAAATAGAGCTGATAGCATTAAACCAGTATTTTTTCCGTAATCTGTGCCTCAGGTATACCCTAGAATATATATATATATATATATATATATATATATATATATATATATATATATATATATATATATATATATATACAGTCCCTGGCCAAATTATTAGACGCACTGTATTTTTTTTAGTAATTTTATGTTTCTTAAGAGTTTTTATGCAATTATGGTATATTTAAACTACAATATTATTGATTTTTATTTAAAAAGAATTGTTGTAGACTACATATTTGTATTTATTTTTAACATATGGCAACACTGTGTTGACAAAGTGATACATGAACGTAAACAACTACAAACCTGTATCAGTCGCGATCGGAATCGAGTCAGGTACGGACGTGTTTCTGTGGCTTTATGGACTGTGATTGTTTGTTTAACAGTTTTATACTACTCAGTTATTAGTTTATTTTGTATGCAGTGTTTTAAAAAAGTAATTGGACTATTTTCATTATGGGTAGAAAAGGCGATCTTTCACCACGTAAAAAAGCTGAAGTGAAGGCCCTTGTGATTGCGAAAACATTTACAAACCGAGAAATATCACGAAGATTGGAGGTTTCTGAAGCTAGTGTACGACGCATAAAAAAGAAAATTGAGTCAGGGAAGGAATTAAGCCCGAAAAGAAAGAAAAGATGCGGTAGAAAACCAATTTTCACTCCACGGTCAGAGAGATGTTTGAAGAAAATTTGTGTAGAAAACAGATTTGCTACCACAAAGGTAATAAAATCACAAGTCCAGGATGCTAGCGTAAATGCTTCTGAGCGCACTGTTCGAAGAAAATTGAAAGAATTAGATTTTAAGGCCTGTCGCCCCGCCAGGAAACCCAAGTTAACAGCTGCAATGAAAGCAAAGCGCCTGAAGTGGGCCAAACAATGGCAAGACAAAGATGTGGACTTCTGGAGATCGGTAAGATACAGCAATTTAATCAATAATTGATACATTATTATCATTTTCAGTTAAATAAAGCAAATAAACATGGAAGTTTATATATTTTTCCTATTTTTGACAGGTCTGCTTCAGTGACGAAAGCACATTCGAAATTTTGCAGAATAAAGCTCAGTATGTGCGTCGTCGTCATGGAGAAAAGTTTCATCCTGATTGTGTCGTCCCGGCGGTTAAACATCCCATCAAAGTGATGATTTGGTCAGTCATCAGCGGCAAGGGCACTGGACGTCTGTACGTCGTCAAAGGAATAATGAGGCAAGATCAGTACAAAGAAGTATTACAAAATCGGTTGATTCCGCAGCTCAGAGAATGGTTTCCAAATGGGGAACCATTCACTTTCATGCAAGATGGAGCTCCCTGCCACACTGCTCGGTCTGTTAAAGCTTTTTTGGCAGAAAAAAATATCCCTCTGTTGGATTGGCCGGGTAATAGCCCCATTGAAAATGTGTGGGAGCTGATGAAAAGAGAAGTGGCTAAAGATGTGATTATCAACAAAACCCAGCTCCTAGAAAAGATTATTCATGTGTGGAATCATCATCCCCAAATGCAGGAGACAGTACAATCTTGCATTGATAGCATGCCGCGCAGAATTAAAGCTTTGACAGCGGCTAAAGGTGGCTCAACTAAATATTGACTTTTACTAACATTAATTTCACTTTTCTTTAAAACTTAATAAACTTATGCTTTTCTAAATTAATGCTGTTTTATTTATGTCAAATAAATAGGTAATTGATTGGATAATATAAAAATAAAAAACAAATCTATTTAAAATAATAAAACGGTACAATATCACTCGGTAATTAAATATTTTACATGAAATCTTGCAGTGCGTCTAATAATTTGGCCAGGGACTGTATATATATATATATATATATATATATATATATATATATATATATATATATATATATATATATATATATATATATATATATATATATGTATATATACATATGTATATATACATATATATATATATATATATATATATATATATATATATATATATATATATATATATATATATATATAGATATATATATATGTAAATTCAGGAAAAAATTTCAGTGTTATCAAATACTCTGTTGCATGTAATTTGAGGTTTTTGTTTTTTTAAAAATAATTTAGCATCACAATTTTATTGCAAAAAAAGAAAGGAAACTAGTGAATTAATAGTTACTAAACGTAACAAAGACATTGACTATACAGCACACAAAAAATAAAATAAATTACTGACACTTCACAAATTAAATAGACAAGAAAACCATAAACTTAAAAAAAAATTATCTACTTTGCATTTCGACGTACTCACCGCTCATTTCTATGCACCGAATTGTCCGCTAATGTAATTCCTTTTAAAGCCGTGTATCCACTAGGCAACATGTTGCACAACATGTTGCTCATCATGTTAAAAGTCGACGCGAAACTTTTGTTTAGCAACGTTGTCTGTCCACACGCTCAATCGTCGACAACATGTCGCCAGAGGACCTAGTGTTGATTTCAGCGGCGATGTTTATAATTTCATAGATAAAAAAAGGAAAAAACCACGGTGGTGGGTTAGAAATTACTTACAAAAAAAAGAAAATGTGTTCAGTGAACTTCGTTTGATACGCAACTGCATGTTGCACGGAAACAAACAAGCCGCGCGTCACGTTGCGCGCCATCTGGCAACGTCGCGCGCTGTTGTGCAACGTTGTCGAACATGTTGAACGTCACGTGTTGCGCGTCAATTGTTGCCTAGTGGATACATGGCTTAAACATTTCTTAACATGTGCAGAGTAACGCTATTTACACACTGCCTTATTGCATTTTCCAAATGTTTAAAATTTCCGAAAGGTCTCTGAGCATAAACTTTGTTATTGAGGTAGCGGCATAAAAATAATCGAGCGGTGTTAAGTCCGGAGATCTCGCTGGTGAAAAATTCCATCCAGCCATTTCCGCACTTGCAGCGTACCGTGAATGAACGCACTATGGTATCTTGTTGCAAAAATAGTTCCCTGCGCTGCTGAAGTGGAAGTTCATGTAAGAAATTAAATATTTCTTTGTTTAAAAATTGCAGATAGCTTCCGAAGTTAAACTTCATCGGGAAAGAAAAAGGCCAAGAATTTGGGTATTCCATATCCCACACCACACGAACAGTTTAAAGTAGTACTGATTTTTAGTTTCTAATAAAAAAACTGGATTTTCGTTTTTCCACTATCTGCAGTTATATTAGCTAACCACTCCGTTAAAAGAAAACGTGGTCCTGTTAGGAAAAAGGATGTTTCTGTCAAAATATATGTCTTGTTTCTTGTTTCCTTATGGCCAAGAACACCAATCTAGTAGAGCAGGGATGTCAAGGATACGGCCCGCGGGCCGCATCCGGCTCCCGGGACGTATCAATAAGGCCCGCGATCGCAATGAAGAATCATAATTTTTAACAACCGTATATTATATACTATATAATTAAATAAATAAAATGTTATAATAATTTAGTACATTTTTTTATTTGAATCTGGCCCGCCTACACATTCTAAATTTAATATATGGCCCTCTGCAAAATTGAGTTTGACACCTCTGTAGTAGAGAATCATAATCCGTTTATGGTAAAACGTGAATAAATTTTGGTTTGTAGGCACGAAATTTATATTGTACTAAAACTCGCCTGATCGACCGCTCTGACATTCCAACTTGTTCACATCTTTCAGATAGCGCCATTTGAAAATTTTCGACAATCAATAACATTACATTAAAATTTGCTTCTTCGTTAATAACAGGCCTGTGATGACAGACTTTGTAGCGACTATCTACCGAACCATGTTCTTTAAAGATATTTAAGAGCCTTGTCATCGTAGAATGAAAAACATTATTACCAGGATAAAATGCCTTTCGTTAAATATTTGTATAACATTTCGCGAACTTTGATAATTATCACCACATATACTCGTAAAAATGATTCTAATTCTTTCTTGAAGAGATATTTTTTTCAGCAGCCATTGTACACTATTTGGCAGACACTATGATTAAATGAAGTTCGTACAGAAAAGATAATACAAACACAATTCTTCTGTTTATCCATAACCAACTCTATGAACAGCTAAAGTAAAATTACATTAGGTTATTTATCGTAAGTATATAATAAGTTATTAGGAAAAAGATGCGTTATTTTACGTTCATTCGGTTCTTTGGTTTTCAAGGCCAAATTTTTTTGGAAAATTACTTACTTAAATATTTTGAATGGGTTGTATAAATGTATTCATGCATGTCAATATATTTAAATACAAATTTGTACTGTAAGGAAAACCTCGAAAACATTCAAAGTATTGCAATAAATTTTACCGTTCTTTAATAAATATTAATTTACTTGTTTTCCTTTATGTCTTGCCATAAATCATGACGCTAGAGTATCCTTTAAAGAGGGTAAAAATATTGTAGGTGCGACAATTGCGATTGTACGAAAATCAGAACTTTTTAATTATTGACTGTAAAACAAATAAATTGAAAAATAAATGTTTAAATTCTTGTAACAATCTAACGAATATATTTCCAATTCAAAAAACAAAAATTTCCTTGTAGTCATATGTTTATTGGTCAAAAATTGACCAAATGCAATTTTTGTCCCATCCATCTAAAATTTTTCATACTACCATCAAATGAAATTCCAAACACTTTTTTCTAATAAATTTCGATATTTTAACAGAGTGACTTTTGGACTTAAACTAACTTTAGAAAATTCAAATGCGCCGCTAAACGACAACTAACAATCGGCACTGCAAAATCATTTCTTAAGTTTCAAGTGATGCAGAGTCTACCTTTCTTCTAAATTTAATAATAAAGACAAATTCTATAGGTCGCACACTTTCTGCCTGTCACTGTATATTTCATGTTTAGTTACAAATACTAAAAATTTTGTATCATCCAAAATATTACATACGATATTTATAGTCAACTCACAATCTATGCTATGTTAATTAGTTCTTGGAATATAACTATAAACAAAAGCACAAGTATACAGTACGAATACTGTTTAAATTAATATAGTACGTCGTTAAAGACTTAAGGACCTTTTACACGGCCATATTAGTTCTCAGTTCCGTTTCAGTTTTTGATTCTTTTCAGTCCGGAAGGAGATTTGTTTTTTAACCGTCCGTTCAGTTCTCAGTCCGAGTTACGCTTTTAAAGTGTATGTGTGTTTCACTTTCAAACACGCATTGTCATACTGTGTAAAATAGCTCATGGATGAAGACTGTCGCATTGCAGTACCCTTAGCTGTGGCGCTGAAGAAAAGGCGGAAGAAAAGAAGCCGATGGAATAAAACTTGGTACCGTAGAATTCATGGTCGCATGTAAATTTAATGTAATCCATTTGATTGATCGAACTATTTACGGATGAATGAGGATGTGTATCTTCTGTTATTACGCCTTGTGACACCTATTATACAAAAGCAGGATACCAACATGAGGGAGGCTATTACTCTCCATCGTATTGACACTTCTTAGAATCGGCTGTTGGTCGCTGATGAACGAAAGGAGGTCATAATACCATAGTGATGGTTTGTATTCTTCTATTTCCTACTCCACTTCTTTCACTATATTTAACTTTTCTAAGTTCTTCGTTATAAGTTGAGCGTAGGCTTTTAATTTTGGATTTTACCATCGCCTTTGTTGTCTTTTTGTCGCATTTTTGATATGTATCCAATAAGAGATTGGGTCCGTTTTGTTCCACAAACACAGAGACATTTCCTTTTCAATGAATTCTACAACAAACTCGTGATCCTTCTTGGACATAGTGACAATTGCAGTTCATATGTACACTGAGCCAGAGTTTAAAAAGAACTGACTTGAGCGAACGGATCGAGGCATGATGCGTTTGTTAACACGTAGGAATTTTAACTGAAATGAAACAAATAAGTCTACCCATCCCGTCAGGTCTCAGTATCCGTTTCAATTCAGCTTTCAGTTTTTCCTTTTTACATATACGAAAAACGGACATTTCGACTGAAACCGAAACTGAACTGAGAACTGATATGACCGTGTAAAAGTGCCTTTAAGCTTCAACTGATGACACAACTGTTCTATTAGCAAATAATATCATCTCCAACAACTGATCAATCGAGTCGTAACAGCCAGTGAAAGATTTGGATTAAATATGAATATAATAAAAACCAAGTGGATAGTAATAACAAAGAAAAACCTACCACCAGAATCCCTTGAAATCAAGGACAACACCGTTGAACGGGTCTCCACATTTAAATATTTCGGAACCAATATAAATGACAAATAGGACACAAGAAAGGAAATATATTCCAGAATTAAACAGGCTCGAGTAACATACATGAACATAATTAAATTTTTCCATCGCACAAGTCTCAACCTTGAACTCCGAATAAGAATGGTGAGAGCATATGTATTCTTCGTGCTCTTGTATGGATGTGAGTGCTGAACTCTTGACCCTGTCAAAATAAAGAGCATCGGAAGATGACAGAATTCTGGGCTGAAGCACATGAGAAGGTGGTTTGGATGTGCTTCGAGTGATATTTTTCGAGCAGCAGTTTGTAAATTTCGTTGGGCTATATGGATCGCAAACCTTCGTAAGGAGACAGCGTCGTAAGAAGAAGATGACACAACATGGACAGTTTCCGATTTGGCACTTCAAATGTCCGACCTAGTTCGTATAGCATTTAGATTTTGATATATTTATTATTAACACAAGAATGTTGTGTTGGGTCACCTTCAGTCTTTTACATAGAGATTGCAGACCCACAGACCCATTTCGCACTGGGATCCTTTACAAAAAGAAACCCCTTCTCTTTCTCTCTCTAAAAATTTAAAAATCAAAAAATTTTCACAAAAGAGAACCCCCAATGAAAAAACTTCGTTTCCAAGGGACGTATTTAAAATATAATATTTATTTATAGGGGCGGAGGAGTATATGCCCCCCCCCCCCCCCGGCACAGATATATATATATATATATATATATATATATATATATATATATATATATATATATCGTGGGCCAACTGAAGTCTGTATATATATATATATATATATATATATATATATATATATATATATATATATATATATATATATATATATATATATATACAGACTTCAGTTGGCCCACGATCAAGTTATTGCAGCAAATGATCTGGAATATAAGACGTGGAAGCTACAGAAGAAGAACAAAAAAATGACTCTAGAATATTCTTAATTATTTAAAAATGCATTTGCAAAATTAACGAAATTTATTTAATGAATTCTACAACAGAATAACAATTAATCTCGCCACTAGATATCCGCATTAAAAATAACTTTCACTTTTACAACATACACATGGTATACTAAAAACAAGACTAATTTCTAGAATATTTAAACGAATAATAAAAAACACACAACTTTAATACCTTATCAGTTCCACAAATTTTTTGACCATATCTTAATATAATTGTTGTTATTATTATTATTATTTCTGCGATGACCTTCGAGGTCACTAATATAAGAGTACACTTAAGTTTACTTGTAAGATGATATCATAAAATTACTTGGGAGTAACAAATTGTATGTCGTAGCAGGAGAAGGCCGGCACCCAGCATTATTTTATGAAGTGTTATAGTTTTTAATCCGGTATTTTGTTGAGTGCGGGCAAGTTACTGCTTTATTATTACAAGGTAAGAAATATACAAATATTGTATTACTTTCAGTTCAATGCATCAAAATTTGTTTTAAAATAACTGTTTTTACCTTTCTTGCCAAAGGAAATTATTTTAATTTTGAAAAAATCACACTTCGAGATTTTAGTTTTCTTTATGTTTTAAGGTTTCTAGATCAAGAAAAATATATTCATTCATTCATATATTAAAGTCTAGGTTATTCTTTCATTGCTTTCGAGTTTATCCCAGGAAAAGACTGAAGGTGGCGGTAGTAGTTTATTATTGTATAATTTCAACAGTAGAACAATATTTACAGATTTTTTGGTTGATATACTGGACAAATTTTATTTATAGTAAAAGATGAAAGGGTGTAATAATAATACTGTAAAGACCTTTTTGTGGCTCAATAAGTGGGTGACTGCAGTGTCGACAACGAAGGCGCAAAAGAACAGGAGCCGTGTATTCTTAAATCTGAAGTTGGGAAAGCTATTCAAAGATTAAAGAATAGAAAAGCAGGAGGTACTGACGAGATCACTGCGAAAATAATAAAGATGATGGGAGGATCCGCCGTGACTATGCTACATCAACTGTGTAACGTGGTTCGGAAGACTGGAAGATGCCTGAAAGATTGGTACGAAGTTGCATTTATACCTTTGCATAGGAAAGGATCCCTTTGGATTGCAGCAACTATAGAACGATCGCTGCAATGTCACACGCTGCTAAGGTGTTTCTCTGGATCCTAAACTCAAAACTTTTCTGCTGCCGCAAATATCTAACAAACACACGTCATTCCAGAAAGAGGGACTAGAGAACAAATTTTCAAGTTAAGATTGCTCTTCTTATATTCTCCAGAGCAACTTAAGCATCGGAAACATGGACCATTAAACAAGCTGACAAAAGACGAATCGATGCGTTTGAGATGTGAGCATATCGAAGAATCCTCAAAACACCGTACTAATGTATCTATTCTTGAAGAGCTTGGTATAAATGACCGACTTTCAAATAGAATTAATAGACAGTACCTGAAATATTTTTGTCACATTATGAGGGAAGTGGATGCCATGAAAAAGGTTGTAGTAACGGGAAGGTAAAAGGTAGAAAATCAAGGGGACGGTCTCCGACAAGATGGCCCGACCAAGTAAGATCTCTCCTTGGTATGGGTATGTACGATTCAAGTCGGGTCGCTCAGAACTGAGATGCCTGGGGATTGACTGTTGAGGCAGCAACTGCATATTATCACCTATACTCCTATAGGGGTGAAAGGATTGAGAGAGGGAGAGAAAGGGTGGAGTAGAGGGTTAATGGCGTTAATAAGGTTGCTTTCTAGATATGGTATTATAGGCCTTTTTCGGGGTTATGGAGAAATTCGAAAATAAAGTACGGTATTGTATGGTTTCAATAGTATTAAGGGAGTGTTTCCATGTTTTTGGTTGCAATAATGAACAAGTTTTAAGTATAATTATTTATTTATTGCATCTAAGTATAATATGCAACGTACAAGAGACAAGGAAGGAAATTAGAAGAGTATGCCACTAAAGGTCTTATTCAAAATTCTTTGAATCAAGGGAACGAAAGATTACATTATTTTTGTGCTATTGGTAATATTAACAGGGGTAGATGGTGAAAGGGGTGAGAATCATTAATTATTGTGTAGTTTCAATATTGTTATAAGAATTTTATCTGGTGTTTGGCTGGGATATTTTAAAAAAATTTAGCTTCATTCACAGTAAAAATATATAAAGTGAAAATGTTGGGGTAAAGGGTTAGAAGGGTAGTTACGCATATACCATAATATGCCTCTATTTTAGTGTTCTTGCTTTTACATTATTTCCAGTTTTAACAGAAATAGTATGTAGAACGTATTGTGCTCTGCTTACATATTGTCTTAAAAAATATTACGTTAACTACAGAAAAAGTTTTAGAAATACACACAATTAACTATGCCGACACTTACCTCTGGCACAGTAGGCAAATTATTATTTTTACTTCCCTTGCTAATGAAAATTTTTGCTTTTTTTACGTTTAGTAATTTTAGATAGCGAAAAATATGTATTCCCATTTCCATCGGTTTGTTTATCTATGGTATGGTGGCATGATAATACTAGCACGAGATGATATAATATTTGAAATAGGGATGAAACCTATAGTTTTTGAATGATATCGTTTCAAAAAAAGAATGTGAAAGGGGTGGATGTCGATATGTCAAATTCAGTACTTACTTTAGAACTACATGTTTCCAAGAAAAATGTTAGGTCAATTACGTTACCCATTTTTTCTGTTAAATAATCACATGATAATAGGATGAAAACTAGGTTTGGCCAAATTTGGTCAACTGATCAAATGAATGCCAACCCATACGAGAGAGCGATTTGCTCAATATTGCAATAATATCATTTATTTACTTTGGAAGCTGATATCTTAAAAAAAGATGAAAGTATTTAACGTGGTCTACTTTATGTAAAATTTCAAGGAAATTCTTTAACTTTTATTAGTTTGCCTTAAAATTTGAATTTTTTTTACCGGTAGGAAGCCGCCTTATGGATATGCTCCACTTATGTGATGGTTCTTCAGCCGGAGTGACTGGCATACCCATTAAACCTTCTTATGAGCTGAGTCTGCAACCCTTTACTCCTCTTACAATGTGACGATATTCTTTATATAGGGGGTGTGAATTTTAAAAACTTGTGGGTTAGTTTCTAATATGTAGATCTATATTACCTTAACTAAGTCTAATTAAAAACTAAAAGCTAACCCTTTCGAAATAGCCGGCTATTTCTGGAGTGTTGTGTTACAATAGTGTTAGTATTGTGTGATGTTTACATGTTTAGCTTATTTTTTTGGAGAGTAGTAGCTCAACTACAATACGATCTTATCCCTATGTAGTATAGTCCGTCTTGGTGGTCCAGTTTTAATCATGTCTATTGTTAGTCTATTTGTAGTATATCTAAGGAATTGTAAATAGCGATTACCGATGTTTGCGTTATGTCTGAAGACATTAACTATCTCAAGGTGAGGGTGAGCTGTCGCTTTCTTAAAAAAGTGAAGCTGGGAATTTCGGGTGAATTCTTTTATTGTGGGCATTTGAAACTCCCTGTGCAACAAGTTGTTAAAGTGAAACCAGGGAGCTCCTACTATGATAAGTAGGGTTTTGTTTTGAACTCTCTACGCTTTGGCTCGGTGCTTTCCTAAAATTTGAGAAGAAGTCTGACGAGACACTTTAAAAGGGGCTTCGATCGGACTTATTCTTACACTTGGAAATAAATTAAAAACGAAAATTAAAGAACTTTTGCAGTTACTAGTTTAATATTACTATACTTTCTGAAAAATTAACAAAATTGAGATTGGGTTGAGAGCATGATTTAGAATAAATCCTGACCCAAAGTTATAAAAGGAAGATTTTTCCTTATATAACCTTAGGTTCCAATATTCCGTCTGAAAAGCAGTTATAACACGTTACAGTAAATATTGGCTCCCTGTTGATGTTGATGCCTGGCATCGATTCGATGGCTGTTATTGCACCCCATCGTTAAAATGCGATACCGGATTAGTAGCAGTCTCCCTGATATTCGCCTCTTCCCCCTATTAAATTTATTATAGCTCTGCTGATGAGACTCTTTGGTAGTTGAAACTATAATAGGGAGAGAGTCATGTACGAGATTGAGTATCTGTTTTTCTATCGCAGAAGTGGTATACAATTTATTTACTTCTCCGATTATATAAAAGTTTAATAATAATCATTATTATTATCAGGAGTGGAACTAATATTGACCCGATGTATCTATTTTGCTTTAATAATATATGGGTCAGTGGCAAAAGATTGACTCGATTTATTTTTTTTATCTCGCAAAAAACTTTCCCAAAAATTTAGTTTACGCTAGATAGATGGTTTTTAGCTTCTAAAAATGTTAGAGAATGCTAAGAAAGCAGCAATAGAAAGCCTAGGGATACGAAGAACAAATGGAAGGAACACATATAACAATAAGGCCCCATGGTTCTGCACAGAAATAAAGGAAAAATGCAAAGAAAAACAAAAAACATACCTAAACTAAAGGACATTAGGAACACCAGAATCATATAATCAATACCAGAGAGTTAGAAACGAAACATCTACACTTGTGACACAAACCAAATATTAATACTGAGAAATTTTTTCAAAAAGACTGGCGAAAGATTTAGACGGAAGGCAGAAACAAATATGGCGCTTCCTGAGATCACAAACGAAAGAAATTAACCAACTGATAAAAGCCAAGTACATAACAAAGGACGAATGGGTGGATCATCTAATAGACCTGTATAAGAAGGACGGAAATATGAAGGAAATGAATATACCAGAAATAACAATCGACAATGACGCAGAGATCGAAATAGAGGAAATAAAAGCGGACCTGAAAAAGCTCAAGAATAGAAAAAGTGCAGGAATGAACGGAATAAGAAATGAGTTACTTAAATATGGGGGGAAAACGCTAATTCAGGAACTAACAAAACTGGCCCGAAAAGTAGTATTCTCCTACAGAATACCAGATGAATGGCGCACCAGCATTACTATACTGTTATTTAAACAGGGCCAACTATAGAAGAATAAACCTCTTAAGCACCACACTGAAATTAATAACTCGAATAATAACAACGAAATAAGACAGTCTAGTATCATTGTCGGACGAACGGCAGGGTTTCAGATCTGGAGGGTCATGTACAGACGCGGTGTTCATAATAAAGCAGATAAGCGAAAAATCAATAGAATATAATGAACCGGCATTAACATGCTTCATAGATCTGCTCAAAGCATTCAATCGCGTTCAGCCGAAAGGCATCGGTCACCTGCTATATAACGCTAGAATCCCACGCAATTTAGTTAAAGCTCTAGAAAACTTATATGAAGAAAACGAGATACAGGCAAAAATAGAAGAACTCATAAAACCGATACCAGTGGAAAGCGGTATACGACAGGGAGACTCACTGAGCCCGTTGTTGTTCAACATCATCATGGATTTTTTTTTATGGGTCTAGCACACGTGCTGCAGGGAAGTCCCTAAAGCGCTCCAGGAGCGGCACGAGTGCGGAAAAAGCGGTTCACGTTGTTCTTGAATCGCTGTAAATTGTACTCGGTGGGAAACACAGCGCTGGGCAAATTATTCCAAAGGGATGACGTTCTCCATATAAAAGATTGCTTGAAAAGCGTTGTACGCGGAGTAACAAGCTGAACCTCATACGGATGCGAAGCACCAGCGCGACGTGTATTTCTAACATGCACCGCTTTGGGAGGAATTAAGCGGGCTACGTCCTTCGAACACTTTCCATGAAAATACTTGTAGAACAGACTCAAGTCGCCAACCGTTCTTCGATGTTCCAGCGAATCAAGGCCGCCGGTCAATTCCGGGTCCCCAATCAGACGGACCGCTCTTCTCTGAACAGAATCCAACAAATGCAGTGTATGTTTGGGAGCGGAGCCCCAAACGTGGAAGCAGTATTCCATAGTTGGTCGAATTTGGGCTTTGTAAAGAATTAACAGTTGCTGTGGGGTGTAAAGCTTTCTGGTTCTAAATAATATTCCCAACTTTTGAGAAGCTCTCCCCGCTATGCCTGCAACATGTTCATGCCAAGACATATTTGCTCCCAAACTAACGCCCAACAAATTGAGCGACGATGCTAGGGGAATGGAGTGCCCCGACATAACTATGTCGGGATCAGCAACGTTAACTTTTTTAGAAAAAACTGCCGCTTGGGTTCTTGTAGCGTTAAATTCCACTTGGTTACTGTCACCCCAAGATAGAATTTCTTCCAGGTCTTTGTTAAGTTGAACGACCTCCTGCTGTCTGCGGATATTCGCCTGAGCAGCCGATGTCCGAGCGTTCAAGGTGAATGAAGAGACAAGCGTACTGTCATTTGCAAAGCTATAGATTGGATTCCCGGTCTTTTCCAGCAGATCGTTAATGTAAATGAGAAAGAGAGTAGGAGACAGTATGGAGCCCTGGGGCACACCGGCGTTGATAGTGAGGGTGTTAGAAAGAAATCCGTCGACCGCCACTCGTAAAGAACGCTCTGTGAGGAAACATGAGAGCCACAAACAGAACCTTTCAGACATACCATAAGAGCGTAACTTAGTCAACAGTCCATCGTGCCAAACACGGTCGAATGCCTTGGATATGTCAAGAGCAACCGCTCGAGATTCTCCAAAGTGTTCAATTGCGTTGTTCCAAACATGTGTTACATACGTCAGAAGATCTCCTGTTGATCTATGTTTACGAAAACCATATTGGTGATCGCTAATAATATTGAATCGTTCAAGATATTTTAGAAGATGCTCATTGATAACCTTTTCCATGACTTTCGATATTATTGAAAGCAGTGCAACTGGTCGGTAGTTATTTGGCAAGGTCTTCTTACCTTTTTTGGGTATCGGCTGAACCGTGGCACATTTCCAGCAGGACGGAAATATTCCCTTTCTGTAGGATAGGTTAAAAAGTCTACAGAAAACTGGTGTTTAGTTCCCTTGCACAGTTTTTGAGAACTTTGGCAGGTATTCCGTCAGCGCCAGAAGCCTTCTTGGTGTCTAGCTTCATTAAAATATGCTTTATGATGCGCTGTCTGAAGACAACATCGGGCATCCTTGACTGCAATATGGGAATAGTAGGTGGTGTTTTTTTCCTTGGAAATCGACAGTAGAATGTGAAGCAAAGAGTTCAGCCAACAAGTTCGCTCTCTCAACAGGTGTGGTTGCAATGGAATTATCTGGCCGTGTGAGTGGTGGTATGGTGGATTTGGTAAAATTTTGACTAACTGCCTTAGCGACTGCCCAAAAGGACCTGGAATTGTTGGGACATGCGAGAAGTTTGTTTCTAATTCGTTGATTGTGTGCCTCCTTGGTTTCGTCGATAATTCCCTTGCATCTGTTCCGGGCATGAACAAAGATGTTACGATTTACGGTGTTAGGATTTTCTCGCCATTGTCGGTAGGATGGATAAAATAATAAGACAAATCAGACTATTGAAAGGGTACCGAATGGGAGAGAAGGAGATAAATATCATATGCTATGCCGACGAAGTAGTACTGATAGCGGAAACAGAGGACGACCTTCAACGTTTATTGCACAGATTTAATAAAACAGCAAAATCGTTCAACATGAGAATCTCCGCAACCAAATGTATGACAACCTCCAAAACGCCATTAAGATGCAACCTTGAACTAGACGGAAAGGTAATCGAGGAAGAAATGAAATTCCGATATCTAGGAATCGAACTGTCGGGCTTCGGAGATGTTGAATAGGAAGTAAGGGACCAAACAATTAAAGCAATCAGAATAGCCGGATGTCTCAATAGGTTATATGGTATAATAAAAGTATCGACATCGAAACAAAATCAAGAATCTACAAAACCATGATAAGGCCGATAATGACATACACCGCAGAAACAAGGGTGGAAACAACAAAAACAAAAAGAATAATCGCGGGGAAAATCTTACGAGATAGAGAGAGAAACGTAAATATACGAAAAACTTGTAAAATAGAAAACATAAACGAGTGGGTACTGAAAAGAAAGCAAGAATGGGATAATCACATCACACAAATGGAAAATTCAAGAGTAGTAAAGGTAGCACGCGACAAATCACCTCTAGGTCGCAGAAGATGGAGCGACAATCTGGAGGCGGAGAGGCAAGATGTCGAAGATGAAACAGGTGATTAGCCCAAAAAAAAAAGAAGAAGAAGAAGAAAAAATGCTAGGTTAGTTCAGGTTAGTTTTAGAATGTTCAAAATTACTACATAGGGTGAAAAGTCATGAGACTTTTGAAAAAAAAAAGAATGTTTTTGCCAAAAATCTTCAACATAATTTCCTCAAGAGCGATGCACTTTTTTCCAGCGATCTTTCAACATCTGGATATAGTACGATTTCTCGAATTCTCTCAAATAAGCCTCAGTTACCCATTCGACTTCTTCATTTGAGCCAGTTCTCTTTCCCTGGAACCACCTTTTCAAATATGGAAATAGATAATAATCGCTGGAGGCCAGATCTGGTGAATACGGTGGATGAGGAAGAAATTTATAGCCTAGTTGGTCCAATTTCACCACCGAGCCATTCTTGGCTTCTGGCTGTATTTTTTCCCATCAGAAAGCAATGTTTAATCAACATACGAAATTTTTTTTTTTCCATCGTTTTGAAAAATCAAAAGAAGCGTCACTTAAACAGCTGAACTCGTGCACTAATTTTGCATGAATCTTCTGAGAGTGGGCTAACCTGAACCAACTGGGAATCGTATGGTTTTTTGTTGATGCTGCCATCTCTCGGGAAGTTTCGAGACTTTTCAGTCCATGTTAGTATTTGTATGTTTTTTTTTTTATTTTTTTATTGGCTGTCCTATTACAATGGTATATTCTATTTGAACAGAATACTATATTGTGATATTTTTATAATATTCGGCAGAAATAAAAGAAAGATCTATTACATTACTCAATATTAAAGTTACTAACTCACAAAAGTGAATATACTTTTTGATACAATGTTATTGGTTTTATCACTCAATAAAACATTTAAAAGCCCAAAGGCCCATAAATTTTGACAATATATTACAAATTAAGTATGTTTCATATGATACTATGAGAAAATAGTTTATTTTTGCTATAGAAACAAACATTTTAGTTCACTTTATTATTTATTTTTAGATGAAAAGAGACTTTGAAATTTAAAATGAAAAATGATTTTAAAACAACTTCTGTCTTTTTTTATGGGCATAGCACACGTACCGCAGGTAAATCCCTAAAGCGCTACACAAGCGACACGTGTGCAGAAAAAGCGATTCACTTCCTGAACAAATCATTCCAAATGGATGAGGTTGTCTACATAAAGGACTGCTTGAAAAAGGTTGTACTAAGAATGACAAGCTGAACTTTATACGGATATAAAGTATTAGTGCGATGTGTATTACTAACATGCACCGCTTTGAGAAAAATTAAGCGGGTTACATCCATCGAACACTTTCCATGAAAATACTTGCAAAATAGACTCAAGTCGACAACCGTTCTTCGATGTTTCAAGGAATCGCGATTGCTGGTCAGGTCTGAGTCTCCATTCAGGTGAACAGTTCCCTTCTGAATAGAATCTGACAAATGCAGTGTATATTTGGGAGCCGAGCCCCAAACATGGGAGCAGTATTCCATCGTTGGTTGAATTTGAACTTTGTAAAGAATACAAAATCAGAAGAACATCTACAGAAATATAAAGAGAAAAATGCAGAAACGAGGAGGATGATAAACAAAGAAAAGAACGAGAGATGGGAAAAATCGTGCGAACATGTAGAACAGTATATAGGAGGAACTAGAAGCACAAAGTCATGGAGAATAATTAAAGCGTTAAGGACCAACAATAGAGAGAAGACGTATATAGAGTATAACCCAGAAAACGAATGGGAGGAATATTATAAGAAGCTGCTAACAGAAGACAGACAAGAATTCCAAGAAGAGAACCCTGAAGAAGAATAGAATAAGGAAAAAAAAGAGGTAGAACTAAGCTATGAAGAAGTAAAGAAGACAATAAAAACACTCAAAAATAATAAATCTGCAGGGCTTGGAGGTGTGGTAAATGAAATGATTAAGTATGGGTCTAATAAATTACATCGAATGCTGAGAAACATGTTCCACAGAGCGATAAATGGAGAAAAAATACCAGAGGAATGGTCAAAAGCTTATATAGTATCTATATTTAAAAAAGGGAGATCGCAGAAAATACACAAACTATAGAGGCCTAAGAATAAAATTGAGTATGAGACGTTTGTATGGAAAAATTATTAGAATATCATAGAGGAAAATATCAAAGGAAAAATTGGAGAAGACGAAGCAGGCTTTACGGCCGGAAAATCATGTATAGACCACATATACACTATAAAACAAACAATGGAAAAAACACTGGCAAAGAATAGAGAAGTTCATCTAGCCTTCATAGACATAAGAAAGGCCTCAGTAGCAAGACAAAGATTATGGAATGAAAGAAATAGGCATTGACAAAGAACTAATATACGTAGTAAAAGCTCTCTACGAAAACAACACAGTAAACATAAAAATAGGACATAAAATAGGGAAGATACTCCAAACATCAAAAGGCCTATTACAAGGATGCTCTACATCCCCAACACTATTCAAAATATACCTCGAACAAACATTAAAAAAATGAAAGCAAAAATGTAGTGGAATGGGAGTCCTAATACGAGAAGATTACTTATATACTCTAAGTTTCGCAGACGATCAAGTAATCATAGCGCAAGATGAGGAAGACCTCAGTTATATGGTAACAAAAATTGAAAGAAGAATACACTAAAGCAGGATTAGCAATAAACTTTGATAAAACGGAATATCTAACAACAAAGGAGGGAAACGTGGAGACTCTAGAAGTCGATAACGAAACAATAATCAAAGGAACCGATAGATTTAAATATTTAGGAACCATCATTTCAAAAAATGCAACATCAGAAGAAGAGATTAAAGCTAGATTAGGACAAACGCGGACATGCATAAGACAATTAAATTCGATCCTGTGGGACAAACACATTACAAAAGAAACAAGACACAATACAAATCAATAATACAAAGCATAATGACATACGGGTCAGAAACATGGACGATCAAGAAAAGAAATAAATCTAAAATTAACGCGGTAGAGATGGAGTATTGGAGAAGATGTTGTAGAGTGACACGTATGGAGAGAATAACAAATGAAGAAATAAGAAGCAGAATGAACATCAAAGAGAACGCAATAAACACCATTGAAGAAAAAAACGATTAAAATGGTATGGACACATAAGACGGAGCGAAGATAATAGGTGGATAAAGAAAATAACGGAGTGGAGCCCTATAGAGAGAAGAAAAAGAGGAAGACCCAGACGATCGTGGAGACACGATGTGGACGAGGCTATGGAGGACAGGGGTCTAACAGATGGAGACTGGGAAGATAGAAACGGATGGAATCAAAGGCTGAGAGAAGGAAGACAGCGTCAGCTGTAGAAAATCCTTTATATATATATATATATATATATATATATATATATATATATATATATATATATATATAGAATTAACAGATGTTGCGTATCTTCTCAGCGCTTGAAAAGTTCTTTTTTGCTTCCAAATTAACGCCCAGCGAATTGAGTAACGATACTACGGGAATGGAGTGCCTCGAACATAATTATGTCGGATTCAGCAACGTTAACTTCTTTAGAAAAAAAAAGCCGCCTGGGTTTTTGTAGCGTGGGTTACTGTCACTCCAAGATAGAATTTTTTCCAGGTCTTTGCTAAGTTGAACAACTGCGGAGCTGCCTGAGTAGCCAATATTCAAGCGTTCAAAACTCTTATCTCATTGAAGTTAGGCTTCTTATGAGGCATCCTAACAAAATTAAAAATTTCCAATGGAACCATTCAATAAAAAAAATTCCTTTTATTTATTGATTTTTAAAAACACTATATGAAGATTTCAGTTCTCACTACAACTAGTTACTTACAAGCAACGTTTTTTATGAATACACCACACTCACTGTAGTGAGCTTCCCAAATTCCTCATAGTAATACTAAAAATTCATTTCGAAAGAATAAAAACATAAATATCAAACTATAAAAGCACCATCCTATAATCACCACGAGGGAAAAAACCTTGAATATCCTGATAATTAACGATACTCCGGGAAGCCCATGGAAACCTATGACGTTTCACAATTAGGAACTATAGGGTAGCCTTATGGATGCTTTTACATTAACTGTTAAAAAAATATATATTTTTATTGGTATTTTCGATAAATAACGAAACTGAATATTTATTTTGTCTACGTGAGATAGGACGCGCTGGCATCTATATTTTTACCGATTTTATAGGTTTATTTTATTTATATTATTCCCACACTTGTTGTAATCCAAGGTTGATACAGTAGCAGATTTTGCGAGTAACTTTTGCAGTAAAACAATATGAACAAAAATTAGACTAGATTAATTTTAGTTGCAAACGACACAACATTTTCCAGAAATGAAGGAGGCAATTTTTTAAATACGGGGCTCATGCTTGTCGCAACAATTTTCAATAAATTTACTTAGTATTGTTAATGACATGCTTATGGATGCTTTTAGATTAAATGGCCGAATAATTGATATTTTAAATGTACCAATTTCTTAGCACACTTAGTTATAATCCGAGGTTGGTACAGTGGCGGATTTTGCGAGTGACTTTTGCAGTAAAACAATATGAACAAAAATTTAACTAGATTAATTTTACTTGCAAACAACGCATCATTTACCAGAAATAGAGGAGGCAATTTTGAAAATACGGGGTTCATGTTTATCGCAACAGTTTTCAATAAATTTGCTTGGTATTGTTAATGGCATGCTTATTGCTGCTTTTACATCAACTGGTCGAATAATTGATATTTTTAAATGTACGAATTTCTTAGCCACTCATATTCCCACACTTACTTATAATCCGAAGTTGGTACAGTGACGGATTTTGCGAGTGACTTTTGCAGTAAAACAATATGAACAAAAATTAAACTAGATTAATTTTAGTTGCAAACGACACATCATTTAACAGAAATGGAGGAGGCAATTTTTAAAATACGAGGCTCATGCTTATCGGAACAATTTCAATAAATTTACTTAGTATTGTTAATGGCATACTTATGGATTCTTTTACATTAGCTGGCCGAATAATTGATATTTTTTAATGTACCAATTTCTTAGCCACTCATATTCCCACACTTAGTTATAATTTGAGGTTGGTACAATGGCGGATTTTGCAAGTGACTTTTGCAGTAAAACATATTAACAAAAATTTAACTAGATTAATTTTAGTTGCGACCGACACATCATTTACCAGTAATGGAGGAGGCAATTTTTTAAAAAATACGGGGCTCATGCTTATAACAACAATTTTCAATAAATTTACTTAGTACTGTTAATGGCATGCTTATGGATGCTTTTACATTAACTGGCCAAATAACTGATATTTTTAAATCTACCAATTTCTTAGCCACTCATATTCCCCCACTTAGTTATAATTCGAGGTTGGTACAATGGCGGATTTTGCGAGTGACTTTTGCAGTAAAACATATAAACAAAAATTTAACCAGATTCATTTTAGTTACAAACGACACATCATTTACCAGAAATGGAGGAGGTAATTTTTAAAATACGGGGCTCATGGTTAAATAAATTTACTTAGTATTGTTAATGGCATGCTTATGGAAGCTTTTACATTAATTAGCCAAATAATTGATATTTTTAAATGTACCAATTTCGTAGCCACTCATATTCCCACACTTAGTTATAATCCAAGGTTGGTACAGTGATGGATTTTGCGAGTGACTTTTGCAGTAAAACAATATGAACAAAAATTTAATTAGATTAATTTTAGTTGCAAATGATACATCATTTACCAGAAATGGAGGAGGTAATTTTTAAAATACGGGGCTAATACTTATCGCAACAATTTCTAATAAATTTACTTTGAATGGAATGCTTATGGATACTATTACATTAACTGGCCGAATAAGTTATATTTTTAAATGTACAAATTTCTTAGCCACTTATATAACCAGCCTGCAATTTGTTTGAGTGATTTTTACCCCTGTTATTACATAAAATTTGTTTAAAGAAATAAATTATACATTAACACACATTGACCATTCGAGTCACGGTATGCAATCAGCTTTGGATACATGAGCTACGCTCCTGTGTTAAACGAGACTGCAACGATTTTGATTCCCCGTGGGTTAACTATAGCTTTAGTGTGGATTTTTTAAAGACTTTTAGTTATTAACTTGTACAACAACAAATTAATCGAAAATTTGTCTTAAAGACTTCTATGTTGGTTACATTTTTCTATATAACCAGGCAAAAATAATGCCACAACATAAATAACACGTATCATCTTTAATTAATATAAGAAGTTAATTAATTGTGCGGAATCATAATAATTGTTTAAACGCCTAAATGAACATTAAGGTATTGTTTTTATTTAATTTAGAATATTATTTCTTATTCATCTTGTTTTTTTTTGTATGTATTTTGGTATTAAAGAGTACAATATACATCACACATAAATGTTCTTTACAGGGACACCAACCAAGCGAAGCAACTTCAAAGACATAAAGAATTAGACGGAATTCCCATCGTAAAATGAAGACCTTCCACATGACTTGGCGCTTCGGCGCAACAACTCTAGCGTTGTTCCTGCTAGCAGGACTAGCAACCACGGCGAAGGCTGCCACAGCAGTATCGCGATCACGCTCGCCGCAACGTACGAACAAAGTCATGGACCCTGCTTTTGCCAATGCCGGTCAGACTCCTGGAGTAGAGATTTGGAGGGTTGAGGTAGGCTAATTATTTTATTTTTTTATGAATTAAAAGATATATAATTTTTTATTTCTCATTACATTTACAAAATTTATAGTTTATTTACGTAGTATTTACACTTACTTTTTTTTTTTTAAGTTTTATGTTCCACATGTATAAAGTTTGTTATCGTAAATTATTTTTTATTTATTATATTTAAACTAATTAATTCATCAATTTTTTTGGTTAAATTTATATAAATATTGAGAAATATATATTTTATATGCAAGGGTTCAGTGGTCCTATTTCAAAGATATATATATATATATATATATATATATATATATATATATATATATATATATATATATATATATATATATATATATATTTATATATATTTATATATATATTTGTATATATTTATATATATATATATATATATATATATATATATATATATATATATATATATATATATATATATATATATATATATATATATTGTTGGCAATAAAAGCAATTCTATTATTTTATAATGTCTTGATGGATCTATTACATCGACTGAAATTTATTTGTTCTATGCTATTTGTTGTAGAGTTTCATCAAATGGTGTAATGTATTATAATGGTTTGACATCGAAACCAGCCCTAACGTCGTTAAGGTTCTGATAGGGAAATCTAGAGTCGATATAAAGTGTTGTGAGCTGGCCCATACATACGAAATTCGTTTTTTAGGTGATAGAATAATTGAAAATTAACATTTAGTAAACACTGGATATTTTTGCATTATTATTCAAATTATCATTTTTCTAATAGTATTTTATACTGTTATCCAGAAATGACTATATTCTATGGGGTAATAGAATCATCTTTATTTTTATTGCTTGTAATTACCCGATATTTGTCCTGTGCTTGGCATCTTTGGGAATATTAAGATAATTTCTGCGGTTATAACGCTAAAATATACGTATTTTAATGAGTTTGCAAACCATTTTAACTAGAGAATGGTGACAGCGAAAACAAATAAATAAAAATTCTACTTATTTATTAAGAGGTTACATGCACCTGGGCGCTGCAAAAAGTATGTATATTTAAAAAGAATATATTTTAGAGGTTATTAAGTGAATAATACAAGAGAATGGTGATTATATTTTTATTGTATTTTAAATTATAAGATTTTTTTTTTAAATATGCTTTAAATGTTAACACTATTTTTTATCGGGTCAAATGGACCACTGATGAAAACTATGTCGTCTCGTCTGCAGGATAACTTCACAAGAAATAATCCAATAGACAACAATAAGAATTCTGCTTCTTCTTCTTTCTTTTATAGTGTGTCATATAAGTTAGCAAACTGTTTTATCCCCATTAGGCCTCTTCCAGTGTGGACATCCAGCATTCCTTCCCCCTTTTCGGAGGTTTGCCCCTAGTTCTTCTACCGCAGAGTTTACTGAGTTTGGCGAGTTTTATCAGTCTGTTGTCCATCCGATCTACGTTTATTTCATTGTTTTCTTCTAGTTCTAGTCCATTTGGATATTTCTTGGATATTACTTAGTTCTTGTAGATTTTTATTGCAGATTCTGTCGTAGATGGTTTTTCTATGTATGTCCCTAATCACCTTCATTTCTGTTGTCCTCATCATTTGTGCTCTTTTACATGTATCAGCTCTTATTTCTACAGCATATGTGAAGATCGGTCTCACTGTTGTCTTGTATATTCTTATCTTACTTTTCATTGTGAGGTATTTATTTTTCCATACTATATCCGTCAAACAACTTACAATTAGTGATGCTTTCATGGACTGTTGTTTTACTTCCCTGTTTAAATCTCCGTAGCTTATTATCATTGTTCCCAGGTATTTAATTATTACACTTTGTCTTGCTTGTGCTGTTAATCATGTTTAGTTTTCTCGCTTCCAAATTAAAGGCATGAAAGGTCTTCTGAAGGTTATCCTCAGAATTGGAGATGAGGTCTAAGTGAATCGCCTTGTCTTATCCCGGCGTTTATTTTTGCTTCTTTGCCCAGTAGATGTCCTACTTTTATATTTGTTCTACATTCTGTGTTAATATCATGTGTGATTTTTATTAACTTCCGGTTTGTGTGCTTTTCCCGTAATAAGTTTATAATATCGAAGGCTTGAGTCATGTCGACGAAACATATATATGCAGGTTTGTAAAATTCTTTAACTTTTTCCATTATCTGCCTCACTATCAATATGGCATCTATGGTCGATCGATTTTTGCGGAATCCCTGTTGTTCCTCTCTTATTTGAATATCCTTGCTCATTTCTTCCAGTATGATTTTTATTCGTACTTTTAAGGTACTCGCAGTATTAAGGAGCGTTATTCCACGGTAGTTTTCGGGAGACCTCTTTTGCCCTTTTTTGAATATCCCATAGTTTTCCAATCTATAGGTATTGGTGCTAATTGTTGATGAAGATTTTCTTCTCCATATCTATAATATATATAAAATGCAATGTCTCTCTATCTATCTGTCCGTTAGTGCGCTCAGTGGAGAACCACTTATCCGATTTACGTGCTTTTTAGTGTTCCGTACGGAACACTTATAAGATCACTTCGGTGTCTGTCTGTCTGTCTGTCTGTCACACCCGATTTTCTCCGAAACTATTTGACATAGAAAGGTGAAATTTGGTAATAATATAGGAATTGATGGCCTCATCAGAGCCATGTAGTTTTGAGAATTAAATTTTGACTTAAGGGGTTAGTTTTGGGGAGTGAAGTCGGAAGCGAAAAAAAAATTTTTTTACTAGGTCATCGAGTGTGGTGTCAAATGAAAGCTTGTAAAAACACGAGTAAAAAATATATATATATAATATTATACTTGCGCGCACTTTTCTTTGTATTATTTTTTAAAAATTCGCGAAAAATCGCTGTCCCGGGCCTTATCTCGAAAAGTACTTATCAAAAAATTTCGAAAAAATTCTGGAATATTCTAGACGGGGTGTAGATTGAACGAAAATTATCACGAGTGCATTACCTTTAATAATTTATATGGAATATAAAAAAAACAAAAATTTCAAGGTCATCAAATTTCAGTAAACAAACTTTGTTGAAAACTCATTTGGGGTGTGTTTTTGTGAAGTCACTGATTATTTTATACCGTAACATAAATTTTGACTTGAGGGGTTCGTTTTGAGGGGTGAAATTGGAAGTGAAAAAAATTTTTTTTTTACTAGGTCATCGAGTGTGGTGTCAAATGAAAGCTTGTGCAAACACGAGTAAATATATATATATATATATATATATATATATATATATATATATATATATATATATATATATATATATATATATATGTATATATATATATATATATATATATATATATATATATATATATATATATATATATATATATATATATATATATATATGTATATATATATGTATATATATATATATATATATATATATATATATATATATATATATATATATATATATATATATATATATTCGTATATAATGTAATACTTGCGCACACTTTTCTTCGTACTACTTTTAAAAAATCGCTGTACCCTACCTTATCTCGAAAAGTACTGATCAAAAAATTTTGAAAAATTCTGGAATATTCTCCACGGGGTATAGATTGAACGAAAATTATCACGAGTGCATTACCTTTAATAATTTATTTGGTATATAAAAAAAAACAAAATTTCAAGGTCACCAGTTTTCTGTAAAGATTGGAAACAAACTTTGTTGAAAACTCATTTGGGGTGTGTTTTGTGAAGTCACTGATCATTTTATACCACCCTAACAATTTTTTTTATTTTAAAAACAATCAACGTACGGAACACTAATTGTGCAAGTTCAACTTGCACTTGACCGGTTTTTTTAAAATAGTGAATCAAGTCGGAAAAAAAGTTTGCCGCTAGCGCGCTCCCTTGCAATACACTGCTTAAACCATTAAATATGGAACAATATAATGTAGCAGAGAATATCTATATCTATAATATATATAAAATGCAACGTCTCTCTGTCTGTCTGTCTGTCCGTTGATGCGCTTGTCACTCGAGAACCACTTATTCGATTTACGTGTTTTTTTTTAAATTCATACATTTGTTCTCTGGCCAAATTATCTAACATCTTTTATAATATATATATATATATATATATATATATATATATATATATATATATATATATATATATATATATATATATATATAATGCAACATATCTCTGTCTGTCTATCTGTCCGTTAGTACGCTTATCACTGAAGAACCACTTATCCGATTTACGTGTTTTTTACATTTATTCTCTGGCCAGGTTATCTGTAATCTTCTATAATATATAAAAATGCAACGTCTCTCTATCTGTCCGTTAGTGCGCTGATCGCTCGAGAACTACTTAACCGATTTACGTGCTTTTTTTTTTTAAACTTACATATGTTCTCTGGCCAGGTTATATGTTAGGTAACATAAGGAATAAGCAATGTCGATAATAGTGAATCAAGTCGCTAGCGCGTTCTCTTGCAATACACTGCCTAAACCATTAAATATGGAACAATATCATGTAGCAAAGAACATAATATATGCAACATCTCTCTGTTTGTCGGTCTGCCCGTTAGTGTACTTATGATTTGAGAACCACTTATCCAACTTAGATGTTTTTTTTTAATTCATACATTTGTTCTCTGGCCAGGTTATCTATAATCTTCTATACTATCTATATATATATATATATATATATATATATATATATATATATATATATATATATATATATATATAATGCAACGTCTCTCTGTCTGTCTGTCTGTTAGTGTGCTTATCATTCGAGAACCACTTATCCGATTTACGTGTTTTTTTTTAATTCTTAACTTAATATTTATCAAAAAAAAATCTATAATATATAAAACGCAACGTCTCTCTGTCTGTCTCTCCGTTAGTGCGCTTAGCACTCAAGAACCACTTATCCGATTTACGTGTTTTTTTTATAAAATACATATGTTCTCTGGCCAGGTTATAGGATATATTTTATTACGTTAGGTAACATAAGGAATAAGCAGTGACGATAATAGTGAATCAAGTCCACGCGAGAGGAGCCGCGGGCACGGCTAGTTTTAAAATAAAATAAGAATTATTCTTGTAAAATAATGTAGAATTTAAAAATTGTCGAAGGAGTTTTTTTTTTCAAAAATAAAAAATTACCGTATTTCAGATTTTAGTATGCAATTTTCGACCAATAAAATTATGTTTAATTATTCATAAAACATTGTCTACTACAAAAATTAAAAAGAAACTCTCAACATTTTGTAGAAAAAGTAATTATTAAGATTTAAAAAAAGAAGTTAAAAAATATTAAAAATTGACTGAGTAATATTGCAGACATTGTCTGAAAACAGGTAGCGGTCCCAAGATCACATTTAATGATATAACTTTGTAATGGAATGGAATTTTCTTAAAAAAATCTTTTAAATAATTCTTTAAAGTATAGAGAATAAAAATCCGTAAATAAATCGATTTCTTGAATATTCGTGTATGTAACCCCTTAAAACCTATATTATATATATTTAAAGGTCTGTTACAGCTGACGATGTCTCCCTTCTCTCAACCTCTGTTTTCTACTGCCTCATCGACGTCATCCCACCATGAGCACCTAGGTCTTCCCCTCTTTCTTCTTCCAATTGGACTCCATTCTGTGATTTTCTTAATCCACCTTCTGTCGTCGCTTCTCCTTACGTGACCATACCATTTCAATCGTTTTTTTTTTATGGCATGTACTGCGTCTTTTGTTATTCCCATTCGCACTCTTATTTCCTCGTTCCTAATCCTATCAGTCCGAGTCACCCTACAACACCTTCTCCAACATTCCATCTCTACCGCGTTTATTTTTGATTTATATTTCTTGTTAATGGTCCATGTTTCTGACCCGTATGTCATGATAGTTTCAATGATTGTTCTGTATATTCTGACTTTGTTTGCTTTCGTTATGTGCTTATCCCATAATATTGAGTTTAACTGTCTAATGCAGGTTCTCGTTTGTCCCAGTCTCGTTTTCATTTCTTCTTCGGATGTTGCTTCTCTTGTTATTATTATTAAAAACTTATGCGCTATTTCTGCCTGTATCCCAAAGAGTTATTTTTTATTTTTTTGTTATCAATGTTCGATAGATTTTAAGGTTTCCTGGTATATCAATTTTCATAATAATATAGACAGCTATAAACAATTATTTTTATTAGACAGATAAAGTTTTATTGTTATTCTACCGCGAACAGTATTTTGGAGTTTTAAAGAATTTGGTACTCAAAAAATAATAAAAGAGGAGGTTTGTTTTGTCGAAAATATATTGCAAATCATGATTCATGAAATTATATATCTATATTTTCCGTACAATATTTTTTTCATTTATTTGTACTTGTACTTTATGTAACAAACTGATAAGATAATGCCACATTTTATTGCACCTGTCATGTATTTTATTACGAAATTATCTTATATCCTATTTGTACACAGAGAAAAAATAACAACAATAACAAGCGTCAATCGAAAAATTAAACAAAATATTAAAGTTTGTTTAACGTAGTCGTGAACAAAAAAATGTGCCAATAAAACCGTATAAAAAATACTCATTAACATTTATTCCAATTGTGCACTCCCACATCCAATCTTTTCTTAGTTCACCGTCTCCTGACGAAGGTTGGCGATCCAAATGGCTAACATAGTCCTGGAAATTGCCTCTTCTTCTGATAGTGCCATCTCCATTACTGAAGTTGGGCTGTAATCACGGTGAATTCTTCCCTACTCTGGACAATTCTTAATAAAGTATGGATATCCAGAACTGTCCAAACTCGTATATTTTTCAGCCAGAAACATTTTCGATGTCCCATACCTCTTTTCCCTTCAATTTTCCCTTCCATCAACAACCGGAGCAGTGAGCAACGTGGACCCCTATAAATATGTCCCAAGTAAGAAGTTTTTTGTCGTTTAATAAATGACAATAGTTTTCTTTCTCTACCCATTCGACGAAGTACATCTTCATTAGTAAGACGCATGACCCATAATTCAAAAGACTCCAAACGATTCATTGATCGTATTCCAAAGGTCCAGGCCTCAACTCCATATAAAAGCACTGGATATATATAGACCTTTACAAAACGATAACGAGTGTCCAAAGAAAGGGTTGAGTCTGTGAGGAGGTGTCTCATTTTGAGAAAAGCCGGTCTAGCATTTCAATGCGAACTCGTACCTCAAATTCAGGATTCAAATCATTAGTTACCCAACACCCTAGGTATTTATATTTGTTTACTTGTTCTACCAATTGATCGTAAACACGAATATCTGTTTGCAACCCGAGTGTTCTTGAAATGACCATTACTCTCGTTTTATTAACGTTTACTTTCATGCCTAAAATATCGATATTGCATCTATTGATGAACAATTAAACCATCTTCGGATGTCTTTTAACCAGGAATTTTGACGTCTTCCAACTGATCTTTTACCTAGTATTTTGCCTTCAATTGCCAGTCTCAGCAAATCATATTTTGCTCCCCCTAAAATCAAATATGATTTTTTAATTTAAATCGTAAACATAATTAATTATTATCCACTTGAAAGGATAACACTGATTAACTATATTTGTCACTGAAAAATGATTGATCATATTTTTTCTTTTTTATATCTATATATGTCTGTTTTTTGAAATTTTCATCAAAAAATCTATATTTGTCTGTTTGTTGAAATTTTTATCAAAATATAACCAAAATTAACAACATAACGATTTATCTAGTTTCGAGTATCGCTCATATAGCCACGACATAGAGAAAATTAATAGACAATTATTCAAAATTATTCTACAATAAATATAAAATATTAATTTACGTAAAGTACAGGGAGACACTCGCTAGAAATCCATGGATCCACCTGAGTGCCTTTTCTAAAGAAAAGAGAACACTACAAGCCAAGGTACTTATCGAAGGAGCGTAAACAACCAAATAGGGAAGCACCAAACGACGACCGGGGGGCGAAACTCCTTGACGAGAGAAAAAACACTTTGCACCAGATCTTTAAAAACTTCTTAGACCTCACAACCCAGCAAACTAAAAATCGATGACCAGGAATAGGAGATTTTTCAAGAAAAATAACCGTTTTCTACAGTTACATCAGCTTTAAAATCAATAACAGGAGGGGGAGAGATTTTTCCAAAAAAGACTCTCTACCTATAATGAAACTCTAAAAGCTTTAACCCATTTTTGAAAATTGATGGCCGGGAAGATCTTTTGGAAAAAAAACCCTACCGTTGAGAAGGGAGGGTTGAACATTTCTCACAAAAGAGAACCCCATATAGAACAGGCTCCATTTATAAATAACATATTTTCGCAGGGGAGGTGTAGGAAAAGCCCTTCCTTGGCCTCCTTAGGCTATCCCAAAGATTTATCCAGATTTATAGTTCCATATTAAATTGAATAATATACCTTTTAATTCGGAAATAGAGTATAATCCTGTATAAATTAAGGTGGAATTAGTGAATAAAAAGGAAATAATGCAGATAGTCAGAAAACTGAAAAATAAGTTCACGTAAGGTTTTGATGAGATTTCAAATAGCCTAATAAAGTTTGTGATATCCGAAATTACGGAACCTTTAGATTATAAATAATTGAATTAAATACGGTATATTCCCGGAACAATTAAAAATTGCACTAGTAATTCCGGTTTATAAAAAAGGTGATGAAACCAATATAGAACATTATCACCCAATAAGTCTACTCAGTTTATTCTCCAAAATATTTGAACATGTTATGTACCAGCGAATTCTAGGATTTATGGTGGAAAATGACCTACTTAATAAAACACAACATGGTTACTTCCATGGAAAATCCACTCAGACAGCAATTGTTAACTTTGTACAATAGATAATAGACGTTGTAGAAAATAACGAGATTCTTCTAGGGTTGTTTCTTGATTTATCAAAGGCATATGATACATTAAACCATAATATACTTGTACACAAATTAAACGTGTACAGAATTCGAGGAACAACCCTGAAGTGGATCAAATCATACTTATCTTGTAGGAAACAAAGAGTGGTGATGGGTAAGGGAAGTGACAGGGTGTCGTCTCAAAAAAAGAAGATAATGTTAGGCATTCCACAAGGTAGTGTTATGGGCCCTATATTGTTTATCTTATATGTAAATAACATAACTCAATTACTTTTGATAAATAATAAATGTAAAATTAGTAATTATCCAGATGATACGAACATTTTGTTAAGTAATAAAGACATTACTGACCTTGAAGAAGATGCTGAGATTTTTATGCTAGAGATGGAGGTATGTTTCACAAAGCATAGACTAGTCATGAATAACTCAAAAACTAACATTATCATATTTTAAACAAGTAGGTCACGACTAGAGGAACCAACTAGTTTAAACTTAAATAGTAACAATATTAGTTTAAATGCTGAAGTTAAATTTTTGGAAATGTTCTTAGCTTTATCCTGGGAATGTTATGTCAACCATGTTGGGAGCAAATTAAACAGAATAATTTTTTTAGTGGTCTAGCACACGTGCTGCAGGGTCCCTAAAACGCTCCAGGAGCGGCATGTGTGCGGAAAAAGTGATTCACGTTGTTTTTGAATCGCTGTAAATTGTACTCGGTGGAAAACACAGCCCTGGGCAAATTATTCCAACGGGATAATGTTCTCCATATAAAAGACTGCTTGAAAAGCGTTGTACGCGGAGTAACAATCTGAAACTCATACGGATGTGAAGTATTAGCGCGACATGTATTTTTAACATGCACCACTCTGGGAGGAATTAAGCAGGCTACATCCTTCGAACACTTTCCATGAACATACTTATAGAACAGACTCAAGGCGCCAAGCGTTCTTTGATGTTCCAGCAAATCATGGCCGCCGGTCAGTTCCGGGTCTCCAATCAGACGAACAGCTCTTCTCTGAACAGAATCCAACAAATGCGGTGTATGTTTGAAAGCGGACCCCCAAATATGGGAGCAGTATTCCATAGTTGGTCGAATTCGAGCTTTGCAAAGAATTAACAATTGTTGTGGAGTGTAAAGCTTTCTGGTTCAAAATAATATTCCCAACTTTTGAGAAGCTCTCCTGGCTATGCCTGCAACATGTTCATGCCAGAACATATTTGTTTCCAAATTAACGCCCAACAAATTGAGTGACGATGCTAGGGGAATGAAGTGCCCCGACATAACTATGTCGGGTTAAGCAACGTTAACTTTCTTAGAAAAAACTGCCGCCTGAGTTTTTGTAGCGTTAAATTCCACTTGGTTACTGTCACCCCAAGATAGAATTTCTTTCAGGTCTTTTCTAAGTTGAACGACCTTCTGCTGTCTGCGGATATTCGCCTGAGTAACCGATGTCCAAACGTTCAAAGAGATAAGCGTACTGTCGTCTGCAAAGCTGTAGATTGGATTCCCGGTCTTTTCCAGCAGATCGTTAATGCAAATGAGAAAGAGAGTAGGAGACAGTATGAAGCTAAGTTACTCGACTTCAAGCGCCCTGAGACCGACATATTATGATATATATATATATATATATATATATATATATATATATATATATATATATATATGTGTGTGTGTGTGTGTGGTGTGTGTGTGTGTATGTGTGTGTGAATATATATATATATATATATATATATATATATATATATATATATATATATGTGTGTGTGTGTGTGTGTGTGTGTGAATATATATATATATATATATATATATATATATATATATATATATATATATATATATATATATATATATATATATAAAATCTTGGTGAGTGATTTTGTTACAAATATCATACTTTCCTAAACTTCATTAATTTTAAAGAGTGAAAACCACTATACTACACAGAAACATTTATAGTAAAAATATTATATCTTCATATGTAGCTATATTTTGGTATTTTTAAAGACAAAATTGTTACCAAGGTGTTCTAACTCACAAAACTGCAAAAAATTTACATAAGTATCCTCTGACACCAACACAATTAGTCCTGCGTTTCTTGAACAAAAAGAAGTCCAATGACGCTAAATCAGAATTATAGGGTGGATAATTTTTCGGAAGAGAAAATATCGTAGAAACTGCAATACGCAGCTAACTCGTAATTTAAATTTTGTCACGCAAAATATTATAAATTAAAAGAACCTGATGTTTTTTGGACAGAATTCAATTTTATGTCCCACCCATTTCATCACTTAGCGATCTTTATTAAATGTACTAAATTAGATAGAAAATACTAATTAGAATCTTAATTAGGTGACTCAAGGAGTCAAGGTAAAACAGTTTCACCTAAGTAAAGAACAAATAAACGCTTTCATAGACTGAACATTTATTGCAACATATTTTCTGTTTTCCATTAGACAGGTGAAGCAATTATCAGCAAGGTGATCGTGACCCAAGCAATTAACCATGAAAAGTAGGATACTTTACAATTTCCCGGTAATAGTGCGACATATGTAAATGTGGAATAACTTTACCAAATACCTTGTTTATTATTAAAATAACTTTGTTTGATGGTAAATAATATGACAGTAATTTAGTCAACTTAAAATATCAGAATTAGAAAATATTAGAATTCACAATTTTTGCTTCAGTATTATGATCGTCAAAATTTAAATTGATCACAAGCTACACCAATTATATATATATATTTTTATGAGCATACAACACTTGTTGTAGGGAAATCCCTAAAACGCTACCGGAGCGACGCGTGTGAGAAAAAAAGCGATTCTAGTTGATCTTGAATCGCTGTAAGTTGTACTCACTGGGAAACACAGTCCTGGGCAAATCATTTCAAACAGATTATGTTCTTCATAGAAAAGACTGCTTGAAAAGTGTTATATGAGGCGTAACAAGCTGAAACACATACGGATGTAATGTATTAGGGCACCATGTATTAATAGCACGCACCGCTTTAGGAGAAATTAAGCATACATCTATCGAAAATTTTCCATGAAAATACTTGTAGACTAGACTCATGTCACCAACAGTTCTTCGATATTCCAAAGTATCAAGATGTCTGGTGGATTCTGTGTCTCCAATCAGGAAAACAGCGCTCTTCAAGATAAAATCCAACGAATGCACTGCCTGTTTGGGAGCAGTATTCTATCATTGGTCGAATTTCAGCTTTGTATAGAATTAACAGTTGTTTTAGAGTGTAAAACTTTCTCGTTCGAATACCAAGACATATTTGCTCTCAAGTTAATGCCCAGCAACTTGACTGACGACCCTAAAGGAATGGAGTGTCCCGACACAACTGGGTTACTATCGGCCCAAAATAGAATTTCTTCCAGGTCTCTGTTAAGTTAAATGACTTTCTGCTATCTGCGGATTTTTGCCTGAGTAGCCGATGTTCGAACGTTCAAACTGAATGAAGAAATAAGTGTAATGTCATCTGCAAAGCTATAGATTAGATTTCTGATCCTTTCCAATAGATCGTTAATGTCAAAGTAGACCGTTAATGGAAAAGTATATAATAACTTATTCAGTTGTTTTGACTGGAAAGTCGTAGATCTTTCATCAAAATCTGATTTGACATTATCGAGGCTTAATGGTTAACTATAAACTGAGGGGCCCGAGATTATAGCGCTGATTGTTAGTTACTGCCCTGTCTGACATAACGTAGACGGTCTCGACGTTCTTCCATAGGCTCTTGGTTGCTGGTGCGTTTACGTCTTGTATTATTACGCTTCTCAGATGATTCTTGTTTTGTAATGTTGTGCTGTGGCTATTTGTTTGCAACTATTAGAATTGATTTTGTCGTCTGTCTCCAAATAGTATCGGACAGTAATTTTTTTGTTGGTTTGTTCTATGGAGGCGTCATTAAAATTGCCATATAGAATATTGTATACGACCTTGTTTTATGTCTTATGGATTTTGGAGAGGTGATCTTATTGTTTCTATGCAGTGGTGGAATTAGTCCAGTACGGTCTCTTTTTTCTTTCAGATAGGGCAGTCTAATTCTAGGTTTAGTTGTAGGTGGTCTCTGAGATTTTGCTTCCGTGCTATTTTGGTTTTATATTGCCCTTTTAATAGTCTATGTGCTCTATCCGTTTTATTAGTTTTGTTTATTACCGGGACTAGCACAAATAAAATTCTTTATTATTATTTATATATAATATATTTATTAAATTTTTTATTAAATGCCCTGTAAAATTACGCATTCGCAACATTAAAAAAAAAATAAAATTTCTTCAGTGAATATTGATTCATTGAGATATATATTTCCCTTTTATTTCCTCAAAGTGCAAAGTTCTCGACTATCAGTTTTTAAAAAAGTATCAAATAATGTACATAAAGAAACGCATAAAATTTGAGACAATTTTGATTTTATAGACCTCCTAAATTTTCATTATTTTTTATCATATATAATTTTATTGTTCTCTGGATATTCATAAATTTTATATGCTTTTTTAATGTGGTAAATATGTAGTAAAATTATAGCTTGTTTGAAGAAAATACTTATTTTTAGTTTTATGACAATTTTCACAGTACTGTCGCTGCATGTTTGTCTAAATTTATGAGTGCTATTTCTAAATGGAGAAAACAGAAAAGAAGAAGAAATAAAAACAGTGTTATTTTAAGACATACTTACGAAGAGAGTACAGAGTTCTTGTTTTCTCTTTCAAAGAAACTGCTGAGATACATAAATATAAAGTCTCAAAAATCTAACTACATTATTCCATATTGGAAACCAATGTGACAAACAATTTCACCAGGTATATTTTGATAGATGATTTTTTTTAAATATCCGTCACCAACTAATCGTTTCTACTCTCACTAAAAAAGAAAATGGATCAAGATTTATGCAAGAAAGAATGTCCCAACGACAATAACGGCCCATCTTATTTTCAATTATTTCTTGGAACTGTGAAGAAATTTTGGTTATTGAATATATAAAAACAAGGTTGTTTTTAACATTGCTATACTCGTAGTTTGTACGATAAGGGTCAACTGAGAAATGGTTTGGGAAGAAAATTTAAAAAGGCTGCACGGCTATCTTGCACTGACTGTAATTAAACGTTCTTATCAATTGCAATATTATTGGTGGAAAAGGTTTGGTAAAAATATATAAGATAAAAAAAAGAAGTTTTGAAATCTTTCATTAAGCTATTTTTGATATAGCGCGAAATTAAAAAAAAACGGGTGTTTTCGACTTAACTGTTTAAAATAAAATAATGCGTGTGTACGTGCTTATGTGCGTGGGCCCGTGTGTTTGTGTGTCTCTATAGGTAAGCGTGCGCGTACAAGTGTATTGGAGAATGTAAAGTACTATTAATAATGTTTAGATGATTTGTTTATGTTATATATATTTTTTTCTCCTAAAGTGCCCCACTTCTGCATTTTTTTACGATAGCTTGCGCTAGCCGTATACTTATACATATAGAATTTATAGGTCATTTTGGAAAAATTCTGCGAATTCACTCATATATATATATATATATATATATATATATATATATATATATATATATATATATATATATATATATATATATATATATATATGGGACGTTCTTTGTCAAACGGAACAAGGCTCTGCCATGTTGATGGATTTTAGTGATCTTGGGCTTAAAATGTTCGTTATGGATCCCGCTTTATGGGCTAGTGTAGCCTTTTGGAAATTTTCAAAATGGCGGCACAATATAGTGGACAGAAATCAGAGAAAAATCAAGATTTTGGAGTAAAAAATTAGCAAAAAAAAAATTTACTGCTGATTCGATTGGTTTTGGGTGCAACTTGTTTGTAATTGACAGCCCTAAAATGTTGGATAGATATGTTCGCGAAATCCGACATGGCGAATCCAAGATGGCGGCTGAAACCTCAAAATCGTCGAAAAATTAAAAGAATCAAGACTCTGACTAGAGTTTTTGACACTTAACCTGATTATATTGGCCTCCAATGTTGAGTGTTAATCACTCATTACTTATACAGGTTATTATCAATCCAAGATTCAAAATGGCGGCTCCGATTAACTTCAAATTGTAAGAGAGAGTTTTGACACTTAACGTGATTAGGTTGGCCTCAAATGTTGAGTTTCAATCACTCATTACATATACAGGTTATTATGAATCCAAAATCCAAAATGGCGGCTCCGATTAACCTCAAAATGTAATAAAATCGGTAAAAAATGGTGAAATTTAGTGAAAACAGTCCCAAACGAGTATATTGATGGCCACCTAACGGTGAAATAGAGAACTTTTCACTTTAGCGACTACTTATGTAACCCGCTTCGATAAATATAAATACAAAATTTATTGTAATAAAATATTCGATGACGATGAGATTTTCCCTTCTGACTCTTAAAGATATAGAATTCTGAATATTCTCCAAAAACAGTGAAAATCATGTAACGGCTCTTTAAAAATAAAATATTCTTCAACTGTTTGCTCTGAAAACACCTTTTCTCTACTCATTATAGCATTTTTTCCCAATTAAAAATGAATTATTGAGACCAAAATTTTAAGCAGATTTTAAATAGGGTTTTAGAGACTAAAATTCGGTTCAATAGACTTTTAGGGTAAACTTAATAGAGAGGTTCAGATATTTTAGTATAGTGTTTCGTCTCTTAATTAGCACCATAAAATATTCTTTTTTTTTGTTATTTCGGATTCATAATAACCGGTATAAATAATGAGTGATTAATACTCAACACTGGAGGCCAATATAATCAGGTTGAGTGTCAAAAACTCTAGTCAGAGTCTTGATTTTTTTTTTCATTTTTCGACGATTTTGAGGTTTCAGCCGCCATCTTGGATTTGCCATGTTGAATTTCGCCAACCTTTTAGGGCTGTCAATTACAAACAATTTGCACCCAAAACCAATCGAATTGGCAGTAATTTTTTTTTTTGCTAATTTTTTACTCCAAAATATTGATTTTTCTCTGATTTCTATCCGCCGTATTGAGCCGCCATTTAGAAATTTCCCAAAAGGCCACACTAGCCCATAAAGAGGGATCAATAACGAACATTTTAAGCCCAAGATCACTTAAATCCATCAACATGAATTTTGGGCAGAGCCTTGTTCCGTTTGACAAAGAACGTCCCATATATATATATATATATATATATATATATATATATATATATATATATATATATATATATATATATATATATATATATGTATGTATATATATATATATATATATATATATATATATATATATATATAATAAGGGATATCGCTTATTACATATAAATGTAATAAAAAAATTATAATAATTATATTCGGGCCCGATGTAAGCGGGCGTGCATCCCACGAGGGCGTCACATCCAGGGGGGCGGCAAATACAGTGATTTCATCATATTCAAACTCTTTCTAATCAGCATTATCAATGTTTTATTTATTCCGAGACAATTAAAAATAATAAATATAATGGTGAAAAAATAGTTTGTCATGCTAATCATGCCCCCTCACATTTAGAAAATAGGAATAAAATTTGTTTATCGTGCTTTAAAAAACAAAGGTAAAGACTAAAATCCGAGGTGCATTACAAAAAAATTTAGATAAATTATTAAAGTGTGAAGTAAATTTTTATATAAATGACGATAAGCTGCCTGCAGTTTTGTGTTCCTCATGCAATAGAAATATATATTTTGCTTCATCGAAACCTAATAATCCGAACAGAAACATTCAAACTATAAGTTTGAAAGACTGCTGAAATATGGGCTTTGCCTATTTTCAATTGCTTTACAATAAACCACATAAGGTCTGAGGTTAATCCCTAGCAAATCTCGCGGCCTGCCTTTAATGTGCCAACCACTCTGTCGGCTTGTGACTGCTGTATCAGCCTCCGATTGAGTACTAAGTATGCGTATTTGGTACAATTCGTTGTATCTTACCGTTGTATTCCGTAAGTATCGGAATAAAGTTCTTAAAATTCTGTTCTCTTCTTTGTCGATGCTCGCCCGACTGATGAGCCGTGATACGGCGAAACGCGTTTCGGGATGGATGGACAAATAAGAGAACAGTGGGTAGATTGCTGAAATATGGGCTTTGCCTATTTTCAGTTGTTTTATAATAAACTTGTACTAACGATGTGTAAAATGTTTTAATGAAATGAAAAAAGGAATGCACACACCAAACTGCTGTAGGATCAAATTACAAAGTTGACTTTAGAACAAAAAGAGCAATTGACATCTAGTTTAATGCAAGATATAAAAAAAAACTGAATCTGATTTTAGGATCTCCAGATCGCAACAAATATTATTTCCAATTTTTGTTGGTCTATCTGTCGGCCTGTTGTCACATAACTCCCAAACGAAATAACATTTCGAGTTTAAATTTGGTTGTTTTTAAGTATTGAAAGAACCCATATATGGATGTATACGTAGCTTCAGGGAAAGGAGGTGATAAGTGTGAAAATTAATAAGTTTGATAACGATTTAATAGCATTATAGGAATTTTTTCTAGTTTTTGGTTGGAATTAAGACTGATTATTTATAACGAAACAATAATGGTAGAGAAGGGGTTAGAGAAGGTAGCTTCGAATATGTGGTGTTTTATAATAATAGTAACAAAACCTTGATACGAATGTCACTTACATAAACAAACAAAGAAAAAAAATATTTTATTTATGATTTTGTGAGGTCAAGAATCGCGGTTCTTTTTATTACAATTTTTTTATTATTATAATTATTATAATTTTTTTATTATTTATATGTAATAATCGATATCGTTTATTACATATAAATGAATAAATTCGCAAAATTTTCCCAAAATAACATCAATGTATAAATTTCATATGTATAAGTAAGTACACGGTAGCAAAAGTTATCGTGAGAAATTGCAGAACTGTGGCATTTTAAATGAGTAAAAAATATATATAACATACATAAATATACAAGCTCATCTAAACATTATTAATTTTCGTTTTTACTCATTTTAAGCTTTATTAATACCTAAATAGTGCTTGCATTCTCCAATACACTTGTACTTGTATTTTCAATTTTTTTTTATTTCATATACTTTCACAAACCTTTTCCACCAATAATATTTTTTTTATGAGTCTAGCACACGTGCTACAGGGAAGTTCTCAAAGCGCTCCAGGAGCGGCATGTGTGCGGAATAAGCAATTTACGTTTTTCTTGAATCGCTGTAAATTGTACTCGGTAGGAAACACAGCCCTGGGCAAATTATTCCAAAGGGATGATGTTCTTCATATTAAAGGCTGCTTGTATATTGAAATTGACAAGAACTTTAAATTAACGTCAGTTCAAGATAGCCGTAGCTATCGAATACCTTGTACCACATATCTTTTAAAAGATACGAAAGTGAATAATTTTTAATCATATGTAAAAACGAATAGAACATTCGTAATTACTCAATAGCCTTTTTAAATTTTCTACCAAAAACTTTCTCAGCTTACCTTTATCATACAAACTATAGGAATGTCAAAAATAACCTTGTTTTCATATATTTAATAAACAAAATTTCTTCACAGTTCCAAGAAATAACTGGCAATAAGATCATTGTCGTTGGGCATTCCTTCCTGCACTTTCCACTTTGTATATATGTCTTAAACTGCTGATTGGTAAGTTTACTGGTGTTCTTGCCAATTTAAACCTCTAATTTTCAAATTAGACCATAATCAGGCAGTTAAAGCGGAGAGATAGGGCGATATTTGTTATAGACATTTTACATGAACTTTGACGAGATTTCTTTACATAGAATCCCATCTAAATTACAAAAATTGATTCCATGGTAAGTTTGTTGGAATTCAAGTAAGTAATATTGCCAAATTGTCTAATGGAAATAGATGTTCAAGTCTTATTAAAAAAGTGATTCCATGTCCTCAAACTTTTACAGTAATAATAATTATAGAAATAGATGTTAGTAAAGTTACGAGTAATTATCGTTGTTTTATGTAGTTGATACCAGATCCAGTGAATGTCACTGCGAGCCTTATATTTAAAAAAAATTCAGCTCTATGTATAATATTGCGTTGATAAATGAATATTTTGAAAAAAATATGTTAGCACTATCATTAGTAATTAGAATTCACATTTATATTCTCGGAATAACATAAATGTTTGGGAATAAATTTAAGAAAACATTCCTAAACAAACCACTCAATGAGATATTCCCACTAATAGATTTTTTATTTAGAGATTTCAAAGTTGTTATAATTGTAGCAAGAAATATGCTGGGAAAACTAGAAAATGAATTCAAATAACAGTTAAAGAACCTTTCGTTCATTTCAGATACAATATATCAAATAAATCAAGTACTGCCGTACATATCCTTCACAACAATCCTATTAGATTATTTAGGATTAATTTAAAGTGTATCTGGTGGTTGTCTGGTAAAAAATAGGAAATACTGAGTCTCATGAACATTGTTAAATTAAATAAAAATGATATCGAATCAAACGAGACAATGAAACAAAAAAATTAAAGAAATAAAGGTCGAGGTGCTAAGGGAGTCTACTTTAAAAAATTGGTATCCGAGAAACACCAAAAAACCAAAAACAGGAATACTGGAGAAGAAATATCTTGTCAGCATTGCGGCTTGTTGCAAAGGTGATTTAACATAAAAAAACGTAGTACAGATATGGTGTCGTTTCGCGTTCTGTAGAAAAAGGAACGGTCTCCTTTATGGCAAATTCAGCCCGAGCTGAAAAGGAAACGAAATAATGGTAAAAAAAATCAGAACATAATATGGTTGATAACATAATATAGAAAACAAAAGGAAATTATGAATTTGTAAATGTACTACACAATAGTTCTAATCAAATGAGCGGTAAACTTGTCGATACGGAATTATTCTTACTAAAAGCACATAGTGGGAATCAAGGTAGACGTATCTTAAAAAATGAACTCTACAACGCATACCAGCATATTGAAATTATTTTTTTTTTTTGGGTCTAGCACACGTGCTACAGGGAAGTCCCTAAAGCGCTACAGGAGCGACACGTGTGCGGAGAAAGCGATCACGTTGTTCTTCAATCGCTGTAAATTGTACTAGGTGGGAAACACAGTCCTGGGCAAATTATTCCAAAGGGATGATGTTCTCCATATAAATGACTGCTTGAAAAGCGTTGTACGAGGAGTAACAAGCTGAACTTCATACGGATGTGAAGTATTAGCGTGACGTGTACTTCTAACATGCACCGCTCTGGGAGGAATTAAGCGGGCCACATCCTCCGAACACTTTCCATGAAAATACTTGTAGAATAGGCTCAAGTCGCCAACCGTTCTTCGATGTTCCAGCGAATCAAGGCCACCTGTCAGTTCCGGGTCTCCAATCAGACGAACAGCTCTTCTCTGAATAGAATCCAACAAATGCAGTGTATGTTTGGGAGCGGAGCCCCACTCATGGGAGCAGTATTCCATAGTTGGTCGAATTTGAGCTTTGTAAAGAATTAACAGTTGTTGTGAAGTATAAAGCTTTCTGGTTCGAAATAATATTCCCAACTTCTGAGAAGCTCTCCTTGCTATGCCTGCAACATGTTCATGCCAGGACATATTTGCTCCCAAATTTACGCCCAACAATTTGAGTGACGATGTTAGGGGAATGGAGTGCCCCGACATAACTATATCGGGTTCAGCAACGTTAACTTTTTTAGAAAAAACTGCCGCCTGGGTTTTTGTAGCGTTAAATTCCACTTGGTTACTGTCACCCCAAGATAGAATTTTTTCCAGGTCTTTGTTAAGTTGAATGACTTCCTGCTGTCTGCGGATATTCGTCTGAGTAGCCAATGTCCGAGCGTTCAAAGTGAATGAAGAGATAAGTGTACTGTCATCTGCAAAGCTGTAAATTGGATTCTCGGTCTTTTCCAACAGATCATTAATATAAATGAGAAAGAGAGTAGGAGACAGTATGGAGCCTTGGGGTACACCGGCGTTGATAGTGAAGGTGTTAGAAAGAAATCCGTCGACTGCCACTCGCAAAGAACGCTCTCTGAGGAAACATAAGAGCCACAAACAGAACTTTTCAGACATACCATAAGAACGTAGCTTAGCCAACAGCCCATCGTGCCAAACACGGTCGAATGCCTTGGATATGTTAAGAGCAACCGCTCAAGATTCTCCAAAGTGTTCAATTGCGTTGTTCCAAACATGTGTTGCATAAGTCAGGAGATCTCCTGTTGATCTATTTTTACGAAAGCCATATTGGTGATCGCTAATAATGTTGAATCCTTCAAGATATTTTAGAAGATGCTGATTGATAGCCTTTTCCATGACTTTCGATACTATTGAAAGCAGTGCGATTGGTCGGTAGTTATTTGGCAAGGTCTTCTTGCCTTTTTTAGGTATTGGCTGAACTGTGGCCCATTTCCAGCAGGAAGGAAATATTCCCTTTCTGTAAGATAGGTTGAAAAGTCTACAGAAAACTGGTGTTAGTTCCCTCGCACAGTTTTTGAGAACTATGGCAGGTATTCCGTCAGCACCAGAAGCCTTTTTGGTGTCTAGCTTCAACAAAATACGTTTTATGATACGCTGCCTGAAGACAATATCGGGTATCCTTGACTGCATTATGGGAATATTAGGTGGTGTTTTTCCTTGGAAATCGGCAGTAGAATGTGAAGCAAAGAGTTCAGCCAACAAGTTCGCTTTCTCAACAGGTGTCTTTGCAGTAGAATTATCTGACCGTGTGAGTGGTGGTATGGTGGATTTGGTGAAATTTTGACTAACTGCCTTAGCGACTGACCAAAAGGACTTGAAATTGTTGGGACAAGCGAGAAGTTTGTTTCTAATCCGTTGATTGTGTGCCTCCCTGGTTTCGTCGATAATTTCCTTGCGTCTGTTCCTGGCACGAACAAAGGTGTTACGATTTATGGTGTTAGGATTTTCACGCCAATGTCGGTATGCAAGATGTTTAGAAGCAACAGCTTCTTTGCATTTTCGGTCAAACCAAGGCTTGCCGTTGGAAGGGCATTTCTTCGAAAAAAGGATGTAAGCCTCCATACCGGCCAAAATAACATCGGAAACCTCCTTGGCGCAGTCAGATGGGTCATCGGATCGAAAGCAAACTTCTAACCAAGGGAAAGTTCGAAAATATTCCATGAGATCTTCCCATTTAGCAGATTTGTAGTGCCAAATCTTGCGCGGTTTAGGCGCGTCTCTGTCACTGATTGGTAGGATACTCGATGTCGATAATAGTTTATGGTCGGAAGAACCTAATGGCGGATTTACGCTGACCGTGTAAATCTCCGGATTGGTGGTTAAAAACAGATCAAGAAAACTGGCGAACTCCCCGTCTCGATCAGGGATCCGTGTTGGTTCGTCAATAAGCTGAGTTAAGCCACAACTGATTGAAAATGATTCGGCTTCACGACCTTGTTCATCGGTAGTATTGGAATATTTAAGCCAGTTGATGTTGTGGACATTAAAATCATAAAATGTGAAAAAGTCTAAATAAGCATAGTGGACCTATTCTTTACAATCCTCTGTACTGGTTACTTAACCGGAACTAAATTGACGTGTATGATTGGTTGCTTTGCTCAAATACATGACAATCTCAGTACAAATAGCTTAGATTTTAATCTTAGGATTAGTCAACCATAACACCTGTAAATCCAACATGGTTAGTGAACGGCATGTCGAGTGCAAAATCAAAGTGTTTGAGGTGTAATGGTTATAACTGTTAGGTAGTGTTATTGCTGTTTTCCAAGCCTCAACAGAGATAAACTCAATTTTATAATATATCATCATTTTCCATAGAGGAGCTATTAGAATAAAAATATATTTTTTCTTGGAGTTCGATTACCTGGACTAAAAATAAATATGAACTATAAATTCTCATGTTAATTTATTTTAAAGTGCTTAGTTGAAAACCGAAATTCCCATTTTTTCTCAAATGCTATTTTTCTTACACTCTAAAAATAATATTATGTGTCACTTTTTTTCAGCATAATCGAAAACACTCTTAAGAGCTTTACGATGAAATTAAATAGTCTCTAAAAATAACAAATTCTCCGTATGTATTAGAAGTGGTTGTCATCTGTAATGCATTTGGAAAACGGCGAACATTTTGGTTGATGTTACAAAAATAAAAAGTCTAATAAATAAATGTTTTCAAAATCAACATCATAGCAATTTATCACGGATATTATTTTTTTGAAATTTACACAACGTGAAAAAATAAAATTAATTGATGTTTTTCGAAAAAGAAATCTAATAATATATTGGGTGATTGCAAAAGTTCGTGCCCGTTTAGAAACCAAATTAAATACAACACATTTTCATAAAAAATAGTATTTATTAATCAATAATGTACTCTCAATCATTTTCTATGATTGTCTCCCCTCGTTTATTATTATACGTAGCAAAAATTAAAAACATCACAATTGATTTCATATGGATTCCTGGGAACGCAGGAATCAGAGGCAACGAATTAGCTGATTCACTGGCAAAAAGAGCCACAATAACCGAGCAGAACATAAAAGAAGAAAATCATCCCACTGAATATTATAACCTATTAAATCAAACATATAGAAATCTCTATCAATTACAATGGGATTTATTAGACACCTCAAATAAACCCCGGGAGGTAAAGCCCCTTGTTTATCCACCATTTCACAATGAAACACTCACCAGAAGGGAAAACACATTATGGCGCAAATTGTCTGTGGGTCACATCTATGCAACCCACATCCATTTACTAAAAAATTAAGCTCTACCAAAATGTCAACTTTGTGATGGACCATTATCCGTAAAACAGTTATTCGAGGATCCCATACATGGAAACATTAGAAACAAATATCTCATTCCGCATACACTAAAATCAACACTTGATCCTGAAACCATTTCAACCAATATAAAAAAAATCATTTTATATCTCAAAAATATCAAATACTACAACTTAATCTAATAACAACAGTGGCGCAAAATAACCCTAGCAGTTGATGCGCCTCTAAACAAATCTAACTAACTAACTAACTCTCCCATCGCTTTAAAGTTTTTGAATCAAGGAAGTTATATTTTTAATTGCATTAAAATATAATTATTTGTTATTCAGTTATCTCAAAAAAACGTATTTTTTTGATCGACTTCACCCCGTTTGACGGTATCCAAATTGCTTTAAATGCAGAAATGCAGTCAAATAGTCAACATTTAGTCTCCCAGCAATCTCTTTAGTGGTAATCCGTGGATTATTATTCACTAAGTCACGGATAAAGTCATCAATGCCGGGATAACGCCCAGAACGAAGTTTATCGTTTAGATTGAAATCACCATTTCGAAATCGACCAAACCACTTTTTAACTATTCTAAGAGCAGGAGCACGATCCAAATAAACGTCTTGAATATATTTTGTTGCAGTTCCAACACTCACTCCCTTTTTAAAGTCATATAACGTAACATGACGAAAAACTTCATTTTCCATTTTGAATATTAACCTTGCACACAAATTAATTTAAATTGACCTTTTTTTTTAAGGTTATACTAACTCACGACACATCTATGAAAATCGGGCACGAACTTTTGTACTTACCCGATGGTACATTATATTACATTTTTGAATAACTTATTTCATAAATATTCTCAAAACTCGATATTCCTTAAAAAAGGGAGACAACAAAGGGAAAAAATCAACATGCCCAGAATATGGTACGTCCAATGTCACAGAAGACAGTCGTACGAAGGAAGAAATACAAAAAAGACTACAAGAGGCAGGAAAATAATCGGCGTTCTGTTTTCACTACTTTCGTCAAAAACTGCGTCGAAAGAAAAGAAAAAGTAGTAACATGAGGTGTACAGCTATTTGAGTAACGTACTTTTGATTTTTGCAAAACGATGGAACGAAAAGAATTTCGTTTGTTGATTAAACATTGCTTTTTGATGGGAAAAAATACAGCCAGAAGTGTTATGGCACATCGGTACAAGCATCGACAACGCACGACTTTCCAGGCACCCAAATGAGGCAGACATTCCAAAAAATACAAAAAAAAATCTACCACATTGTTCTGAATGACTGTAAAGTGAAAGTGAGAGAGAACAGAACGCGTGAGGCATATTTTGCCTCGCACTCACCGAAGATTGAGAACGCTGTTCGGCGTAATCCAAAGCCGTTTTTGCATTGATTCGTAACAATAAACGAAAACGTGGATCCAGCATTACACGCCTGAGTCCAATAGGAAGCCTGCAGAGTGGCTGGAATCGCATGTCTGTTAGTCTATCGGTGTGTTGGTCAGTCGTTCTGTTGGCACGATAACTCGCGAACAAGATAAGATATCGTTTTGAAATTTAGTTGTTGTGCAGTTTTTTGACGTAGAGGCAAGTGTCCGCAGACAGCGGGAAGTTGTTCAACTTAACAGGGACCTAGTGGAATTTAACGTCCTGGCATGAACATGTCGCAGGCATAGCAAGGAGAGCTTCTCAAAAGTTGGGAATATTATTTCGAACCTGAAAGCTTTACACTCCACAACAACTGTTAATTCTTTACAAAGCTCAAATTCGACCAACTATGGAATACTGCTCCCATGTTTGGGGCTCCGCTCGCAAACATACACTGCATTTGTTGGATTCTGTTCAGAGAAGAGCTGTTCGTCTGATTGGAGACCCAGAACTGACCGGCGGCCTTGATTCGTTGGAACATCGAAGAACGGTTGGCGACTTGAGCCTATTCTACAAGTATTTTCATGGAAAGTGTTCGGATTATGTGGCCCGTTTAATTCCTCCCAAAGCGGTGCATGTTAGAAATACACGTCGCGCTAATACTTCACATCCGTATGAGGTTCAGCTTGTTACTCCTCGTATAACGCTTTTCAAGCAGTCTTTTATATGGAGAACATCATCCCTTTGGAATAATTTGCCCAGGACTGTTTTTCCCACCGAGTACAATTTACAGCGATTCAAGAACAACGTAAATCGCTTTTTGCGCACACGTGTCGCTCCTGTAACACTTTAGGGACCTCCCTGCAGCACGTGTGCTAGACCCATAGAAAAAAAATTATTCTGTTTAATTTGCTCCCAACATGGTTAACATGACATTCCTAGGATAAAGTACTGTCTAAGAACATTCCCAAAAGTGGATAAATTTTGTATAATTTCAATGGTTTTAGGAGAATTTTCCCTAGTATTTAGTTTGGGTAGTAAAAAATTTAGCGTAATTAGTTATAGTCAAACAAATAAAGGATAAAAGGGTATGGCTTTGAATATATCATGTTATACGTTTTTTAGGATTCTTGGAGTCGATAGATCTAAAATTGATCTTATTTTTTTTATATCTCACCAAATATTCCAGTTCCAATGCTTAGATTTAGTTATTCATTAGTGTGAGGAAGTTAAAATCGGTGTTTAGTTAAGCACTGTTTGTAAGAAAAGTAGTGGGTGAATTGCCTTACCAATTTTTTTACTATAAACTTTTTTATGGGACACCTTGTATTATTATGTAATTCCCGGTTCCTCAGCCGAGACCATTTAGGAGCTTTTGATTAAATTATGTAAGAACGTCAACATGTTTGCAAACTTTTAGAATCCAAGGACATTACATCATTAACACATATTGTGACCTCATACTTAGAACCAGTTCCAATTTAATAAATCAATGCGTCACATGTAACAAAATAAGATGAAAAGCAAATAAATGATAATTATTTAAAGAAATAATAAAGAGATTTTACAACGCTTATTTTCACATGCCTTTGTCCTTATCGTTATCTCAAGCATGCGCACTATTAACGTGACAGAATTGCACTTTCACACTAGGCAGAATTGCAATGAAATAAAGTAAAAGTAAGGTTAAGTTAGTATTCATCTTCTATAAACTTTGGGGGGATTTTTTTTCCATTCACCACACGATCAACTGATGTCTGCTCTATACCTAAGTAGAAAAAAAGCAGGCCCTATTATAATAGCGATAAGAATAACGAACTGCACATAACCTTTCTTAAATAAGGGAAATCGTTATTCTTAATAAAGATTTATCTTATTTTGTTTGAATACTGCGCAAGCTCCAAACAGTGGGCGCATGCTTCATTAACGATTACAGCTGAGTCCTTATATTTAATTTCTTCCCTTTACTATCGCGCATATTTCAAATAAAGATAAAGACACTGGCCTGCCAAAATAAGAGTTGCAAAATATCTCTAATAATTTACAAGATACCAGCCTAGGGGGCATATGTGTAGAAAATAACGCCTCTTAGAAATGCGTGTTTTTTTACTGATGAGTTCTTTTTTGTAAAAAATCTCATCTGATTTTTAAACCGAGTGTAGATTTTTAGAGTTCCACTATAGGAAAGGCTTCTTTTTTGCGAAAATTCTCCCTCCTCCCCTTCCCAGGACATCAATTTTTAAATTGACGGTTATTTTTTCATCAAGGGGTTTCGCCCCATGTTCATCGATTGGCGCCCTCTCCTCTATAATTCTTTATTCTTTTCTTTTTTTAAAAAACCATCACCCCTTGCCTACGCCACTGAATATGATCGGTTACTCACTCTCAAACTCACTTTCAAATTGTTCCTTTGCAATTTATTTCTACAGAGATAACCGTTAGTGCATCTCAGCTTACAGACCAAAAAATTTATTATTATTATTACCAGTGTTATCATTTGAGGAAACAGTTGCAATTTTTTTGTTTTACCCACATCCTTGAAAGTCAAGTTTCACAATATTACAAAGTTTTGAAAAGGAAAATATTTCAAAATGTTATTGAGTAAACCATTAATTGTGTGAATTCGTAAATTTATTATAGTTTTGACAAAAAATTTTACCTGCTACTCTTTCTTTTAATTACTGGTTGTTGATATCGAATTTTAAAAACCGTCCAAGTGCTAGCCGGACCTGCGCATTTAGTGTTCCATACGATAATTGTGTTTAAAATAAAATAAAGTTATATCTCAGTACAAGAGCGACTTGCCACTCGGCTACAATTACCTCCACCATATGTCAAGAAACATAATTTTCATTGTTTTTTTTATACCAGATAAATTATCATTATCAACAAGGCCTATCCATACTAATACACAGAAAACTGAGGAAATTCATAACCATCTGGGAACCGATTAGTGAAAGAATCATAAAGATGAATCTCAAAATGCTAGGTAATAACACAACCTTACTGGGGGTATGCGCTGTCAACGACGACGATCTGGCTAATACCAAGGATTCATTTTTTGAACAACTAAATGAGGAAATACGCAAAATTGGAACATCAAGAGAGATATTACTTTTGATCTAAATGGAAGAATAGGAAGGAAAGAACACGATAAAGTGGTAGGAAAATATGGCGAAGAAGTTACTAACGACAACGAAAGAAGAATTATAGAGATATGTGAACGAAACAACCTTACAATATGAAACGGACACTACCAGCATAGGAATATTCATAAATATACGTGGAGACAAACAACAAGAGATTTAAAAAGTATTATCGACTATATGATAATACGTCAGAGATCTAGATTAAACTTCCTAGATGTAAGAGTCCAAAGAGGGGCTTCATGTGGCAGCGACCACTACCTCGTGAAAGGAAAGATAACCTCACGAACCACACGGGAAAGCAAACTGGAAGATACAAGTACACAGCACACAACAAGTGAAACAACAATAAGATATAATACAGACAGCTTACAAAATGAAAGTATCAGAAATCTATACAAGAGTAGACTGGACCAAAAGATACAACGGACGGGATTTGTTAATATAGAAGAAGAATATAAGTATATAAAGGAATGCCTACACGCAGCCGCACTGGAAGCATTAGGGTACCAAGACAAAAGGGAAAAACAGCAAAAACCATATTGGTGGGATGAAGAAATTAAATACGAAATTGAAGAAAAACAGAAAAGCTATCACAAATACTTGAGTTCAAAGAGCACAAACGACAAAGTAAAATACAAAGAATCCCAAGCTAGAGTACGCAAAATGATTAGTGACAAAAAGAACAACCAATGGGAAAAGACATGCTCAAGACTCAACACTTACATAGGAGGAAGAAAAAAGCACAGAAAGCTGGAGACTTCTTAAAAATATGAGAACAGAACAGAAAAGAGAAATCTTCTCACCAATAACACCAGAAATATGGAACCAATATTTTACAAATATGCTAACAGAAGATAGACTAGAGTTCAAAAGTACCCAACATGGAAACCCAAATATAGTTATACGAAGATCCCCAATAAGGATAACAACATCAGAAGTTAAAGAAGTATGTAAAACGCTAAAAAATGGTAGAGCTCCAGGACCAGGAAACATTCCAGGAGAGATAGTAAAATACGGAACTGAAAAGCTATTTAGCGCTTTGAGGAACTTATTCCAAAGATGCATTAACACATCAGAAGTACCTGAGGAATGGAAAATATCATATATATCAACAATTCATAAGAAAGGAGACAAAAATAATTGCGATAACTATAGGGGAATAACGGTTACAGGATCTATTAGCAGAATATACGGAAAAATACTTAAAAATAGAATAGAAAAGGAAAACGCGGACGTAGAAGCTGAAGAACAGGCAGGCTTTAGAGCAGGAAGATCCACAATAGACCATCTCTTCTCACTGACACAAATCCTAGAAAAGAAAACCGCATTTGATCAGGAAGTCCATGTCTTGTTTGCTGATTTGAAAAAGGCCTACGACAGTGTGCCCCTAATGAGATTGTGGGAAACACTACAACAGAGTAATGTAAGCACCAAAATAATTAAAGCCGTAAAATCCTTATACCAAGAGGCAAGAAGTAGTGTGAAAACCAAATATGGTATGACAACAGGGTTCTCTGTCACAAAGGGTCTCAAACAGGGCTGCTGTATATCCTCAACGCTATTTAAAATCTATTTGGAGAGTGCACTGAAGAACTGGAAAAGGAAATGCAGCAGTATGGGATTACCACTGGATGACGATACTACATTGTACACGCTATCATTCGCAGATGACCAGGTAGTAGTCGCTCAGGACATTGATGATATGGAATACATGACACGAAAACTTATGGAGGAATATGAAAAATGGGACCTAGAAGTCAATATTAAAAAGACCGAGTACATGTGCGTCGGAGGACAACAGCAGGACTTGAAACTGGCCACAGGACACACCATCAAACACTGTGCCAGTTATAAGTATTTGGGAACGAGAATATCTAGGGACAGAACACTGGAAGAAGCAATATTCGAGAGGAATATCCAAGGAAGAAAAGCGATTGCAATGCTTAATAGTATACTATGGGACAAAAACATAACCATTGAAAATAAGAAGAGAATTTACAACTCAATAGTGAAAAGTATAATAACTTACAGCTCCCAGGTGTGGCCATTAAAGGAAAGAACAGAAAAAATACTAAAAGCTACAGAAATGGATTTCTGGAGACGAGCAGCCAGAAAATCCAGAAAAGACCGCATACCAAATGACACGATAAGGCGAGCTTTAGAAATAAAGCACGATATAGTGGACGAAATCAGAATCCAACAGTTGGTATGGTACGGACATGTACAGAGAATGTCACAAGACCGACTACCTAAAAAGATTTTAAATTGGAACCCTCATGTAAAAAGAAAGCGACGAAGACCACACCAAAGCTGGAGAGCAGGAATCAACAAGGAAGTACTAGAGAGAGATCTGGAAGAGGAGGGATGGAGAAACCGGGAGGAGTGGAAATTAGGCATCGGAAGACGTTATTAAACCGATTGATACATATATAAATTATCAAACGTAATTCACTCGTGATAATTTTCGCCTAATCTACACTTCATGGAGAATATTCCAGAATTTTTTCAAAATTTTTTGATATAAAGAGCAGACATCGATTTTTGGCGATTTATTAAAAATGACACAAAGAAAACTTCGCGAAAGTATTACATCATACATATTTTTTAACTCGTATTTTCACAAGCTTTCATTTGTCACCCCATTCGATGACCTGGTTATTTTGTTTTTCACTTCCGATTTTACCCCCCAAAACTACCCCTTAAGTCAAAATATAACATTCAAAACTACACGGCTCTGACTGGACCATTAATTCCTATTTCACCTTTCTATGTCAATGCCATAAGTGTTCCGTGCGGAACACCAAAAAACCTTAGTTAGCCGATACCTCCCTTACAGAGACGCAGTTTCAAAATGGATAATGGATTTTATTTCGTCAAATTAAAGAATAACTTAATCTAATCAATATTTACTTGAAGTGAAATATTACAGAAAAAAGTTGGGTAGAGAAAGGGCTCCAAAGAACTGAAATCTAATATTTTCCCTCTGCTGAAATTTGAAAATAATGAAAAAATAACATAACTTTTCTCTCGACTCTAAGAACCCTGAACTCTAGACATATGACACGCCCTTCCACACCCCTTTAACTCCTTATATGTTTTGCTAAAAATAATTATGCCAAGAATTTGTTTATTTTCTTATTCAAACAGCAGTAAAATCATCTTGATACTATTAAAACTATACAAATTGGTCTCACTTCAAATATAATATGTAAACAAATTTTGAAATTTCCACAAAACATTTCGTTCGAAAGTGTTCATGACAACAGACAGATACACTGCCTAATAGATGGAAAACAGAAAATATATTTTTCGTGGTTTACGGACTCTGAAATATGAAAAGTACAAAAATCTCGAAGAGTGATTTTCTTGGCAACACCATTTAATCCATACTGGTATTCAAACATCATAAATTTACAATTTATCGAATTGATGTGAATGAGAAATTTGAAATTCTACATTAATCGTTTAATTGAATATCACGAAACATCAACGTCATTATTTTATTTAAAATTGGTTACAAATATTGCAAATATATGCCGTAATACAAAAATTTAGATGAAAAGTTAATAAGGTGATACAAAAATTAAAGGGAAATCCAATGAATACGAACCTAGTGTAGTTATAAATAAACATAGTCGGTCTCCTTTTTTTTTCTTCTGTGTCGGCTACATTACGAAGGTTCGCAGTCATTAGGGCTAGTTAGTTTGTAATGCAGTTAAACCAGTCTCGCAGGTTCCATAACCATGAATATCGCGTTCTTCCTACACTTCTTCGACCTTGAATTGATTGATACCACGTCCTGAGTAGTACGGTTTTCGTTTCTACACTGTAATAGTATTTAATATTATATATAATTTATTTTTTTCTTTCTTTCTAGTTACTACTTCTGCGCTTCTTGTTTTTCTCTCTAAAAGTAAAGCCACTCCAGGTCCCAGGAAAAAAGGCTAATTTCGGGAATTTTTTTCAAAAGTATAATAAAAACAGTCGAAAATTTATTTGAAGTACTTTATTAAACAAATATTTGAGTGTACAGAAATATTTTTTTATCTTTTTAATTCAAAATGGTCGCTTCAGAATTTAAGACGACAAGGCACCTTTTCTGCGAGGCTTGAAACATGCGAAACAATTGTTAGATTTCAACCTAGAACAAAAAACCAAAAAGTTTTCACTAATATATGTCAAAAACTAGTGGATAACGTACGAAAATTTAAAAATATCGTTTTTTCAAAAAATGATGCACATTTGAAAAAAATATTTATTTTTCACCCAAAAAATTCCACGAAAAATTGTTTATAAAAAAGGAAGTTTATAACTTGTCGCAAAATTCCTACGTTTTCCCTTATTTTTGGACATATATTAATGAAAATTTCTAGGTGGAAATCTACTGAAGCAATCGTTTCGCCCGTGTCAGTACGATATTATTTTCATTGCTAAATAAATAACTTAAAATCAAATGACGGAGTTACAGCACTTTGGACCATCTTCAAACAATTAGGTTACTAGTGGAAAAAGCATGAATATAAGATCACCTTGTGGATAGCAATAGTTGACTACGAAAAAGCATTTGATTCAGTAGAGATTTGGGCAGTACTGAACGCCTTAAGAAATAGTAGAGTGGACGAAAGATACGCAACTCCTCTTGAACACATATATAAAAATGCCACATCACAAATAATGCTTGGTGGTGACTCAATATCCCCAAAGCTGTTCACATTGACTCTAGAAGACATGTTAAAATCACTAAAATGAGAAAATAAAGTAATACTAATGGACGGTAAACGATTAAATCACTCAAGGTTGGAAGATGATGTCACTCTGATCGCCAACACAAAAAAAGAAATGCAAGAAATGCAATGGAATTAAATAACAAGTCTCGAGAAATAGGTCTAAAAACAAACTTCACGAAAAGCAAATACTTGAACAACGAAACTGAAGATAACAGCCAGGAACAAGATTACAAGGTGAAAGAATAGGAAAGGTGCAAACATTCACCTGAGCTAACCTGAACTAACCCAAAGAGCCATGGAGAGAAGAATACTAAATATTAGACTTCAAGATCGTATTCCTAACATCGAGATACGAAGAAGATCAAAAATGACAGATGTAAGTTAACGAAAATGTATATTAAGGTGGAATTGGGCGGGGCATATCGCAAGGATGAATGATAACAGATAATCACGCCTAGAGAACATATAAAATGCAGAGGTAGACCACAGACAAGACGGACGGACGACATAAAAAGATTAGCAGGACACAATTGGATGCAAAAAGCAAACAACAGAGCTCATTGGAGACAACTTGGAGAGGCTTACATCCGACTATTGATAGAATAAGCTAATGATGATAATGATGATGAATTTTTTAACAAGCACCCCTTAATTTTCTTGTATTTCTATCAGATCAACATAAATTTTCATTATAATGTAATTATAGAATATTTTTAAAAACCATACCCGAGTTTTAAAAATCGTTCCATATAATTAATTTTCCAATTTACCCAAGCCTTCACTGCTGAAGTGTATATGTTTATTTTCAAAATATATAAGTAATTGAATCTACCAACAGCAAATTAGTAATATAAGTAGCCATATATTAAAAACAAATAATAAATTTAATCTCAAGTAGAAAAATAACAGCGAGTTTTTTTTTAGAAGATACTTTATGAGAAGTCATATAAATAGTTTCATTAATTGTGAAAACACAGATCTAGAGTTAATTAATAGATACACTTCACTTTTCATTATTTAGGGACTGTAACTTATTCAAAGAGTAATTAGTTTTAAGAAAGAGAAGCAATATTGAATGATAACAAAACAACACATATGTCAAGAAGTCAATATTTCAAAACAGAAAAAAATAAGTAAATATCTTACCGCCCTTACCATACAACTGATGAGCCTTAATTCATTTGGTTGGTTGATATCGCCTTTCAGGAGGTTAGGCGCGTAAAAAAATGACAAAAACATAATACCTTTATATATTATGTGTTATGAATATAACAGTTCTTTTTCTGCCTAGTAACTATTGTTTTTTATATAACAAGCATTTGGAGTTACAGATATGAACCTCAATTCATTAAATTCTAACTATAATTTGATTATTTTCTTTACGACAACGTCTCGTCGCCAAGTTTGACGATCCATATAGCTAAACGAACTTTAGAAACTGCTGCTCGAAAAATATCACTCGAAGCTCATCCAAACCACCTTCTCATGTCGTTCAGCCAAGAATTTCGTAGTCTTCCGATCGATCATTTGCCCTTTGCAATTCGTACGTTGGGCCTCTCATTATATGTCCGAAGTATTGAGTTTTTCTTATTTTTATAGTTGTTAGTAATTCCTTCATTTTGTTCATTCTTTCCAGTACTTCTGTGTTTTTTATTTCCTGCTCCCAGAAGACGCGAAAAAGACGTCTACAAATGTACATTTCAAAAGATTCCATTCGTTTCTCTAAGCCAGGGTCAAGGGTCTAGTACTCAGATCCATACAATAGCACGGAGAATACGTCCTCTCATTATTCTCATTCGGAGTTCGAGACAGAGATTTGTGCAATGGAAAAATTTATTCATATTCATGTATGTTACTCGGGCCTGTTCAATTCGGAACTATATTTCCTTTCTTTTGTCCCACTTGTCATTTATATTGGTTCCCAAATATTTAAATGTGGAGTGTCCCTGATTTCAAAAGATTCTGATGGTAGATTTTTCTTTGTTTTTACCATCCCCTTGGCTTTTCTTATATTCATACTTAATCCAAATCTTTTGCTGGCTGTTACGACTCGATTGATCAGTTGCTGGAGATCTTTGATATTATTTGCTAATAGAACAGTATCATCAGCATACCGTAGGTTGTTCAGTACATTAATGTTAAGTGTTATTCCTTCAATAGATTCAAAGATGGCCTCATTAAACACGTCATCAGAAGAAGATGGAACAATATAATTTGATTGTAAATACATTAATGTTCAATTATACTAATAATGTCCAATTGTTAAAATAACTTTTTTCAAAAATTTCAATAGATTATTAATTTTTTCTCAGTTAGAGCCGCAAGCGTGTTTTCTTCAAAACTTGAGTCGTTTTTCTTCTTTTTCAGGCGGAATATTTTGCAAGAGTAATCAATTATAGGAGTTTTCCCCACTTGTGCATACCGATGGGTGACTGAAACGTTTCGAAAATTATCAATTACTTGTGTCATTTATCTCATGGTTTCCACTTTAACCTGTCTTCCTAAAATCGATGCCGGTAGGGCAACGAAACTATCGAGTTTTCAAATTCCCGTCAAATTGAACTTTTGTCCGTCCTGCCTGAGACTACGAAAGCCTGTATTTTTTTTCTCAGATGCTCGAACTTCTAAAATCCATCAATCCCAGGGGCTAGTTCCCTCCTAGGGATGATTTTCGATCTTATTAGGAAGATGTTCTAGTTGTCCTGAAAGTTTGGCAAAATGAGATAAAAGTACTTGATCCTTTCCGAACTTCAATAACATCCATGTGCATCATTAGAGCGTAGGGGTAGTTTCTACTACCCTCTACGGGTAGTTTATAGTCGTCTATCGGTGGTTCAAGTAAATCTACTTCATATTTGTTCACCCTGCCTAAAACTATGAAAGCTTAAACTTTTTTCGTCGTTACTGAAACTTATGAGATAGCTCCGTAGGTGGGGATGGTTTTTACATCATGGAGGGTAATGGATGGTTAAGAGTATTGTCTGGTTGTCACACCATGTTCAGATATTTTGTCCTAAGAGCTACAAGAATTTGTCCTTTCTACATGTGACTTAACAGGTAGGCTAAAAAGTTTTTGGTCTAGCTACTTAAAACAAATTTTGTTGTGTCTTTGGTCACTTCGGACGGCTTTTACCGTCTGCTATCCACTCAGCTGCCGATTTAATTCCGATGTGTAGTGGTAGATCCATGTTTCATCTATTGTCATATATCGCATGAAAAAATCCTTTTTATTGCGCTTAAATAGATCCAAACAGCGCTCAGAATCAACATTTTGTTGTTTTTGGTCAACTGTGAGCGAACGCGGTACCCATTTCGAACAGAACTTTCTCATGCCCAAATCTTCATGCAAAATATGACCAACACATTCTTTTGATATCTTTAGGGTGTCAACTATCTCAAGCAATTTCACTTTACGGTCATCCAAAACAATTTTGTGGATTTTTTTGATGTTTTCCGCTGTAACCACCTCATTTGGGCGTCCAGAGCGTCCAGGACCATTTGTATCTGTACGACCGCATTTAACTTCAGCATACGAGTAAATGATGAGTGATTTTCCAGGGGCAGAGTCCCCGTAACACTTATCAAGACATTGCTTTGCTTGAACGGAATTTTTTTCCGTCAAAAAATAGTGTTTAATCAACTCACGAAATTCGATTTTTTCCGTTGTTTTGAAAATATCAAAAGTAACGTCACAAAAACCACTGTAACTTGTAAACTAATCGTTGAAATGTCGTGAAGTTTTGACACGTACCGTTTGAAGGTTGGTACTTCCTAAAAATCATATGGGTTTTTTTTGAAAAAGGCGACATCTGTGTGTCAGACCAAAAACTTTTCAGCCTTCGTGTTAAACTTACATGCATTATTTGAGTTTTAGAGGTACTTTTCACCCCCTATAAGAGTGGATTTTGGTTTAATTAATAGAAATAGCTTACTGTGGTTTGAATTCTCTTCTCTAGACTATAAAATATCTACCATTTTTCACACTTCATTAAGACTCATTACATTATTACTATAGTTTTACCCTATTTCAAGGGATGGGATGTTTTTGGCCGAAAAGAAATGACACGATAATTCTTTATTTTAACTACGGATTCGAATTCAGCGTCGAAAAATACACTAGATTGATATATGTTGGTTCGTGGTAATGAACTTTTTTTTTGTCTGGCTATGTTATCTGAAAGTGTATATTTTTAAAAAACAGCTGCATCTAAAAAGAGACCATTATTCAAGTCAACTAATGAACAGTCAAAACATAAAACGAAATTTCTATTTTTACTTCTCTATTTCTTCATTATAACAGAACAATGAACCTGCTTATTTAAAATTGTTGGCACTGATTTTGAAAAAACACTATTACCGATGATGATTTGTTGACTTTAATTTATATGGAAATATTAGTTTTCATTGCAAATAACATCATGAATTTTTCAGTCAGTCACGAAACTTCGCTTTTGTTCAACGATTCATCATTTCCTGCTTTTAAATGAAATTTTGGGTAAAATATTTTAATATAGTTCATTAAATTGCCATGGTATCGAAGGATTTGTTGGCAAGATTTAAAGGTTAAACATATACATTTAACTAATATAACTTCTCCTTCGAAGGGTATCACACAACGGCGTCGTCATCATTTTATTCATTTATCACAATATAGGTGCCATCGCAGCCCCTTTTAGAAAGCACCAGTCTCTTATGTTGCGGGATCGTGAATATTGTATAAGATTATTTGTTATAGATAGTTACAAATGATTATTCTCTTCAGTAACCAAAATACTTGAAAAGAGCTCTTTATTTTGTCACATTCTTTTATTAATTTAGAGTAAAAGGTTAAGTAAACATAACCATTCATTCATCAATACACAACAGTTATCAATACTACAACAAACACATTATTTTGGTACTCGTTACACGTTTCGTCAACCATGTTAGCATCATCACGAGTGATGAATGACTAAGCTTAATATTAATAACTAGACTATTTATACCCTATGCTGTATTGTATCGTTTTTTAGTGTTCCATACGGAACATTTATAAGATCACTTCGGTGTCCGTCCATCTGTCTGCCCGTCTGTCTGTCTATCCATCTGTCTGTCCGTCTGTCACACCAGATTTTCTCCGAAACTATTTAACGTAGAATATTGAAATTTGGTACTAATATAGGGATTGATGGCCCCATCAGAGCCGCAATCCTCTCCTTGTCTCGAAAAGTACTGTTCAAAAATTTTTAAAAAATTCTAGAATATTCTCCACAGGATGTAGATTGAACGAAAATTATCACGAGTGCATTACCTTTAATATTCGATCTGGTATATAAAAAAAATTCAAGGTCATCGGTTTTTAAGAAAGACCGGAAACAAACTTTGTTAAAAACTAGTTTGAGGTGTCTTTTGTGAAGTCACTGATCATTTTACACCTCCTTAACAAAAATCTTTATTTTAAAAGCAATCAACGTACGGAGCACTAATTGCACAAGTCCGACTTGCACTTGGCCGATTTTTTTGACATCAGTTCATTGTTCCGTAGTATATCAATGCCACAAACCTTGCGATACCTTCAGGATTTACTTAAAAAGTATGACCTCGAGAAGGAAAATACTTCTAAATAATTAATTTCGACCAAGCATTGAAGAAAATTATTTTCAATATGACAACCAATTTTTTGTTCAAAAAAAGACGTATTAACGATTTTTAACACATCTAGATGATTTTGCTTCTAAATTAAATAACCAATTCGATTTCATTATATTAACTTGTGAAATTGATAACAAAGAACAAATAACATTCATATTTTAGTTATTAAAAATAACAATTTAGAATGTGAAAGATAACGTAACAGATATAAATGTTTGTAATGATGCATTTCATTGCAAATAACATAAAGCTGCTCCATTACACTTTCTGAATTACCGTTTAGTCACTTTGACTTTGATTAAACTCAAAAAATGAAAAAAATCAGATAGGAACAATGGTTATGATGAAAACTTAATAAGCAATTGAATAAACAGACATAAACTTTTTTACACGTGAGCCACATAACACGAAACATGTTTCAGTAGCATATCATCTAAAATGTAACAGGAGACTCAATAAAGTATTTAAATAGGCCTCACGTTAGCCTACAAGTCATCAGACAACTTGAGAAATATCTTAGGGAGTCCAAAAGATAAAATCCACGAACGCGAAAGAAGTGTTATGCGATAAGTGGTGATAATTGTGACAACAAATATATTAAGCATACTACAAGGTCGATTCAAACAAGATTTAAAGAACATTTAGTTGATCTAAGATATGGTAACAGAGCCCCAAACATGGGAGCAGAATTCCCATCGTTGGTCGAATTTGAGCTTTGTACAGACATTTCTTCATAAAAGGGATATAATATATATTAATTATTTGGAAATATTTATATTTGCGACATGCTGATATTATTTAGTTCTAACCCAGGTGATGCAGGTCATACATAAAAACATTATTAGGTATAGATATTTTTACTTTACATGAATTTTTGATACGTATGTGGGTGATAACAATCCATTGATTTTATTACCCTCGTTAAATTTGTTTGCCCTGATAAGTTTTCTGTTTTTATAAAAATGTTTGTTCTGTGGATATAATTTAATGGCCTTATCTAATAATATATTTTCGTTGTACCTATTATTTTGTTTATAATTCGTTAGTCATGTGTATCCGATAAAGAAAAATAATAAATGAACTATGCAAATATCATAAAAATTTGATATTAAGGAGTACAATTGCCGAAATCAGATTGTAAAGTTGTTACTTCTTCCCAAATCTCTGAACAAATAAAAGGCAAACTTTACTACAAGCCAATAAACGTTGTCGTGGAGGAAAAATGGAAGCATGGTACCACCTTGAACAACAGAACCTCAGCAATATACCAAGTGGGATCGACGTGAGACGAACAAGTGGGAAGGGTCCCTTATATTCCTCTAAACCGTAGCTTCCCAACGGGAGCGGTACCGCACCCCAGTGGACTCTGGAGCCTTCCATAGGACCGGGTCCAGAATAGGGGCAGGAGGCGTTAAGATAGTCAAGGGGGGGCGGCCGTGACGTACCTACCTATTTAGGAAATTAATATAATAAAATACTTTGAAAATACCTACCGTTTTCATGAAAAAATATTTTATCTAGCTATCTCAAATTTTTATCTCATTGTTATCGCGTAAATAAGCATTAAAAAATTTAAATTAGTAGTAGGTATATATATACCTAATTCGGTTTAGAAGTTGTGAAGTTGAAGTTGTTGTTGAAGAAGTGAGAAGTGCAAGTTGGTAAACAAAGAGACGGTTCATGCAATCAAGCATGTTTCAACAAAAATATGGGAGCTTGTAATATCTTGTTTACAGAGCAAGTGCACCAGCATCGCAAACAAGTAAAGGCCTACAAGTTGATGCAAGCACAAAATCAAATCCATAAAAGGCGGGGATAGCTCTAGGAATGTCTCATTATTTTAGTGTGCTTCGCCAATAATCCATATTCGTGACTGAAATTGATAGAAGTCATTATAGCCATTATTTTTATAACTATCTATAAATCTGTTGAAAAGTTAATTTATTTAAACCGTGGCAAATTTTGTATTTTAAAATGCCTGAATCCAAGAAGAAAAGGAGGCAGTACAGGGTAGTCCAAATTGGACACTTTTAAAGGTAAACCCATTTATCTAAAGGAGATAGACGAAAACTGATGTCGGTGTCTGAGGCTCAATTTTTATGGTAAACTCAATGGTGAAAATCGCATATCGATATCTGTTAGCGTTTCAGATATTCAGGGTGTTTTTCAAAAATCTGCATTTTGGAAAAATGTTTGTAATTCTTTTCCTATTGAAAATTTTTGATTTCTGTAAAAACATTCTCAAAGCACTTTTTCACGTGGATTTTAACAGTGTAAGGTACATTTTTTTACAACTAATATTTTAATAGTTATTAACGCAAAAATATATTTTTTAAATGGGATACCCTGTATATTTTTCCTTATCCGAATGGAGTTTTCTAAAAATATAGCACACTTTATATTTTGCTTAAATCTACTTCAAAATATAAAGGTTTTCAGTTTTAACGTGAGTTTTAAATGCACATTTTGTGAAGTAGGCTTTGGGCGGAGCGGCAATATCAATTGTTTACTGATAGCAGTCAAATCGTAAAAAAAATTCCCAAAAGTAACTCTAAGAGTCATAACTACAATGAAATTTACTAAATGCTCTAATACTTTAAACTATGTAGCAAATAAAACAAAACAAGAATAAAACAATTTATTCCGAGTAGAGCAAACTAAAGCAAAACAATTTTCTATAAGAGATGTTCGAACTACACTGTTGAAATCCACGTGAAAAAGTGCTTTGAGAATGTTTGTACAGAAATCAAAAATTTTCAATAGGAAAAGAATTACAAACATTTCTCCAAAACGCAGATTTTCGGAAACACCCTGTATATCTGAAAGGGTACTAGATATCGATATGCGGTTTTCACCATTGAGTTTATCATAAAAATTGAGCCTTGGATACCGACATCAGTTTTCGTCTATCTCCTTTAGATGAAGGGTTTACCTTTAAAAGTATCCAATTTGGACCACCCCGTACAGTACTGAGTATTTCAAATATGGATTTACGCACTCTGCTACAAACCAAGCATTACAAATGCTTTATTTTGCCAAAAAGTTTTTTCAAATGAAGCCCTTTAGGCAAGGCATTTGAATAAAGTGTATAGTGATAAAAAGGACAAAGATTTTCCTATTTTCAAGAACTGGAAAAGAAATATTTAAAACAGCCAACCTTCAAACCTTTTTGCGTAGTCATCTAAACAAGAAGATGAGATAAACTACTAGCCGTATATAATATTTCATTGTTAATCGCAAAAGCGGGAAAACCATATGCAATTGGCGAGGATTTAATCTTACCGGCAGTCGAAAAAGTAATAAAAACTGTTCTTTAAAATAAGACACCGTCAGATATCATCAGAAAAATTCCTCTGACTAATAATTCAGTGCAAAGAAGAATAGATGAAATGGCTAAAGATGTTGAAATATCATTATGCGATTACTTAGAGACTTGCAAATTTTCCATTCAACTCGATGGATCAACTCTACCATATAACCAAGCACTACTTTTATCATACGTTTTATTCATAAAAGAAAAAAAAAATGCCAAGACTTATTATTTGCTAAAAATTTGCAAACTGATTCAAAGGGACAATCGATATTTAATACCATGAACAAGTTTTCTCAAGAGAAAGAAATTCCTATTCGTAATATTTTGTCAGCTGGTACTGATGGTGCTCCAGCAATGACGGAGCGTCATAAGAGTTTCATAGCGCATTTGAAATAAACTGTACCAAATATACTCGCTGTACGTTGTATTATTCATCGTCATCATTTGGTTGCAAAAAATCTGAATGAACGCCTGCATATGTCGCTTGATTACGTTCTTAGAGCAGCCAATAAGATTAGAAGCAATTCATTGCATTACAGACTATTTGGCCAACTTTGTAGTGAAAAATGATGAAGATTACAATCTCCTACTGCTACACACAGAAGTTCATTGGCTCTCAAGAGATATTTGTCTGAATAATTTTTTTCAATCTATTTGACATCTGGACTTCCTTGAAAACAGACTAAAAACTGCGCCAAAACTTGATTACATCCAAAAATGACATTACTTATTTGACAGATCTGTTTAAAATATTTAATGAAGTCAATTTACAATTACAAGGTAATGAGTTATGGCTTCAAAAATGAGTACCAGCTCTCTATCCTGGATTGTGGGCAAGAGTACAGAAATTTTTAATTGCTTTTGCTTCATCGCATTTGGCTGACCGTGGGTTCAGTGCAGTAACTAATTTACTGCCTAAGTAAAGGAACAGACTGTACATCACCGAACGTGGCAATTTGCGACTGATGTTAACGAAATTGGAACCCGACATTAACAAATTGTTAAAACTCCACCAGCCTCAACCATCTCATTAATTTTGTATTTCTTATTGATTTTGTGTAAATTTTTAATAAACGATTTTTTACTACATTTGATGGTCGTTTTAATTAATTTCGACTTTGTGATTCTTAATAGATAAATAGAGAGATAAAATAGGTATAGATAATATGCAACAATATTTTAATATTTGGTATAATTAACTATTATGGAAATTTTTTTCTTGTAAAGGGGGCGGTGGTCCAGAAAAAGTCGGGAACCTCTGCTCTAAACCATGAGGCCTCTTTAATGTTGCCTAGAATGAACATATTATTTGCTCAACCTAAATCTGTTAACAAATAAAACCAAACGCTTCCTACAAAAAAATTGATTAAGTCTTCCTGGACTTCTTACCATAGGTACAGCTTTGGTACCACCTACCCTTATACGAAGCTTTATGGTCAAAATGTTACATACGAATTTCTCGTGTAATATATATTATGGACGAAATTATTTTATTTACTCATGACTCTTATCTACTGTCCTACATCCTTCGTTACGGATCGAAATTTTTTCAAATTTAGTAGATGGATGGGATATCCGATTGTTGAACGGTATTATATAGCCGATAGAGACCCCTGGTATTTTAATTTAAGCCTACCACGCGTCAACGGGATTAGTCGGATACATCGGTGCCAGTTTTCTTGAGATTAGATACCTCAGTTATAAACTTTTGTAATTAAGGACAAACACCATTTTACAATACTGTAAACAAAACAACGCAGGGAAGATGTTTATAGCAACCAGAATTTGGCGGGATTAACAATACGAATCAACATAGACAATTAACCCAGCCAAATTCTCGCACTCTTTCGTTTACCGTGTTGTAAAATGGCATATTTTTCTTAATTACAAACGCACATAGCTCTATTTGAGTACTTGCGGATATTTTCATTATTTAAAGGTTTTTTTGGGGTAACCTAAACAGTAAGTTCACCTAAAATCTAATGAGTTTGCATAGATTTCTTCGCCCTGTTGCACGATTTGAACACCGTCCTTCTCCAACTTTAGCGAAAACCCAACCTTTGTAATTCTTCAACACATTTTACTAATTTTACACTCTCGAAAATGTCAACTGAAAAGAGGCGTTTAAAATCGCTTATTCTACAGACCACTGGCTTTACTAACTTAGAACTCTCTCTTGAGATTTATTGACTTAAATTATTCTTGCAAAGGTTAATAGCTTTAATTTTTCTTTTTGTTTTTCAGGACTTCAAACCAGTGCCGTATCCAAAAAATCAGTATGGAAAGTTCTATAGCGGTGATTCCTATATTATCTTAAATGTAAGTAAATTTTAATCAAGCTTCTTATATGTCGATCTATGTACCAAGACGGTTAGATCAATTTTACACACTCTTGTGTTCCAAGATTTAATTCTTTGCTTATTTTATTCTGAAATATTGGCAAACATATGATAAATAATTTTATTTTAAATATAACAACACAAAATATATAACAATATTTACTATAGTTAAAATTAAATGATACATGATATGCTTTTTCCAATAATTATCCACAATTACGATAGAGTTTAATTCTTTCCATTTTGGTCATTCCGTGTATTAAATAGAATGATAAAAACTATCAATGAAAAAGAAAATGCTGCCTACATTATGTCAAGTAAGAACGTGTAATTTGATAGATGCGATTCTAGCAAGTCAACAAAAAAACGGTAGAGGGAACCTTTGTCTACGACGCATTTTAGTAAAAATATCGCCGACACATTCCGCGGCCGCTAAGTATATTAAAAAGTCGGTGTCGTTTGTGAAGAAGTGGGTAAATCATTTTAACAAGATGAAAAATGTCTTGCCAAAACGTGACTCGGTAGGCAAAGTCACTTCGAAAGTCGAGAAACGAATCCCATCAAATCCCAATCATGACCATTCGAAGACAACTTCGTGCTCATGATCTCAAATTTCAAAGCACGTTGAAGAAACCTTTGCTGGGCAAAAATTACGTCGTGAAGTAGCTCGCTTGAGCTCACGATAAGATACTAGAGTGACTCTTACAATCGCCAACCCTATTGAAAGCGTTTGACAAAGTTCAAAGGAAATACTCTGAGGACTTTGACTCAGTTGTCTCGCAAGATCCGAAAAATTTGTAGATCATTGCAAAAAATCTCGTAGACAGCATACCTCGAAGATGCCAGGCGATTATTGATGCAGGAGGCAATTGGACAACTTACTAAGGTAATTGCGTCGTTGTTAGCATACCAAAGACTTTAGTGATGGCAAAAAATGTTCCCGAAACACATTTTTCAAGAATACGAGCCATCACGTTCTTACTTGACAGACTGTACGCATTTACACCGCCTCTCCTTGAGAGGCGACTATACAAGAAGCTATAGCGTGATGCCACTTTTTTATTTATATTTAATTTTTCAACCATTACACTGGTAAACAAAATTGTAACTTTGTCATACCATATGGACTTTTATGATATTTTTTACTTTAATAGGTGGTTGACAGTAAAAACAAACATTAAAAAAAATCTGTTAGCCAAAATATTCTCTTAAGAAATTTAAAATATTTCAAAAAACAATGACCTCCTAAACCAAAAATGTAAAAAAGTTTTATTATGAAGTTACGATCTAAGATTTTCTAGCAAATTTAGATCCTGGTTGGTCCCATTTGATTGTCCAGCAGTAATCTGCCAACATATTTGGGTTCCATTTGCCCTGGTAACGTTTTTCCACCTTAGAAATGTCCTGATGGAACCTTTCTCCGTACTTATCGCTCACAGCCCCCAAATTCTGAGGAAAAAATCCAGGTGTGAGTTATTAAAAGATTCTCATGCTGGTTTTTCTAAATCGCTCAATTTTTCTTCGAATACCGGATCTTTTATTAACTCCCTGATTTGAGGTCCTACGAAAGTACCCTCTTTTATCTTTGCATCACTTATTTTGGGGAATTTTTCTGTTAGATACAAAAATCCACTTCCATTGCGATCCATTGCCTTTACAAAATTTTTAATCAGGCCTAATTTGATATGCAATGTTGGAAGAAGTACTTCAGATGGCTCTACAAGGGGTAAATACTTCAAATTTTTTTGTCCAGGAATTAAGGATGCACGCGTCGGCCATATTTTTTTATGATAGTGGTTTGTTCTGTCTCGACTGTCCCATTTACATAAAAAGCAGCAGAATTTAGTATAACCCAGCTGAAGTCTGAGTAATGGAGCAACAACTTTTTAAATCGCCACCGATTTTGAAAGAATATGTACTGTACTTGATTTTTTCAAGTAATACCATCATGTTTTCATAAGTTTCTTTCACATTAGCAGCATGGGCCAGAGGTACAGAAGGAAGTATATTTCCGTTATGCAGTAACACTGCTTTTAGACTTGTTTTAGAAGAGTCAATGAATAAATGCCAGTGGGAGGGATTAAAATCGATTTCCAAAATCTTCATAACCCCATTGATATCATTACAATACACCAAGTCTTGAGAAAAGTATGATCTGAAGTGTTGATCACGATTTCGAAAATAGCTGATTTTAGTTTCATCCTTTTAATCGAGATCCTAATAGTTCTGACTGCTTTTTTGTCAAATTTAAATCGCGAATTAAATCGATTAGGTCTCCTTGAGTTATCAAGTGTGGCTTGGTTAGAATTTCTTCAAACTCAGAGTCATCATCCTCATCAACAAATTGGCTTGAAGTATAGGATTGTGTATCGTCAATCTCAACGGACGCAGATTCAACTGGTATAGACAAATTTTCACTATGAGGAACTAGTCTCATAGCAAAAGGGAAATTAGGGTAAATAACTGTGTGTTTTTTCTTGAAATTTATACCATTTACATCAGTAAGACAAAAATAGCGGTCCGAAATGTGATCTCTTGGTTCGGTCCAAATCATGGGTACAGCAAAAGGCATATGATGGGGCCCTTTCTTCCAATCGGTTAAATTCTTCACACACGTTATTCAACAAATATGAGGGGCCCAGGATTTGTCTTGATGGGCGAAACCAAAATACCGGTGATAACTCTCCAAGACTAGTTTTGTGAAATTTCGTCTTTGTTTTTTGAAAGTCAGTTCACCACAAACATAACAAAAACAGTTAGGATCGTTACTACACTTTCTCGACATGTTAACGCAGTTAATAAATCACAATATTTTGATGAAATCACAGACAAATAGTTTTATGACTCTTTCTTCGCGAACGTTGTTTTGCTTTTATTGCCGTAGTACTAGTTATAAGTATTACCGTATCACAAAAAAACTGAGGCTAATTGAAACAAAACAACTGCAGTTTAATAATTAGGGTACTTAGCTAAAACAGTATTAGCTAGCAAAATTCGTGTGGCATGACTAGTGTTGACCAGTGTTATCAATATTACATGAAAAGAAATAGCCATTTATAGAATATATTATTATTCATATTTAACCGACAAGCCGATGAATCTATGTTAATTTTGTAATTATATTTAGAATATTTTTATATATGTATACTATTACCACCTTTAAGGTTGCTCAATTTAAATTGGGTTTGTTAGCTGAAATGCGATTTTCAAGAATTGATTGGTCCGTTACTTTGTGACAATACATTTCAACAATAAAATTACTTAATTACTTTGTTAATTGATACTGAATATATTTTTGTAAATCTTTACAAAAATATGTTTAGTGTCAGTTAACAAAGTAATTAAGTAATTTTATTGGGATTTTCAGTTCTTAGTAGCAACAATTTGTTGAACTTTATTTATAAAAAAAAAAACAATTTTTTATCTCATTTTTTCTTGGTTTTTAGACAGTAGAAAACAAGAGAGGTGAGAAATCATGGGATATTCATTTCTGGCTTGGATCAGAAACTAGTCAGGTGAGCATGTCCTTTTAAAAAATAGTCATTTTTAAGTTTATTAATTGGAAAATTGTAGAATTCTACACAATTGATCCGTAAATTTTGTCAATCGCGCTCTGCAGTAGAAACTTTTACCTACAAACCCATGGTCCCACTGCCACCTTGCATACATAGGCAACATACACTATTGAGCTCAGTTTTTCTTTTGTCGCCGAGAAGTGGAGCAAGTAAGGAGATCATGTTGCAGTCTCAGTATTATTTAAGTAGGAAAATATGCGCGGAAGATTTTTTGAGTCTTAATATAGTTGCTTTTTAGCAAGAGATTCGTGTGTAGTACTATTGCAATGTACAAAGCATGTTGTTGATGAGACATGACAAGACAGTCGTCGCTATTCCCGAACAAAAGAACTTATCAAAACCGTGCGTTTTTATATCACCAGCAATACCAGAAGTGATAGCAGGTGAAATGAATAACATTCCCTTCCCTGCATACGAATTTTTAAAGCAAATTTAGGTATTCAGAAGTTACTATTCAAAAAATAAAGGAAAAATAAGGAAGGGTAACACAATAGGATGCGGACTAAAAAATGTATATTCCATCTTTGGTCAAAGCTGCAAATTGTGTTTCCGGTAGCCGGAAAGTTTCTACAAGTTCGTTGCATTTTTTAGTTTTTACGATTTTCTTATTCCGAAAAATAAATAAAAGAAATTATGCAGTGGACCAAAAATTATTCAGGATGGGTGCTCCTGGTATACAGTAATGATGGCCTATTTTATTTTCATGTAAAATTTTGGTCTATACAGTTTCGATAGGGCCGAGATTTAATTCGGTATGATAGGTAAGGGAACGTACTGGGGATACCATCAAAATATGTTGAGGATTTGTTCAGGTAATCTGAAGGAAGAGTTTCACAGTTGAATGTTTTGGCAGTTACAACGTCCGGCGCACTTGCCTAGCATGTTCGCGAGGAGGTAAGGATGGGGAAGGGACTGAGAGTTATTGGGTGGGAATTGGGGTTTAGAACATCACTTCTCCGATAATGGGAGCTGGAGCGAGATCAAGGCTTGCATCGGTAGGGTCCCACCCCTGAGGCAGGCTAATCCATGCCAGAATCACATACGAGTGTCTACCTGCTGACTTAGGGGAGGAAGAAAGCGCTTATGGGACGATAACTTTCCACTGTTAATGAGTTGAAAATCGCTGTAGCGACAGTTTTTGAGACACAAATAAAAAAAAAATTGGATGAAATGAAACAACTCGAAAAAAGCCAGACTAAATATATTAGTACAGGCGATAGTTATGTGTAAAAATAACATTTATAAGCTTTGCAAGTTTGTCTTCATAGACGGGTAAATAACTTAAATAACTGGCCAAGTGCAAGTCGGACTTGCGCAACTGGTGATCCGTACCTTGCTTGCTTTTGATGACCTCGCAAAACGCACCCCAAATAAACTAACCTGAATTAAGTTTGTCTGTTTTAACCTTGAAATTTTTGTTTTTTTATATACCAGATAAATTATTAAAGGTGACAATTTTCATTCAATTCACACCCTGTGAAGAATATTCCAGAATTTTTTCAAAATTTTTTGATCAGTACTTTTCGAGATAAGGGAGGGGACAGCGATTTTTAACAATTTTTTAAAAATAATACAAAGAAAAGGATGCGCAAGTATTACAATATATGTATTTTTGAACTCGTGTTTTCACAAGCTTTCATTTGACATCCCACTCGTTGACCTGGTAAAAAAAATTCACTTACGATTTCACCCCCATAACTAACCCTTTAAATCAAAATTTAACTTTGAAAACTACACGGCTCTGATGGGACCATCAATTCCTATATTAGTGACATATTTCATGTCAAATAGTCTGGAGAAAATCGGGTGTGACTGACAGACGGACACACAAGCAGATGGACACCGAAGTGATCTTATAAGTGTTCCGTATGGAACACTAAAAAAGCGTTATCGTACATCTACATTTATTATATCCTGTTAATTCTACCAATAAACGAAAACTTATAAAAGTACTAATCACGTATGTAATAATTGATGTAAACTTATTTACCAAACCTAACCACCTAACATCCGGCTTTTGTTTCAAAATAAAACTATTTAATTTCGAATTATTTATATCTATTTTATTTTATTATCGAAGCATGACAAGGATAAAAATAGAAACAATTACAAACGCGCCCTTTTCATGATGTTTTCCAATAAAAAGTCAATCAGTCAACGTAATTAAAATAGCGAAAATGAGTTAAGGAAAAATCAATCGATGGACGAGTTTCAATTTTCAATTTTTTAATTCAAACCGAGTAATTATTTCAAAACTTCGAGCGGTGAAATTTTTTATTTTCATTTGTATATTTTAATCTAGGACATCCAAATAAATAGCGAGATGATGCCATAATAATTGTTCTAGCTGAGAATACTTGGGGTGGTTTTCCGTTGCCTTCCCCAAAGTAGTCAAAAATTAGAGACCCCTAGCCCTCAAATACTCTAATAGCATCAGGGTCGGAAAAGAACAAGAGTTAATTATTCAAGGGAGATCGATAGAAAAGAATATGGTTAAGTAAGAGTACCTCACCCAAGACAAGTCGAAGCAAAGTGAATGTACGGCTTGGGCTGGCCTCACCCATACTCACAAGATTTGAGCTCCTGAGGGAATATATATATATATATATATATATATATATATATATATATATATATATATATATATATATATATATTCTTAGAAGGCCGAAGGTTGGCAACAATCTTAGGGAATGCGTAACAGTTCTGGGCAACTCGGAACAGGCTTCCAAAACTGCCAAATCTCTGACATTTTTCAACCAGGAATGTCTCTTCTTACCTATGGCCCGTCTGTCTTCAATCTTTCCTTCCATTACGAGTTTCAAGATCTCATACGTATTAGTACACATTATATGTCCCAGAAATGCGCAGTCCATTGTATCCTCAAGAGTCTGCGAAATATCCACATCTCCAGGACCTCAGTTCTGTTCATGGTACTGACCTTGAGATTCCACACCTTGCAACTATACAGTAAAACTAAATGCACGTAGGATTTCACACAGCGATAGAGAAGGCATAAGCCCAGGGTGAAAAATGATCTCATTAGATTAAACGCGGCTCTTGCTTATTCAATTCTGGTTCCAATCTCCACTTCAGGATCCAAGCCGCGGCCTATCCACGTCCTCAGATATTTCTATGATGGTAGGAAGAGAATTATAGGTCTGAACCTATAATCTTAAAAATTTTCATAATATTCAACTAATTTTAACAAAATAAATTATAATTTTTACAAACTTAGCGGAAGACGTTTTCTCCACACCATTCATTTCAAATCGTTAAAAATATTTGTCTTTTTACACAACAATACGACAAATTTTTCCCAATCACTCTGTATGATATGAAAAGAGGAAACAAAATACTTTCGGAATGTAGAACTTGTCGAGGACATATTTTATTACTTAATTATCCTTGCTTGTGGTCCAAGATCCGTTACCCGAAGAAAATAAAACTTTCCTTATTACAATCAGTGCCAAAAAAAATCAACACCATTTTACGATTGCGAGATAATAAAACTTATTTTAGGGTACTTGTTTATCTGATGAAACAGAATTTATTACCCTAACAATCAGCCTACATGTTATCTGCTTAGTTTGGTTAGTGTTCTACAAACAGTGTACCGTAATATATACGTGTAAAAGCTATTTAATTAAGTCAAGAAAAACTATTTTTGGAAAGAAGAAACATAAACTTGAAAGTACAATGCGCAGAATTCTAGAAATTGACCTAAGTATACTTTGATTTCTTTGGTTTTAATTTTAATTTTCACTCCTAAACACGCATTTCTTCTGAAGTTCACCCGGCAGTAGTTCGATTCAATGATATACATCACTCGAAACGTGAAAAAAACAAATCTCGAAGGTTGAGTTTTGAAAGCGACTCCTAAGGAGCATCCCTTGATCCAAATATTGAATACCATTTTAAAGCTTCATCTGTCATATGAACAAACTGGTTAAAGTAGACGTGTTTGAGTACTTTTCAAAAATGTGCAGTAATAAAATTCTTTGTTCTGGAAGGTTTATCGGCAATTGAAATTCATACAAAGTTAATGGAAGTGTTAAAGGAGTACTTTTTTCCAACTGTTCCTAGATGGACTCTAGAGTTTAAATGTGGTCGTACAAGTGTTAATAATGATCCATGTTCAGGACATCCAAAAACTCCAACAACTGAAGAAACAGTTACGCAAATACAAAATATCGTAATGAAAGACCGTCGATTAACCGTGGATGATTTAGCTGAGGCTATAGGCATCTCACGTGGATCAGTACATGAGATCTTAACTAATGTTTTGGACATAAGAAAGCTATTCATAAGATGAGTGCCGCATTTGCTAACATCAGAATAAAAAGGCACTCGAGAAAAACTTTCTAAATAACATTTGGCTCGTTTCACCAAGAATAAAACTGATTTTGTGCGTCCATTTGTAACTATGGATGCGACTTGGGTTTACCAGTATGATCCTGAACTGCGACAACAAATCGCACAATGGACTGAGCTCGGTTGTTTAGCTCCAAAGCAGCCAAAGTGGTCAAAGTTGTCCAAAAAAATTATGGCATCAGTTTTCTAAGATGCAAAAGGAATTTTGTTAATTCATTACCGCAAGCTTTTGAACCAACTGGAAAAGAAAATTCGTGAGAAAAAGCCCGGTCTGCAGAAGAAAAAATCATCTTTTATCATGACAATACACTTGCTCACAGAGGTGCTTAGGCATCGGCAGATTAAAGTACGAGTTGTTGGAACATCCACCCTATTCGCCAGATCTGGCTCCGTTTGACTTCCATCTATTCCTAAACCTCAAAAAATTTCTACATGAGAAGCGTTTTTCAACAAATGATGAGGTAATAGCATCCGTAGATGGGTCTTTTAAATATCTTCCGAAAAACCACTTCAGAGTAAATCAGTAAATCAATTGGAAATTCGCTGGAAAAAATATATTGAGCTTAAGAGAGATTATACTGAATAATAAATGTATTTCGACTCATTACTTCTTCTTGTTTCATTTCCGCTTTCAAAACTTATTGGCTGACCCTTACAACACGATACTGTTCTTGGAGGAAGGGAAAAAAATTAATGAATCTAGATGGTATAGCTTAATGCCTAGACAATTCTAAAATAATTATATTATTGTACAACTTTATGTTTCGGTTAAATTACTGAATTCTTTTTCCAGCTCATAAATTAAACAATTCACTAATTAACAACGTCATTAGCACTAGTAAATATTTATTTAAAGTTTATGAAATTTTAATCGAAAACACATTACACAAATATTAATGAAAAACGTGATTTCTACATGACTAAGTCTAAATTATTCAAGTCAGTAACTACGTATTTAGTTTTTTTTCAGTCCTTTCCCATTTTTTGATAGATCCGTTTATTATCCGCATAATACCTATTCTAGTCACGAATATTCTTCTACATAATATTACATTTTTATCTTGAATTATTAAAAAAGGATTTTTAAAATGTATGGTAAATAACAAGGGCATAATGAAGACCTTACATTTTTACCCAAAGTGATTAACTATTAAAATCAAAATCTTCCTTTGTCCTTACCGTAAAAATAATTTGGTCCTGAGTTTGAATCTTAACGAATGTAAAAAAATAATTAGTGAATCCGTTTGAAAACCAGGGTTTTCTTCTCGACTTATTCTATACTAATATAATAAAGAAGTTTGTATGTTTGTTTGTTTGTTTGTCGGAGGTAATCTCTGAAACTACCAATCCAAATTTAAAAAAAAAACTTTTACCGCTTTATAGCCTGGACTTTCGGGATGGACATAGGTTATATTTTCGGGAGGTAGAGCTGACGCAGTGGGGAACTATTTGCTGGTGACCGTGGCAGAAAACGGCGTGGCGCACCAGCAAATACGCTGGCGAGGTTAATTTAACAACAGTTATATCATATTTTTGACGATGAAAAGGTTTGTTGTTTTGTTATTCGTAGTTTCAAGATTGTAGTGTGAGATTCACTTAATTTAGTTTTAAGTTATCTGCTATTTAGTAAGGGTGTTCCGAAATATCTACGAAAAATTGGGTGCTATTATTGCATTTCCTTTCACAATTATTAGGTAGGAAATTTCAGTTTCAGGTGTATGATGCATATATTTAATTTTTATATTTTGTTTTATTATTTTTATTTATCCCCTTATGGGATCACTTCGGCGTCTATCCGTCTGTCACACCCGATTTTCTCCGAACATTTTTGACATAAAAAGCTGAAATTTACCACAAATATGGGAATTGGCTCAATTAGAGCCGTGTAGTTGTGAAAGTTAAATTTTGACTTAAGGTGTTAGTTTGTTTTCGGGGGTGAAATCGGAAGCGAAAAAGAATTAGTAGGTCATCGAGTGGGGTGTGAAATGAAAGTTCAAAAATATAGAGTCCTTATTATGACAATGAGGGATCGACCGTCCAAAAGGGGTATGCTAAAAATAATTTTTTATGAGGGTAATTTACCCTCATTTTTGGATGACATTAGATAGATACATAGTATGAAACAAAGTCCCCTGCCGCATCTGTCTGTCTATTTGTCCGTCTGCCTGCCCATCGGTGCACGATTATCTCAATAACTAGTGAACGGATTTTATTCCGGGTTTCACTAAGGGATAGAGTGTTTCACAAGAAAAGTTTAGGTGTATAATTTGTGGATATTTTGTGTAAATTTGCGGACCTATGACGATGAATGTCGATGAAGTCGGAAAAAATCAATCATCGGAATATCTTCGCGGGCACTACATAAATAGTTAGAGATAAGTGAAACCAATGTATGGCAGTACTGTTCGCCTTAAATAGTCCTACAAAAAGGTCCGCGACAGCATATGTCTACCTACAAAAGTTAACCCAGATTATCGAAGTAAAATCATTAAAAATAGAAGGAAAATATAAATCCGTATCAAATTAAATACGTTCGTTGCTTTGGGCAAGATAAAAAACTATCTTTAAATTATAACATTTGGATGAATAGTTTAGATTTTACAAGAGTTTCTGAACTCGCTGCATAATTAAGGCCAAAATTATGCAACCGCACTAGATTAAAAATAAAGGCCCTTAAAAATTACTTAATTGAATGCCCAATTCTGACAGGCTGTGAAGCTAACCTACCGGCTTACCATTTCAATTTAAACCGCTCCAGTTTCCTATAAAAACTGTGTTACTCGATGGCTATCAATAAAGCTCATGGACAAACATTAAACGTAGCTGGTTTCGACCTTAGCATGGCCAATTATACGTGGCCCTGTCACGTGTAACATCCAAACATAATCTGTTTGTTCTAGCACCAGGGGAAGAGAGGTTATAACGAAGAGTTACACAGTAACGTAACAACTCCCGTGCGCAGCTGGGACAGGTCGCTAGTCTTTAATAATCTATTCAAATTAAACTGATATTTTTCATGTAAGAATTTCAAATAGCTAGTAATTTATTTATAAGGGGTTGTCCAAAAGATTTTTTTTAATAAAACACAAAATAATTGGAATATTTTCTTTCTAGAAATTGGGTAATTTCGACCAAAAAGCTTGTCTGTGTTTCAAATGATTTTTTTATTTAAATTCTTGTGTCAAAACCACCGAAGACATTGTAAACCAGCAAACGCAATAAAAGCTCCAGAATTATCAATTTTTCATATCCTTTTATAACGATAAAAATTGTAATTATAATTTTTTCCCACAGGATGAAGCTGGAGCTGCTGCCATCTTATCAGTCCAACTAGACGATCAACTAGGTGGCGATCCGGTTCAACATCGTGAAAAACAAGATCACGAATCACAACTATTTCTGTCATACTACAAATCTGGTGTACGTTATCTACCAGGTGGTGTTGCTTCAGGCTTCCGCCATATTGATCCTGAACAGTTTGAAACCAGATTGTTCCAGGTTAAAGGATCAAGAAACATTAGAGTTAAAGAGGTAGGGTCTAGTTTTTTTTCTTATAAGCGTGCAGAAAAATTGTCGGAAAATGATATTTTGCCAAGCGAATAAGCAAGTTCTAGGATGACGTCATAGACGGAGCTTTTATTTTCAGTATTTTTTAAACTACGGAAGTGGACTGAGAATGTCCTGCAAATTTTTCTCGTTTTCGGCCAAAACCACCATCCATGAATTTGGTAAAAAATACATTTAATTCATTAATTATTGTTTATGTTATAATCGCTTACAAATTTACAAATATAAACTTTAATTTTCAGGTCGATCCTAACTTTGCTTCCTTGAATAAGGGCGATTGTTTCATCTTAGATGTTGGAAGAAACATCTACGTTTATGTCGGATCTAAAGCAAGAAGAATCGAAAAATTGAAAGCTACTGCTGCTGCAAATCAAATAAGAGATCAAGATCATGCTGGAAAAGCTAAAGTTACCATTGTTGGTAAGAAAAATTATAATAATAATAATAATAATAATGATGACTTTATTGTATAATATACAAAAGGCGAAGTTGAAGCTTGGCTTCCTATCTTAACCTATCCTAACCTAAAAATTATTATATTACTTATGTATCATATATAATTATGGGGAATACATGCACTGTTGCAGACATATTTCGGATGTATCATGTAAACATAAGAAAACAATTTATAAAAATAATGATATAATTTTGCCAATTTCATTTTTAAATTTCAAGCCTTTGAGACTTTTTAAATTATCTGGAACTTAATTATAAATGCTATAGACCTGGTAACTGAATGATCTTTGATATTGTGCTGTTCTATGCAAGGGTGGTGATATTTGTTGTTTATGCCTTAAGTCTAGGTTATGAGCATCATGTCTAAATTTAATTTTTTGATACAAGTAATTTGGGCGCATTTTACAAATTATTTTATTAAATAATACTAAACTATGAAGAAGTCTCCTTTCTTTCATGGAGCGCCACCCAACTTCTTTCATCTTTGCAGTCACACCCCTATCATATTTTCTTATACCACCAATCAGCCTGACACAGTAATTCTGAATGCGCTGAATACGCCGAGCAACCCATTCCAGGAGACAGGGACCATACACTGTATCACAAAATGTGAAATGGGACAAAACTAAGCTATCGCATAATAGTTTTTTCAAATTTACACTTAATAAATGACGCTGGCTATATATAAGTTTATGATTAGTAAACGCCTTTTTTATGCAATTATTTATATATGCTGTGAATCTCAACTCTATATCCATTATCAAACCCAAGTTCCTAGCATTATCCAAGTTTTCTAGCCGCTCAGTACCTACAATAATGTTTAAATGGTTAGAATATTGCTTTCTCCAAGCGGTACGTCCAAACAATAGCAACTGACATTTTTTTGGGTTTAGTACCAAACAGTGTTTTTCGGAGGCACTCACCAAAAGTGCAAGATCCTCGTTAATTTTATTATTACCCTCAATAATTTGTTCAGGCTTGAAAGACAAGTAGATTTGTGAGTCGTCAGCGTAAAGATGTAAATCTGAATATTTAAGATAGGTACAAAGCTGAGATGTATATAGAGTGAAAAACAGAGGCCCTAAGATAGACCCCTGTGGAACACCATTACAGATTTTTATTGGCTTGGACTCTTGTCCATTTAGTTTTACACACTGCAGTCTTCCTGCAAGATAACTCTCAATCATAAGACAAGCCTCACCACTAAACCCAAGATATCTTAGTATAGCAATAAGCAGATGATGATCTAGTCTGTCAAATGCTTTGGAGAAGTCCAGCAGAACAATCACAGTAAGCTCACCACGATCGGTAACCTCGAAGATGTCATCGGTCACTTTTAGAAGAGCAGTGGTACAGCTATGATCTTTGCGAAATCCTGACTGTGTTGATGGTAACAAGTAATGGGTTTCGATGTATCTACGTATTTGAGCATCTCTTTCTAGGATCTTTGACATAGTTGGTAAGATGCTTATGGGTCGCAGGTCTTTTAGTTCTCTTGGGTTGGAAGATTTTGGAATCGGGAGTAAAAACGAGCTTTTCCACCAATCAGGAAACGTTTTGGTTTCTATACAACTGTTGACCAGATGCAAAACAATGGGTACAATATATGGACAGCAATTCCATATCATTTTAATTCCAATGTCGTCAGTACCAATGGCCTCCGATTTTATGGAACTCATTGCCCTTTCAATGTCGTCCATGCTTGCCAAAGTAAAATTAAAATCACCAGCGTCTTTTTTTTTATTTTGCAAATAAAAATTTAACGTGGCTGCATCTGGATTTTTTGAAGTAGCCGCGTCAATGAAGTACCGGCTAATCTTTTCAACATCGTTTAATGTGGCCGGAATTGTGTTTTTAAGTTTAGAGTAAATGTTTAGATCTCGCAAGACTTTCCAATTGTTTTTTGAGTTTTTAGGTGTTAAGTTGTTAGTAAGGTACTGTTTTTTAGCATTTTCCACTGCAATTGTCACCTGGTTTCGAATTAGTTTGTATGTGTCCCAGTTAGTATGAGTTTTATTTTTTTTTATACTTATGTAGGGCTTTATTTCGTATGCACATAGCATCTTTTATTTCCTGGGTAAGCCAGGGTGCTTTTCTTTTAGTAATACGAGCTGTTTGTATTGGTGCATGTAAATCAAAAAGTGTAAGATAAGTATTAAATAATTTCAGTTTTACATTGATGTCACGAGTGTAGAATATGTTACGGAACGGAACTGACAAAAGATCGTTGTGAAAGGGTTGTTTATTAAAATTGCGAAAGTTCCTGTAGTTTAAGAAGAAAGGTTTTTGTTTAAATATTTGAAGTTTTAGTTCACATTTAATTAGTAAGTGATCGGAAATGTTAAGGGTAGGATCCACTACAGCACTCACCTGAAACTCATCGTTTGAACATAAGATAAAATCAATTAGAGTTGCATTGGTTTGACAATATCTAGTAGGCTCATTAAAAATTTGTTTTAGACCGTATCACGTTTAAATCGAGGGTTGATTGTATCGATCATTATTTTTCGACGATATTGTGCTAAGACTTTCTCCAATAAGTATCTATAGCCATTCTAGCAAAACTCTATTCACCAATAGAAACTACGCTTTTACCCTGACTATAGCATCGGATCTATCACAATAACCATCATATCCACAAATCATTTGTCATTTAGTTTAGATACATCTCAATTTTCTAACAAACTAACATTATCACTTCATTGGATGTTTATTGTTGCACCAAATTAATAAATATGAATCTTTTTTAGATGAATTCAGTCCAGAATCAGACTTTGAGACGTTCTTCGAAGCTCTTGGTGGTGGTTCTCGCGATGCTGTCCCAGATGAAACTGTAGGAGGTGATGATGCTCAGTTTGAAACAGCTGAGGAACGTGCAGCAGCCTTATACCGTATAACTGACGCTTCAGGTAAGGATTTACTTCATTGATCACGTGATCTTGTACACCTGATTCGGCTATACCGCGCTTAGAGTCAGAGAATTTTGGAGTAGAAATTTGAAAAAATATATATATTTATTTCGTTTCGTAAATGCTTAAATACTTTTAATCTGTCAAGGTTGGAGTTATAGTTAAGTAAATCAATAAAATAAAAATGAAATTAATAGTGTATCAGAAAGTATTAACAATAATGACAGCTTAGGGTAGTCAATAAAAAATTATATGGTTGGCATCGATGACTTTACAAAATTTTTATAATACTTTATTGATCTTATAAAAAAAGTTGGCACAATAGAGAAAAATGTTTATAATGCATATAAAAAAAAATATAAATATATTCTCATTTTTCGCCTTCATGGTCACTGTTATCTGCTTCTTCGTCATCTGTTGATTCGTCACTCGAAAATATTTCTTCATCTTCATAACTAATCGGTTCCTCATCTGAAAAAAAAAATTCCATTACATTGTGACAAACGATGTGATAAAAAAAATATTTCCAAAATACAGACCTGTATTGTTAAAAGTACTGTCTTGATAAGTTTTGCTAGTTTTGATAGCCTCGAAAACTGTTTGTGGCATACAATCACCTTCAAACCAATTAAACTCATATTTGTCATCTTTTATTGTCCAACCATTTCCCCCTGGTATCAAAATTGTCGGAATATGCAGATAAGCATTTCGCTAAATACTAGTAATGTATTGCGTTCGCAAAAGATGCTGATGTAATTCAGATTTACACGATGGTAAATTCGACGCATCATATTTCAGCAGAGTTTTTTGGAATGGTTCATCTGTACTCTTAGATTTGTAAGTGGAACAAAACTTTTGAAATCGTGCATTATTGACATCCGTAATGGTCTTATAGCCATATAATTCACAGACGAATTTTTCAAGTACTGCGAAATGGCACGGACATTGTGATTTAGGTTTTTGAATATTTAAATTACTAGTAAATTTGAAATATCATTATACAATAAATTAAATTTTATACAGTACCTGATGAAGATGGAGATTCTGTAGAAATTGTTGATAAATTCTTCTTGTATTGTTGCTTTAGACTGGTAAAATTCGAATAACATTGGCGATGATAACCTTTTGTGGGAGACACATTTAGTGGTATAACGATAGTACTGTATTTTAAATCATCATCTTGGCGAATTTTTAACACAGTTTGACATTTTTCTAAAGTTGTTTCGGAAAACTCATTAACCTTCCCAGCATTTTTATTTTACAGATCACACAAGAAACATTTTCAATTTTGATCGGATGATTTATTTTTATTATAAAATACTATAGATTCGAAATAATGCATTGCATATTAATAATTATGCAAAATTAATAACAAACTGAACAAAAATATTATAAAACGTGGTCACAATAACAAAGCACATAGTATAACCGGTTCAGCTGTACAAGATCACGTGATCAATAGCCAGTGAGAGCGCAGAGAGCGACCACCGACCACACTGGTGATCGTTGCTCCCACTCGTATTTATTACTGCCCGTAGCATATCTCTCTCTCTCTCTAGTCCACGCAACATTTATTTTGATGTTTGCCAATTGTTAAACCCCGACAAAGGTGTCTGAGGACAGATGGCGTTGATAAGGCAAGTTAGTATTACCATCGTGTGCTGTCATCTGACAGATGACACCAAAAAAAAATTGACACTGATTACTAGGTTCGTTTGCATTTGGCAGCCATTTCAGTAAGTAGTATTTGTCGCTAAGATGGAAAAAGTGCAGTATCGTTCAGTGATTTGCTTTTTGCTTTTGGATGGCAAAACGTGTGAGGAGATAAAAGCCAAATTGGATGCGGTTTATGAGAACCCTTCGCCATCAATAACAACAGTCAGATATTGGTTCAACGATTTTGTCAACGGCAAGCCTTGGTTTCACCGAAAATGCAAAGAAGCTGTTGCTTCTTGCTTACTGAGAATGGCGTAAAAATCCTAACGCCATAAATCGTAACATCTTTGTTCGTGCCCGGAAGAGATGCAAAGAAATTATCGACGAAACCCAGGAGGCACACAATCAACGAATTAGAAACAAACTCCTCGCTTGTCCCAACAATTCCAGGTTCTTTTGGTCAGTCGCTAAGGCCCTTAGCCAAAATTTCATCAAATTCATTATACCACCACTCACACGGCCAGAGAATTCTATTGCAATAACACCTGTTGAGAAAGCGAACTTATTGGCTGAACTCTGCTTCACATTCTACTGTTGATTTCCAAGGAAAAACACCACCTACTATTCCATAGTGCAGTCAAGGATGCCCGATATTGTCTTCAGACAGCGTATCATAAAACGTAACGTAACGCCAAAAAAGCTTCTGGCGCTGACGGAATACCTGCCATATTATTCAAAAACCATGCTAGGACACTAACACCAGTTTTCTGTAGACTTTTCAACCTTCCACACAGAAAACCAATATTTCCTTCCTGCTGGAAATGTGTCACAGTTCAGCCATTGCCAAATAACTACCGACCAGTCGCACTCCTTTCAATAATATCGAAAGTCATGGAAAAGGCTATTAATCAGCATCTTCTAAAATATCTTGAAGGATTCAACATTATTACCAACCATCAATATGGCTTTCGTAAACATAGATCAACAGGAGATCTTCTGGCTTAGGTAACACATGTTTGAAACAACGCAATTGAACACTTTGAAGAATCTTGAGCGGTTGCTCTTGATATATCGAAGGCATTCGACCGTGTTTGGCACGATAGATTGTTGGCTAAACTACGCTTTTCTGGTATGTCTGAAAAGTTCTGTTTATGGCTCTCATGTTTCCTCAGAGAGTGTTCTTTACGAGTGGCAGTCGACGGATTTCTTTCTTACACCTCCACTGTCAACGCCGGTGTGCCCCAGGGCTCCATATTGTCTCCTACTCTCTTTCTCATACATACTAGTAATGTATTGCGTTCGCAAAAGATGCTGATGTAATTCAGATTCACACGGTGGTAAATTCGACGCATCATATTTTAGCAGAGTTTCTTGGAATGGTTCATCTGTACTCTTAGATTTGTAAGTGGAACAAAAGCTTTGGAATCGTGCATTATTGACATCCGTAATGGTTTTATAGCCATATAATTCATATACGAATTTTTCAAGTACTGCGAAATGGCACGGACATTTTGATTTAGGTCTTTCAATATTTAAATTACTAGTAAATTTGAAATATTATTATACAATAAATTTAATTTTATACAGTACCTGATGAAGATGGAGATTCTGTAGAAATTGTTGATAAATTCGAATAACATTGGCGATGATATCCTTTTGTGGGAGACACATTTAGTGGTATAACAACAGTACTAGATTTTAAATCATCATCTTGGCGAATTTTTAACACAGTTTGACATTTTTCTAAAGTTGTTTCGGAAAAAACTTATTAACCTTCCCAGCATTTTTCTTTTTACAGATCACACAAGAAACATTTTCAATTTGGATCGGATGATTTATTTTTATTAAAAAATACTATAGATTCGAAATAATGCATTGCATATTAATAATTATACCAAATTAATAACAAACTGAACAAAATATTATAAAACGTGGTCACAATAACAAATCACATAGTATAACCGGTTCAGCTGTACAAGATCACGTGATCAATAGCCAGTGAGAGCGCAGAGAGCGACCACCGACCACACTGGTGATCGTTGCTCTCACTCGTATTTATTACTGCCCGTAACGTATCTCTCTATCTCTAGTCCACGCAACATTTATTTTGATGTTTGCCAATTGTTAAACCCCGACAAAGGTGTCTGGCTTTTTGCAAGTATTCTTAAATATATGCAATTAAAACGCTATTAAAATTTCAGCGTGAATCAGACACTTTTTTTTTATTTTTAAAAATACAACTTTGGAGTACTTTGGTTCAATGTTAACCCTTCCAAAAGTGTCTGCCTTGTTTATTTTTGTATTCTAAATTAAGTTAACATTCGAATAGTTTCTGTTGGCTTCTGAATCAAAAAGTTTTTTTGGCACAAATTTTTTCGCACATTTCCTTTATGCGCAGTACCTCCCGTACCAAAGAAGGTCAGGCAAACATTCGATTTCCTATTTATCTACCCTACAGATACCACTGTGTAAAATTTCTACCTGAATCAAACACTTCATGAAAATGGCTCATGAGCTCTCCGACTATGAGTTTTGATGGTCCGGTCCTTTCGCGAGAGATCGGAACATTTTATACCAATTCAAGAAATACGATAAAGTAGGCAGTGTTGTCATATGTAGCGTCATTTCGCGATTCTTGGGGAAACTTTGGGCTCTTAGAGATACATGTGTTTGAAGGTGGCCGCGATTACACCTGATGTAGATACTTTGATCGCAAATACCAAAAAGCGGAGAAATATAAGCAAACCTAAACTTATCTAAACTGAAAATGATTTTTTTAGGAACACTTCGTGTAGAACCAGTAGGTCAACGACCACTAGAATCGAACCTACTAGATGGAAAAGATGTGTTCATTTTGGACACCGGAAATGCTGATGTCTTCGTATGGATTGGTCGTCGTGCTTCTCCGCAAGAAAAGCGTGAAGCTATGAAGAAAGCCGACGTTTACCTCGCTGAACATAAACGGCCATCTTGGACTCATGTTGAACGTATTGCTGAGGTTAGAACATGTTTACTTAAAAATAAGAATTGCCTATTTTGTAGAATCTTTTTTTTTTCATATTTCAGAAACTATACTAGAGTTAAGGAAAGGATACACCTTACAAAAACAGCCTAGGTGTATCCTGACCTTAACTTATTATTATGACTGTTCTCGTTTTTCTTTCTCACATTTGGTCAATGTGGTTCCATGTTTGGCTGACGGGCGCAAACCAAGTCAGCACAAACGCATTACCATTGTGTATTAAGGAATGACCTGACAATGTTACATGTTTTCAAAATCACTAACTTCTGAATGTTTTTGTGTATGTTTGTGTTGAGTCCTAATTGTACTAAGTGTGGTGTGAATGTTGTTGGTGTAAGGCCTGTGGCTGATATAATGAGAGGGACAATGATGACTTTTTCTTGTTTCCATAGCCTTTTTATTTCCGTTGCAAGGTTTGTGTATTTGGAAATTTTTTCTGTGTATTTCGTTTGGATGTTTGTGTCGTTGGGGGACAGCTATGTCAATTAGATAGGTGACTTTTTCTTTTTTGCACTGAAAAGTAATATCGGGTCTATTGGCGGAGACTGTTTTATCTGTATGGATACTGATGTCCCAGTAGAGCTTGTAATCTTTATTTTCAAGTATGGATGTTGGTGTGTATTTGTAGTATGGATCTGTGTGTTCTATGAGTTTGTATGTTGTGGCTAGTGCTTGGTGAACCACTTTGGCAGCTGAATCATGCCTGGCTGTGTACTCTGTTCCGGCCAATATTTTACATCCGCTCGTTATGTGTTCGATCGTTTCTTTCTGCTGGTGGCATTTTCTACATCTATCCTCTGCAATAGTCGGATCTTTGATGATATGCTTTTGGTAGTTTCTGGTTAATATGACTTTATCCTGGATGGCTGTTTCAGGGAATAGCTGCCCATCCTGTAACCAGGTGTATGATTGTTTTTTATTTACGTGGTCTTGTTCTATGTGGTATCCGTGTTTTCCCGTGGAGTGTTTTCTCTGACCACGTTTTATCTTTTCCTGTTGTAATTGGGTGTGACTATGTGTGTCTGCTGAGTGGTCTGCTCGGGATAAGTCGAGAGGTGTATAGTTTTTGTCTGCTTTCACTGTTGCTGTGTGGAGGCTCGTTTGCTTGCTGTGAAAGAATTTCCTAAGTGCTTGTATTTGTTTTGTGTGTAATGATCTGATATCTATAATTCCTCTTCTCCTGCCTTCCTCTCGATGGTAAGTCTTTCTTTGCATGCATTGGGGTGTAATTTCCTGTATTTGGTGAATTGAGATCGTATAAGGATGTGAATATTTTCTATGTCTGTTTATGACCATTTGATGATACCAAATGAATATGAGTATAGGTATAGCGAACATGTTGATGGCTTTAGTGAGATTCTTAGAGTTGAGTTTTGTTTGCAAGAGTTCCGTCAGTCTGTTTTTGAATTCGGTTCTGAGCTCTGTTTTGATGTGAGTGTGGTTGAGTTTGGTGCTTTGTTGGAAGCCTAGATATTTGTATGTTTCTTTATCGAACATGTTATCGAGCGTTTCATTGTTGATGGTTTCTGTCTCATGGTGGCCCTTCCATTGGCCTTTGTTGATGTGGAGCACTTTGCATTTACTTATACCAAATTCCATATTGACATCTAAGGTGAATATTTCTGTGATTTTGAGGAGTTCTTTCAGCTGTGTTTGTGTGGCAGCGTAGAGTTTTATGTCGTCCATATATAGGAGGTGGTTTATTTTATGTTGATTCACTTTTTGGTGTCTGATATTGAAGCCATGCTCTGTTCTGCTTAGTATATTTGAGAGTGGATTGAGACAGAGGCAAAACCATAGAGCACTGAGCGAGTCTCCCTGAAATATACCCCGTCTGATGTACAGCTCTTCTGTTTGGATCCGTTCGGTTTGTGTTTCTAGGCGTATTTTGGTTTTCCATGTTTTCATAATTTGCGCGAGAAACTGCCTGAGGTGTTGGTTGATTTTATAGATTTCTAGGGCCCTAATTAACCAGCTGTGGGGTATGGAGTCGAAGGCTTTTTTATAGTCTATGTAACCGATGTGAAGGTTTCTGTGTTCTTTTCTGGTTTGTCCCATAATCACGCTATCTATAATCAGCTGCTCTTTGCATCCTCGACTATTTTTCCTGCATCCCTTCTGCTCTTCTGTGAGGATATTGTTGTCTGTTAGGTGTTGTTCTATTTTCTTCGAAATTGTGGCTGTGATGATCTTGTATAGGGTTGGAAGACAGGTGATAGGTCGGTAGTTTGACGGGTTTGTGGTGTCTGAGCTTTTGGGTTTAACGTATGTTATTCCTTGTGTGAGGAAAGTGGGAAATGTGTGTGGTTGTAGAATGGCTTTGTTGATTTGGTGTGTGAGTGCTTCGTGTGTGGTGGTAAACTGTTTGTACCAGAAGTTTTGTATATTGTCTATTCCAGGACATTTCCAGTTGTGTGTGTGTTTGATAGTTTCTGTAATTTCTTGTGTATTAAATGTCGTGTCTTCTTGCTCTGTCACATGTTTATGTTTGTCTTCTTCGGCTTTGATCCAGGGGGTGTTATTATTGTGTAGTTTGGGTTCTGACCAGATACTTTTCCAATAATCTGTGAGTTCTTGTTTGTTTGGTGGTTCAGTCACTGCTATCTGTTTGTTGTACATAGTTTTCCGGTAGAACTGTTTTTTTCGCTTCTTCGGAAGAGGTTGTTGGTGTCTTTCCTCTCATTTGATTCTTTGTATCTACGGAGTCATGCGGCATATACAGATAGTTTTTGTTTCAAAGTATCGAGGATTTCTGGCAGTGTTCTGTTGGGAGACTTAGATTTGATCTTGTTTGCCCCCTGTGTGACACGTTTGGACGCGTTCCCGCTTATAAACTGGGTAAGATGTCCTAGATTCTCTCCTGATGTTGTTGATTTTGTTTTCTATTCTTATTTGCCATTTGAATTTTGGTTTTGTCCTGTTGGGGTTTCCTTGTCGTTGAGGAGTTTTTGATTATTTTGTGTTAGAGTGGTGATTGCGGCTGCGTATATTATTGTGTGAATGTCTTCGATTGTGCTTAAGTCTGTTATATACTGAGGTATTATGTGCTTGTTTTTAGTGTGTTGAGGATTGGTTGCGTGCTCTGTCTGAAGATTAAACGAGGGATGGGATTTCTTGTTGTGGGGTCGGTGCCTGACCATCGAGCTAGATGTGACTCCATTTTTGCTTTAAGTGTTTGTATGAGAGGTGATTCGGGGTGATGTTGTGTGTGGATGTCGTTGAGGGTGGCGAGTGATTCATGTTGTTGTCTGTGATATGGTGTTGCGCGGTACTCGCAATATTATTTTGCGTTATGCTCCTCCTGGGTGGTGGGTATTGTTGTGTTCGACTGGGTGGTTGTGTGTGTGAGGCTGGTTCGGAATCTGCTTTATTGTTTCTATTGTTTGGTTGGTCTGTGTTCAGTTCAACAGCCACTGTGTCCTTGATGGTTTGCAATTCGAGAGGTGTGAGACGATTGTTCTTGGTAATAACTCTTTTTTGGTCTATTACTCTCTGTTCTGAAACAAGTAATTGCAGATGTGGATATTCGGTCAAGAAAAAGTCTGTGCAGTTGCTGTCTGTAGCCCGATGTTATTGTTTTCTAGTTTGGTGGGGGTGTAGTAACAGCGCATCACCGTCCTATTCATCTCATCCGTCCACTTTAACCGCTGTCTTGGTTTTCCAGCCAGCAGTTTTATTATTATTATTATTGTCACTACTATTATTATTATTAATATTATTATTGTCACTGCTATTATTATCAATATTTGAAAATAATTATTAAACAGATAGTTGTATGAAATTATACTTTTTCTAGGGTGCCGAACCTGCTGCCTTCACACAGTACTTCCGTACCTGGCAAGCAGTCAGTGAAATACGTCATCGTTTAGTGCGCCATGCTCATGAAATCCGTCTCGTTCACGCATTATTACGTCCTGGAGCCACTAACTTCAAACTAGAACATGTTCATAACTTTAGTCAGGAGGATCTAAACACTGATGACGTAATGCTGTTGGATGTACCTGAGACTAACACGTTATATTTGTGGATCGGTAATGGAGCAGATGCTGAAGAAAAGGAAAGAAGTGGGGAACTGGCTGAGGTAAGTTTGGAAATTTCGCAATACAAAGTGTCCCATAGAAAGTTTAATTTTTAAATATTTATAGTAATTGATACATAAAAAATTGAAATTGAAAAAAAATTAGACCAAGTTCAAAAACTGGCCAAAAGTTCCAATCCTAGAACAAAAGAAATATTCTTTTTTGGCGTTTTTCTAAACGAAAAAGTAAAAAAATGTGAGCAATATGTAATCAACGCTTAATACCCAAAATGTGATACGTAAACGCACAAAATTAAGCAAAATTCTACAGGTCATCGTTCGCTTATTAACGCACAAGCACCATAGATGGAAGTCAAGCAGCAATAATTCCCTCTACTATGGCGACGCAGTGCACGCACCCTACATACAGCGCGCCTCTACGAAGCGAAAAATTTTAGTTAAGGGACCGCGTTAATTAATATTTTACTCTTGATTTTTCCTTTTTTACTTTCTATTATCCTCGATCGCCCTGCCTGACACTTCTTCAAACTTTTGCGTCCATTTTTTAATCATTTAAGTACTTGAAATTTTATATTCACTGTATAAATGATATTGAATGTAAAATTTTCGCCTTACATTAGTCGCAGATTCTTGTTCTTGTATAATTTTTATGCACAAAAGGCTCTCGATGAAATTCTTCAAAGCAGTAAATTTTCAAGGACCTGGATTAAATTACCTTTAATAACAAAGAGCTGTGAATTAGAACTTTTAATTTCCCCTTTAAATAATATTGCTTTTTTAGGTAGTTAGGTATGCTGAATTAAAAAATAGCAAGATGTGCATATTTACAGATTTTTAAACAATTTTTACGAAAAATAAAATATGATATATATAAAACTTAATGTTTAGTTATAAAATGCGCAGAAATTAGTTTTAAACATGACTTAAGAGACTAGACAAATTAAGAAGACTTATGATATCTTTTTCTATTTTCTTCCAAACTCCTGTTCAATCTTTTCTCTTGTACTTCCCATTCGGTTCGTCTCTCTTCAAACATCCAGCAATAGCCGGCCATCATACTAACGTCCCCACCTTCCTTGATATCTGTTCTCCATAACCTTTATGTCTTGGTGGAATCGCTCCCCCTTCAGTTACAGCACCAAGATTATCGAGGAAGAAGTCAATATGGAAATGCAGAAAATGCAACTTTATACTCATATTGCAACCCAGCTTTCTGCGATTGTTAAGCATTGTTGTTGACTATATTTTCATAATCGGAACTTTTTCTGTTTCCTAAAAAATGTTCTATGACCTCCTTAAATGATTTCCAAGCGAACTCTTCGGTTTTATTAATAGTTTTTTCAAAGTCAATATTTTGCATTAACTTCTGAATGTCAGGGACAACAAAAATTCCTTCTTTTGTTTTGGCATCCTATAAATGCTTAAATTTATCACATAAATATTTGAAACCAGGACCTTTTTTAGGTAATGCCTTCACGAATTGCTTCCTAATATCTAATTTGATATGGAGTGGAGACAGAAGAATCTTGGAGGGATCAATCAGATCCATGCGTATATTTCTACTTCCTGGGCTTAATGATGTTCTCTGTGGCCAGTCTTATTTGATCCGATGTTGTGCTTTATTTCTACTATGTTATTCACACAAGAAACGGGTATTTTGTATATCCTCCTTGCTGGCCAAGAAGAACAGTGAATATCTTCAGATCACCGCGTCTAATCCAGCCATGATTGAAGCAGATTACCTTTTTAGTCAACACACATAGCTATAAATATGCTTATAATCGCAATAAAAACAACTCGTGAGGGTAGATAAATATTTACATATCAACACTACCATTAGTACATATCGCTAACACAGTAATTTCAAGTTAACTCTAGTAATACTAAGAAAACTGAAAAAAATATTTTTCTCAGAAAACTTATGTGATAGAATTTTCTTAAATATTTTTCTCATAAATTAGTATCTAATACCTACCAAAATTACTACCGAGAGTTGTAAGGGGGAAACCATCCCAGGCCTGAGTAAATTAAAAATAAATTTTTACTTTCTGTCTTTAACAAAATAAGTTGTCGAGTCTCTCTGGCCGTTATTGGCTTACTATATTGATTCGTGAAAATATTCAAACAAAAAATGAGTGCTCCACTGAATTAATCTGTTTTCAGAGTTATAATAAAAGACATGGAAGAGAGGATGTAACCATCAACACCATTCACCAAGGTGAGGAGCCCGAGGAGTTCCAATCCTACTTCCCATCTTGGAACCCAGATATGTGGGATAACGAAGTTGACGTTAGACAACTTGCCAAAAATTTTGAAGAAGAAGACTGATATCTCAAAAACTAGATTATAAGTTTTTTATTAAGTTTTAATGGCGCAATCTTGCATCACATCTTATGTGTTATTTACATAATGTTTGTTATAATGTATTGTTTTTATAAATTTTAGTTTATATATTTTACGTTTGAATGTCAGTTTGCTATCGTGAGTATTCAGATTTATATTATCTGTGCCTTAAATGAGCTTATTTTGCAGTTAATATATACAGAAATATTTAATATTTTTTGTTTTATTTTATCCACTAAAATCAAAGCTAACTGAAGCTTATTTAAAAATATAAAATGTAATATTTTAAAATACTGGAAATTATTTGCCAGGTCTCTCGGACGCCCGCTTACAATATTGCGAAATCTTCACTTTTTTCTAAAAGAGTCTAATCATTAGCCAAAAAGCATTTCCTTGAAACAATCAAAATAAAAAGCATAAAAATATAAGGGTTGGTGTCTCGGCTCGGGAATTAATAATAATAATAAAGACAAAAACATTCAGAAGTCAGTGATTTTGAAAACATGTAACATTGTCAGGTTATTCCTTAATACACAATGGTAATGCGTTTGTGCTGACTTGGTTTGCGCCCGTCAGCCAAACATGGAACCACATTGACCAAATTTGAGAAACAAAAACAAGAACAATAATAATAATAATAAAAGATAAATAAATAATAAAAATACAATAAAAATATAATTTAAAAAGTGACGGTAGCCTCTCTCGAGAAGGCAAAGAAAGACCATCCGTAGTATCATGCTCAGTAAAGCCTTCCCACTTTGACTTCGGGTGAAAAAATTTTGAAAAGGACCATGTACCCGGGTCATGCTCTTGGGGTGAGAAAATCTTGAAAAAAAAACCATGTACCCAGCTCGGGTCATGTTCTTGGGGTGAAAAAATTTTGAAAAGAACCATGTACCCGGGTCATGCCCTTGGGGTGAAAAAATTTTGAAAAAAAAACCATGTACCCGTGGTCATGCTCTTGGGTGTGAAAAAATTTTTGAAAGGAAACATGTACCCGGAGTCATGCTCTTGGGGTGAAAAAATTTTGAAGAAAAACATGTACCCGGATCATGCTCTTAGGGTGAAAAAATTTTGAAAAAACACATGTACCCGGGGGGTGGGGTCATGCTCTTTGGGTGAAAATATTTTGAAAAAATCATGTACCCGGGTTCTTTGGGTGAAAAAATTTTGAAAAAAATCATGTACCCGGGGTCATGCTCTTAAGGTGAAAAATTTTGAAAAAAACCATGTCCGGGTTCATGCTCTTGCGGTGAAAAAAGTTTGAAAAAAAACCATGTACCCGGGTCATTCTTTGGGTGAAAAAATTTTAAAAAAAAATATGTACCGGGGTCATGCTCTTTGGGTGAAAAAATTTTGAAAAAAATCATGTACCCGGGTCATGCTCTTGGGGGTGAAAAAAGTTTGAAAAAAAACTATGTACCCGGGATCATGATCTTGGGGTGAAAAAATTTTTAAAAAAACATGTACCCGGGCTCATGCTCTTGGAGTGAAAAAATTTTGAAAAAAATCATGTACCCGAGGTCATGCTCTTGGGGGAAAAAATTTTGAAAAAAAACATGCTCTTTGGGTGAAAAAATTTTGAAAAAAAACCATGTACCCGGGGTCATGCTCCTAAGGTGAAAAATTTTGAAAAAAAAACATGTACCCGGGGTCATGTTCTTGGGTGAAAAATTTAAAAAAAAAAACATGTACCCGGGGTCATGCTCTGGACTGAAAAAATTTTGAAAAAAAACATGTAACCAAGGTCATGCTCTTTGGGTGAATATATTTTTGAAAAAATCATGTACCCGGGGTTCTTTGGGTGAAAAAAATTTTGAAAAAAAACATGTACCCGTGGTCATGCTCTTTGGGTGAAAAAATTTTGAAAAAAACACGTACCCGGGGTCATGCTCTTTGAGTGAAAAGATTTTTGAAAAAATCATGTACCCGGGTTCTTTGGGTGAAAAAATTTGAAAAAGACCATGCCGGGGTTCATGCTCTTTGGGTGAAAAAATTATGAAAAAAAACATGTACCCGGGATCGATCATGCTATTGGAGTGAAAAAATTTTGAAAAAAACATGTACCCGGGGTCGTGCTCTTGGGTGAAAAAATTTTGAAAAAAAACATGTACCCGGGATCATGCTCTTGGGGTGAAAAAATTTTGAAAAAAAACATGTACCCGGGGTCATGTTCTTGGAGTGAAAAAATTTTGAAAAAAACATGTACCCGGGGTCATGCTCTTTGGGTGAAAATATTTTGAAAAAATCATGTACCCGGGGTCATGCTCTTGGGTGAAAAAATTTTGAAAAAAAACCATGTACCCGGGGTCATGCTCTTTGGGTGAAAAAATTTTGAAAAAAAACCATGTACCCGGGGTCATGCTCTTGGGGTGAAAAAAATTTTGAAAAAAACATGTACCCGGGGTCATGCTCTTTGGGTGAAAAAATTTTGAAAAAAAAATCATGTACCCGGGGTCATGCTCTTGGGGTGAAAAAATTTTTAA
>CM032453.1:29583091-29603091 GCA_019049505.1 Pachyrhynchus sulphureomaculatus | reverse complement strand
CCTTTGAGTAATTAGAATTGTGTTTTCAACAACCGGTTTCTTTGTACATTTTGTCTAAAAATGAATCAGTTTTACTTATTTTCTAAATCAAAATATGCAGTTCCACTGGTGGTCAATTTATCACTGAAAGTCACTATTTCAAAATATTTTCTGCAATTCTATGCAATTCATAGGATAAAATATTTTCAAAAATGTACCATCTTGATTCACTTCAATGCACTATGGTAGTTGCAGCAAAGGCGACAAGAGGGAGTTGTATATAGCATAGTGTTAACACCAACATCCTATTAAAAGGTATGTCAGATATGCACCATGCTTAAATTGATACCCAATGGCATTAATTTAAATTTACCTGATTGTTTTAAAATCTAAATCCTGAATTCTTAATAATTATGGAAAATATGCGGAAAACTGGATGCAATCTTGGCAAAAGTGAACTGATTTTTTAGTAAAACAACCCTTTTTCTGTCAGCCCTTACTTCGCGGTATAGTTCTTGCCAACGGTTCCCAAAATCCCGGGGTCGATCCCTGGCAGGTCGATATACTTTTATTGAAAAGTGTATGCCAGGTTCCACGTCATGCTGCTAGCCAGCAGACATCGGCAAACTCTGAAAAGCCAACACGTTATAAGAAAAAAAGCCGTTGTTGGAACGCTGCTCGGACTATGAAAAGCTGGCAATGATGGCACCTCCCCCTGATGGGGCTAATACTAGGAGACGGTCTTCAAAGACTTAGCGTGGACCCCGGTGACAAAACTGCTAGGTATATTGTTGGGACTCGGCGCAGGCCATGAAAGGGTGATGATTAGATGACTCCCACACACAGTTTAGTCGGATACCCGCAGTCGGCATTAGAGGAAGGGGAGCCGACCCTGAAGGAAAACTGCTGACGGCATGCTGTTAGTCGACGGTCGCTTGAACCGGAAAGCGCACGAGGTAGACAGCGTTCTTGAATGAGACGTAGATCTAAGGTCGTGCCGAAAAGATCGTCCACCGTCACCAACGAGCGTACTGGACCGCAATGTTACATAGACTTTCATAGGTACTAGAGTTGACACTTTGTCGAGATTCACAGCTGGCAGAAAAGTAAAAAATTAACAAGACTGTAAAAACAGCGGAAAAAAAAAAAGGATCTCTGATCTATTTGCTTAGCAATAAGCCTACCCACCCATACTATGCCTACAAACACAATGGCAGTTTTTGAAAATGTATATTTTTTGCTGTTCTTTATGCAAGGAAACAAATTACAGAAAATGTAAAGAACGATGTCAGAAAATCCTTAATATCCATCATTAAAACAAATTGCTAGCAATGTTGCTGCCTAAATACTTAACTATTTTAAAAGTAATTCATTTGAATACTTACCGGGTCCATTTCAAAATAAACCAACTCTCCATCAGCCAAAGCTATAACAACCTGTCTCTGATTAACAGCACATTTAACAATAGTCTTCTTTCCTTCTTTCCACTCATTAACCCGTTTATCTGCACATATGTGTCTTATACCGTCGGGATAAATCTAAAATCATGATATCTTTAGGGTGTGTTTTTCCTCAACCGTGCGTTCAAGTATTATTTTGTTTTTGTCAGTAGGCAGAGGTGTCAGCACTAAAAACTGATTGGGTTCCTCAGTAGAGGGAGCCTGCCTTTATTCATCATCAAAATTTCAAAAAAATTAAATTTTTATGTATAGAGTGATCATTTTTAGACACCCGGCCCCGATTTATGAAAAAATTGTTGCATATTTTTTTTTTTAATGTAGGATGGTAGTGTATGTCAAGAAGTATACTGACGTATTTGACGTTTGGTAATGAAAACGACACTGGGAACCGCGACGTCAAACATCTTTGTTTTTCCATGGACATACCTTTTGTAAAATGGCACTGGAAAGACCTAATTTCTTTCAATATTTTTTCCTTAAACCGTTTTTTTCCAATTTGTTTTGCAAAAAAGTTATGCAGCGAAAACCCAATAAGATATTATTTTTTTGTCATCGTGGTTGCCACGTTTGTCGGTTTTCAAACAATTTATCTAGTAAACGGATGTCAAACTTTAATTTGACACCAATTCAATTCAATAGAGTTAAACTAAGTAAACAGTGTATTAATAGCTTCTGATTGAAGTAGTTTCTCAAGTTGAAAAAGTCAATATGATTCTTATTTATAGAGAAGCAAGAACAACTTCTCGGGAAGCTGTTAGACCATATCAAGAACGTTACCCCAACAGGTATATCCTATATTACACTGTTTTGGCGATTAGAACGAAATTTGAGGAGCAATATGGATGCATTTTCTGGGCAGAAAGGTATTTCTAAACGCAAGAGTGTTTTAATAGATAAAAAAGTAGCTGAAATTATGCAATATTAAAAATTATCACTACTGATGAGAATCCATATGTTATCAAAATGGGAGACATTTGGTTGGACCATAATATTTTGAGGAAACATTAAGTGAAATTTCTTGGTTAATACTCTATACCAGTTTTATTAGAAAATGTTCCCCTTACTTTAAGAAGGCATATGTCATATTAACACGACGGAGCACCACCTCGTACAATTGCTGCTATTAGAGAGTATTTGAACGAATGATTTTAACAAAGATGGATGGGAATTCACAGCCCAGTGTCAAAAACTGTGACAAATGATATTGAGCACTTAAAGGCAAAAATATTAGATGCGTGCAATAGTATATATGGAGAAATTATTTACAAAGTCACTCATCAAATGTTAGTGAAAAAAAAGGAAAAATGCATGATAGAATAAGAAAGACATATAGGAAACTTCCTTTAATTATTTTATATTTTTTAAGTTTCAAACATTTAATTTTATAAATATGTAATAATGTTAAAAATTATAATTAAGCGGTATTACCAAAAAATAATTTATTTCTTGTTTTTTATTATTCGAAGATATTTTATTAAAGGAAAAACCTCATAGTAACTAATATTATAATTACTATCAGATTAATGTAGAACAGCCGCCTACTAGATAAATTGTTTAAAAATCGGGAAACGTGGCTTACCATCCATGGCAACCGCGATAACCAAAAAACAATACTTTTTGCTGCATAACTTTCTTGCAAAACAAATCAGAAAAAAACAGTTTTAGGAAAAAAATGTTGAAAAAAATTAAGGTTTTTCAATGCCGTTTTACAAAAGATATGTCGATGGAAAAAAAATTGTTTGGCGTCGCGGCGCCCAGACTCGTTTTCACTACCAAATGTCAAAAACGTCAGTATACTCCTCGAGATGCACTATACCATTTTACATTTTAAAAAAATAAATATTCAACAATTTTCCACAAATCGGGGCCAGACTTCTAAAAATGATCACCCTACTTGGGAAATTATTGCATTTCTTATGGAAATGTTTGAAGGTTTTAAAAGCATACAAGGAAATACATCCTCTGAAAATTGGCTCAAATACATTTAAGTTTTGGAAAAAAAAAATCTAAAACTTTCAAGAAAATCTTAATCAGGCAACATTGTCTTATTCTGTACTAAGAAAATTCTAGGAATCTAACTAAAAATCCTCCCCTATTTAACGACAAAAGAGGTTACTGACCTGTACTAATGCATCGTCTGCCAAAGCAGCGCATGCCAAGGTAGGCGTCGTTCCCTGGAAACCACTGTCCGTTACTTCCTCAACATTTTCGCCAATCGATAATACCAGAGTAGCATTTACGAAAGATACAATAATATAGGCATCATAATCGTCTGGAACAAGAAAAAAGAATATAAATCTGTTATTTACTAACCTATAATTTTTTGTTTAAATGAGAATATCAGTTTTGTGGGTTATAATCACAAAGATTCAGGTGAAACACGGACAAAAATCTCATCACATGAAAAATAGTTAATTAAGTATCAATAGTAATAAAACATAATTGTTCTTTTCAAGTTTTAGCTTTGCATACAAATGCTGAATTATTTTTTTTTTTTTTTTTTAGAAAATTCATGTAATTTTTACTAATAACCTAGAAACTGATTATTGTACTGATCGAATTTAATTAATTAAATGTTTAATTTTAATAACACAAAAATTGTTTTTTGTCTCTACCAATAACTACTTCAAAAATTAATACTATTATCGGTATTTTTTATAAAAAACAATATAATAAATAAGCATATTATAGCATTCATATAATTAATCTAGCTGTTCACCAACTGAGCACATGTTCTTGGATCTTCTCAAAACTTACCTATTGAATCAGCCCAAAAGCAACGTCTCCGAATCTGAAATAAAAAAAGCACTGGTGTTGATAAGTGTTTTTCAACAGCCAGGCTTATTAATATCTTTTCATCATAAAAACTATTTTTAAATAACTGCCAAATTTTTTTTTAACCACTCTTCCACACGACTACAATTTCACTACACCAGAAGAATATATTACGAAAACTCTGTGTTCAAAATGCAAAACACTTACCATCACTTCTACGTTTGACAGTCCACACAGCGTTGGGATTACCTGGAAGTTCTGATACAGCCATTTCAGATACCTACAAGAAAAATAATTTCAAATTGTAAAATATGCAGTATTTTCCAATAAAGTCAGCCAATCAGTATTAACAAAAATGTAATAATCAGTTGGCAGAGGTGTCAGCACTAAAATAGTTTGGGTTCCTCAGCAGAGGGAGCCTGCCAATAAATCATCATTCATTTTTTCTCTCTATTTGTCCACATATTCAGTTTAGACTTGATTTCTTTTTAGTGTTCCATATGGAACACTTATGATCAGTGTCTGCCTGTCTGTCACACTCTATCTTCTTCGAAACTTATTTGATATATAAAGTTGAAATTTGTCAAACGTAGGAATTGATGGCCTAATCAGAGCCCTGTATTTTTGAAAGTTTCGATTTAAGGGGTTACTTTTGAGGGGAAAAGTGCAAAAAAAAAAAATTTACCAGGTCATCGAAAAGGGTGTCAAATGAAAGCTTATGAAAACAAGAGTTCAAAACTATAGGATATAATACTTGCACACACTTTTCTTTGTATTATTTTTAAAAAATGGCCAAAAATCGCTGACCAGTCTTGAAAAGTACTGATCAAAAAATTTAGAAAAAATTCTAGGGTAGTCTTCATAAAGCCTCGACAATATGGTGGAGGTTTTTTTTAATATAATTTTCAGTACATTACTGCTCCGCGTCGCTGTACCAAGACAAAATAATATATTTTATTCATTTATAATTCAACAAATTCTTAGCTAGACTGATTTATTGACTACCTATTATACATTAAAAAAATGTGGAAATACATATTGGATCTGAAGATATATATACATGTCAAGGACCTAATTATTTTAAAAGTAATCACCATACAAACACTAATTGCGCAAGTGTTCTCAACTGTGTATTGGAAGATGCATATTTGAAGAAGAAACAGTTCTCTTTATAGCCATGCATAAGTCGGCATCTCAGAACCTATCAGTTTGAGAATGCTCTTTGATCACTACACAAACCACACTATATACAATGGCATAAAAAGGGTAAAATAGTTCCCAAGAAACTTGGGATGTCTTAGTCAGCCAGAATGGGGATGATTATGATTTTTTTGGGAAACAGAAGAAATTTTTCCAGTCAACAACACAAAAAGGATGTCTATCGCTAAAGAATACTTTGCGGAATTCATGGAAAAATTTAAGGCAGCCATTGAAAGAAAATGGATGAAAGAGTTGTTTTCACTCACTCCTCACAGTCCGAACTTGGCCCACCAGTAATCACTATTTGCACCCAAAGTTGAAAAGGCAACTTAGGAGGAACAGATTTCAAGACAATGAAAAATAAAAGAAGAAATTTTGACTCCAAAAAAAAAAAAAAAATTTGTTTGGAGGAATACACCTGTTTATTTGAAGATTTGAGAAATATAATGAAGTACATAGAAATTGCATTGAAAATGAGATATAGTACCTGTATTTAACTTCTATAACCTCTTCATATCGCGATCTTTTGGACCGCTCCTCATAATACACACTTAACATATCTAAAATTTGTACATAACTTACCTCCAAACCATGCCTTAAGACTCTCAAAGAAGACCTTGGTCCCCTGCCACACAGCATATAAAGTTGAGGAGTATCTTCACCAGTCAAATCCGCCACTCTCGATGACAAAATTGGCGACAAACTTTCAATTTCGTCCACCAAAACCAAGTTACGTAACGGTCTTGGTGCGAAGAAAAAGGTGTCGCCTTCCTCTAAGGGCATAGCTGAGCTGAATTCCAGCTCGTCATCGTCGTCGCCTAAATGAGCAATCTGGTATAAATAGCTGAAAAAAAGAAAATAAAAAAAAAACTGGTTTAAATATTAAAAAAATACTTCAGAAAAATAAATCGTTAGTCAAGATTTGATTTTCAGACATCCAAGGAAGTTTGTTCACTCATGGTTTTGTTCAGTTGGCAACATCGTTTTGTCATCATTGTAAAATTATTATTTTTAGTGTTCCGTACGGAACACTTATAAGATGACTTCGGTGTCTGTCTGTCTGTCACACCCGATTTTCTCCGAAACTATTTGTCATAAAAAGTTGAAATTTGGTAATAATATAGGAATTGATGGCCTCATCAGAACCATGTAGTTTTGAAACTCAAATTTTGACTTAAGATGTTAATTTTGGGGGGTGAAATCGAAAGTGGAAAAAAAAAATTTTTAGTAGGTCATGGAATGTGGTGTGAAATGAAAGCTTGTGAAAACACGAGTAAAAAATATATATGTAATGTAATACTTGCGCACACTTTTCTTTGTGTTATTATTAAAAAATTGCAAAAAATCGCTGTCTCCCCACCTTATCTCGAAAAGTACTGATCAAAAAAAATCTTGAAAAAATTCTGGAATATTCTCCACGGGGTATAGATTGAACGAAAATTATCACAATTTATCTGGTATATAAAAAAAAACAAAAATTTCAAGGTCATCAGTTTTCAGTAAAGATTTAGGAACAAACGTTTGTGCGGTGTGTTTTGTGAAGTCAGTGATTATTTTATACCACCGTAACAACATTTTTTATTTTAAAACCAATCAACGTACGGAACACTAATTGTGCAAGTTCAACTTTCACTTGACACAGTAACTGTTACTGACAACTCCAGCTTCATTTTAATTATCGTCTCATATAATATATAATTTTGATATAAAATTATTGGAAAAAAATGTATAAAATAACTTGTACATGCTAAAAAATGTATTATCTTGCGCACAGACTACTTTGTTGGTAAGAAAATTCTGTATCATTGATTTGAACAAGAAAAAAACCGGCCAAATGCAAGTCGGATTTGCGCACTTAGTGTTCCGTACGGTGATTGCTTTTAAAATAAAATAAAATTATATCACGGTACAAGAGCGACTCGCCACTCGGTTACAGTTACCTCCGCCATACGTCAAAAGAAACAATGTTTTCATAGTCTTTTCTTATACCAGATAAATTATTAAACGTAATGCACTCGTGATAATTTTCGCTCAATCTATACTTTATGGAGAATATTCCAGAATTTTTTCAAAATTTTTTGATCAGTACTTTTTTGAGATAAGGCGGGAGACATCAATTTTTGGCAATTTTTTTTAAAAAAAAAACAAAGGAAAGTGCGTGAATGTATTACATAATATATATTTTTGAACTCGTATTTTCATAAGCTTGCACCCCACCCCGCTTAATGACTTAATAAAAAATATTTTTTTTATTTCAGATTTCATCCACCAAAACTAATCCTTTAAGTCAAAATTTACCTTTCAAAACTACACGGTTCTGATCGGGCCATTAATTCCTATATTTGTGCCAAATTTTAACTTTCTATGTCAAACAGTTTTGGAGAAAATCGGATGTGACAGACGGATAGATGGACAGATAGACAGACACCAAAGTGTTCCATACGGAACACTAAAAAATTACTTAAGTAAAAAAAAAATGTTTTGGTTTTATCTCTCTATTTAAAAAAAATACTTACTGGTTGCCAAACTCGGAAGCAACAAACAAGAATCCAGTTTTCAGAACACACATAGATGCAGCTACAGGAACAGTATCAAAATATTTCAGTTTAATTTCAGTAACCATGTAGTCATCAACTTCAAGAGTGATCTTAAATATATCCCCTTGCTCAGTCTGAGCCAAGAAGAAAAACATAGACTTAGTTTTATGTGTGGCTGAGCATACAAAAATCATGCCTCTCTCTGGGTCGTCTAAATCGTTACGCCTACGAGGAATGGGGCAACGAATATCATGCTGGTCGCCAAGATTTTTGTAGGTTAAATAGTTCTCTGAACAAATTAGGACTCCTGAGGGACCATCATCTCCACCTGGGACAGTTACTAAAAAATTAGCATGCTCTTCAAGAGGCTCAGAGTATTTTCTTACGACATGGTTGACTCCCAAATCAAGCTCATAAAACGTTAATGTTTGCTGGGTTTTTTGAGCTGCTTCACCTGTTGGATCTATATCAGCTTCTTCATAGTCAATTTCAAGGCATGCAAACATTGGGTTGTCATAACCCACATCTACTCCCACCATATGGTAGACAAGAGTGTTACTTTTATGTGCTTCCAGTGGAGAAGAAATAGTCAGACGAGTTTGTTCATCTCTATTCAGAATGTAAGCCAGTTTTTGTTTTTCTATGGCTCCAATCATGACCGCTCTTCCTCTAGGATCTGTAGCTAAATACTGTCCTGGTACGATTCTTCTGCAGCCACTTTTACCAAACGTTTCTTGATGTACCTTTTCAAAAATGTTTTTCTGAGGTTGGTATTCTAAAATGACAATCCTGCCACTGTCAGAACCTATTACCACATAATCTTTAGTACCTCCAGTGAGCCTAAATGCCATCATAGAGCGGACAATACCAAAAATTTCAATGGTTAACAAAGTATGGACTTTTCCAGTATTGGAGTCTGGGCGTAGCAATTCTACGCTTTTGCCTCTAGATATGACAATTTCTTGCATTTTTGTCCCTGAGAAGTTGCCATGTATGGCGTGGGTTATGGATGTAGCCCGCTGAAGGGTTAGGTTATACAAGTACATGATGGAAATTTCTTCTAGATCAGTTTAAAAACCTGAAAAAATTACCAGAAATTATAAAAATGGTAATACCTCCAAAATAAATATACTATTACTATAGAAGTGTTAAAATATAAACTTACTAAAAAATAGCCAGATGCAGCATATATAATAAACAGTTACAAATTCAATTAGACTATTGAAATACTGTTACCTGAATGTAAAAATTCTCTAGTAATAAGCAATCAAAAATTTAAATATTTTAATGCTTTTGGAACAGTTACTTCTGGCTATTTATATTTATTTATTTATTAAATTCACATCACAGACTCGTGGCTGTGTAGCTATATTAGGTGATTGCAAAAGTTTGTGTCATTTTCATAGATGGCCGAAGCATGCACTTTTGACTGTGATGTTTCTTTTTAGTGTTCCGTACGGAACACTTATAAGATCACTTCGGTGTCTGTCTGCCTGTCACACCCGATTTTCTCCGAAACTATTTGACATAGAAAGTTGAAATTTAGTACTAATGTATAAATTGACGGCCTCATCACAGCCGTGTAGTTTTGAAAATTTAATTTTGACTTAAGGGGTTAATTTTGACTTAAGGGGTTAATTTTGGGGGGTGATATCGGGAGTGAAAAAAAATTTTTTTTACTAGCTCGTCGAGTGTGGTGTCAAATGAAAGCTTGTGAAAACACGAGTGAAAAGGCGAGTAAAAAATGTAAATATAATGTAATACTTGCGCGCACTTTTCTTTGTGTTATTTTTAAAAAATCGCGAAAAATCGCTGTCCCACGCCTTATCTCGAAAAGTACTTATCAAAAAATTTTGAAAAAATTCTGGGATATTCTCCACGAGATGTAGGTTGAACGAAAATTATCACGAGTGCATTACCTTTAATAATTTATCTGGTATATAAAAAAAAACAAAAAATTCAAGGTCATCAGATTTCAGTAAAGATTGGAAACAAACTTTGTTGAAAACTCATTTGGGGTGTGTTTTGTGAAGTCACTGATCATTTTATACCACCATAACAAAATTTTTTATTTTATAAGCAATTAACGTACGGAACACTAATTGCGCAAGTTCAACTTGCACTTGACCGGTTTTATAATCATATTATTAACTGACAAGTTATCTAAATGCGTCGTGAGTTAACGTAAGCTTATTTAAATTAATTGGACTTCCGTCTGACGGTTTGAAGCAAGAGGACGTGTGTTTCCAGTTGGGGCTTTTGAGGACGAAGTTCAGGCGTTTTGGGGTTCCGGAGTGTGGAACACAAATTGCTTGGTAGGGGTTATGTGATTTGAGCAGGTGGTCAAGCACGTGTGGCCGTGCTTTTTGGGACAGTTGCGTAATCGGGCTGACGGACTGCCAGAAAACGGTTATATCCATAACCAGTAGCAGTTTCCCGACCCTTATTAGAGCCCATGAAATATATGAAAAGTTTAAGCTAAATATTTAAAATATAAAATCCCAACAAGTTTATGGACATAGAAAACTGGTTTGGTCGATTTCGAAATGGTGAGTTCGATCTAAACGATAAACTTCGCTTTGGGCGACCTCCCGGCATTGACAATAACTTTATCAGTGACTTAGTGAATAATAATCCACAGATTACTACTGAAGAGATTGCTGATTGACAATTCGACTGCATTTCGTCTTTAAAGCAACTTGAATACACTTTGAAACTCAATATATAGCTTCCGCACGTTTTGATAGAATGGAATAAACTGAACACTGTTTCCATAGCCATTTCTTTCCTCGCCCGTCAACAAAACGATTCTTTCTTGGATCAAGTCATAACTGAAGATAAAAAATGGATTGTGTATAACAACATAATAAGAAAAAGAAGCATGGAAGTGAAAGAGCAGAATCTATGGCAAAGGCTGAATTGCATCCAATGAAAATGTTATTTGTCTAGTGGGATTGCAGTGGAATAATTTTTTAAGAGGTTCTTCCACGTGGCCAAACAATAACTGCAGAGAAGTACTGTGAAACCAAAGCAAAACGTCCAAATTTGGTAAATCGAAAACGCATTATCTTTCACCATGACAATACTAGACATGTCGCTCAACAGACACTGCAAAAAAAAATAACCGGTCAAGTGCAAGTTGAACTTGCACAATTAGTGTTCCATACGTTAATTATTTTTAAAATAAAAAATTTTGTTACGGTGATATATAATGATCAGTGACTTCACAAAACACACCCTAAATGAGTTTTCAACAAAAAAGTCAAAAACTACCCTACGACTTTCTTTGAAGAGACACCACGCAGTTTCTACAAAGAACGAATTCAAAAACTTGTAAAACAACCGGAGATAGTTATGAAAAATGATGGAAAGTACAGTATTGATAAATAAATACTATTTTTCATGAGAATGTGTTGTATTGAATTTGGTTTCTAATCGGGCACGAACTTTTGCAATCACCCAATATGTCTAATAATACAGTATAAAGCTACACTTACACTACAAAATTAAATTTTAGTTATTAATAAATTATAGAAACATTACATTAAAAATCTAAAACTATCACTGCCTTATTAATTTTTTAAATTTGCTAATAGGGGCATGCCATTAATAAATGTCATCACTCAAATTGTTCCAGATTTTGACACCAACTCCAACAGGAAAATGTAGACCTATATTAGTTCTGGACACAGGCAATCTAATTTTAAATGGATGGTGCCCCTAGTCATATAAGTAGAATCATTCAAATTTGTCCCTTATTTCCCAGTAAGATTGGGTATTATTAACAATTTTATACCTATAGACCTATATTCCCTGCTAGAACAACTCCAAGAAAAGCCACCTTGCACCTTTTCTGTAAACCTTCTCGATCTCTTTAGTAAATCGTACTTGCACCAGAGTAAGCAATAATATTTTTACCGAAGTTAATTAGACCTTTGTTCTGGCCTCATTAGGTAGTTGAGCAACATGCATACTCAACTATCTTGCTTACTGACCAGTAAACACCCAAATACTAACAGTATTCTTAGGTGTTATAGAAGTGTTCTTTACTTTGTAACCCATACTGATTTGAAGCAAAATACACTCCTACTTTACAAGAAGCGTTAATGATTTGCATACTGTCGGAATGAAACATTCATCTGCAATGATTCCCCTTTTTCATAAGGGATTTAACGCCTAAAATGCTTTGCTGACAAATATTAGGAGTGCTGCAATGGCAAATGTTTTTAAGGCAAGACTAAAGGAGTTTATAATCTAGTCAGGAGTGTGTTTCTGCCTCAATTTAGGTTAATTTCTGTATGTAGTTATGTTAAGTGTGATATGCAGTTTTTCATTATTAAGAGTTGTATCTAGTTTTTTTTTGTTTTTCTTTTTATTGTTAGTAGGTGTATCTATCTATTTTTCAATAAGTTTCATTTCATTTCTTTTCCTACCATATGTTACTAGTAGAGTATTTATTTTAATTTTATTCAAAGATATCCACTGTTCCACAGATTCCAGATCCCTCTAAAAACTCAATGAGTCTGCCAAGGCACACATGCTTCTATAAATTATACAGTCATTAGCAAACAGTAGGACTCTTGAAGTTATACTACTTGGAAGGTCATTTATAATTGCCGAAAACGTGAGAGGCCTGAGCACACTTGGCTGGGAACTTCCGAAGTCACATCCATAGGCACACAGTTTCTAACCCTAACTCTTTGGATCCTATCTAACAAAAAGTTTCTCATCCATTGTATCACCAGGACATCTAAATTCAAAGTTTACAGCTTACCAATTAAAATGTCAGGAGAAACATTAAAAGCTTTTTAGAACTCAAACAATACAGCAACCACATGGACAGATTTATCCAGGATCATTGCAATTTCACGTGTTAACACAGAGAGAGCCGAGTCACAAGAATGCCCAGGAAGAAAGCCATATTGGACATTAAACAAAATCTCTCTCCTTCCACTTTTTTTAAATGGCAATTTAGAAGCAGAATAATTTTTAAATTCTCTACATAACTAATTCCCAATTTCATATTACTGAAAAGTAAATCAGCATATAGTAGGACTAGCCTTCATGCAAGCAGAATGACATGACATTTATTGAGATCTAAAAATTGTTTAATATTGTAGCAATTAGAGAAATTTCTTAAATGACTCCTTAGTTCACCAAAATCTAAGATGTCTCCTATAGATTTGAAACTCCTGAATTGTTTGTAAAGAAAGAAATTACTGAAATATTCTCTAAAATCATTAAAAACATGTAACCTCCTGAGGAAGCCAATCTTACATTATTACTAACACCATACAATACCCTATCAGTGATATAAGTTTACAAAGTATGCCAAAATTTAAAAGCTTTATTGGAAGTATTGTATGGAGATTACAAAAAAATTTGAAAGAAATGGTATACACAGGGGTCATCTAATTGTGTTCCTTTACCGCCTTCATATTTTATACAGAAAACTATGTCACTCAGTACAAAGCAAGTTCAATAAAAACCATGCTAATTCAACATCCATTGTTCCCTTGAAAAATAATTACTTTAAAACCATACCAGAAAGACAGGTAAATGAGATTGGCCTGCATAGTAACTTGATTTTATCACCTGATTTATGGAGAGGTACAATTTCAACAATTTTTTAAAATGTATGTATTTTCCTGGAGACTTTCATCTATTACTCGAAAATAAAATAAACAAAAGTTGACAAAAAAGTGGGGCAGGTTTTATGAAGGAAACTAGTAGAACCTGGCCCCTTTCTTGTATCAAGGGCACTCTGCCATTTTAATGCTATATTTTAAGATAAACTATAATACTGCAGAGGTAAAACAGACTTACGAGACAGTTGTGTGATAATTTCAAAAACTTACTACCTTAATACTGAAAATATTAAAAAAAATGTATCATGGTACAAGCCGTTTTATTCTTTGTTACCAGTTGATTTTGTAGACAAAATTATAACAATTAACTATAAAACTGTTTATTTCTTGGCGTTTCCCACTGTTAATTTGCCCTGGAAAAAACTTAACCCGAGACGTGAAATGACCATCAAACTGTTGGGAGATACTAGCTGACAATTTTTACATCCCATCGAACAAATCCACATTTATATTTAATTGATCACGTAAGCGGCTATCTTTTCTTTAGGGTTAAAGATCTTTTCAATGAAGGTGTATGTACTATTTTGTCTTTATTACAAGGAGAACCTTAGCGATCCATGTTTTAATTTACGGGTAGTAAATAGGTAGAAAAGAGGCACTATCCTTATTTCTAGAATTACTAATAATTATATTCACCCTTTTGATAAATTCGGCAACGAGCCGGCCCATGAAATTTAGAAAAAACAAAAAAAAAAAAGAGAGTCGAAACTGTCGGGCATTCAAACAAGGAATAAGGTTTATTTTTACATATTCCAACAATATTGTATGCTCAAGTAGCTATTTTGCACCGATTCGACCTACACGAACATTAAAAAGTTTGTGCAGGAGATACCAAGTGCCTAAACAAGCAATCTAAATAAATAGCATTTTACAATTAAACTACGTATATAAACCACAAATACTAACAAAAAAACATTCCGTAAAATATAAACGGACAAAAAATACTCACACAAACGGCCGATGATTTCAAATATTCAAAATATTTCAAGATTTTTTGTTTAATTTTAACTTCGGCGGCCCTATTTTACACATGGCTACCGAAGAGAACCCAACAAAAAAGCGTTCCGAATTCATCGAGCACCAAACAAAAAGTGAGGAGTTTGATTGGTTGTTTATTAACCACGAAAACTCGCTATTGGTGCGTAAGATCACGTGATTGAATTACTCTTGTAAATATAGCTCCAAATGTCTAAAGAAAATAGTTTTGAGTAATACTAAAAAAAAAAAATGGGTAAAGCCACAGTAAACTCAATACAGTTGCGAAACTTGGGGCTAACTGTATAAGAAAATTAGATCTCAGTTTTCAAGGGGTCACGTGGCAGTTCGCCATGTTGTAAAAGAGGACTAGTGGGAGATTTTAAATAGAAATAATGTTACTGTGCAAAGTTTTATCATCCAAAATTAAAAATATTTGAAAATTTTTGATTTATGAAAATGTCAAGTTAATGCAGCGTGGGTAATATAAAAAAAACGAAAAGAATGGAGCTCCTTGTTAGAAAAGAGATGAATACAAGTGAAAAACTTGACAGGAAGGCATTTTCGCAAAAAAAGTTGCAGGCAAGAGTTTTAACATTTATTCAGGAAATTGAATAGGCATATCAGATTTTAGGCCCAACACTTTGTTGAGACTCTATAAGGCCCAAAAGTGAAAACTGAAACTGGAACTCAAATTTTTAAATACATATTTAGCAAAGATTTTTATGTCTGGATACAAATTGAATGTTTCTGGGCCTGATTCGGCCTCATTGCAACTTTTATAAAACCCGACTCTTAAAAAGATTTTTACCTGTGATATTAGCCTTTGACACACGGAATGTTCTTTATCTGATTCTATATTGACGTCTGGACACGCATAGTCGAATGAACGATTTTTCAAATCATTTTTAAACATTTTCTGAGAATAATGTGAGGCGCATATTTTATCATTTTTGCACAAATGTTCAACTGAACAATTGGTGGCGCAATAGGTTGCTGCAAACCAAATCTTTGCTCTATAAACAAAAAAAGTCATAATGAAAAATAGCTTCTCAAAATTATTCAATTTATTCGCGTACGATTTCTTACGTAATTGATATTCCTTAATTAAATCACATACCTTTCAACCTCTTTGAAGAAAAAGAAACTAACTCCCGGCGTACTTTTTGAATTATTTTTACAAATGCCAACGGCACAACGATAACCTCCTTTCTGCATAATTCTCTTCACTTACAAATATTTCTAATTCTCTTTTTATATAAAGTCTCTCCAACTTATGTCTTTAAATACATATAAACTGCAGTCACATCAAGAGACGGTTGACAATACATTTCAAAAAAACACATTCCGAGATCAGATCTAAACATTGAGCGGATATTTTGGAAAAGGGACTCATCGACGCACTCGCCGTCAAAATCTCATCACCAACTTGGAGCTCACTTTCGTTACTATATTGAATTTACTGTAGTAAAGCTTCATGTATGAATCCAACACAGTGTGAGAGAGATGGATTGAAAAGGAAAGAGCTAATACAGGCTATTAGAAAATATTTTATTGACCTTTATTATAGTCTATTTAAAAATTTTTTTTGAGCTTAAGTAAAAGCATTTTCCATTAGTTTTATTTACTTTTATTAGGATTTGTGCAATGATCTAATAATGTTTTACCTCCAATGGTACGTCGCGTCGTGAAGAAATGATGCTGTCAAAATATATTTTCATGGCAGGACCACAGACTAAAGAGTTATGTATTAAAATAAATAATTATGTTATGTTGTACAGAATTTAAACTCAAAACCCCCGCTACTCAATAAGAAATAAAGATCCCTAGAAGACGTAAAAACTTCAAAGGCACCTATTTTATTGACAAAATAAACTGACTCTTTTTGACTTTGTCAAAAATGTATTTTTTAAAATTTAATAATAACCATATCGAAATGTTTTTTGTCCGTTTTAATGGATTTTTAAAGCCAAAAAACTTACAAATATCGTAAGATACAGTATATTTTATTACAATTTCTTATTTTATCATTCCTATTATTGCATCTTCCTTTTTTTTCAGTTTACAAAAGTTCATGAGTAATCCTCCTCCTCCTATATGTCAAACTAATCCAAAGTAAGTTTCCTATTATTATAAAAAAAAACGTTGTTTTTCGAAACAGTATATTCTATTACAGCTCTGACGATACAAAACATCAATTTGATAAACCCCATTGTAAAAGTGCAGTTATTACTGGCGGCACAGGCTCAATAGGGCTAGCGACCGCAAACCAATTACTTTGTGGGAGAGCAAGAAAAGTTGCACTTATTGATACAGATATTTGTAAAGGAAAAGACGCTGTGTGCTCTTTGAATGCTTGTTTTGGAAAAGATAAGGCTATATTTTTAAAAGCCGATGTAACAGATAAATTGGAAATTGAAGGTACTCGTAAATACACAAATCTATTTGAAATAACCGGCCAAGTGCAAGTCGGACTTGCGCAATTAGTGTTCCATACGTTGATTGCTAAAAAATTTTGTTACGGAGGTCTAAAATGATCAATCAGTTCACAAAATACATCCCAAATGAGTTTTCGACAAAGTTTTTTTCCGATTTATACTAAAAACTGATGACCTTGAAATTTTTGTTTTTTCTATATACCAGATAAATTATTAAACGTAATGAACTCGTGATAATTCTCATTCAATCTACACCCTGTAGAGAATATTCCAGAATTTTTTCAACATTTTTCGATCAGTACTTTTTGGGATAAGGGAAGACAGTGATTTTTCACAATTTCTTAAAAAATAATACAAAGAAAAGTGTGCGCAAATATTATATTACATTATACATATATATATATAATATATATATATATATATATATATATATATATATATATATATATATATATATATATATATACAGTAATACCCCGCTTTACGCGAGGGATACGTTCCGAAAAAAATCGCGTTAACTGAAATTCGCGTATATCGAGGTTTATGATTAAACATAGTCAAAATTTAATACAAAAAAATACAAATCATTTTAATCAATCACTTTAATTCTAAGAACACTTTATGCAATACATACTCTTATTTTTTACGGAAAAATACATCTATTGTCTTTTGGGTAACGTTTTGTTTACGTTCTTGTAAAATACGTTCATAACACCCAACACTGTTTTTAATTGTTTGACACACGGTCAAGACACGGTCATCATTATTGTCTATACTCTGCAATATGTCCAAACCTGAATAAATTTTTGAAAGTGCATTTTGTATTTCCCCTGAAGATAAAACTTTCTCTTCTACTTGTTCTTCCTCATCGTAGATAGGATTATTCTGTAACTCGATCAGATCTTCATTGCTAATAGGATCGTCGTGCGTTGCTACAAGTTCTACGAGATCTTCTACCGTGACATCTTCAAGTTCAGACCCCTCAATCATTGCAGCAATGTCTTCAAGCACTTGTCTCTGCATCTGGACAATTCTTCTAGGTGCTTCCACTACATCTGGCCAAAGATTACGCCACACCCCATTCATACAACTCATTTTAACTTCCTTCCAAGCCTCTTCTATGTTGTGAATAGACTTCATAATGTTGTATGACTTCCACCACTCTCGCATAGACTGTCTTCCTTCCCCGTCAGTTTCATGAATTAGTTGGCTAAAAGTGCGGCGATGGTAATAAGCTTTGAAGTTTGCTATTGCTCCCTGGTCCATAGGTTGTAATATTGACGTAGTGTTTGGTGGAAGGAACTTTACGTACACTTTTAAGTCTCTGGGCGTATCAAGTGAGGTTGGATGTCCTGGGGGCATTGTCTAAGAGTAATATAACTTTAGGTTCAAGATAGCCCATTTCTGTCACAGTATGATTTGACTGATGGGCAAAAACTATTAGAATACCATTCTTGAAAAATTTCCCGTGTAACCCACGCCTTTCTGTTTGATCGCCACACAACTGGTAGACTTGTCTTGTCTGTGCCTCGCATTGCACGGGGTGTTTCTGAATGGTACACTAGTAAAGGTTTCAGTTTGAAATCACCAGTGGCATTACCACCCAGCAGAAGTGTTAGTCGATCTTTCGCAGCTTTGAAACCACTGGCTTGACGTTCTTCCTTAGAAATGAATGTTCGAGATGGCATTTTTTTCCAGTAAAGTGCGGTCTCATCAACATTGAAGATGAGACAAGCAGGAATTTTCTCTCGTCTAACGAAGTCTTGAAACTTGTCTGGAAACTCAGCTGCAGCTTGAATGTCCGCGCTGGCCGCCTCGCCTGTTATGTGGATATTGTGAAGATTAGAACGCTGCTTGAACCGATGGAACCAGCCTCTGCTGGCAGCAAAAGTCGGAGTGGCACTCCCTTCTCCTTCTTTTGTTTTCAGCATCTCATACAAAGATTTTGCTTTTGTGCATATGAGATCTTGACTTAGTGGTGTGTTCTTCTTATTCAAATCTTCGATCCAGACTGACAGTAATTTCTCCATTCTTTCTAAGATAGATGATCTCGAACGAGAAAGTTTCGTTGCACTTATAGGTGTTGAACCTTCGCTGGAGATTTTAATTTTTTCCCGATTTTTATAAATCGTTCTCACAGTCGATTCTGAGAGTCCAAAATCTCTCCCAACAATTGTTGCTTTGCCTCCATTTTCCATTCTTCTTAACACTTTCATCTTCAATTCCAAAGTGACGCTTTTACGCTCTTTTTTCTTTACAGGCGGCATTTTTAACGTAGGGTTAAATTATGTATGTATGTATCTCCAATAAAATATTAAAACAAAACTGCCAGCCGACCGAACTAACATTACGGAACAAATGAACACACGAAACGAACGAGGAAATCCCCATAGAACAAAGTCGAAGGACAGGGAATTCCCAATTCTTCAAAGAGAATATTCAGAGAAAGCGGGGATCCCCCCGCGACCATAGAGAAGTTAATGACTACATGAGCGCGAAATTTGAAATTCGCGTTATAGTGAAACAGCGCGTAACGGGGTCGCGCTAAGCGGGGTATTACTGTATATATATATATATATATATATATATTTTATATATATATATATATATATATATATATATATATATATATATATACATATATACATATATATATATATATATATATATATATATATATTTTATATATATATATATATATATATATATAAGTATATATACATATATATATATATATATATATATATATATATATATATATATAATATATATATATATATATATGTATATTGGAACTCGTGTTTTTACAAGCTTTTATTTGACATCCCACGGGATGATAAATTTTTTTTTTTCAGTTCAGATTTCACCTCCCAAAACTAACCCCTTAAGTCAAAATTTTACTTTCAAAACTATGTGGCTCTGTGCGGCCATCAATTCTAATATTAGTGCCAAATTTCAACTTTCTATGTCAAATAGTTTCGGAGAAAA
>CM032453.1:29570591-29578091 GCA_019049505.1 Pachyrhynchus sulphureomaculatus | reverse complement strand
GCCTATATGTTATATTTTAGCGTGTTTTTTTTTAAAAAAAAAACTTTGAAAGTTCAGAATATACAGACATTCACCTCTATCCGGGCTAGTTTTTAGATATTACACAGAAATAACTTTATTCTTCGTAAAAATACACATATTGTTTAGCACACTTCAGTACAACATGTTTTTTTTTTCTTTTTTTCCAGAACACGTTTACTCTATTTCAAGGGTAGCCTTTTTGAGGAGTGGTTGAAACACACGAAGAATGAAAAAAACTCGCGTGTATACGACTTTCTTTCTTCAAAAATTTCACTATGGTGACATTACTGAAAGCAGCCAAAAAGAAATAAAGTTGAAGATATCCAACTTGTCTAATAATGGTGCCAAATGGTTGGCTTCAGGAAAGTCGAAGGAGCGTTTTTTTAATTAAAAATAAGAATTGGTTGGATGAAGCAGACATACAGTTTACTGCGAGTTCTTTTTGCGCCACAACCTTCAACATCAAGTGAGAATGTGACTCCTGCAGGAAGACCTCGCAAAGATTTCGAGGAATCGTCGTTTAAGACGAAGAAACGTCGCGTCGTGAATCTCGTAGAATCCCGAATCCCGTCAGTGAATTGGTGACTGCTGCCGAAATTGCTGTGCGTTCAGCAGGGCAAAGGAAAATTGCCAATGTGATTAGAGACATTAGTGAGAGCCCAGATAATATTATTAAGTCTAAAAATACCAGTTCCGTTAATCCTAGGCAATTATGTAGTGACGAAGCCTTAGCTTACTATATAGATTCTAAGTCAACAATGCATCCTTACAAACAAACTAGGAAGTGGTCCATGAAGGCGGGGCATAATGTGTTTCCGTCATATTTTAGTTTAAAAAAGTCCAAACAGGCCTGTTACCCTGCAGAGGAGCACATTGCTATAACAGAAACTCGTGCTGAAATAAATTTGCAAGTCTTATTAAATAAAACAGTGGAACGTCTAGTATTAGCACAGAATGAAGTTATTAGCAGTGTGCTCCCAACAAGTTCATCGTTTACACTTGTTAGTAAATGGGGATGTGATGGAAGTTCTGGGCACAGCACATACAAATAGAGATTTGAGAACACTGAATATACGGACGAGTTTCTTTTCGCATTTTCTTTATTTCCCTTAAGTTATATGATGGGTCCAAAATTATTTGGTAAAATCCTCGGCCTTCATCAACTTTGTATTGTCGGCCAATCAAATTTATATTTGCCAAAGAAACGAACGACTTCACGTTAGTAGAGACCAATAGATTGTGGGAAGAAGTTAATGCTCTTCTTCCAACACTTATCAACTTTGGTGATTCTCAAATCTCTGTTAAAACACGAACTTTTGCTGACAATGACAGACGGAAAGGTGTGTAACGCCTTAACGGAAACTAGTTCATCCCAAAAGTGTTTCATCTGTGGCGCCACCCCCAAGACGATGAACGATGACCCGCGATGTTTAACAGCAATCAAGAACATTTTGGCTTTGGTTTATCTACACTTCATGCTTGGATTCGTTGCTTCGAATGTCTTTTACATATCAGTTACAAGTTGAATATTAAGAAATGGCAGGCTAGAAGCAACGAAGACAAAGCAGATATCAAGGTTCATTCCGAGGAAATCAAATTGAAATTTGATGGTAAATTGTGAATTAAACCCACATTTATTAACCGATTTTCATGATTAATACCTTATTTTATTTTCCAGATACGCAGCTGTCAGAAAAATGTATAATATTTTTGTTTTTCTTTTGTTTATTGCGCTTTTTTTACCGAAAAAAATAATGAATTTTACACGAAAAAAATTTTTTTCTCTCCATTAATTTCTAAATAACTCCAAAACGATAAAAGATAGAATAAAATAATATTCAATCAACTTTAATAAATTTTGTTATGCATTTTTTAATGTTTTATTTATAAAATCTGACAAGTTGTTCCCGAGTTATCGTTAAATATGTCTGCGTAGCTGACTAATTTAGGGAAAAAATTAGCCACGGCCCATTAAAAAAAACCAACGCGATGAATTTTTTCTTAAAATAACTTAATATGCTTAGAATATACATAAACAATTGAAATAAGTGAAAAAATAATTTTGTCCAGCTAACTTGTACTAGTCGACACACTGTGAGACGGTGTATCAGTACAATTCACATTTTGCGTAAAAGGTGACTTGACTACTGGGTTAATTGCAAATTAAAACTTGGAAATTGAGACATTGCAAGACAGTTTTCACTATTTTATTGTAAAATTTTAGGATGCAGATAAAAAACTTTGTTGTCCCCAAATGGCTAACGATTTACGGAAATACATAAAGGAAGCATGTTGGCAAAAGCCAGACGTAGTTGGAAAAGCCGTATTAGAAGTTTTAAAATTCGCTCCAAGCGGAACGGTTGGGTTGTAGAAGGATCAAGGCTCTTTTCCCTGAGACTACCGGACCTTGTTAAACTTATAGATATTTGGAAAATCAGTTTATATAACTATTTTTATAAGAACTTTTTTTATAAATATAAGATGTATTATTAAATTAGCTTATTCTTTCTCGTAGGTTCGATACGGTTGGACACGACTTAAAAAAAAAGGAAAAAATATATTATTTGTACTAATGCTTCTGCATGATTGGTTTCTACGTTAACAATCACCTATACTACTTGAGCTGAAAAGTCCAGATACTTTCCGCGGGATGGCACAACGAACTGAAAAACCATATGATTTTCAGTTAGTAGCAACTTTAAGAAGATTCCTATAAAATTTTCATGACATTTTGTCTATTAATTTGCGAGTTACAATTGTTTGAGTTACGCTCCTTTTGAGTTTTGCAAAACGATGGAACAAAAAGGATTTCGTGAATTGTATCTTCACGATGTCACCTATCTCCCTCACTTACAACTTTGCCGTCATTCCGAACAATATGGTGGAGCTTTGGTGTTTTTTGGAGTGACTGCCTCATTTGGACGTCTGGAACGTAGTACATCATCGGTACTTGTACAACCGCATTTAAGCTTACTTAAACCATAGACATATGATTGCTTTCGACGGAGGAGATGTGCCATAACACTTCGCAAAAACATTCTCGCGGTTCTGGGTTGTATTTTTTTCCATCAAAAAGCAGTGTTTGATCGACACACGAAATTTTTTTTGTTCCATTGTTATGCAAAAATCAAAGTAACGTCACTCAAACAGGTGTAACCCGCAAATTAATAGATAAAATGTCCTGAAAATTTTACATGAGTCTTCTGAGGGTTTACACTAACAAAAAATCATACGAGTTTTGTTTGTGCTGCCATCTCTCGGAAAGTTTCCTGACTTTTCACCCGATGTAGTATATTAGGTTACGACCAATGCAGATAACTACGTTGGGACCTTGGAATCTTTGGTAAAATGACTTTACTACCACTACACCATACACTTTATTTTTGCACACGACGTACGTTTCGCTAGCTATGTTAGTATCATCATAACCGATGCTTGAATCAATCAGTGCTCCTGATAGTGCTAACATAAACGCACGACGAAGGAAAAAAAATAAAGTGTTCTGTGTAGTGGTAGTAACTGCTTTGCAACGGCGATAAGTCCCTATTACCGTGTGTAATATTTCTGTTGTAATGAAAAAAAAAACAGTTTTCTAGAATGGAACTGCGTCAGGATGGTGCCGAAGTCTTTTGTTAGTTGGTTTCTTACAACGTTGTAATGTTAAGCCTGGCCTTGGTACTATCTCGATATGTTCATATATGTTCGATACATCTCTTGTCTACCTCCGTCTAACGAGTTCCAATCAAATGGTACTAGATTGGCATTTTAGTAATGAGTCTTGATAAGCACGGCCGAAAAAAACCATTATCATGAGACGCCCTTACTGATAATTGCTATACTGATGAAGTTAGGACAGCATTTCTTTGTATATTAAAGATTTAAACCCATACGAATACAGGGAAGCTTGGCGGACGAAGACAGTCTGCCGGTGCATTAAAGGTGCAGGACACCAAAGACGATGAAAAACTCGTGTTGCTTAACAATGATCAAATTATACAAAATATGTTTCACTACATGCAGAGTTCAGTTATAGACAGTCTAGTTACAGACGACTCTAGATACATATTAAGTCTCAAAAGTTGCCAGCTGACCCCTGCGCCACGTAAAGTGACGCAGTTGACACCTTTAATCCACGAGCAAAGCTCATGAGTCGGGTTCTACTACCATTATTAGTTGACATCTGGCCATTTGTATAATGACGTCAATGACTGTTAGAACGGTCCGCAGTTAAAATGGTCATTTGTTAATATAATGGCAACTGACCCGAACCCCTTGTATCTTCTTCTTCTTCTCAACCTAAGTCTGTCCACTCCTGGACGTAGGTTTATGCTAATCTGTGTTTCCATGCTTCCCTCCTTTTGCCACCTTTAACCATTGTTTGCCCATTACTACTCTAATATCATCGACGAATCGTTTCCGTGGACGTTTTTCAATGCTTCTTCCCGTTTCTCTGGGTCTCCATTCCGTGATCCTATACACCCATCTGTCTCCGGAATGATCTAGCCACACTGACCACTTCATCTTTGCCGCCTCGAAAGTTATATCAGCGACGTTGGTTTGTCTCCTTATCTGCTCATTATGAATTTTATCCCTAAGGGAGACACCAAGCATGCTTCTCTCCATAGCTCTCTGTGAAGTCCCGAGTTTTTTAACAAATGCTTTAGTGAGACACATCGCTTCTAGTCCACATATGCTGACCCGTAGAACACAGGAATAGTAGCTTTAGTTTTTAGGTTCATAGGTATTGTAATACTTTTTAAGATATGTCCTAGTTTCCCAAAGCTGCCCATGCCAGCCTTATTCGCCTGTAATTTCTGCATGCTAGTTCTCCTTTCCGATCTTAATAGTGTCACCTAAGTAGATATACCCGTCAATGCGTTCTAATGAAGTTATTTCCTATCTTCAGGGCTGATAAATTTAGTTTTTTTAAATTAATTTTAGGACCTACCCTTGCAGAGACCACTTTCAGCTGATTCAACATTTCCTGTAGCTCATTAGTGTTATTAGGTATCACTACAATGTCGTCTGCAAACCTAAGGTGACTCAGTCTAGTGCCGTCGATGTTGATGCCCTTTTCATCTCAATTTAATTCCTTAACGACATATTCAAAGGTCATCGTAAATAATTTAGGTGAGATAATATCTCCTTGTCGCATGTCTCTTTTTAATGAGGTATTGTTAGTGACAGTTGGTTCGTCAATTTTAATATATATAGTTGCTTCTTTATAGGTGTTCTCTATCATTTTTATATATCTGGAATCTATTCTTGCATTCGTAAGGGATGTTAGAACTGACCAGACTTCAACAATATCAAATGTCTTATAAAAACTCAATGAAGACCAAATGTGTTGGTACCTTATACTTTTCTGTACATATTTCGATTACAGTACGTATTGTGTAGAGGTGGTCGATCGTGCTTCTGAAGCCCGCATGTTCCACAGGTCGATAGAAATCTAGTTTTGCTGTTAGGGGATTGGTTAAGATTTTAGTGACGAGCTTATATAAGTGCAACAGAAGAGATATAGGTCGATAATTTTCGATATCACTATTATTGCCTCTCTTAAAGAGAAGTATAACCTCCGAGTTGCCTACACGCAGCCGCACTGGAAGCATTAGGGTACCGAGAGAAAAGGGAAAAACGGCAAAAACCATATTGGTGATATGAAGGAAATTGAATACGAAATTGAAGAAAAACGGAAAAGCTATCACAAATACTTAAGATCAAAGAGCACAAACGACAAATTAAAATACAAAAAATCCCAAGCTAGAGTACGCAAAATGATTAGTGACAAAAAAGAACAACCAATGGGAAAAGACTCAACACTTACATAGAAGGAAGGAAAAGCACAGAAAGCTGGAGACTTCTTAAAAAAATATGAGAACAAAACGAAAAAAGAGAATTCTTCTCATCAATAACACCAGAAAAATGGAACCAATACTTTACAAATATGCTAACAGAAGACCAGAGTTTAAAAGTACCCAACATGGAAAACCCCAAATATAGTTATACGAGGATCCCCAATAAGAATAACAACATCAGCAGTTAAAGAAGTATGTAAAACGCTAAAAAATGGTAGAGCCCCAGGACCAGGAAACATCCCAGAAGAGATAGTAAAATACGGAACTGAAAACCTATTTAGCGCTTTGAGGAACTTATTTCAAAGATGCATTAACACATCAGAAGTATCTGAGGAATGGAAAATATCATACATATCAACCATTCATAAGAAAGGAGACAAAAAATAATTGCGATAACTATCGAGGAATAACGGTTACAGGATCTATTAGCAGAATATACGGAAAAATACTTAAAAATAGAATAGAAACGGAATACGCGGACGTACAAGCTGAAGAACAGGCAGGCTTTAGAGCAGGAAAGATCCACAATAGACCATCTCTTCTCACTGACACAAATCCTAGAAAAGAAAACGCATTTGATCAGGAAGTCCATGTCTTGTTTGTTGATTTAAAAAAGGCCTACGACAGCGTGCCCCTAATGAGATTGTAGAAAAAACACTACAACAGAGTAATGTAAGCACCGAAATAATTAAAGCCGTAAAATCCTTATACCAAGACGCAAGAAGAAGAGTGCAGACCAAATATGGTATAACAACAGGGTTCCAGGTCACAAAGGGTCCTCAAACAGCGCTGCTGTTTTATCCCCAACGCTATTTAAAATCTATTTGGAGAGTGCACTGAAGAACTGGAAAAGAAAAATGCAGCAGTATGGGATTACCACTGGATGAGGATACTACATTGTACAAGCTATCATTTGCGGACGACCAGGTAGTAGTCGCTCAGGACATCGATGATATGGAATACATGACACGAAATCTTATGGAGGAATGTGAAAAATGGGGCCTAGAAGTCAATATTAAAAAGGGACCAAGTACATGTGCGTCGGAGGACAACAGCAGGACTTGAAACTCGCCACAAGACACACCAATCAAACACTGTGCCAGTTATAAGTGTTTGAGAACAAGAATATCTAGGGACGGAAACACTGGAAGAAGCAATATTCGAGAGGAATATCCAAAGGAAGGAAAAGCGATTGCAATGCTTAATAGTATACGTATGGGATAAAAAACATAACCACTGAAAATAAGAAGAGAATTTACAAACTCAATAGTGAAAAAGTAAATAATAACTTATAGCTCCCCAGGTGTGGGCATTGAAGGAAAGAACCGAAACAATACTAAAAGCTACAGAAATGGACTCCTGGAGGACGAACAGAGCCAGAAAATCCAGAAAAGAACGCATACCAAATGACATGATAAGACGAGCTTTAGAAATAAAGGCACGATATATAGTGGACGAAATCAGAAACCCAATAAGTTGGTATGGTACGGACATGTACAGAGAATGTCACAAGACCCGACTACCTAAAAAAGATCTTAAATTGGAACCTTCATGGAAGAAGAAAGCGTGGAAGACCACGCAAAGCTGGAGAGCAGGAATCAACAAGGAAGTACTGGAGAGA
>CM032453.1:29318021-29570491 GCA_019049505.1 Pachyrhynchus sulphureomaculatus | reverse complement strand
TCCTAAACTTAACCGTTTTCGAGATATTGAAGTTTAAAGATTTTCTAAAAAAAACATGTTTTTTTTGCTTTTATATCGATTTTTTTTTATTAGAGTTCTCAAGTGCGATTTTTGGTTATTTTTAGTTAGTCTGTATGTCAAGTATCAAAAAATCATCAAAAAAATTTGAAACTAGTTACTAACAGTTTCAAATGGCGGCTTGTTAATGTTTCTAAATTACGAATTTTTACCAAGTGTTTCCACTTTAATCAATAAAGAGAAAAAAAAATGTATGGGAAGTTATTCTGCAAATTATTTTAAAAATTTTACGTCTTTTTAGCTATCAAAAAAGTATAATACTGGAGGTTAATAGGAAAACTGTACACAGAATGACACCTAAAGCGGGCTCGGGTAGCAAAAGGTAAATTTTTAGTTCTAGGTGAAAATACGAAAAATACCACAAATAAAACAAAAACCTTGCAATTTAATAATTTTTATTAATTATAATTCATGTTCTATATGTCGCCCCATTTCTAACACAAATTTCTCATTTCTTTTTCTAAATTATTTTCACAAACGCTGGTTGTGAGGTGCCGCCTCATTCGTCAGTCGCATCAATTATTTTTTGTCTGAGGACATCCACGTTTTCGATAGGAGTCATCTGGTCGTATACGAGACTTTTCATGTGACCCCACACATAAAAATCATCGGTGTTAGGTCTGGCTTCTCGCCGGCCAAGGTATCGGTCCGTCCTCTTCCAATCCATTTGTTGGGATAATTGTCATTGAGCCATGCACGAACACTTCCTCTGTAGTGTGCTGTGGGCAGCCATCGTGTTGAAAGTACATGTTCACAAACAAGTTTCAGCTTAAATGTGTGGATGGGGTATAATTTCAAATTATTTGGTTGGGCTATTCTTCCTGTCCAGATAATTTGAATGGCGAGGAAACGACAATTTTTTGTGGAACGATTTACCTAATTTGATAGAAGACCTAACCTATTGGTTTGAGACAAAACATGTACTTTCAACACGATGGCTGCCCAGCTCACTACAGAGGAAGTGTTCGTGCATGGCTCAATGACAATTATCCCAACAAATGGATTGGAAGAGGCGGACCCATACCTTAGCCGGCGAGAAGCCCAGACCTAACCCGTATGGATTTTTTATGTGTGGGGTCACATGAAAAGTCTCGTATACGAAGATGACTCCTATCGAAAACGTGGATGTCCTAAGACAAAAAATAATTGATGCGGCTGACGAAATGAGGCGGCACCTCACAACCAGCGTTGTGAAAAGTAATTTAAGAAAAAAGAATGAGAATTTGTGTTAGAAATAGGGCGACCATATAGACATGAATTTTTTAATTAATAAAAAATAGTAAATTGCAGGTTTTTTGTTTTATTTGTGTATTTTTCGTATTTTCACTAGAGAACTAAAAATTTACCTTTTGCTACCCGAACCCGCTTTAGGTTGTCATTCTGTGTACAGTTTTCCTATTAAACTCCTAGTATTATAACCTTTTTTGATAGCCTAAAACTCGCTCCCGTTAAAAGTTTTTAAAATAATTTGCAGAAATAAACGTTCCATAACATATTTTTTTCCTCTTTTATTGATTTAAAGTAGGAATCACTTGGTAAAAATTCGTAATTTAGAAAACAATTAATAACAAGCCGCCATTTGAAAACTGTTAGTAAACTAGTTTCAATTTTTTTTGATGATATTTTGATACTTGACATACAGACAAACTTAAAAATAACCAAAATTCGCACTTCGAAGAATCTCTAATAAAAAAAAATCGATATGAAAGCAAGCGCGCGCTCTGCGATGTTTTTTTTTTAGAAAATCTTTTAAACTTCGGATATCTCGAAAGACGGTTGAAGTTTAGGAACATCCATGTCATAGAGTCAAATCGTCATAATGGTCAGAAACGGACCTAAACTATAACGTCCCTAATTATCTAGGACGACTTTCCCTGTAACCCGTAATAAAAAATTATTTTAATGAATAAACCCACGCAAACATATAGCTAATATTGAATAATATATAATATATTATATATAATATCTTTATATATATATATATATATATATATTAATATATATATAAATATATATATATATATATATATATATATATATATATATATATATATATAAAAATATATATATATATATATTATATATATATAGTATAAATATATATATATAGAAGATATATATATATATATATATATATAGAAATATATAATATATATATATATAATATATATATATAATTAGTTATATATAATATATATATCTTCATTGTTCTCCTTCCCGCCTGAGTAGGGATTTATCTTTTTTATATCCTGATGATATCGCCGGATTATCGTAATACCCGTTAACGTTGTCCAAGTGCCGAAACATACATTTTTATAATCACAGCACGTTTTAGACAACGCGATAGTGCTGCCACGGACATTATGCATTTCTGTAACAACACTGCCTTTTACTCAGTTTCATCTGAAATTTGAACACTGCTCGCTTTTCTGACACGATACAGTTCGCACGTCTACTACTCAGCACTGTGAATACAACTGGCTGGTTGAATGCAAATGTGTTATTTACAGATGTGAGTTTAGCTTTACTGAAAAGAAATTAGTCGGAGACCTTTTGGACAGACGCACAGTGTGTCGCGTAGAACATGCTACGGTGGAGACAAATTCATGGTTATGATTTCAGGGAAATCTTATTTGCCAAAAACGTAAAACAACACCACCAAACCAGAATTCCCGAGAAAGAGGACAAAAGGTTTTGTATATCAATTTGCAAATAGTGGAGAAGTCATATGCGCAGACAGAAGTCACGGTTAAATGAGTTTATTACATGCCTCTTGCAATCAATCAGTTGCAATTTTAGCAGGACCACTTTCGTGCACTGCACATTCTTATATGTGACATATTGATAATTATTGTGAATGTTTTTGTGATGAAATATTACTTGCTGAGGGTAAGACACAAAAGTAATAAAAAAAAACCCCCCCCCCCCCCCCCCCCCCCCCCCACAAACAAAAAAAAAAAACAAAAAAAAACTACTATTTTTTAATGTATTTTTTTAATCAGGAATCTATTACTAATTTGTAATTTTTTAGTATTTTTTTTAAATAGCCTCTATGTTATATTTTTTAGCGTGTTTTTTTTAAAAAAAAAAAACTTTTAAAAGATAAGAATATACAGTCTTTCACCATCTATCCGCGGCTTGTTTTTTAGGATATTACACTGGAAAATAACTTTTTTTCTGTCGTAAAAAAATACACATATTGTTTTGACACACATTCAGTACTACATGTTTTTTTTTTCTGTGTTTTCCTGAACACGTTGACTCTATTGTCAAAGGTAGCCTTTTTTTGAGGAAGTGGTTGAAACTCACGATAAGAATGAAAATTAATCTCGCGATGTATATGACTTGTCTGTTCTTCAAAAATCTTCACTTTGGTGACAGTAACGGAAAGCTGCCAAAAAGAAATTTAAAGTTGATGATATCCTACTTGTCTATTAAGGGTGCCAAATGGGTGGGCTTCTGGAAAGTTTCGATGGAGCGTTTTTTTAATTTAAAATAAAGAATTGGTTGGATGAAGCAGTCATAACAGTTTACTGCGAGTTCTTTTGCGCCACAACCTTCAACATCAAGTGAGAATGTGACTCCTGCAGGAAGACCTCGCAAGATTTCGAGGAAATCGTCGTTTTTAAGACGAAGAAACGTCGCGTCGTGGATCTCGTAGAATCCCGAAGTGTCAGTGAATTGGTGGACTGCTGCCAGATATTGCTGTGCGTTCTGCAGGGGCAAAGGAAAGTTGCCAATGTGATTAGAGACATTAGTGAGTGCCCTGAAAATATTCTTAAGTCTAAAAAATACAGTTCCGTTAATCCTAGGCAATTATGTAGTGACCGAAGCCTTAGCTTACTATATAAAAAGGGGGGGGGGGGGGACAAAGATTTTTATTTTCCTAAGTCAACAAAGCATCCTTACAAACAAATGGTGTGGTCCATGAAGGTCGGGGCCCTAATGTTTTTCCCCCCTCTCCCCCCCCCCACCCCCCCCCCCCCCTCCCACCCCCCCTCCCCCTCCCCCCCCCCCCCCCCTCCCCCCCCCCCCTCCGCCCCCCCCCTCCCCCCCCCCCCCCCCCCCCCCCTAAAAAAGTCAAACAGGCCCTGTACCCTGCAGAGGAGCACATTGCTATAACAGAAACTCGTGGCTGAAATAAATTTTTGCAAGTCTTATTAAATAAAACAGTGGAACCGTCTAGTATTAGCACGAATGAAGTTATCAGCAGTGTGCTCCCAAGCATAGTTCAGTTCGTTTACACCTTGTGTAGACTAAATGGGGATGTGATGGAAGTTCTGGGTCACAGCAACATACAAATAGAGATTGCGAGACACCCTGAATTATACGGACGACCCTTTTTCCTTTTCGCATATTTCTTTAGTTCCCCCCTTAAGGGGTTATATGATGGCGTCCCTAAATTATTTTGGTTTAATAAATCCTCGGCCTTTCAACCAATCACAACTTGGTATTGTCGGCCAATCAAATTTATATTCGCCATAAGAAGAAACGAACGACTTCACGTTATGTGAGAGACCAATAGATTAGTGGGAAGAAGTTAGAATGCTCTTCTATCCAACACTTATCAACTTTGGTGATTCTCAAATCCTCTGTTAAAAACCACGAACTTATTTTGCTGACAATGACAGGACGGAAAGGTGGTGTAACGCCTTTAACGGAAAGAACTAGTTCATCCCAAAAAGTGTTTCATCTGTGGGCGGGCCCCTCCCAAGACGATGTACGATGACCTGACCCATGCGATGTTTAAACAGCAATCAAGAACATTTTCGGTTTTGGTGTATTTACCACTTTCATTGCTTGGATTTCGTTGCTTTCGATTGTCTTTTTTTACCATATCAGTTACAAGTTGAATATTAAGAAATGGCCAGGCTAGATGCAAACGAAGACAAAGCCAGATAATCAAGGTTCATTCCGTTTCCGAGGAACTATCAAATTGAAATATTGATTGTCTAAAATTGTGAATAAAACCTCACATATATAAACCGATTTTCATGATTAAAACCTGTAATTTTATTTTCCAGATACGCAGCCTGTCAGAAAAATGTATAATATTTTTGTTTTTTCTTTTGATATTGCGTTTTTTTACCGAAATAAAATAATGAATTATTACACGAAAAAAATAGTTTTTCACTTCCAGTTAATTTCTATATAACCTCCAAAACGATTAAAAGATTAGAATCAAAATATTATTTCATTTCAACTTTAATAAAATTTTTGATATGCATTTTTTAATGTTTTATTTATAAAATGCGGGGTGCGCAAGTTTCTTTCGCCGAGTTATCGTTAAAATAAGTCTGCTCGTAGCTGAATAATTTTGGGGAAAAAAATTTGCCACGCCCATATTCAAAAAAACCAACGCGATGAAATTTTTTCTTTAAAATAACTTTCGTTATTGCCTATGACTACATCACATACATAGACAATTGAAATAAGTGATAAAATAATTTCTGTCCAGGCCTAACTTGTACTAGTCGACACACTGGTTGAGACGGTATCTGTTTCAGTACAATTCACATTTTGCGTAAAAGGTGACTGTGACTACTGGGTTATTGCAAATTTAAAACTTGGAAATTGCGATCATTGCAGAAGGGACAGTGTTCTGTCACTTATTTTATTGTAAAAGTCCTTATCGTCTGCAGATTAAAAAACTTTGTAGTTCCCCAAATGGTGTCACGTTTTACGGAAATACATAAAGGAAAGCATGTTGGCAAAAGCTTGACCGTAGTTTTTGGGAAAATGGCCCGCTTAAAGTGAGAAAGTTTTAAAAATTCTGCTCCAATTGCGGAAACGGATTTGGGTGGTTAGACGGATCTAGGGCTCTTTTTCCCTGAGACTTCCGGACCTTGTTAAAACTTATAGATATTTGGAAAACTCAGTTTATATAACTATTTTTATAAGAACTTTTTTTATAAATATAAGATGTATCCCATTTTATTTTTTTATAATATAAGATTAGCTTTAAATTCTTTCTCGTAGGTTCGCCTACGGTTGGACACGCGACTTAAAAAAAAGGAAAAAAGTATATTATTTTGTTACTAATGCTTCTGCATGATTGGTTTTCTACGTTAACAATCTCCTATACTACTTGAGCTGAAAAGGGTCCAGATACTTTCAGCGCGGATGGCACAACGAACTGAAAAACCATATGGATTTTTCAGTTAAGTAGCAACTTTAAGAAAAAAGATTTACCTATAAAACTTTTTCATGACATTTTTGTCTATTAATTTGCGAGAGTTACAATTGTTTGAGTTACGCTCCTTTTGGAGTTTTGCAAACGATGGAACAAAAGGATTTCGTGAATTGTATCTTCACGATGTCACCTATCTCCGCACTTACACTTTGCGTCATTCCGAACAATATGGTGGGAGCTTTGGTGTTTTTTGGAGTGACTGCTTCATTTTGGACGTCTGGAACAGTAGTACATCATCGGTACTTGTACAACGCATCATTTAGAGCTTACTTAACCATATGACATATGATTGCTTTTCGACGGAGGAGATGTGCCATAACACTTCGCAAAACCATTTCGGGTTCTGGGGGTGTATTTTTTTCCATCAACACAGCAGTGTTTGATCGACACACGAAATTTTTTTTGTTCCCATTGTTATGAAAAATCAAAAGTAACGTCACTCAAACCAGGTGTAACCCGCAAATTCGATCTAGATAAAAAATGTCCTGAAAATTTTATACATGTAGTCTTATGAGGGTTTACACTAACAAAAAATTCATTCGGAGTTTTGTTTGTGCTGCCATCTCTCGGACAAGTTTCCTGACTTTTCACCGATTGTTGTAGTATATTAGGTTACGACCAATGCAGGATAACTACGTTGGGGGACCTTGGAAATCTTTGCGAGTAAAATGACTTACTACCACTACACCCATTACACTTTATTTTTGCACAACGTACGTACGTTTCGCTAGCTTATGTTAGTATCATCATAACCGATGCTTGAATCAATCAGTGCTCCTGATAGTGCTAACATAACGCACGACGAAGGAAAAAATAAAGTGTTCTGTGTAGTGGTAGTAACTGCTTTGCAACGGGCGATAAGTCCCTATTACCGGTGTAATATTCTGTTGTAATGAAAAAAAAAACAGTTTTCTAGAATGGAAACTGCGTCAGGATGGTGCCGAAGTCTTTGTGTTAGTTGGTTTCTTACTCAACGTTGTAATGTTAAGCCTGGCCTTGGTACTATCTCGATATGTTCATATATGTTCGATACATCTCTTGTCTACCTCCGTTCTAACGAACGTTAGTTCCTCAATCAAATGGTACTAGTATAGTTGGCATTTTCAGTAAATGAGTCTTGATAAAGCACGGCCGAAAAAAAAAAACCATTATATTGAGACGCCCTTTACTGATAATCTTGCTATACTGGAATGAATGTTAGGACAGCATTTCTTAGTATATTAAAGATTTAAACCCATACGAATACAGGAAGCTTGGCGGGACGAAGACAGTCAGCCGGTGCATGCATTAAAGGTGCAGGACACCAAAGACGATTGAAAAACTCGTGTTGCTTAACAATGATCAAATTAATACAAAATATGTTTTCTGCACTACATGCAGCGTTTAGTTTATAGACAGTCAGTCTAGTTACAGACGACCTCTAGATATATTAAGTCTCAAAAGTTGCCAGCTGACCCATGCGCCACAGTTAAAGTGACGCAAGTTGACACCTTTAATCCCACGAGCAACACGTCATGGGCTTATGGCAATAGTACCGTCCGGTATACTATTTGCATCTAAGATCGTCTCGGGTTTACTACCATTATTAGTTGACATCTGGCCATTTGTATAATGACAGTCCAATGGGACTGGTAGAACGGTCCGCTCAGTTAAAATGGTCATTTGTTAATCATTAATGGCAAAATGACCCGAACCCCTTGTATCTTCTTCTCTTCTCAACTAAGTCTGTCCACTCCTGGACGTAGGTTTATGCTAATCTGTTCCATGCTTCCCATGCCTTTTGCCACAACTTTAACCATTGTTTGCCCATTACTACTCTAATATCATCGACGAAATCGTTTCCGTGGACGTTCACATGCTTCTTCCCGTTTCTCTGGGTCCTCCATTCCGTGATCCTATACTCCCCATCTGTCTCCGGATGATCTAGCCACATGAGACACATCCATCTTTGCCGCCTCGAAAGTTATATCAGCTGCGACGTTGGTTTGTTCTCCTTATCTGCTCTCATTTATGAATTTTATCCATTAGGCCGGACTCACAAGCATGCAATTCTCTCAAAGTGAGCTCTCTGGTGACTGAGTCCCCCGAGTTTTTTAACAAATGCTTTAGTGAGACACATCGCTTCTAGTCCACATATGCTGACCGTAGAACAACAGGAATAGTAGCTTTAGTTTTTAGGTTCATAGGTATTGTAATACTTTTTAAGATTATGTCCTAGTTGCCCAAAGAGCTGCCCATGCCAGCCTTATTCGCCTGGTAAATTTCTGCATGCTAGTTCTCCTTTCCGATTTAATAGTGTCACCTAAGTAGATATTACCCCGTCAATGCGTTCTATGAAGTTATTTCCTATCTTCAGGGCTGATAAAAATTTAGTTTTTTTAAAATTTAAGTTTTAGGGACCTACCCTTGCAGAGACCACTTTCAGCTGATTCAACATATTTCCTGTAGTCATTTGTGTTATTAGGTATCACGTACAATGTCGTCTGCAAACCTAAGGTGACTCCTAGTCTAGTGCCGTCGATGATGTGATGCCCTTTTCATCTCAATTTAATTCCTTAACGACATATTCAAAGGTCATCGCTAAAATAATTTAGGTGAGATAATATCTCCTTGTCGCAGTGTCTCTTTTTAATGAGGTATTGTTTAGTGACAGTTGGTTCGTCAATTTTAATATATAATAGTTGCTTCTTTATAGGTGTTCTCTATCATTTTTATATATCTGGAATCTATTGTCTGTGCATTCGTTTAAGGGGATGTTAGAACTGGACCAGACTTCAACAATATCAAATGTCTTATAAAACTCAATATGAACACCAAATGTGTTGGTACCTCTTATATTCTGTACATATTTCGAATTTCCAAGTACGTATTGTGTAGAGGTGGTCTTCGATCGTGCTTCTGAAGCCCGCATGTTCCACAAGGTCGATAGAAATATTGTTTTGCTAGTTAGGGGATTGGTTAAGATTTTTAGTGACGAGCTTATATAAGTGCAACAGAAGAGATATAGGTCGATATTTTCGTTATCACTATTATTTGCTCTCTTAAAGAGAAGTTCTCCAACCTTCGCAGTTGCCTACACGCAGCCGCACTGGATACCAAAGCATTAGTGGTCTCCCGACCGGGAACACGCAGCGAAAAGGGAAAAATAAAAACGAAAAAAAAATAAAACGGCAAAAAACCATATTGGTGATTATGAAGAATTGAATACGAAATTGAAGAAAAACGGAAAAGCTATCACAAATACTTAAGATCAAAGAGCAACAAACGGACAAATTATTAAAATACAAAAAATCCCAAGCTAGAGTACGCAAAAATGATTAGTGACAAAAAGAACAACCAATGGGAAAAGACTACAACACTTACATAGATAGGAAGGAAAAGCACAGACGAAAAGCTGGAGATTCTTAAAAATATGAGAACACAAAACGAAAAGAGAAATCTGTCTCATCAAGAGACACCAGAAAAATGGAACCAATACTTTAAGCAAATATGCTACAGAAGACCAGAGTTTAAAAGTACCCAACATGGAAACCCCAAATATAGTTTACGAGGATCCCCAATAAGAATAACATCATCAGCAGTTTTAAAGAAGTATGTAAAACGCTAAAGAAATGTAGTAGCCCCAGGACCAGGAAACATCCCAAGAAGAGATAGTAAAATACGGAAAACTGAAGAACCTAGTTTAGCGCTTTGTAGGAACTTATTTCAAAAGATGCATTAACACATCAGAAGTATATCTGAGGTAATGGAAAATATCATACATATCAATGCCATTCTCATAAGAAAGGAGACCAAAAATATTGACGATAACTATCGAGGAATAACGGTTTTACAGGATCTATTAGCAGAATATACGGAAAAATACTTAAGAAATAGAATAGAAGAACGGTTAATACGCGGAACCGTAAAGCTGAAAAGAAAACAGGCAAGGCTTTTAGAGCAGGAAGATCCCCAATAGGACCATATCTTATCACTCGACACAAACTCCTAGAAAAGAAAACCGCATTTGATCAGGAAGTCCATGTTCTTGTTTGTTGATTTAAAAAAGGCCTACGACAGCGTGCCCCCTAATGAGATTGTAGTTTGCAAACACTACAAACAGAGTAATGTAAGCACGAAATAATTAAAGCCGTAAAATCCTTTATACAAGGACGCAAGAAGTAGAGTGCAGACCAAATATGGTATTAAAACAGGGGTCCAGGTCACCAAAGGGTCTCAAACAGCGCTGCTGTTTATCCCCAACGCTATTTAAAATCTATTTGGAGAGTGCACTGAAGAACTGGAAAAGAAAATGCAGCAGTATGGGATTACCACTGGATGAGGATACTACATTGTACAAGCTATCATTTGCGGAACGACCAGGTTAGTAGTACGCTCAGGACATCGATGATATGGAATACATGACACGAAAAATCTTTATGGAGGAATTGTGAAAAGATTGGGGGCTAGAAGTCAATATTAAAAAGACCAAGTACATGTGCGTCGTCGGGAGGACAACAGCAGGACTTGAAAAACTCGCCCACAAGACACACATTCAAAACACTGTGCCAGTTATAAGTGTTTGAGGAACAAGAATATCTAGGGGTCGGAAACACTGGAAGAAGCAATATTCGAGAGGAATATCCAAGGAAAGAAAAGCGATTTGCAATGCTTAATAGTATATACTATGGGATTTTAAAAAACATAACCACTGAAAATTAAGAAAGAGAATTTACAAACTCAATAGTGAAAAGAAGTATAATAACTTATAGCTCCCAGGTGTGGCCATTGAAGGAAGAAGAATCAGAAACAATACTAAAAGCTACAGAAATGGATTCCTGGAGACGACGAACAGCCAGAAAAATCCAGAAAAAGAACGCATACCAAATGACATGATAAGACGAGCTTTAGAAAATAAAGCACGATATAGTGGACGAAACAAAATCAGAAAAACCAAATAGTTGGTATGGTACGGACTTGTACAGAGAATGTCACAAGACGCAGATACCTAAAAAGATCTTAAATTGGAACCTTCATGGAAAGAAGAAAGCGAGGAAGACCACGCCAAAGCTGGAGAGCAGGAAGAGGATCAACAAGGAAGTACTGGAGAGAGATTCTGGAGAAGGGATGGGATGGAGAAACCGGGCGAGGAGTGGAAATTAGACATCGGAAGACGGATATGACGTTATAAAACCGATTGATAGATTTTATATATATATATATATATATATATATATAAATTGATTTATTAGATATATATATATTTTATATATATATATATATATTGATTGTATATATATATAGTTATATATATTATATGTTATATATATATATATATATATATATATTTATATATATTTATTATATATATATATGATATATTATATATATATAATATATATATATATATAGTAATTATTTATATATATATATATATATAATTATATCTATATATACTATATATATATATATATATATTATATATATATATATATAACCTCCGAATTACACCATTTTGTTGGTTATTTTTCCCTCATAAAAGATATTTATTTAGTAGGATTTTCAATGCAATCTTTCAGAGATTAATACCGCCAAGTTTTCAGCATTTCTACAGTGATTTTATTTCTCCAGGAACATCTACTGTTTTTCATTTGGTTCAATGCAGCTTGTATCGGAAGACGGAAGACGTTATTTAAAACCGATTGATATATATATATATATATATATATATATATATATATATATATATATATATATATATATTTATATATTTATATATTTATATATTTATATTTATATATATATATATATATATATATATATATATATATATATATATATATTATATTTATATATATATATATATATATATATATATATATATTATATATATATATATATATATATATATATTATATATATATATAACCTCCGAATTACATCATTTTGTTGGTATTTTTTCCCTCATAGAGATATTTATTTAGTAGGATTTTTGCAATGCATCTTTCAGAGATTTACCGCCAAGTTTCAGCATTTCTACAGTGATTTTATTTCTCCAGGACATCTACTGTTTTTCATTTGGTTCAATGCAGCTTGTATTTCCCCCTGTGTAATAGCTGGAAGTTTTTGAGACCTTACGTTCATAATGTGCATGTTTTCTTGTCGTCTATCTGATTGGGATGCGTTTAATCTTGTGTAGAGGGAATTCCTTGTATTAAGGTTGTTAATCAGATATCAACTTGGTTAGGTAATTGTAAAAATTTTGAAAAAAAAAATTTTTTTTTGGGGGGAACACTGCTAAATGAATGAAAAAAAAAATTAGGTCTAGCAAATTTATTGAAAATTACATCACAGAAAACAGTAATTACAATTAAACTTTCTTTAATAATAATTGTATTGCCATTATTATTTTGAAAATGTCAGGTAGCATATTAATAACAGTTTTCATTTAGCTATTATAAGTTTAGCATGCTAATTAAAATATACTAGTTATTTTAAAAAAAACTAAACTGGCGAAGAGTAACTAGCCAGAAAAATTAGAATTACTAGAAAATGCAAAATGAATCAGAAATATTTCAATGAGTAACTGTAGTCCTAAACACATAAATTTTAAAACAAAATATGTAAACAGAGGGTAAAATTTCGGTACGCAGTCTTTTCAGAAAAAGGAGTTTTTTTTTTTGGAAATAGGCCTAAAATATAAGTTAATGTTTATTTGCAGAAAAAAAAAATGTGCAAAAACGGCTTCCCTTTCGATTTTTTTTTTCGTAAGTCTTTCAAAATTAGACCATTTTAGGCCTATTTCGAAAAAACCCTTTTTTTGAAAAGCCCGCGTACTGAAAGTAAAAAGAGAGTTATTGCTAAACAAAAAGTGTAAACGATGCAACAACCAGGCCTTCAGTTCTCTTAATCAATTTTTTGGTTGCTATATAGAAAAAAAAAATAAAGGTTAGGAATAAAAGAACTTGAGAGACATATCCCCCTCTTCCCCCATACACCAATCGTTATCTGGAAGTATACGAGGGACATTCAATAATTAACGAGACAAACAGCAATAGTGGGAAAACTACTAAATATTTTTAAATGAAACTTTCTGAGGGTTAAGTTGGCAATCTCGGCGACGGATTCAATCAACTTTATGAGAAAAAATAGTAAATATAACCCAATTTGTTGAAATGTATATGATGTACTAAGGTCTATATTCTTGAAGAGCTTAGTATAGATGACCGACTTTCACATAGAATTATTTCAGGTACTGTCATATTTTGTTCACATCATGAGGAAAGGCTAGTAATAATGGGGAAGATAGAAGATCAAGGGGACGGTCTCCAACAAGATGGACCGACCAAGTAAGATCTCTCCTTGGTATGGATATGCACGAGTCAAGTCAGATCGCGCAGGATCGAGATGCCTGGAGAATGACTGTTGAGGCAGCAACTGCACATTGTCACTGATGTTCCTATTGGAGTGAAAGGATTAAGAAAGAGACTATGCTGGAAAAGCAACTCTCAGTGATAAGATTTTTGTTATCCGAAGGTATGAAACCGGCCGAAATTTATTCGAGAATGTCGAAACAGTATGGTGAAAAGTGTTTAAGTCATGGAATCGTGTATAAGTGATTTGAATAGTTTAATTTAGTAAGTATCACCAATCTTCATCGGAAGACCAGTTGAAGTTTCGACCGATACACTGCAAAATAGCATAAATTACCTTATCAGGGATGACAGACGTATCAAAATTGCGACAATTGTTGAAATGTGTAATGTCAGTACTGGAACCGTGCACTCCATGATTCATGATACATGGAACTATCGCTAAACGTGTTCGAGATGGGACCATAAAGACAACCGAATTCGCATTTATCCTGAACTCAAACGACGGGTTTTAACGAAGGTAATGATTTTTCTAGATCGTATAACCTGTGATGAAACGTAGATTCATCATTTGAACCAGAATCCAAACGGCAAACTTATGTGCGGAAACATTCCAATTCTCCGCAAAGACAAAAATTCAAAACCTACGCGTCTACCGGTAAAGTAATGTTAACGGTGTTGTTGTTGTTGTTGTTTAGGTGGCAGAGCGCGTCGACTGCGATGGCCATTTGGCGCCTCATTTAGAGATTTTTATTTAAATATCATACTATTATATTCATCTCGTTTAGATAATAGATAATGGTATGCGTAATCGAATGAGGGATTTTGTGTTTTGTTCTCAGCAGGGAGGAGTAATCAGCCTCAAAGATGTGTTTAACTGAGAGGATGGCAACACAAGTTGCACACTTCGGTATAGGTTCTTTTTTTAATAGATATGAATGTGTTTGATAGATATGCTCTATAAGAAGTCTTCTTAATAAAGTGTTTTCAGATCTTGTATTACTCATAATATGTAAGGGTGGGTATACCATAGGTCTTATTGACCATAGTTTGTTGTCATTATTTTCCAGATCCCACTTCAGTTGGAGTGTGCTTGAAGCAGTTTAAGAAAATCGTTTTTTGATGTTTTCTCCTCAGAAAGGGTCTCCATTAGTTGCTGCCATTTTAGCTTCCCTATCAGCCATGGCGTTGCCCTTTATGTCCGTGTGTCCCGGGATCCATAAATATGATATTTTGATGTTTCTCATATTTGCAATGTATAGGAGGTCCATAATTTGTCTTGGATATATATTATTAGAATTACTGAATTTAAAGACCGTTAATGCACTCAGGGGGTCTGATGCTATTAGTATTTTACTTGTCTCCATGGTTGGAGAAATCGCAAATCTTGTCGCCTCCTTAATGACTAGTAGCTCAGCCGTAAAGATGTTAACGGTGTTCTGGAACTCTCAAGGCCCAATTTATTTTAATTACTTAGAAGATCAACGTACTGTAAACAGTGAGTACTATTACAACATGCTTCGACAGAAAGTAGAACTCGCGATTATAAGAAAACGCCAGGGTTCTCTCTCAAAAAGTGTGATTCTGCTGCATGATAACGGCCGCTCTCATTCCGCTCAGAAAACACGAGAGACAATCGAAAAGTTAGGTTGGGAGGTGTTGCCACATCCACCTTTTATGGCAGTCCTGACCTCGCACAGTCCGATTTTTATCAGTTTCGGCCCGCTCAAAGAGTTTTTAAGTGGTACCAGGTTCGAACATAACAAAGTGGTTAAAAAGCTGTACACAACTGACCCAGACAGCCAGGTGCCCAATTCTACACTACATAAATTCGGAAGCTCACAGAATGATGGGAAAAGGCCTAAATTTTGATGGAGACTACGTTGAAAATTAGCGTAGATTTCACTGTCATGGAGTAAACCGTTTTTTGTTCTCAGCCATTTATCTCGTTAATTATTGAACGCTCCTCGTAAAAAAATGACAGTTACGAATAAAAGAACTTGAAGGATATGTTCTCCTTTTCCCCCGTACACCAAACGTTATCTGGAAGTATATTATACGTATAAACACAATAATTATAATGACATAATTAATATAAATAGACTATGAAAGTAAGTAAAGATTGTACATATAACAAATCTATAACTACAAAAACATAAAAAAAAGAACGTCTTCTAGATAAGGTAAAATATTTATTTTAAAATTTTCACTGAGTACCTACCATATATCTAAATAAAAATAACACAACGATTCTATAATAATATATATCAAAATTAAATTGATTTTCCTCGTCTTAGGTATCATTAATTTATTGATTTAAAATTAAGGACGAATCCAACTTTGACAATTTCTAATTTTGACAGGCGAAGTTACCCTTGGAGGGCGAACGGAACTTAAAATAAAGACAAATAATATTCCCAATATTGTTATTTAATATTTCGCAGACATCAATAAAATCAACGAATTAGTTTTGGTTTAACCTCAAGCTCTCATTTTATATAAACCAATCACTCGAAAATGTCCCATTTGTAGGTTAGATCAAGGTTGGATATCCTCCAAAATTAAAGATGTTTCATTTTGATCTTGATTTTTATTAAAAAAAATTCTTATTTTGCTGACTGTATTCGGACACATCTAAAAGAATCTAAGACAGATATTTGTAATCCACACAGTATTTTCATTTGAACATTAATTTCAGAGCACATAAAAATTATCAATTAAGAGAGACCACTTCAAATTTTATCGGTCTTATTAATTATAATAAAACATTTTTTATTAATTTTTTTTTTTCAAAATAAGTTGTAGAAACAATGATCACGTTATGTTTGTTTTGAAAAATATTTATAATTGATAATTATAAATATTTAAAATGGCGAAAAGAAACAGCAACAAATATTAGGAATTATTTTACTTTTTATTTTTTTGACTAAGAAACCTGTTCGTTTCTGGTTTAAAAATTTGTTTAAGAATTCAGGACCTTATTTCCTGCTTACAACATTATTTAGAAAAAATCCTTAATGCCAGCTATTCTCATATCAAGCCTTGACGAGAACTTTTCCAGGTGTGTTACATTTTATTTACAATTTTTATAAATTTAATTTGTAAATTCTTGGAGTTTTCTCATTCTTTTTTCAACTGTTTTAAAATTGTGGGTTACTTTTACAAGCATTGTAATGGATGTTAAGTACATACCCTCAAGTTTTATATCCTAGATTAGATTTTTTAATAATCATTGATCAGTTACGATGTTTTTCATCACAATTTTTTTCAACTGAGAGAAAGGTGTGGTTCAGCTAACTCAGATCGCGAAGCAGCCATTCGGTTTTTAAGTCACCCAATTAATTGGTTCTTTTCATAAATTATACAGTTTTACTTTTAAAATTATGTTTTTCCAAAAAAAATCAAAATCTTAATTTTCCCCATTTAAAATCCGTCAAGCAAGACGAGTAGCTTTTACGTTCAAAGAAATCAAACACGTATTTCCCAGTTTAACCAGACGTTTATACGTTTAGAACACAGTTGGGCTTTTAAACTATGAACTTGTATGTCGATTTTGGTGGCCACGGCAATATATCATGACTTGGACTTCTAATTTTATAAATTTTATTTGTAAATTCTTGGAGTTTTCTGATTCTTTCTTCACTGTTTTAATATTGTGGGTTACTTTTACAAGCATTGTAATTGCTATTAAGTACATACCCTTAATTTTTGTACAAATTTATATCCTAGATTAGATTTTTCAACATTCATTGATCAGTTACAAAGGTTTTCTTCACAATTTTTTTCAACTGAGAGAAAGATGTGGTTCAGCCAACTCAGATCGCGATGCAGCCATTCTGTCTTTGAACCACCCAATTAATTGGTCCCCCTCCATCAATTATACAGTTTACTTTTGAAATTATGTTTTTAAAACAAAAAAAAAAATCAAAATCTTAATTTTCCACATCTAAAATTCATTATCCAAGTCAAGTAGCTTTTACGTTTATGGGTTTAGAATATAGTTTAGCATTTAAACTCCGAGCTCTATGCCGATTTTGGTAATCGCGGAAGAACATCATAGGTTCGGTAAATTCAGGTTAGCTTCCCTTTAAAGCTTCGGTGCGATCTGAGACAACAATATTGGCAATCAGTTCTCGCTTTTACATGTAAATTTATATTACCTTTATATTTTTTAAACTTTTATTGTAGGGCGGCTAAGTCAATAAATTAGATGTGCTTAGAACTGCAAAAAACGACCAGTTTTGAAATAAAAACACTGCATTTTTAAGGTAATAGCATAAATTGTAACAATTGATAATAATTTCAATGTCGATCAAAATTGCTATCAGTGACATATTTCAATTTTTTTATCACATTAATAAGTTCTACGAACTGGCAAAATTATTATAGAACGTGAATGTTTAAGTGGTTTTCTTGATAAAAAATTAATCTAAAATACGTTTTGTCAAGACATATTAAGGAAGACTTAAAATAATACTCACATAACTTTAACTATTTTTCTTTCTGTTAGTTTTTTTTTCTTATTAGTTAAAAATTCTTTACTGATAAATATGAAAAAATAATTTTAAGTATTTTTAGGCTATACACAAATTGGAGAGTTAAATTTTATAAAGCTACTTGTCAAATTTTATGTCATTAATAACACAGACAATCATTTTTCAAACTCCGAGATCAGATTATTATTTTTCGAAGGTTTTTGGTGTCCTGATTTCAAATCCGACCTCACAACTGCTCCATCACATCAGGTTTTCGACATATCCTAACCTAAAAATGCAAAAAAACCCTGTTTTTTCGACATATTCTCCACAAAACTTGTTGCGGCATATGAAAGTACTGTTTTTCCCTATCAAAATGTATTTTGAATTTTTCAGATATCTTATTTCTTCTCAGAGAAATCATCTTTCTAGTAGCAACATTGGTTATTTGTTATCATACATGGTGTCCCATTTTAATGTACCAGGGCAATTCTGAGGTCGGATTCGGAATTGAGCCCACCCAAATCCTTTGGGAAAGTATACTCTGGTCTCAGGGTCTGGGGTTTCGACCAATTTTGTCAGCCTGTGTAATTAATTAATACATCTGAGTAACTAATTGAAATATTGATGTTTACAAACACTACAGTGTTTACGGAATGTTCAAAAAGTATTTAAAGGAGTTAACCTTACTTTTTGAACACCATATAAACTAGATTATCTGGTATGGGCATTTGAAATTAAAGAGAAACATCATTTTCCAACACTGTAAATAAAGGAGGGGGAGAGGTTTATAGTGACGAGAATTTGCTGTTGGGATTAACAATACCAGTCAAAACAGACAATTAATCTATTACCTATTTTGCTTGGTATTGTTATTCACGCCAAATTCTTCGTCGCTATAAACATCTTCCCGGCGCTCTTTTCTTTACAGTGGTGTAAAATGGCGTTTTTTTCTTAATTACAAACGCCCATATGGACTATTGAACGAAATCCATAAAATTTGTTGTTGCCGTCAGCGGGCTGTTCTCCAAACCCTCTGACTTTTACAATTTACAATACAATTAATCAAACCTAAACACTTATAATAATAAAAAAATTAACTTTTAACCTATCTAATTTCTGTATTTTACAGAAATTATTTTAATTTTGAAAAAGAAAAATCAATAAAGTAATAAATTTTATTACAGGTGGGATACAGTTTTAGAAATTTGGCTGTTAGAAGGGTATATGGTACACAGGGCCGGCTTTAAGGCCGGGCGAGCAGGACGGTCGCCCTGGCACCACATTTTTAGGGGCGCTAAATTTTTTTGATCACTGTTAATCATGATTATGATGTAAAAAATGACAAGAATAGATAATAAAATTTATAATATATATATTATATATATATATATATATATATATATATATATATATATATATATATATATATGTGTATATATATATATATATATATATATATATATATATATATATATATATATATATATATATGTGTATATATATATATATATATATATATATATATATATATATATATATATAATATGCAGTGTATAAAGGGCCCTGGGCGCCATTTCTTCTAAAGCCGGACCTGAGAGAACATAAGTAAATATTTTGTGCCCACTTTTCCACAAACGTTTGACAATTTCATCACTTAAATATGCCAATATATCGATACGTAAATTAAAGCACACCACATGTAGACATGTCAATGTCACCAGTTATAGTTAACCTAAAAAACTATTTTACTCCTTTTTATCGAAAGTATCCTTATTCTGATACCCTGAGACATAGCCTGAGGAGTCTACAAGTTCCTTCCTTCCTGCGATGCCCTTTCCTTTACCGCTATCATCGAACCTCTGCTTATGGGTTCCCGTGAATTTTGAGGAGTCTGTTAGTCTGTCGACGGTACTAGTATTGGATACTCTCTGCAATTAATAAAATGAAATAAAAAAATAAATAAATCAACTTCAAAGAGTTGTTGTAACCGACCGTTGCTTTACTGGTTTGTAAGTCGATCAAAAATAACACGTGATAAAACTTCTAACTTTTTATTAAGTAAATTTTATAACACTTATTAACTTGGTATGAATATAATAATATTAATGTTCGTAATAACAATATTTAAATCACAGCCCCACAAAAAAAAAAAGTGGGGTATACTTTTGATGCGATATATCAGATCCGTAGTATTTTTGCCCGCTGATCACGAATCTGACGTCAGAATATCGCCATCACATCTCAATTTTTTTCTAACCTCAAAAAATAGGTAAAAATTAGTAAAAATTAAGAAAAATATACTCCTAAAAAATTAATTCAAGCCTTTTCATGAATCCAAAGATGTATTAATATGTATTCGGACACGCTAAGCTAATATTCATCGGTTGGATTAAGCCATACAGTTCTGTTTTCTTTCTAACCTCAATAAATCCGACAGATATAGTGCTTCTCGAATGCAAAAACGAATTCAAATTAAAATTCAACCGATTCTTCCCAAATTTGGTACACGGGGGTTTTTTGGGTTGCTGATCATGAATCTGAGGTCGGATTTGCAAAATTTAAAATGGCGGATCCAAGATGGCGGACAAAATTTTTGAAAACCAACCGATTCCTACCAAATTTGGTATACAGTTGGGGAATCCTCAAACCTGATACTCTTAAACCCTAAACCCTGAAACCTTAGACTCCCACACCCTGTAACCTCAAAAAATAGACCTCAATAACCCTGTAACTTTAAAAATGAGACCCAATAAACTCAAAACCAGGACTTTTAAACCATATACTCTCAAATAGTAGACCCTTAAGCTCTAGAATTGTGAAGGTTAGACCCGCGCCTAACTTTCCTTTTTTTGGCTGTATCTTGTTCTTTTTTCCGCGAATGACCTATTCAAAGGCATTCTGCCCAAACGCTTTTGAGGAATTGTTTCTCTTTTTAGCGACCAGCAATAGTCCGCTAGCATATGGTCATCCCATCGTCCTTGATACCGATTTTCTATGATTTAAATCATAGCGGACTATTGCTGGTCGCTAAAAAGAGAAACAAGTCCTCAAAAGCGTTTGAGCAGAAAGCCTTTGAATAGGTCATTCGCGGAAAAAAGAACAAGATACAGCCAAAAAAAAAGGAAAGTTAGGCGCGGGTCTAACCTTCGCAATTCTAGGGCTTAAGGGTCTACTATTTGAGAGTATATGGTTTAAAAGTCCTGGTTTTGAGTTTATTGGGTCCCATTTTTAAAGTTACAGGGTTATTGAGGTCTATTTTTTGAGGTTACAGGGTGAGGGAGTCCAAGGTTTCAGGGTTTAGGGTTTAAGAGTATCAGGTTTGAGGATTCCCCAACTGTATACCAAATTTGGTAGGAATCGGTTGGTTTTCAAAAATTTTGTCCGCCATCTTGGATCCGCCATTTTGAATTTTGCAAATCCGACCTCAGATTCATGATCAGCAACCCAAAAAACCCCCGTGTACCAAATTTGGTAAGAATCGGTTGAATTTTAATTTGAATTCGTTTTTGCATTCGAGAGAAGCACTATATCTGTCTGATTTATTGAGGTTAGAAAGAAAACAGAACTGTATGGCTTAATCCAACCGATGAATATTAGCTTAGCGTGTCCGAATACATATTAATACATCTTTGGATTCATGAAAAAGCTTGAATCAATTTTTTAGGAGTATATTTTTTTCTTAATTTTTACTAATTTTTACCTATTTTTTGAGGTTAGAAAAAAATTGAGATGTGATGGCGATATTCTGACGTCAGATTCGTGATCAGCGGGCAAAAATACTACGGATCTGATATATCGCATCAAAAGTATACCCCACTTTTTTTTTTTTGTGGGGCTGTGTAATTGATGTTATTGTTAATAATAATGCCTCTTATATCTTTTGTTAATTAACTAAGAATAATAATGTAATAATAATGTCCTCTCTAGCTGCCATCAAGAAGTTTACAAAGGAAATAATTAATTGTAGAAAGTGGTTATTTTACTAAGCTATTAGTAAGTGTACATAGTATATCTTTTACTATGGGTTAGTGTTAAACTTTGTATTAAACTCATAGGCATAGCTAAAGAGCAAAACAATATAGTAGTAGAATAATAAATAACCGGTCAAGTGCAAGTTGAACTTGCACAATTATGTTCCGTACGTTGATTGTTTTTAAAAATAAAAAATTTTGTTACGGTAGTATAAAATGATCAATGACTTCACAAAACATACCCCAAATGATTTTTTCAACAAAGTTTGTTTCCAATCTTTACTGAAAACTGATGACTTTGAAATTTTTGTTTTTTTTTATATGCCTGATAAAATTATTAAAGGTAATGCACTCGTGATAATTTTCGTTCAATCTACACCCCGTGGAGAATATTCCAGAATTTTTTCAAAAGTTTTTGATCAGTACTTTTCGAGATAAGGTGGGGGGAGGAGAGAGCGATTTTTCGCTATTTTTTAAAAATAATACAAAGAAAAGTGTGCGTAAGTATTACATTATATATATTTTTTACTCGTGTTTTCACAAACTTTCATTTGACACCACACTCGATGATCTAGCAAAATTTTTTTTTTCACTTCCGATTTCACCCCCAAAACTAACCCCTTAAGTCAAAATTTAACTTTCAAAACTACACGGCTGTGATGAGACCATCAATTCCTATATTATTACCAAATTTCAACTTTCTATAACAAATAGTTTCGGAGAAATTCGGGTGACAGACAGACAGACAGACGGACGGACGGACAGACAGATACCGAAGTATAAGTGTTCCGTACGCAACACTAAAAATAGAGTTTACAACAAAGTGCTTGGTTATTGAATATGTGGAGAAAAAGTCCATAATTAATGGGGAGGTTTACAAAAGGACTATTCAAAATTTGGAAAGTCTGAACACACGGAGAATCAAGACCCTGCTTTGGCACAATTATTCAGAAGACTCGCACAATTTAAATCATAACCGGTTAGGGATTTAACCAGTTAGAACATTCACCCTACAGCTCTGATTTAGCGCCCTGCGACATGTTTTTGTTCAAGCGTCTCACAATGGAGACAATAAGTAATTTTTACCCAAATTCATTTTCTGGCCACTATTTTCTTTTTTTTTTTAAATCTTTGTTCTTGATTTCTCTGTCGATCTGTCTGAGCGAGTTTTCGATTATTTACCATGATTTTTACTAACTTATCAATATATATTGCTTTTTTCCAAAAAAACACACCTTTTCAAGCAATAAAATGAGTCTCAGTCAGGCAATTTTCAAGGAATCTCAATCATTTTTTTTCATAATCTTCGTTTTTGTTTTCTCTATCGATTTCTCTGGGCGGATTTTTCATTATTGACGATGATTTGAACTCATTTTTCAATAAATATAGTTAAAATTAGTATTTTTTATTGTTTACATTACCTTTCCCATACTGCAAATATTTGACAAGTCCCGATAAGTTACGGACCCTAGGCGGCGCTAATATCGCCAATAACTGACGAACCTAAGAAATGTAAAAAAAGTACTTACACCCACTCCATGATGGCCAGGTGGTCCACAGTTTGCCAATTTGCTTTTAATGTCGGCCAGTTCGACTTTCTTATTTTTGGCCAGGTCTTCTAAGAATTTCCTGTAATCCACAACTCCGACTTTCAGGGATTTCAATTTTTTAAAATAGATTCCGGTATCTGTGGTAGTGATTTTCTTGCCATCAATAACTTTTGCCTAAAAATTATCAATTTGATAAAAATTAGTATCATTACATCTACATACCCATAATAAATATGTAGAGTGAAGTTAAGTTTTTCATTAAATCTGGATAAGATTAAAATTTTAAGGACGTTCCCAAGGAGCAGTCGTACTCAACTTACAGAAAGATCCCTCCTATATAAACTACCATGCGTACAATAAAAAAATAGTTGAGGTGCAGTGCGCTCTTTTGCTCCGTCCCATATGCGCAGAAATACAAAAATAATCAAATTACGTCGTTTTTAGGATCTGGCAACGTTACATTCTTACTCTGATCGAGACACGAGTTCTTTATGTTGGGTTTTAAGATAGACATAGAGGATGGACTGAGTGTTCCCTATCCCGCTGTGAAGTAAATATGACCCAAAAGTGTGAGAGAGATAAAGCGAATGAGCGACCAGTAGCTGTCTTTTTCTAGAACGCCACTAGGCTACGGCGCTCTTGAAAATAATATTTATAAGTGTTCTATTTGAACAGAAATCGAGTTGGTGCTTTTCATGCCTTGAATTCCGTTTCAGGGTACTGCGCCTTGTTTATTAGAGGCCTATAGAAAAGAGACAGGTATTGGCCGCACAGTCGCTTTGTCTCTTTCTAGAGAGTGATTAATTTTGTGAGGTTAATGCTCAGTCCATCCTCTATGGGTTTTAATGTTTAGGAGTATTTTTCGAGGTTACGCTTATATTTGAGGTTTTTAATAGTGGATAAATAATGACTTGGCGAATAAAGAATCGCAGATTTGTTAAAAAAAAAAAAACTGCTGAAAAAATAAATATGTCTGATAAAAAAAAACAGAAAATTCAAACAACAATCAATGATATTCTTCAATCTAAAATTCCTGATGAGGATAGTATAGTTTTATCGAGAGGGTTAGCTGGAAATCTGAAATGCGCCGGCTGAAGAAGTCTTTTAGACATAGAAAAACTGAATGCTTTTAAAAAGAAAGAGCTTCATTCTAAGTTCAAAATAAAATGTGACAACTGTAGAGTGCGACGTTGCCAATTCGCGAACTTTTATTTATCAAGTTATGTGAGGAAAACTGAAAACGATCAAAAGTAGCTTACTTTCAACATTTTTTTTATAAAAAAACGAATACCAGTTACTATAATTTATGAAGTTTTTCAAAACAATCGTAAGAAAATTACCATCGTTATATAATAAAACATCCGTTTCAACATAGGTTGGGGTAGGGTTAGTATGTTAAAAATGCAATTTTTTACGGCTAATATTTGCAAATTTAGTGCCGTAAGAAGTATTGAAATTTTTTCTACGTATAAAAGTCGTTTTATTATTGAAAAAGTGAATTTGATTTATTCATAGATTTGTCTGTTACTTCGTGACATGAATAATATAAATATTGAACATGAACAATTTACTTTGTTAACTTATCACTTCATTATTAATGACCATAGTTTGGTGGGTTTACCACCAGATTGCGTATGAAAATGTGGCAAACCCACGCAATTGCAGTCACGTAGAAATTTAATAATAAAGTGATAAGTTAAGAAAGTAAATTACTCATATTCAATATGAATTTGATTTAACTGATCGGGTCAGTTTTTCAAATTATGATCATTTTAAATCAAATTTAACAGAATTTTTGCTTTCATTGATAAAAAGGCATTATAAGTAATATTTTAATAATATGATGACGTTACCAACCAAAAATAATTTCCTTTGGGGCATTAAATTTAATTAAAAGACATATAAAAAGCGAGATATTTTTGTAGCAAAAGTTTAAAACAAATATTTACTACCTAAATATCTATTTAATTATAAACAAATAAAATAAAATTATTTTGTCTCGGTACCTATCCGTTGGTTATCTGTGATTGGCCACATGCTTAAAGCAGTCATGTACTGAAAAGTGTATGAGTATATTACTAATTGCACCCAATACGTATTGGTATTTCATTGCTTTTAGTCCCGGTTAAATTCACAACTTTTCGAAAAAAATCTCCACCATATTATCAAGTCAAATAGTTTTTATCCCAGATAAATTATGAAACGTAATGCACTCGTGATAATTTTCGCTCAGTCTACACCTTATGGAGACTATTTCAGAATTTTTTCGAAATTTTTTGATCAGTACTTTTCGAGATAGGGGGGAACAGCGATTTTTGGCCATTTTTTTTTTTAAAATAATACAAAGGAAAGTGTGCGCAAGTATTACATCATATATATAGAGTGGGGAGACAGCGATTTTTGGTCATTTTTTAAAAATATTATAAAGAAAAGTTTGCGCGAGTATTACATGTATTTTTGAACTCGTGTTTTCGCAAGTTTTCACTTGACACCCACTCGATGATGAATTTTTTTTTTCACTTCCGATTTTATCCCCCAAAAATAACCCTTTAAGTCGAAATTTAACTTTCAAAATTACTGGGCTCTGATTGGGCCATGAATTCCTCTATTTATGACAAATTTCAACTTTCTGTGTCAAATAGTTTCGGAGAAACTCGGATGTGACAGACTCCTAAGTGTAATAGTGTTACCATTTTTAGTGTTCCGTACGAAACACTGAAAATGGTAAAAATGTAGTTTGACTTGACGCAGGTTAGTGTTTTACGAGAAATAACGTGTTTCTTATACCGTTTTTCAAAAAATAAGTTTTTGAAGTTTTCAAATCGATAATATCGATTTTCTCTCTCATAGCAAAATATTTCAGGACATACGATTTTTTTTTTAATGTTAATAATCATAACAACAAAAGGATTGGTGCTGCTCATACTCTGTAATTTACCTGTTTCATCCATTTGTCGCTATTCGACAATGTGATCTGTCTGCCATCCGATTTTGGATCTCCAAATTTAGCAAATAGTTTGAATTGTTCCTCCAAAGTTGAAGGTGGTGGAGTAGGAGTGCCAGGTGGGGTTGCTGGCTTACCATTTTCCCCTGCTCCGTTTTCAAGTTTTAAGCTTTCCACTTCTTTGACAGGAGGTTCGGGAGTTGCACTGGCAGACATCTTTTAGACAAACCTGGATGTATGACAAATGTAAAATGAAAGTGAGTAATGTTTAAAAAAAATAGTTAATCTGAACTAACTCTCTATTTTCAATCGCATGAAATCAACACATAACCTTTCCCCAAAATCAATACCCCAACATATATATATATATATATATATATATATATATATATAATATATATATATATATATATATATATATATATATATATATAAATATATATATATATATATATATATATATATATATATATATATATATATATATATATATATATATATATATATGGTTATGAAATTCATCTTAAATAGTGGATCTCAATAATAAAGGAACAAATTGACCCTAAAGAATATATGTCATGAATATTTTTTTTCACAACTCTACAATATCGCCGATCAGATGTAAGGTCTTACAGTATTCTTTAGATTTGAGCTGACTTGTCTTCAATTAAATTAATAAAAAAAATACTAAAATATTTTTATTATTTTATTATTCTAAAACCGACAAAGGATTTGTCGGCCTTTTGTTATCGGCATTCAACACAGACAATAAAGGATTTATGCCGCTGTCCGCTCACTTTGTCGGAAGGTTTTTAGTGGCTCGCTGCTTGGCCGCGGCCAAGTGACAGCACCCTCTACCAAAACGACAAATTCACTTTTAGTCAGTTTGTTTACAGCGTAATGTGAGGTAAAGATCAATGTTATTGCAGGTTTTTATAAAGATAGATCGGCTAATATAATGGTGTTAATTAAGAAATTGTAGAAAGTGTAGAATATAGCAGCAAGTGTGATAGTTCGTGTCGGTACACTTGGTTTAATTATAAATGTTAGGTACAATTAGGATATTTTATATCGAGATTGATTGCACATTTAAGGTACATAAAAATAATAAACAAATACGTTATCCCATTTTAACACTAAAAAAATATAAATATTAGTTTTATTAGGTTTGGGATGTATTATCTATTATTTTTTTTGATTTGTTAATGATAAATTTAAAAATCTATAATTGTTGAAGAAAATCGTATAGTTGACAACACAGTATTTTATGTCATCAGTTGATTTGGTAAATGATTTGGTAAAATGCAGTTTTACCCCTTTTTTAACTTTTCAAAAATTTTCCAATTTGAAAAAAAAAGTATTGAATGCGCTTCTACATGATCACACAAGTCACCCGTTTCAATATAAGCAGTGAATTACATAATACCCTGTATATATACGGTGACAGGCAGAAAGTGCGGGACGTACGAGATTTCTCTTTATTACTAAATTTAGACAAAAGGTGGATTCTGCATCACTCGAAACCTAAAAATTTATTTTGCAGTGCCGATTGTCACTTGTCGTTTGGTAAGAAACCAGAATTTTCTAAAATCTAAAGTCCAAAAGTCACTCTGTCGCTTTGTTCAACTATCGAAAAGATTTAATAGGAAAAAGTGTTCTTATTTGTATTTTAATATTAACTAAGTATAGACTAAAATTATATATCACAAAATGCATAATTTAAGACGGGTTACAGGATTCCTGTCATGTATGACAATGGTAAATGTTAGAATAAAATCTCTGAACCATGATCTTAAAATTAAATTGCTGCAAAATGTAAAATAAAATAAAACATTGAAGATAGCCACCGTATAAGTACTAAGGTAACAGTGACATCATCAACAATAATAAATCTGTGAACTTTTGATACCGATTACTTGTTTAAAATAAAACTTTGTTTTTAAAAGGTGAAGTCATGTCTAATAAAATAAATGTATTGAAAATCGACCAGTTTTATTAGATAATACTCGTAATTACAAATAATAGACATACAGTTGCCATGGGCAAAAAGTGGAAATCGTAAAAGTTTTAGATATAATTCTACTTTTTTTTTTTTAAAGCAATTGTATTCTACATATAAAAATATTTAGATATGCTAATACCAAACACTAAAGAATTCATACTAATTCCGTTCACGTTAATATCACAGTAAATAAAACACAGTAGCCACACTCAAGAAAATTTTATATCCCGTTTTTTATCACGCATGCGTTTCCTATCATACCAACAACATGGCTGCCAGCGCGGTCGTGGGTTGTGTTTACATCTGGATTTCAAGGAATTCTTTTTATAATGTGCTCCGAAATTCATCATTAATAATTTTCCAAAAAGTAAATGACTCGTTTGACGTTATAATTGAAAATATTTTTTTTATATAAGTAGTATAGAGTCGCGAAAAGTCATTAATTGTATGAAAATTATTATATTAGATATAACTAATGATAAAACGGAGCAAAAAATGTGTTCTCTTCATTTCTAAGTTCAGAAAAAAGGCGATCTTATCTTAAAATGATAATTATAATTATTTTCAATGTCTCCAGATTACTGAAATATAAGGTGCACGATTGTTGACATTATACGTGCGAAGCTCAAGGTGTGCAGAGATATATTCTCAAAATGAACACTTTTCTCTGCGGACAATAGTTGAAAATAAATTCAACAAGGAGATATTTAAATGAATAACGTTCAAAAAGCGTTGATGCCAAATGTACCATATTTTTTCCTTGTATTTTTCGCCTTTTTCCCTGTTTTTTTGTATATGTGTTTTAATAAGAACTTGATAAAAAAATGCTTCTAAAAAAACCTTTTTCTTTTTTTTCTTCCTTCAATCAGCACAATTCATTTTTATTCTACAGAATAGGATTTTTCTTGAGCGACTAAAATTTTTCTCAAGGAAATAATTTAAACAAAAAAAAACAACAGATGTAGATAAGAAAATACGAGGCATATTTTTTAAGTAAGTACCCTTCTGAAATATGGCCGCTACGGCGTTGCGATCGCTGTTCCGGGCATGCTCGCTGAGTCCTTACATCTATTGGCTAGCCACAAAACGCTATTACGGAAGCATTTGTCCGAATTTACATTTGTTTGTGTGTTATGTTTAAAATGCCCTAAACCATCGAAAATCCCGCGGATTGTGAAATACACGCTGTAATTCGTTTTTTTTAGTTGCAAGTGAAAGTGACGGAAATTCATAGGCAGATTAGTGAAGTGTATAGCGAAAACGTTATGGGATGGTAAGAAAATGCATTGGAGCATTTAAAGATGACCGTACAAACGTACACGATAAGTAACGAAGTGAGCCACCGTGTGTCATTAGTGATGACCTGGTGGGTTGACCTAGTTGATGAAAAAATTAGAGAAAACAGACGCTTTTCGATTTCATCATTATCTAATATGTTAATGCTCGAGTAGTTAGCAAGCCGAGCGGCAAATTTCCATGAGGATCGAATACAAAAGCTGGCCTTACGATATGACATGTCTCTTAATATAGATGGAAATTATGTTGAAAATCAGACTGAGGTGCGGGAGTTCATGTAAAAATAAAATTCTTAAAAGAATTGGCCTCGTATTTTTTTAATGTCAAAACGGTACTTACTTTAAAAACGAGCTTCTTATAAATAGACTCTGTTTTTTGGTTACAATGGATACCTAAATTATAAAAACATAAAAAATTTAACAAAGGGTACTATATTTTTCATTATTCACTTGCGTGTTACCCTTCTAGGAGTACATTCCATAATTCGTCACGATGGCATAGTTCTGCATGGAACCTTTCTTTTTGCGCCTCAAAAACTCATCATATTTTTTTTTTGGGTTGGGCACACATGCTGCAGGGAAGCCTCTAAAGCGCTACGGGAGCAACATGTGTGCGGAAAAAGCGATTCACGTTGTTCTTGAATTGCTGTATATTCTACACAGTCCTAGGAAAATTATTTTAAAGGGATTCTCCATATAAAAGACTGCTTGAAAAGCGTTGTACGAGGAGTACCAAGCTGAAACTCTTACGGATGTGGAGTATTAGCGCGACGTGTATTTCTAACATGCACCGTTCTGGGAGGAATTAAGCGGGCTACCTCCTTCGAACACTTTCCATGAAAATACTTGTAGAATAGGCTCAAGTCGCCAACCGTTCTTCTATGTTCCAGCGAATCAAGGTCGCCGATCAGTTCCGGGTCTCCAATCAGACGAACAGCTCTTCTCTGAATAGAATCCAACAAATGTATGTTTGGGAGCGGAGCCCCCAAACATGGGAACAGTATTCCATAGTTGGTTGAATTTGAGCTTTGTAAAGAATTAACAGGTGTTGTGGAATGTAAAGCTTTCTGGTTCGAAATAATATTCCCAACTTTTGAGAAGCTCTCCTTGCTATGCCTGCAACATATTCATTGCAGGACATATTTGCTCCCAAATTAACGCCCAACAAATTGAGTGACGACGTTAGAGGAATAGAGTGCCCCGCCATAACTATGTCAGGTTCAGCAACGTTAACTTTTTTAGAAAAAACTACCACCTGGGTTTTTGTAGCGTTAAATTCCACTTGGTTACTGTCACCACAAGATAGAATTTCTTCCAGGTCTTTGTTATGTTGAACGACTTCCCGCTGTCTGCGGATATTCGTCTGAGTAGCCGATGACCGAGCGTTCAAAGTGAGTGAAGAGATAAACGTACTGTCATCTGCAAAGCTGTAGATTGGGTTTCCGATCTTTTCCAGCAGATCGTTAATGTAAATGAGAAATAGAGTAGGAGATAGTATGGAACCTTGGGGCACACGGCGTTGACAGTGAAGGTGTCCGTCGACAGCCACTCGTAAATAACCCTCTCTGAGGAAACATGAGAGCCACAAACAGAACTTTTTAGACATACCATAAGAGCGTAGCTTAGCCAACAGTCCATCGTATCAAACACGGTCGAATGCCTTGGATATGTCAAGAGCAACTGCTCCAAAGTGTTCAATTGCGTTGTTCCAAACATGTGTTACATAAGTCAGACGATTTCCTGTTGATCTATGTTTACGAAAGCCATATTGGTGCTCGCTAATAATGTTGAATCCTTCAAGATATATCGAAAAGTTTCGGTCCCTGAAATTTTTCTTTAAATGTTTGAAAAAAATAACTGGCCAAGTGCAAGTCGGATTTTCGCAACTAATGTTCGGTACGTTGATTGCTTTTAAAATAAAATTTTTTGTTACGGAGGTATAAAAATGATCAACGACTTCACAAAACACCCCAAATGAGTTTTTAACAAAGCTTTTCTCCGATTTTATTGAAAACTGATGACCTTGAAGTTTTTGTTTTTTTTATATACCAGATAAATTATTAAACGTAATGCACTCGTGATAATTTCCATTCAATCTACACCCTATGGCGAATTTTCCAGAATTTTTTCAAAATTTTTTGATCAGTACTTTTCGACATAAGGAGGAGGCAGCGATTTTTCGCAATTTTTTAAAAATAATACAAGGAAAAGCGGGCGCAAGTATTAAATTATATATTTTTGAATTCGTCTTTTTACAAGCTTTCATTTAACATCCTACTCGATGATCTGGTAATTTTCTTTTCACTTCCGATTTCGCCCCCCAAAATAACCCCTTAAGTCAAAATTTAACTTTCAAAACTAGACGACTCCGATGAGGCCATCAATTCCTATATTAGTGCCAAATTTCAACTCTCTATGTCAAATAGTTTTGGAGAAAATCGTGTGGGACAGACGGACACCGAAGTGATCTTTTAAGTGTTCTGTACCGAACACTAAAAACAATTCGCGGGACGCTAAAACAGGGTAAGGGTGGATGTTGTAATTCGACGAATTCACAGCTTTTGATAACAGCTTGAACTTTGCCAGCCTTGTGGAACTAGTAGTTGTCGTGCAACAGTAAAGTTTTGATTCTCCCTGAATTCAGACGTCCCAAAGAACGATCATCATCAACTTTCCAGAAAACAAGTAAATTTTAGCTTTCTTTAGAGATGAAGAGTCCTTATGAATCCATTTTATCGACTCCTCCGTTGTCGAAGGATCCCAATTGAACTTCCAAATCTCAACACCTGTGGCAAATCGGCAAAAATAACTCTCATCGTTTTCTCAAGCGACCAAATGTTCTTAAATTTTTTTTTCCTCGCCAGAACCTTAATGTTCACACACAATTTTAAAAACTGTTGTTTCGGATACTCCACCTTCTTTAATAAGCACTGAGAGCTTCCTTCGTCGATCTGACAGCAGTAAATCCTTAACATGCCTGATGGTTTCTCAGTCCTGTCTTAATCGGCTTTGGGATCATCCTGAATTGAGTCACTGTCTCATTGAAACTGTTTAGACCAAAATCTTACTTGAAAATAAGACGAGCCGTTATTGCCGTATACCTGGGACATTCTTTTACGAATAAATTTTAGTTCATTTCTTTCTTTAGTGAAAACCTTATCACTGCGCGAAATTACTTTCACTCATTTTTCGAAAGAAAGAAAATCGTAAAAACTACAAAGCACAATTTCATATTACTTAGAACAGCAACAGTAAATTGACAACCAAGCAATTTTTTGTATGAAGTTATTTTGATGGCTAGGTTGAAAACTTAACAAAACCATTTTATTGTCACCTGACTATAGAATGTTACGTCATCTTGTTGACAGTTCAACTTTCCTGCTCTCTTACAACACTTTTTTAAAGGTGGCACTTTCTTGGTCTTCTTGTCAATAACTTGTAGCCAAGTAGACATCTACAAACTACACTGGTGCGCAAAAAAATCAACTCAAATGATTTTGCTTCATTTAACACCGATTTTTGTATTTAATTTTCAAACAGTGATATTATTTTTGGTATCATTAAAATGCTGATTTTCAACTCTTTCCAATAAAACCAAAAATATTTGGATTTCCAAAAAGTTTTACTGATTAAAATGGTTTTACTCAATAAAACCGTTTTTGCTCGCTCAGCAACGTGCTCGTTGCGCGCTATTTAACCCTATAACACATGCAACTGCATTTTCCTATCATTCCTTTATCGAAATTTGAACCGTCAATATCTCTCTGCTACCTGCTTACTAATTAAGTCATCGGAAAATGAATACAATCCCAAAAGAAACGGTACAAGTCATTGCCCTATTGCAGGAAGGGCATAGCCAACGTGTAGTCGCTACGCAACTACACCTGAGCTAATCAGCTGTCTCCAGAGTCTACAGACGTTACCGAAAGACTGGCACCTTTACACGGATACCAAGATCAGGGAAAAGAAGGTGTACTTCGAAGCGAGACAACCACCTCATTGTCAACACAACTCTAAGAAATGATCACTTGACCAGCGTTGAGGTCCAGCAGGTATCGACAAGTTCGTAGTCGGGCTAACCTGAACTAACCTGAACTAACCTAACTCTGACGAGATCAGCTAACGGACCCAAATTGACAGCAGCCCGTCGACAGATTTGCCCGAGAACATTTCGACTGTGCCTTAGAGCAATGGCGCTCCGTTTTATTTTCTGACGAGTCCCGAATGTACCTACATGGCAATGATGTAAGAAGACGAGCCTATAGGAGGCCTGGGGAGCGCTATGCGCAGTGCTGCATTACTCAAACGGTCTCTTACGCAGGAGGACTGTCATGGTGTGGGGACGCATCTCACTGAATGCGAAAACCGATTTGATTTTCGTGACTGATGAGACTCGTAGCGGTGAATTAACTGTTCATCGGTACATCGAGGAGTTCCTTACGCTGGGTTTGTTGGCGATAGCTTAGTGCTAATCCACGACAATGCGAGGCCACATACCGCTGCATCGGTGCGGCAATACCTGGCGGAAGTGAGAATACCCACATCAGACTGGCCTGCGCGGAATCCTGACCTCCATTCAATTGTGCACATGTGAGATGAGCTCAAAAGAAGGGTTCGAGCCAGAAATCCAACCCCCGCATCGCTAAGGGACTTAAAGGTTGCGGTGGCGGAAGAACGATGAAAAATCCCACAGACAGTGGTGAAAAAGTTCACCCACTTCATCAAAAACCGGCTGGAAGCAGTAATAAGGGCTAGAGGGGGGTAAACAAAATATTGATTTTGGTTTTTATCAATAGATTTAATTGTTGAACTTAAAATTTGTTTAATTTTACCTTTCTCTTACCCCTATTTCCAATCTTTGCTCTCTTTGTTTCTCCTTTTTGATCAGTAAAGAGCATGAGGTATGCTATGGAGTTTGGTATCATTAGAAAGAGAAGGGGCTTTCAAATGATACTAAAATCCGTAAAAATGTATGAACACTAAATTCTAGGACCCATGTTAAATGAAACCAAATAGTTTGAGTCGATTTTTTTGCTCACCTTTGTAATTCAGTACTTTTGTCAATTTTTTGATTTTTAAGGATGACCTGCAAGGATTAATTATAGAGCAGCCTGTTATCATTGCTTTTTTTCTTCCCTGGATGAGCATAAACCGACTACTGATCATGTTCAGTCTCCGTCAACTTTTTGGCCACACCGCGTATAATAAACAAATACAATAATAAAAATTAAGAATTAAAATGCATAAAAAATCATTATATAGAAGACGATATTAGGGAGCTATCATGTAGATACTACTGCTGTTTATTCCTAATTTAGTTGTAGTATTTCCTGTTGTAATTTAATTATTTTTTTAATCGTCCCAACGGAATTTAAATTAATTTAGACTTGGCATTCAAAATATATCACCATTACGTCATTTTGTTATATGACTTTAATACTATTAAAAACATAACATAATACATTCACAAGGTTTATCAAGTCAAAACATCTATTACTAAATTTTTGTTTTTATGTATTTAGTTGCTGGATTTTAGGTTAATTTTATTAGCTTTTTCGTAATTTTTACTGCAGTGTTGCAACTTTTCCGAACTTTGGTTTATTTATTTTAAGATTGGGTTTAAAAATAAAAATTAGGATGAAAGTGTTTACTTTAGTAGTTTTTGCATTCTATTTCCTGTGGTTATTTTTGATTTATGAGAGCTTATAAAAATATACTTTTAAAAATACACTACATACGAGGGCTGTCTGAAAAGTTCTCGGCCTAACAATGAAAGAAAGTTTTTTTGAAGTGAAATATGTTTTATTTTTCAATATAATCTCCTGAAACTTCAATATATTTATTCCAACGTTTTTCCAATAATTCAAGACCATCATTAAAGTGTTATTCCGGAAGGTCTGCAGAATATCCATCCACGGCTGGAATAGTTTCATCATTTAATGTAAAACGCTTTCTAGCCAGGAATTTTTTCAGGCTTGAAAACAGATAATAGTCAGAGGGAGCCAAATCTGGTGAATACGCTGGATGTTCAAACAATTCGTACTGTAATTGATTGAATCTTGCCATCGTAAAATCACTTATGTGAACACGTGCATTGTCTTAATGAAAAATGATTCTTTTCTTTTTAAAGCAGGTCTTTCCTCACGTCCAACTGATTCAAAAGGTTACAATAATTGTTTTGCCTTCTTAAAGATAATCGATCAAAAAAACACCTTTGTAATCCCAAAAAACTGTTACCATAACTTTCCCTGCTGATGGAACCATCTTTGCCTTCTTTGGTGCACTTCCATCGGCTTCAATCCATTGTTTCGACTGTTCTTTTCACTCTGGTGTATAGTGGTGGATCCAAGTTTCATCAACAGCTACAAAACGACGTTTGAAAACCATTTTATTTTGCTTAAAACGATCCAAACACACTTGAGAAATACGCATTCGAATGCATTTTTGATCAGTTGTCAGCAAATACAGCACCTATTTTACATAAATCTTTTACCTGTAGTTCTTCATACAACATATTTCCAATTCGTTCTTTTGAGATACCAATGCTATATTTCACTCGTTGATTATCTAACATCATATCATGGACTTGTTGAATGATTTGTGGTGTTGGAGCAGTTTTTGGACGAACTTCGCGTGTATCATCTCCAAGGCTTATACGAGTAGATTTAAAAAGAGCAGCCCATTTTTTCACAGTGGAAACTGAATGTGATGCATCTTTATATACCTTTAACAATTTCAGATGAATTTCTGTTGGTATCAAACCACCCAAAACAAAAAATTTAATCGCTGCACGATATTCAATTTTTTCCATTCTAAAAAAATCAAAGGCGCATCAATATAAAACGTGTTGTAAACAAACTATTTTTATTATTATATTGTTTTGCCCTTTAGCTACGCCTATGAGCAATACAAGTCACAGTTTAACAATAATCAATTCTCAATAAAAGATCTACTATGTACACTTACTAATGGCTCAATTCATAATTTCCCTTGTAAACTTCCTAATGGGGCCAAAAAGTCGGCAAACTTATTTATCATTACCATGATGAATAAATATTTGTTAGTTAAACTTAAGAGTACGCCTATGGTAAATTTTAGAGAGCAAAAGTATAAAATAATAGGCGGTCAGCTAGAGAGGATATTAACATTACATTATTAACATTATCATTATTAGTGACATTATTAGTACCGTTATTAGTATTATTCATATTATTTTTTTTGCAAACAACGATAGCATTACACTCATAATGAGATGATGAATGTCGCGAAATGTTCTTAATAAAGAGTTGGAAGTTTTTTATTAAGTGTTATTTTTGATCGACTTACTAAACCAGTAAAACGACGGTCGGCTACAACAAACAGCTGCTCCTACTCGAATCAATTGACACATCAAAATAAAATTTTACATGTGTTTATATAAAGGATGGAACTTTCCAATGCAATTGTGGTTTCACAGTTTCTAACGCCATCTATGTGTCAAGCCAAGAACTTTTCAGATAGCCCTCGTTGGTAATAATTATTTAGATAGGTAGTAGTTATTCCAGAAATGTAATAACGTCCATGGTGGCACTACCGTGGTGTCCAAAAAAGTGTTGTAAAATACAAGCGTATATTTCGGAACTTGCACAACGTTGACGGGTATTACGATATCCTTGCCGGTACAAAAGTTAAAAAAAAAACAACCTTCCGAAAGATTAAAAGCAGGAACTATTTTCAATTGAACAATAAATCTAAACTGTAAAAATTTAAAAGCAAATTATCTGCAGTAAATCTTTACTGATTACCTGAGCTACCTGATTTAATTACAAGTTTTTATGTTACGTTTCTTAGAATTTTTATTTTTGTCAATTTCCGACTGAACACGTCTTTTAGTACCTTTTTATCACCGGATCCAAAGCAATATTGTTTACTTAGTATGGATGAGTTCAATAAATAAACTCACACCTTGGTAGTGGCATTCAAAGGCGAGAGTCCCGATTTCTAAATTTATTGTGCTTCAAAATATTCCTGTTTGTTTAATCCGAAATTTCGTTTTAAAATGGCTCCAACAAAGCAGTTGAGTATCGAATATTGAAGTGCCATATGTATTTTACATTATGTAGGCTACAGTGAGCAAAAAATCTAGGTATTTTTAATCGACGCTTAACTATTCGTTAAATTGCAGCTACTTTGAATGAAACTTGGATGGAACCAGTGTCGATTAAGACTGGTAAGAAGCAACTACTGTCTGCAATTGAACGATTGGCCATTGGAATAAAGTCCTTTGAACGGACAAGCGGATCAAATGTATTTAGTTACTGGATTTTAAGTTAAATTTTATCAGTTCTTTTCGTAATTTTTACTGCAGTGTTGCAACTTATCAGAACTTATTTTTAGGACTGGGTTCAAAAATAAAAATTACTATGAGTGTTTAGTTGTTTTCATATTCTATTTCGTAGGGTTATTTATCTTTAGTAGGTGTTTATAAAAATATACTTTCGAAAATATAGCACCGTTCGAAAGTTTGACAGCAGTGAATATTTGCGATTGAAAAATAAATCTATAGTTAAGCTACTACTCTTATATCATCGACCCATCGTTTCTGTGGACGTGCCTTGTACTGTTTTTCTGGGTCTTCATTCTGTGATCTTGTATATCCATCTGGTAGCAGTTAGGCACTCCTACATGGATAGGTCTGCTTCAGGAATGCAATCCTGCCTATGCAAGCCTTCATCTCGCTCGAGCTCCCATTACTGAAGAAATTAAGTCCAGAACCCAAATTCTCAGCCAATAACCTTCAGCCCCCCTACCCATATCTTAACCTTCTCGTCAATACACTAGGCGAGGGCAGCGTTTAACTGCAAAACCTTCAATTATGAAATGCTGAACTGCCTGAATATAATAGAGATTAGTTTTACGCTTCTTAACTAACGAAAGGACTTTAGAAGTTTGCACTGTATTAACTCTTAAGTATGTAAGTGGGAGCGTTATGGTTTGGTCAAAATAGATGGGAAATTCAATAAAGAAGGATATTTAAAAATCCGACATGAGCAAGTCGTGCATTCTGAGCTAACGACACAAAAAAACTCTTCGAAATTATTCCAAGGATATCTTAATGAGGAAAAGAGAGAAAAACTAATATATTGCAATGGTTAACACAATCGCCCGATCTCTCTCCTATCCAACTAGCATGGGGTGAGTTAGTTTGAAAGGTAAAAATCGTTATCTGGCTTTGGAAACCCCTCAAAAATTAATGGGAAAAGTTGAACATTTGGCAGTAATAAAAATAAAGTTGGTCATTTTGACGAAAATAAGATTTGATGTAAATACTTCTGATGGGTATATTTTTGACTTGTTTTGTTTATTTCAGATTTTTAATTTTGATTAAAGATTCCTTGGTGCTTCTAAACTATTGGACGGTAGTGTATGTATATATCGTAGGATTATTATCGACACCGGAATATTATAATTTTACTAGTAACAATATAAACTTAGGGATTATTGTCAATCGACTCCAATTCCTATAATATTACTGATTACATTTTATTATCCTATTATAGAATACAAGTTAGTTCAGGTTATATATGTTGCAGGATAATTGGAAAAAATGGATTTTTGCGGACATCTATTGACGATTGCAATGGTCCGGATGGATATTCTGAAATCATTTCAAAAATCCGAGTTTGTTAGTTAATTTAAAAGGCCTAATCTCATATATAACCTGAACTAACTTGTATTCTATAATAAGATAATAAAATATATTCTGTGATATGGTAAGAATTGGAATCGATTGACAATAATCCGTAAGTTTATAATGTTACTAGTAAGATTATAATATTCCGGTATATATATATATATATATATATATATATATATATATATATATATATATATATATATATATATATGTATATATATATATATATATATATATATATATATATATATATATATATATATATATATATATATATATAATATATATACATATATACATATATACATATATATATATATATATATATATATATATATATATATATATATATATATATATATATATATATATATGTATATATGTATATATGTATATATATATATATATATATATATATATATATATATATACGAGGCTGGTTTGAAAAGTCCGTGCAAAGTCCGAGAGATGGCAGCACCGGCGCGTATCGAGGTCATGTTTAGTTAGTAGCATCTCTTGAATGAACGCACACCAAGTTTCAGCCATATTGGTCTATTTCTTTGTGTGTTTGGCATTCGTGTGAATCAAGGAAGTCGAGTGATTTTCAAGAAATGGACGAAAAAGAATTTCGTGTGGTGATTAAACATTACTTTATGAAAGGCAAAACGCCTCAGGAGACTAAAGAGAAGCTTGATAAACATTATGGTGACTCTGCACCTTCGATTAGAACAGTTTATAAGTGGTTTCAAAATTTTCGGACTGGCCATATGGATACAAGTGACGCTGTACGTTCTGGACGGCCTGTGGAGGTTACGACTCCAGAAATCATTGATCAAATCCATGATATGGTGATGGTTGACAGAAGAGTTAAGGTGCGTGAGATTGCTAGTGCTGTGGGCATCTCGACTGAACGGGTACATAATATTTTGCATAAACATTTGGACATGAGAAAGCTATCCGCAAGATGGGTGCCGCGATTGCTCACGCTTGACCAAAAACGAAATCGTGTGAAGTGTTGCAAGGATGGTTTGCAGCTGTTCGAGAAGAATCCGGAGGACTTTAAGCGTCGTTTCGTCACTGTGGATGAAACATGGATACATTACTATACTCCTGAGACCAAACAACAATCTAAACAATGGGTTACCAAGGGGGAATCTGCACCAAAAAAGGCGAAGACCGTTCCTTCGGCCGGAAAGGTTATGGCGACTGTATTTTGGGATTCGCAAGGGATAATCCTCATCGACTATCTGGAAAAGGGTTAAAACTATTACAGGTGAATATTATTCATCGTTATTGGACCGTTTGAAAACCGAGCTGCAAGAAAAATGCTCGCGATTGGCCCACAAGAAAGTCCTTTTCCATCACGACAACGCACCAGCACACCCCTCAGCAGTTGTGGTCGCAAAATTAATGGAAATAGGATTCCAACTCATTTCACATCCCCCCTATTATCCAGACTTGGCTCCCTCGGACTACTATTTGTTCCCCAATTTGAAGAAATGGCTGGCGGGACTAAGATTTTATTCAAACGAGGAGGTGATTGCAGACACTAATGGATATTTTGCAGACTTGGACAAATCCTATTATTCGGAAGGGATCAACAAACTAGAACATCGTTGGACGAAGTGTATAAGCCTAAAAGGAGACTATGTCGAAAACTAAAAAAGGTTTACCCCAAACACATAAGTAGTTTTTATTTTTGCACGGACTTTTCAAACCAGCCTCGTATATATATGTATATATATATATATATATATATATATATATATATATATATATATATATGTACATATATACATATATATATATATATATATATATATATATATATATATATATATATATATATATATATATATATATATATACAGGGTGTCAAAGTTATACTTTTATTTTAGTTTTTCTTAAGTAGCTTTCTTAATAATTGTACTATTTGCATAAGATTCGGTGCTAAAGGGTTTTCTGAGATGAGAAATCGAAACCAGCTCACAGTTTTGTTGTAAATTGTAGGAAACGCCTCTTATTGCACTGTGTATACTTTTAAATTGTCATAACTGTTTTATGCCACTCTGTATGATATTTTTAATTCACTCTTCGTATTCTCCGCCTTCTCCTGTCTAAAAAAGCTCTCTTGGTAAATCTTGCTCCGAGCAACAGTTTCTGAGATAGTGGGATGTTTTTATTTATTGATTAAAAATTTATCAATTTGTGGGTAATCTTTTATGCCGTTAGCCAGTTGGTTTTTACATTCTTACTGTTGTTGGCCCGTTGGTTTTTAAATTTATTATTGTTGTTAGCCTGTTTGCCTTTAAGCATGCTCCAAATTTCAAAAACTATTCTTCTGGACCTGTCCTAAGCCTGGATGAAGTGTGGATGGAATTAAAAAATTGAAACAAACATCCCATTATCTCAGAAACTTTTGCTCGAAGCAACATTTACCAAGAGAGCTTTTTTGGACAGGGGAAAGCTGAAAATACGAATATTTATTTAAAAATGTCATACAGAGTGGTATAAAAAAGTTATACTACTCAGTATATATCACCACTACACCAAACACTTTATTTTTGCACTCGACGCGCGTTTCGCTAACCATGTTAACTTCATCAGGAGCGATGATTGACTGACATGGTTAACATGATTAGCGAAACGCGCGTCGAGTGCAAAAATAAAGTGTTTGGTGTATTGGTGATATATACTGAGTAGTATCATTGTGCCAAAGCTTCCACATTCCCAACTTAATTAAAAAAGTTATGACAATTTAAAAGTATACACCGTGCAATAAGTGGCGCACCCTATAATTTACAACAAAACTGTGAGCTGATTTCGATTTCTCATCTCAGAAAACCTCTTAGCACCAAATCTTGTACAAATAGTACAATTACTAAGGAAGTTACTTAAGAAAAACTAAAATAAAAGTATAACTTTGACACCCTGTATCTCAAAAATTATGAATTATTTTGTATATATATATATATATATATATATATATATATATATATATATATATATATATATATATATATATATATATATATATATATATATATATATATATATATATATATATATATATATATGTATATATATATATATATATATATATATATATATATATATATATATGCTTTTATAAGTTACAGGGTAGTCCAAAAAGTTTACCATCAATGTAAACTTTTGTACAAAATTTTTCAGTAATCATTTATTTAATTTTTTTTTTTTTGTTTAAAGAAAGTATAAACGTTCAGCCTCAAGAACCTCTATTTTTGGTTTGGAGAAGGTACTCACGACACTTAAAGTAATAGCTAAGTATAGAAAAATCCCAATATTTACCATATATCCTAGAGTGTAGAAATGCCGTGGATGATTTAACTAAGAGAAAACAGAAGGTACACTAAAAGGATAAAAGAAACTCGCTAGGCTAAAGGAATGGGCCGATTGGTGCTCCAATGAGCAATGATAGGCCAATAAATTCAGATTTTGGCACGGAAAGACAGAACTTGAGTATTTATTTAAGTGAGTCAGACGTGCCCTAAATCCTGTTGATAGGGATACTGAATTTTACATTAACATTGAATAGTATTACCCAGATTGTTTGAAGCATGAAGAACCACTGTGTCTTCGAGGTTTTGGGAAGATTCAGGAAAGAGCTCTTTAAATCAGGAAGGGATAGAGGCGACCTAATGGTTTGGACTGAGTGGTAGGCAAAAGAATCTCTCTGGTCTGTTTGCTAGGCGCTGAACGTCCCCACTAATACTCCTATCACGGAATGTGTAAACGCTAAAAAATTGTAGCCTTTTTTTGACCAACCAGTGTATTAACATTTGAGGTCTATATTTTAGAGGTAACGCAACAAAAATTGTATTGTCATATTTAATTGAAAAAGATATTTTTCATGATTGAATTAATGTAACCTATATCCCACGTGTCTAGAGCAGCGGACTATCAAATTACGTATAAACGGGTGTGTTCAATTTGTAGAGTAATAAACCTATTTTATAAACCCACATTCCAAAATTATAGGAAAACCAAGCCCAAAAATATTAATTTAAAGATTTCAAATCCGTATTTATATCGAAATTTGAAAGCACTTAAAGTTAAATAATGTTTTTTTTTCTTTTTTTTTTAGAATTCTGGGAGATATGGGATCATCAACGTTCCATTACGATCAAATGAGTAGCCTCTGATACATCTCGCCATCTCTTGATATACGTGTTGTACCATTTACTACATTTATATATAAAAGCCATATATTATTATTATATTTCAGATTTAAAATTTGTTCTTATTCCTTCTAAACGCTGATGGCTAGAAACACCATTGTTACCGAATATCGTGAGATTAAAGTGCGAAGTTGGTAGTTTTTGTAATTTTGTATTTTCAACATTTTTCCGCCACATTGATTGCTAGATTTGTTTCACCAGGTGTCAATAATTAAATTTAAAAAATCATCAAATCACTATTATATCAGACTTATTGGCTTGCAAACGCCTTGTGGTCGAAAAGGCAAAATACCAGTAAATGCAGCATCAATCATTTTCCACAACCGACTCAATTTCACGCCGGAAGATACGGCACATCAGCCTAGGAATGTAACAATGTCTAAGATGGTAGTATAGAACACGCATCGTTGCATTTTGATCATTAATGTACGAGGATATAGATATGAGATAGATATGAATTGGGCATGCTGAAAGTTAATAGATTTCTTTATCGTTCATCTCCCCGCCTGAATAGGAATTTTACCCCCGAATATATGTGTATTTGTTCCTTGGAGTTGAAGATTTAAGGTATTTAGTTTCTCGAATATATCGACTAAGTAGCTCAATTTCATCACAAATAAACTATCTCGAAACTTCTCCGCTTCCGGTCGGTTTTCCTCTTCTAGAAAAATGGAGATTTCATTTCTTAATTCATAAACACGTTGCAAACATTTCCCACGTGATAACCATCTTGCCTCGTAATAAAATAGTAACGCTGAATGTTCGGCACCCACGTCTTTACAAAGTGCAGAAAAAATTCTAGATTTTAGGGGTCTCAATTTAATATAATTTACTACGGTTACAACTGTAGTGAGCACAATATTTAGAGCAGGATTCATTTCTTTGGAAGCTTTGGGATCATACAATGTGTCCACACACACAGTGGAGATTTTTGTTTCACAAGTGCTTATACACTTTGAAATCTTCCAGTCCCATCGGTACTTATTTCGACGCAATTTTTCCACTCCATATTTGCCTCGTTTATAAAATCACTAGCCGTGCCCGCGGCTCCGCTCGCGTGAACTTTTCACCTTTATCGTCACTGCTTATTCGTTATGTTTATATTATTATATAGCTCAAGGGGCCTTAGAGGCCATGGCTTGGTTGCATACTTGTCTCCACTTCTTTTTGTCTCCTGTTAGTTTTTCCCAGTGCGGGATTCCCATCAACTCCGGATCTTGCTTTACTGTCTGAATCCATGTAGATCGAGGTCTACCCTTGCCTCTTCTTCCAACCACTCCTCTTATTAGGGCTTGCTTTGTCTGTCTTTCTTCCTTCATCCTTGCCACGTGTCCCAACCATCCTAATCGCTGGCTTATTATGATTCGGCTTATAAGGGGTTTCGTATATAGGTATTTTAATTCGTAGTTTGTTATTCTTCTCCACAGTCCCTCTTCTTTCCTTCCTCCGTAGATTTTTCTCAAAGCTTTCCTTTCCCACACCTCTAACGTCTCCTTTTCTCTTGCATTCAGTTTCTACGTTTCGCATCTATATGTCACCGTGGGTCTGACAACTGTCGTATATATTCTTTCTTTTACTTTTCTTGATACATTCTTTAATTTCAATATTGGATTCATTGCCCCCAAACATCTCTGTCCTTTCGCTATTCTGTCTTGTATCTCCGTCCTTTCTTGTCCACTCTGTGTTATTGTTACTCCCAGATAATTAAATTTGTCTACTTTTTCAAACATATATCTTTTTCCTAAGTTGTTTATTATATCTAAACTTTTGTTGTTTTTAATATCCTTTTTCTTTGTAATTTCCATGTATTTTGTTTTTTCCTCATTTATCTTTAGTCCTCTCATCCTTCCCCTTTCTTCTATCCTACTTATGGCTTTTTGGAGGTTCTCTTTTGCTCTTGCAATCACTGCTACATCATCCGCATAGGCCAAACATTGGCAGGTTTGTTGGTATATCGTTCCATTTGTTTTTATTTCTGACTTCCGGATTATCTTCTCTAGTACCAAATTAAATAGACATGTCGACACTGGTTCCCCCTGTCTTAATCCTCTCTTCACCTTAAACTTGTCTGATACTTTGCCCTCAACCAACACTCTATTTTCTGTGTCATTCAGGGTCATTCTCACCATGCGAATCAATTTACTTGGAATTTTTAGTTCTTCCATTATCTTGTAGAGTCCTTCTCTATTTACAGAGTCATATGCTTCTCTGAAATCCACAAAGACCCAGTGTAGTGCCAAAATGCTATTATCTTGGATTTGCTTAATCGAAAATATCTGGTCTGTAACCGATCTATTTTTCCTGAATCCACACTGGTACTCTCCCAGAATAGACTCGGCTTTCTCTGTCAGTCTGTTTTTGATAGTCAATACTACTATCTTATACACGACATCCAGTAAGGCTATTGGTCTATAATTAGCACATATAGTTTTTTCTCCTTTTTTGTATATTAGACAAATGAGCGACTCTCTCCAGCTTACTGGCATCTTTTCTGTTTCCCATATTTCTTGCACCAACCGGCATATTTCATTTTCCAGATCTACTCATCCAGCTTTTATCGGTTCTACAATTTCCACCCGCGGCCTTATTTTTTTTGGGTTCTGAGTATTTCTCTTATTTCTTCTTTGCCTCCTGCCCTTCAGTTAATTTTGCTTCCTATTTCTCATTCAACTCCTTATTTCATCACCATTTAATGTTTCTTTAAAGTATTCCGCTCATCTATTCAGTCTTTCTGCGAAGCTTACTGCTCAACTTCCAAATTTTTCCTATATATTAGCATTTTGTCTCTGTTTATTCCCTTTGTATTTTATAAAAAAAAAAACACGTAAATCGCATAAGTGGTTCTTGAGTGCTAAGCGCAGTAATGGATAGACAGACAGGCAGAGAGATGTTACGTTTTATATATATTATAGATTTTTTTTACATATATTAAATTAAGAATTAAAAAAAAATCACGTAAATCCGATGAGTGGTTCTCGAATGATAAGCACACTAACGGACAGACAGACAGAGAGACGTTGCGTTTTATATATATTATATAGATTATTATTATTATTATATATGTATGAATTTAAAAAATCACGTAAGTGGTTCTCGAGGGATAAGCGCACTAACGGACAGACAGAGAGACGTTGCATTTTACATATATTATAGATATAGATTATTATTATTACTATATAACCTGGCCAAAGAATATATGTATGAATTTAAAAAAGACACGTAAATTGGATAAGTGATTCTCGCCTGATAAACGCACTAATGGACAGACAGACAGACAGACAGAGAGACATTGCATTATATATATATATATATATACATATATATATATATATATATATATATATATATATATATATATATATATATGATAGATTATAAATATTCTCTGCTACATAATATTGTTCCAAATTTAATGGTTTAGGCTGTGTACTGCAAGGGAACGCGCTAACGGCAAACTTTTTTCCGACTTCTTTCACTATTATCGTCACTGCTTATTCCCTATGCTACCTATCGTAATAAAATATAGCCTATAACCTGGCCAGAGAACATATGTATGTTTTAAAAAAAAAAGTACGTAAATCGGATAAGTGGTTCTCCAGTGATAAGCGCACTAACGGACAGACAGACAGACAGACAGACAGAGAGACGTTGCATTTTATATATATTATAGATTTAAGACAGCAAATAATGCGAGTGATGTTGCTTTGAGTTCTATTGGTTTGCAGAAAAAAATAGTTCTACTGCTGACATACCATCACAAAATCGAACATAGGCAATGAAATGAGCATCTTTATTGATATCTGTTGCCTCATCGAGCTGAATTGAAAACACTATTATGTTTGGAGATAATTTTGCCAAACAATTGCTATCCATACCTATATCAAATGATACTGTTACCCGTCGAATTGGTGATATAGCTGAAGATGTACAGCATCAGCTTTTCGAGAAGTTGCGTGACAAAGTGTTTGTCACGCAACTTCTCGAAAAGCTGATGCTGTACATCTTCAGCTATATCACCAATTCGACGGGTAACAGTATCATTTGATATAGGTATGGATAGCAATTGTTTGGCAAAATTATCTCCAAACATAATATCTACAATCTCAATTGCTGCTGGCAAAACAAGCTCTTTACTAATGGTGTGAGGCTTTTTACATCTGGCTATTTTATATGAAACTTTGTAAGAGGCAAGTAAAGCTTTTTCATTCACAGACAAAGTTTTTTTAAAAAAATGATTTCTGCTTTACATATGATTTTAATTTTAATTCGCAGAATTCTCGGGGTTTGTTAAGGTACTCACTATGAAGCGTTTTCAAATGTCGTTTAATTTTATTTGGTTTCATGCTGCCTGCTGCCAAGATTTTTGAGCAAATAACACACAGGGGCTTTTCTTCTTCATTTACTTCAGTACTGGTAAACCCTAAATTTAAGTATTCTTGAGAATATTTTCTTGATTTTATTTTCGGAACCACGCTTGTCTGTGCACTTGTTGATGCTTCACTATCGTCTAATGCTCGCTTACGCCCACTTAAAAATTTATCCATGATTCTGTATAAATTTACTGCTGTGAATACTTAATACCTTAAATTTCAATTAACACGTAAATTACAACATACACATTCACGATAAATCCGTTAGCAGTAGAAGGATCAACTCGACTGAGACGGGCTGTAATTGAACGATGTGCAGCATTTATACATTTTTGGGCAGACTTTCCGAATGTTCGAGACAACTCGGAGCTTCTCGCGACGCCGCTACCGATATGATGGACGTGACAGAGAACAATAGAGAGGCATCGATTCTAGTTTTGTCAACGCAGCAGATATGTGTTGCCAAATATGAATAAATTTATTTATTCTTGGTAGTTTGTAAGGTTTGTAATTAAATTACGACGCCACGGAGCCAAGAGCCGCCACATAAATGATTCTGGTTATTTACTGCATGTCGTATACTTAATGTCCGTCAGTTCAGTCCATCGACTACGATACAATAAGATATTAATTACACCAGTTGGTAGAAATTCCTCAACCTCTGTTATTAAAGGGATTTTTACCCATGTTCTTACTATATCTTTGGTGAGACATATCAATGAGGATGCCATAATATCCGTCAATGGTCGGGTAATTACCGAAAAATACACATACAAGACAAAGCAGTAGGGTTACCACGGGCGTTATTGCATTTCTGCATTAACTACTACCTGAAAATACAAACACAACACCCAGCCGATTGCCGGAATCGAACCAGCGACCATCAGTTTTTAACCCATTACAGCCTCCGTCAATTTGTATTTAGCATTTATCATTCGTGTATTAAAGTAGCAAAGTAATAAAATTGAACATAATTTTGTATTAAAAACACATCCAATTATTTGTCTATCTTTTCACCTACTTTTAAATTATATTTGTTTTCTGATAAGCATGTCACATTTTATAAAAAAAAGACAATAAAATTTACCATAACGTTTTAAAAATAAACATGTTTAAAATTAAAGTTTCGGTAATTGCTAAAAATAACATTACATCATTGATTGGGGCAAGTGTAAAGAATGAAAAATAGAACTTGTTTAATGAATGATGTGTGCTTTATGTTCTAAATTCAAGGTTCAACATAAATGTTTACATGTTTAGTTTATATTCTATTGTTAACCTTTTGCTCTGTGCAATATAGTGACAAGAAATCAATCAAACTCTTTAAGTTGTGTTCTTTGGGGCACCGTAACTTTCATCTAGCCTCTTTTTTCTTTCTTTTCCTTCTTCTTCTTCTCATGCCTTCTCCTAATGAAGGTTGGCGACCACTTCTCTAAATGTTTCTCTGTACTTCGCAACATGAAACAACTCTCCTACATTTATATTGGTCCATTCTCTGATGTTTCTCAGCCAAGACTCCATACAAAAGTTGGGACCACATGTAGCATTCCAGCAAACGTAATCTTAGAACGAGGGATAAGTTTATGTTGCAGAACGTTATCCGGAATTTTAAAAATGATTTTCTTACAACCTGTATTATGGTTTTAATTTCAATGTCGGATGTGATATAAGTGCCTAAATATCTGCACTTTTCTATCCGTTCTATTTATTTTTCTTCTTGAAATAATTGGAAATTGTTGGTTTGATGTTTAGAAACGACCATAATTTTTTTTCCGTGTTTATCGGATTACACTTTCTCTATTCACATTGTCAACCAATGCTTGTAGGTCCTCTAATGTTTCTGCTAAGATCACGGTATCGTCGGCAAAGCGTTTATTATTTCACCCACTATCCTGATTTATTCACTTTGTTCCCATAATGGTTTCTTGAAGATGACTTGGGAATATAAGTTAAACAATACAGGTGACACCAAGCAGCCTCGCTGAATTGGTATTTCATATGTTACTATTTCATTTACATCTACTACAGCAGTCTGATTCCAATAGATGTGTTTTATTATTTCTATGTCTTTCTGGTCAAGTATGATATTCTTTAATTCTTCTATCAGTTTGATGTGCTGTACTTTTTTGATAGTCTAGTATATGTTGTTGTACTCTCTACTCTTTTGAAGGAGGACCGACATTCCAAAAAGTGCTTCTCTTGTCCCACGCCAGCCTTGAACCCAAATTGTGAGCTGTCGAGTTGTTCTTCACATTTCTTGTAAATTCAATTTTATATCATTTTTAACAAAACTTTCAAAGGGTCGCTCATAATACTGATGAACCTGAAGTCGTCGCATGATATGGAATTATTTTTCTTAGGTAACGGTATAAAAGCTGATAGCAACCATTCTTTGGGGACCCTTCCGTCGTTATGTATCTTGTTGAGTAGTTTTGTGAAGGTCTTTATGTTCCTCTCATCTAATACCTTTAGCAGTTCCATTGATATTTCATCCGGGTCTGCTACCTTTTTTCTTTACAGTAACAATTTGGTGAAAATAACGATTTGGAAAAAATTAATTAAAATCTAGTCTTCAGCTTTGCTAGCGACAGCACGCTTGTTTCTTAATTTTCCTTAAAAGTCAGAACATCAGCAGCGCTACAGCAGGAAGTGATGTAACTGAACTCGTTTCTATTTCGAGGCAACAATAACCAAATATAATTTAACACTATAAGAGCCCAGGAAGCAGTTTTTCTCTAAAAAAGTTAATGTCAAAGAACTCTACTTATTTATGCCGAGAAAAATCTCTCCAGAACAAATAGCAAGAGGCATAATAAAGGCTTCTTAAAACCTCAGAATATTGTTTTTAAAAACTTTTTTATAAAGTAAAATTGAATAAAACAAAGAATTTTTAAGCAAAATTCATTCTGAAACTTTTATTTAACGGGAAATTTTATGCCATTTAAGATTTAAACAAGATATCGCTCAAATGACCACCACGGCACTTTTTGCAAACACGAAGCCGTTTACACCAATTTTCCATGACTCGGGCTAGCATTTCCGGCCTTACGCCGGCTATGGCACGACGAATGTTGGCTTCAAGTGCATCAAGAGTTGCTGGTTTGTTGCTGCAAACTTGTGATTTAACTCTCCAAAGAAAATAGTCTAAAGGCGTTAAATCGCACGATTTCTCGTACAAATGCTTTTATATAAAGGGTTTTCCATTAGAGATGTTGGACTTTTGACAGCTAATAGCGGCCATGTTGGTTAGCAGATGTTTGACATCTGATGTCAGTTGTGTTTAATAAGGGTTGCCATTCAATCATGAATCATTTAACGTTAAAAGAACGCTTGGAAATTGTCCAAAATTACTACGCAAATTCGATCAAAACACGGTGTTTCTTCGTTTCATGCTGGTCACTTGATTTTACTCAGGGTGGTGTATGCTAGAAAAATATCAGGCCAAAAAGTACATATGTTTGACGTTCAGCTTGTCATTTATCGTACCACGCTGTTGTTGAAGAACTTTTTGAGTACAATCTGCAGTGATTTAAGAGTAGGGTGAACCGCTACTTCTGCACGTGCACAACTTCCGTAGCGATTAAAAGTTTAGGAGTTAGAGGCGTTATTTTAAGTTATCTACTCCATTATGAAGGGAAACTTGTACAGTTAAAAAATATATTTTTCTACATAACTTCCATTTGCACTAAAATACTTAGACCAGCATTTCTAGACTTGTTGAATAAAAAGAAGTCGCTGGGCGCTAAATCAGGGCTATACGATGGATGTTGAAATTCAGTAAACCTACAACTTTCGGCCATGCCTTGAACTGTGCATGTTTTGTATCGGGCAATTAATTCTCCATAAATTCCGACGTTTTTCTCTAAGGTCTACTTCAGGCTTTGGACCAACCTTATGAACCCTTTTTCATATATTTAATAAACAAAATTTCTTCGCAGTTTTAAAAAACGGCCGCCATCAACTTTCCAGAAGACGACTGAATTTTCCCTTTTCGGAAGGCAATGCTTTCCTCTAGTAAGGGATGTAACAACCAATAACGAACTTGCAAATGGGAGGAATGGGGATTCTATACTAGCACTCAAGGTCATCTGTTACTAGATAAATGAACGGGAGGAAATTTTCATCAAATACCTCTTCATTCGACGAAAATTTCCTCCCCCCCTCCACCGCAAATTTTTAATGTTAGCAAACAAAAACAAAGTCACTTGGGGCCAAATTTGGAGAACAGGGCTGATGGAGAACTATTTTGAGACCCAGCTTGTACTGTAAACGAGTATTCTGCACGGTTCGAAACATTTTTCTTTCTGAGGGAATAAAAAATTAGAATCTCGCATTACCAAATGTATTGAGGTCAGTGGAGGTTAGGTTGTGAAATAAATTTGTTTTTGTAGAATCCCCCATATACTCCTCTCTTTTTAGTGTTTCGTATGGAACACTTATAAGATCATTTCGGTGTCTGTCCGTCTGTCTGTAAGTCTATCCGTCGGCCACACCCCATTTACTCCGAAACTACTTGACATAGAAAGTTGAAATTTGGTACTAATTTCTAAAACTAACAAGGAATTGATGGCCTCATCAGAGCCGTGTAGTTTTGAAAGTTAAATTTTGACTTAAGGGGTTAATTTTGGGGGGTGAAATCGGAAGTGAAAAAAAAATTACTGGGTCATCGAGTGGGGTGTCAAATGAAAGCTTGTAAAAATACGAGTTCAAAAATATATATAATATAATACTTCCAAACACTTTTCTTTGCATTATTTTTAAAAAATCGCTGTTCCCGCCTCTTATCTCGAGAAGTACTGATTAAAAAAATTTTGAAAAAATTCTGGAATATTCACCAGAAGGTGTAAATTAAACGAAAATTATCACGAGTGCATTACCTTTAATACTTTAGCTGGTATATAAAAAAAAAACAAAAAATTTCCAGGTCATCAGTGTTCAGTAAAGATCGGAAAAAACTTTTGTTGAAAATTCATTTGGGGTGTGTTTTGTGAAGTCATTGGTCATTTTATACCTCCGTATCACTGAGCACATATTCCAGAAGGCCTTAGAGAATGCCACAGACGGTATCAAAGTTAATGGCAAAATCATTAACAACCTAAGGTACGCTGATGATACCGTTATTATAGCAGATACAGCGGATGGACTTCAGCGTCTTATGAATAATATATCTAGAGAAGGCGATGTTTTAGGCATGAAAGTAAACGTTAATAAAACGAAGGTAATGGTCATCTCAAAAACACCCGAGTTGCAGACAGATATTCCTGTTTACGAACAATTGATAGAACAAGTAAACAAATTTAAATGTGTGGGTGTTGAGTAACTAATGATTTGAATCCTGAAATTGAAGTACGAGTTCACATTGAAATGGTTAGAATGGTTTTTCTCAAAATGAGACACCTCCTCACAGACTCAACCCTTTCTTTGGATACTCGTTATCGTTTTGTAAAGGTCTATATATATCCAGTGCTTTTATACGGAGTTGAGACCTGGACCTTGGGAGTACGATCAATGAATCGTTTGGAGTCTTTCGAATTATGGGTCATTCGCAGAATATTGAAGATCTCTTGGACAGAGCGTGTTACTAATGAAGATGTACTTCGTCGAATGGGTAGAGAAAGAGAACTATTGTCATTTATTAAAAGACAAAAAACTTAGGACATATGTTATTTATAGGGGTCCACGTTACTCACTGCTCCGGTTGTTGATGGAAGGGAAACTTGAAGGGAAAAGAGGTGTGGGGCGTCGTCGAAAGTGTTCCTGGCTGAAAAGTATACGAGATTGGACATGTCTGGATACCCATACTTTATTAAGAATTGCCTAGGATAGGGAAGAATTCGCCGTGATTACAGCTCAACTTCAGTAATGGAGATGGCACTATAAGAAGAAGATACCTCCGCAACGAAAATCTTTACTATAAAAGCAATCAACGTACGGAACACTAATTGCGCAAGTTCAACTTGCACTTGACCGGTTTTTTTGAAATTGCGAAGGAATTTTGCTTATTAAATATATGGAAAAGGGTTCATAAGGTGGGTCCAAAGCCTGAAGTAGAAATTAAAGAAAAACGTCGGAAATTATGGAGAATCAATCGCACGAGACAAAATACGCACAGTTCAAGGCATGGCCAAAAGTTGTGGATTTACTGAATTTCAACATCCACCGTATAGCCCTGATTTAGCGCTCTGCGACTTCTTTTTATTTAAACAAGTCTAGAAATGCTGGTCTAAATATTTTAGTATAGATGGAAGTTATGTAAAAAAATATATTTTTTTAACTCTACGAGTTGCTCTTCATAATTAAGTAGATAACTTAAATAACGCCTCTAACTTCTAAACTTTTAATCGCTACGGAAGTTGTGCAAGTAGCGGTTCGCCCTGCTCTACAAATTGTATTCAAAAAGTTCTTCAACAACAGCGTGGTACGATAAATGACAAGCTGAACGTCAAACATATGTACTTTTTGGCATGATATTTTTCTAGCATGCACCACCTGGAGTGGAATCAAGTGGCCAGCATGAGACTAATGGCGCAAGTCCAACTTGCGGTTATTTTAGTTTTCTTAAGATTACTTACCAAAACAAATGAAAAAATCGTATTGACCTATAGTTTATAAATAATTCATGATGTAATTTTTCAGCATTTCAAAAGTGAAATAACGCAAAAGGAATTTATAAAAACTAAAAATAAAGCAGAAAACAATTAATCAAAACCAACTATCCTCTAGATAGATAAATAAATTAAAGATTAAATAAATAGAAATGGACTATTTACAAATCTGAAACCTCCTCTATTAACACATCATAGAGAAAAAAAAAGACACTTTTGATGACATCATCTCTACAAATAGAAAATTAGCACATAACTCAAGGTCCTCTGTTTTCCCAAGGGAAAAAGGGAGAACTTCCTGTTTCGCCCTCAAAATCATGCGCCACTCGATCGATTTTTGGAAACTCAATAGGTCATAGTAGACAAAGGGGCATTACTGAAGATAACATCTGTAAATATTGGAGAGAAAAAAGGATTTTAATAAAATACAAGTCCCCAAAAGAACAAAAAGAAACTTTAAAATATTTAGCATTTATTTTGAATTTATTGTTTAATCGTTTTTTTATAACCCAATTTGAAAAAAACCGAAAGTATCAGTTAAATAATAAATCAAATACAAGATCAGATAGCCCTAGAGCAAATTCATACTTAAATTTTTCTTAATTTCGTCGCTTTTCATGCCAATTTTAAAAAACTCGTAAATGAAACGAGTAAACAAACTATCACATGCAAATGTTTTTAAACTTTGGAACTTCTAAACATCAAAATACGAATCCAAATATTATTTAATTGTTTACGGGAATAAGTTAATTTTGAATTACAAAAATATGAATATAAAATTAAGTCAACTCACCTTTGAAAAATGAACGCCCCTAACAAATGAAAAAAACAAGGAAAACGGAAATCTAGTGAAATGTCAGATGTTTTCCGAAAGTGTCGCGATGCGATTTTAGCGAGAACACTGCGAGGAGATATCACACTGGAACGCTAGAACGTACTGAATCCACGGTGCGGATCGTTTGGTTTTTTCGCGCACATTCAAGATATGTTTGTTTATTTTAGATTTTCACACATCTTTCTTTACTAAAATTAATAATATTTATAATGTTTTATGTTATATAACTTTTATTTGTTTTAAATCAGTTATGAGGTAATAAAAATAACATAGAGAGTACGTGTGTAGTTTCCATTTAAAATTTAAATAACTTTTAGTGTTTTCTTCCTATAATTTCGAAACATGAGCCTTTTTTAAGCATTATACGAGAGTTGTATGATAAGTACCTGGTCTTGGCCAGAGATGGCTCTACTACTATTTAAAAAATTATATTTTTCGTAAACATAACCTTTCACAAGAATCCTGTCAAATTTTCAAGTTGCTGAGTGATTTAGTCTGTAAGCGATAATCATTTAAACAGAACAACTGTTTGTGTGTGTTGTAATTTTACAACAATGGAAAAAATCGAATATCGAGCAGTGATAAAATCTTTGTTTTTGAAAAAGAAAACGAATGATGAGTAAAGGCGAAACTTTATGGAAATTCTGCACCTTTTTTATCGACCGTAAAATATTGTACAGCTGAATTCAAAAGCGACCGTACCAGCATTTTTGATGAAGAACGTCCAGGTCGTCCAAATGAGGTCACCACATCAGAAATGATTGAAAAAATCCACGATATAGTGACTGATGATCGGACAGCGAAAGTTAGTGAGATTGCTGAGACTGTGGGCATCTCAATTGAACGGGTGCAAAACATTTTAACAACTGATGTGGTTATGAGAACGCTTTCCTTAATATGGGTGCCGTGACTGCTCACATTTCGGAATGATTTCTGGCGTCGATTCATAACTGTTGAAGAAACATGGATTCCTCACAGCACACCAGAGGCCAAAGAACAGTTCAAGCAGTAGTTTTTCCGTTGCGAACCGGCGCCAAAGAAGGCAAGGCAACTTCACCGGCCAGCAAAGTCATGGCCAAAGTGTTTTGGGATGCACGCAGCATAATCCACGTCCATTATCTTGAAAAGGACAAAACAATTAATGGAGAGTATGATGTCAACTTATTGGATCGTTTCGACCATGTTGTGAAAGAAAAACGTCCGCATTTGGCGAAGAAAAAAATTATCTTTCATCAAGACAATGCACGCGTGCAAACTTGTGTCATCGCCATAGCTAAATTCCACGAGTTACGAATATGAATTGCTTCCTTATCCATCATATTCGCCAGATTTAGCCCCTAGCGATTATTTCCTATTTCCGAATATGAAAAAATTGCTCAGCAGAAAAAAATTTGATCCAAACGATGAAGTGTTTGCTGAAACAAACGCCTATCTTGAAGGAATGGAGAAATCGGGTTTTTTAGACGAGATGCAGAAAACAGAAAAACGTTGGACTAAGTCTATCGAGCTGAAAGGAGACTATGTTGAAAAATAAAATAAATTCTACACATAAAAATGTTTTTTTCTTGTCAAACACAACGCTCGTAAAAATTTCGTTCGTTTAATTTTTTATGTATTTTATTATCTGTTAGTACAAGGACATAGGTAGCTACTAACCAGTGGTGGAGCCAGGTATAAAGGACGAGGGGTGCATATACGAGGCTGGTTTGAAAAGTCCGTGCAAAAATAAAAACTACTTCTGTGTTTGGGGTAAACCTTTTTTATTTTTCGACATAGTCTCCTTTTAGGCTTATACACTTCGTCCAACGATATTCTAGTTTGTTGATCCCTTCCGAATAATAGGATTTGTCCAAGTCTGCAAAATATCCATTAGTGTCTGCAATTACCTCCTCGTTTGAATAAAATCTTTGTCCCGCCAGCCATTTCTTCAAATTGGGGAACAAATAGTAGTCCGAGGGAGCCAAGTCTGGAGAATAGGGGGGATGTGAAACGAGTTGGAATCCTATTTCCATTAATTTTGCGACCACAACTGCTGAGGTGTGTGCTGGTGCGTTGTCGTGATGGAAAAGGACTTTCTTGTGGGCCAATCGCGGGCGTTTTTCTTGCAGCTCGGTTTTCAAACGGCCCAATAACGATGAATAATATTCACCTGTAATAGTTTTACCCTTTTCCAGATAGTCGATGAGGATTATCCCTTGCGAATCCCAAAAGACAGTCGCCATAACCTTTCCGGCCGAAGGAACGGTCTTCGCCTTTTTTGGTGCAGATTCCCCCTTGGTAACCCATTGTTTAGATTGTTGTTTGGTCTCAGGAGTATAGTAATGTATCCATGTTTCATCCACAGTGACGAAACGACGCTTAAAGTCCTCCGGATTCTTCTGGAACAGCTGCAAACCATCCTTGCAACACTTCACACGATTCCGTTTTTGGTCAAGCGTGAGCAATCGCAGCACCCATCTTGCGAATAGCTTTCTCATGTCCAAATGTTTATGCAAAATATTATGTACCCGTTCAGTCGAGATGCCCACAGCACTAGCAATCTCACGCACCTTAACTCTTCTGTCATCCATCACCATATCATGGATTTGATCAATGATTTCTAGAGTCGTAACCTCCACAGGCCGTCCAGAACGTTCAGCGTCACTTGTGCCCATATGGCCAGTCCGAAAATTTGAAACCACTTATAAACTGTTCTAATCCAAGGTGCAGAGTCACCATAATGTTTATCAAGCTTCTCTTTAGTCTCCTGAGGCGTTTTGCCTTTCATAAAGTAATGTTTAATGACCAGACGAAATTCTTTTTCGTCCATTTCTTGAAAATCACTCGACTTCCTTGATTCACACGAATGCCAAACACAAAGAAATAGACCAATATGGCTGAAACTTGGTGTGCGTTCATTCAAGAGATGCTACTAACTAAACATGACCTCGATCCGCGCCGGTGGTGCCATCTCTTGGACTTTGCACGGACTTTTCAAACCAGCCTCGTAGATACAAACAGCTTTTCTTTAAAGAAAAAAGAGAACACTAAAAGCGAAGCTGCTTACAGTAGGTAGGGCGCCAATTGACAAGGGAGAACCCCTTGATGAAAAAAATCCTATTGTACTTGAACTCTAAAAGCTTAGACCCCTTTCAAGATATTAATCTCAAAATCGATCACCGGGAGAAAGACATTTTCCACGAAAAAGACCGTATTCCTACAGTGGACCTTTTAAATTCAATTTGAACTCTTTCATACAAAAAAAACTTCAAAAGTTTCCCACAAGAAAAAATAATCCTTTTTCTACCAGGTGTACAAGTATGAAATGCGAATTTTTTTTCTAAAAAAACATGTTAAATTCGGAAGAATGATAAAAAAAGTGCTTTATTCAAAGTATGCTCCATTGCTTGTTATACATTTTTCCCATCTTTCGGGCAATTTGTGAATACCACGCCAGTAAAAATCTTCCCCTTTTGCTGCGAACCATTCATCGAGCCATTTTTTCACATCTTCGTACGAACCAAAGCGCTGCTCAGCAAGTGCGTGACCCATCGATGCAAACAAGTGGTAATCGGAAAAAGCCAAGTCTGGTAAGTAAGCCGCATGGGGTAGAACTTCCCAGCTGAGTGCTTCCAACGTGTCGCGAACTGGTTTTGCCGTATGTGATGGAGCATTGTCATGAAGAAAAATGACTTTGTGTTGCCTCTTTCGGTATTCCGGCCTTTTTTCAAACAGCGAACGGTTCAAATCGGTCAATTGTTGTTGGTAAGATTTAGTATTAACCGTTTCCCCAGGTTTTAACAGCTCATAATAGACCACGCCCCTCTGGTCCCACCAAACACAGAGCATCGTCTTCCTGCCAAAGCGATTCGGTCTTGCGGTCGATGTGGATGGTGCGCCTGGGTCTATCCATGATTTTTTGCGCTCGGGATTCTCAAAATAAATCCACTTTTCATCCCCTGTAACTATACGATGCAAAAACGACTTCCTTTTGTACCGAGCGAGCAAAATGTCACATCTATCGTAGCCGATTGGGAACAGCTTGTTGACTAACGCCCAATTGCTCGGCCAGTTGTTTTTGTGTTTGCATCTTCGTCCAACGATGCTTGCAATTCCACATCTTCGCATTTTTTTGGCGGTTTTCCACGTTCCTTGTATGCAACATCGAAGTTACCACTTTTGAAACGCCGAAACCATCGTTCGCACGTATCTTGCGATGGAACATGTTCACCATAAGCTTCTCGAAGTAATCGGTATGATTCAACAGCAGTTTTCTTCAAATGAAAACAAAAAATTAATGCTGTCCGCGAATGCTCTTTGTTCGGTATAAATTTCGACATATTGAACACAACAACACTATGCACACACTTTTCCAATTTATCACTCGTGCGCGTCTGACACTTGTTGATGACTGATGACAACAAAATGGCGCAGTGTCAAATCTTTATAGCGCAAACTGCATTGGTGCACCATCTGTTGTCTGAAATCTGCATTTCATACTTGTACACCTGGTAAGAGAACGCTATTACCTATATCCACAGAAGCGATGGGGAGGGGCCCTGTCATTCTTTTGACTACATTGCATTTCTCATTGTCTCATTGCCCCTAAAACACGAGAAATATGGTTTGTGGGCCTGCATCTTTGTCAGTTGTCACGATAACTCGGGAACGAAATGAGAAATCAATTTTAATTAGTGCACATATAATACTTAAAGTAGAAAAGGAACCTTTACTTCTTGAGCGATATACTCTTGAGGGTTGGAAGGCGTGGGAATCAATAAATTTCGTATAGTTTCAAAAGTATTATGATAATTCTTCCTTGTGTTTTATTGCCGTAATTAATCAATTTTAAGCTTAGTTATTTATGACCAAACACTTGCAGGCGAGGAATCTAAAAATTACATTATTTTGTCTTTGTTTTCAATTGTTGAAAAGATATTGTTTTAGTGGTAGTTATCTCTTCAACCCTAATTTTCCTGGGATCAATATCTCACCATAAAATCACAAAATTATCGAGATGTAATGCTTAGTTTAAGTTATTTTTAGTGGGAAAAAATCAAATTTAGTATTTAGTTACAGTAAACCCGATACAGTAGCGAAAGTGAACTCCAAGTTGGTGACGAGATATTGACGGCGCGTGCGTCGACGAGTCCCTCTTTTAAAATGGCCGCTCAGTGTTTATATCTGATCTCGGAATGTGTCTTTTGAAATGTATTGTCGATTGTTTCTTGATGTCACTGCAGTTTATATGAATTTAAAGACAGAAGAAAGACAGAGTTGGTATAAAAAGATAATTAAAAACGTTTGTAGGTGAAGAGAATCGAAAAAGTTGACAAACAATTTATATAATCAAGGGGAAAGGAGGTTATTGTCGTGCCGTTGATAATTGTAAAAATAATTCAAAAAGTACGCCGGGAGTGAATTTCTTCTTCTTCCTCAAAGATGTTGAAAGGTATATGATTTCATTAAAGTGTATCAATGGCGTAAGAAATCGTACCCGAATAAATTGAATAGTTCTGAGAAGCTATTTCTGTTATGACATTTTTTTGGTTATAAAGCAAAGATTTAGCTTGCAGCAGCCAAACGCCTCATCAATTGTCCAATTGAAAATTTGTGTAAATAAAACATATTTTTTTCTAAAATGTGTACTCTCCATAGCCTTCCAGATTAGAGAGGGTATTTACATTTCAAAATATATTTATTAGAGTGGTCAAAAAAACTGTTTTTTTTTTCAAATTCGTCGGATTTAGCTTGAATATAATTCTACCTGTAAGAAAAGAATACTCCGTGTGTCAAAAAGGCTAATAACACAGGTAAAGATCCTTATAAGAGTCGGATTTTATTGTAGTTACAATGAGGCCCAATCAGGCCCAGAAACATTCAATTTGTATTCGGACCTAACATTCCTTGCTGAATTCAAATATGTATTTAAAAAGTTAGGTTTCAGTTTTCACTTTTGAGCTTTATAGAGTCCCAACAAAGCGTTGGGCCCAAAATCTGAAATGCCTATTCAATTGCCTGGAGAAAATGCTAAAACTTTTGTCTGCAACCTTTTTCCTGAAAATACCTTCCTGTCAAGTTTTTCTCTCTCTTTTCTAACAAAGCGCTCTATTTTTTGTTTTTTTTTATAGTACTCATACTGCATTAACATTTTATTAAATCAAAAAATCAAAACTTGATATTCCTATAGAGTTACCCCTGAGTTTCGCTACTCTATTGGGTTTACTATGATTTAGTGTCGGTTAGGAAACCGATAAGAATGATGGTTATTTTGGTGAATGCGCAAGAATATTCATTGTTGGTCTTGCAAAATATTCCTTGTTATTCTATATCATTTATGCGTTCATCCTTCCATATTGCATTAGAATAGAATTTTTTTGAATTTCTCATTTCCCCCGGATCCAACTCCTCCAGGGAGGACCGGTACGTACTTAATGTGGCGAAGTTTCGCGCGAATTGCTCATATTATTTTACTGTCTCCTCTTCGGTCATGAATTCTTCCATGGGAAGAGAAAAATCTTTTCTTGTGAAAGCTGCTTGCTTCTCTCTCGGTCAATTTTTTAGTAGAATGGTCAGAGACCGTTTTTGGGAAATCTTTCCCTTCCAGGTCATTATTTTTTTTTACTGTAAGAAAGAGTTTTTTTGAAAGCCCTAGTCTCTAGTCACTGTAGGATCGCGTTTTATGGAATGCTCTCCGCCAGGCATTTTTCTAAGTTTCACTCACAACAATTTTTGAGAGAAGTCCGTACTCATTCGTCTCCTAATTTCTACGTAAGTAGGGCCCCAAAAAGTGAATCCCATAGTGCCTGGATTTTCTCTCCAGGATAGATGGCAATACTAGTAAACCTGTAAGAAAGAATACGGAAAATACAAATTCTAATTCAAAAACTATATTTGTTAATCCTAGAAAACATAGCTATCGCTACAGAAAGACAAACAGGTGAAGAAAACGTCGCCCCAAAACGAAGCCGGCTGGCTACTGCCGGATCGTTAAATATGCCTCGTCGAGTTTCTCATAGATGCCGCGCACACTTTTCCCTATTACTGTTACATATAATACAATTTCTACTGGCGCGTAGCAGTAGCTAACCGACCTGGTTTTGCACCGTTTTGTTCCGCGTGTTTGTCTTTCTGTAGCGATAGCTATAGTTTCTGTGCCTTCATTTTTTTTGAGCTGCATAGGTCTTCTGATTATTATTGACAAAATGGCGGAGATATGATGTTAATAGCATATTCTCACAGGTACGAGAAATGTCTGACACAAAGTGAGCCTGACATAGAAAATCGTACGGATTCTTGAAAAAAACGGATTTATTTTCAATATAGTCTTCATCGATCCCAACGTATGTCCTACATAATTCATTTTTCGATTTCTTTAAAAAGTATTTTGGTGATTTACCTGCGAAATGCTCTTGAACAGCTAACTCCATCTCTTTTTCCTCCATATCTCTGTGGCCTCTCAAGTCTTTTTCTTTTTAATTTTTGAACTGACAATAGTCGCTGGTTACTAGGTCAGGACTACAGGGCGTTGTGGTGCATAAAAACACACAGCTGTTAACCTTTCCACGCCCTTTCTGTTTTACAGCTTCGCGCTGCCAGTTAATTCATCATAATAATTGTCTATCGTTGTGGAGTTCTCTGTAAGGTAGTCTATAAGAATAATTCTTCTTGCGTCCAGAAAATGAGGTCCATAAGCTTTGCTGATATTCACTGAACCTTAAATTCGCGAAGTAACTTATCTCCCTTTTCTGACCACTGCATTGGTTCTTGTTTTGATTCAGAATCAGTAAATTTAAATTTCATCAAAGATTATAATACGGTTATAAATTGAAACCCGAATATTCCCACATAAGGCAAGAAACTCTTGGCATTCAACACAGCCATTGTGACCAAGTGGTGTCAGCATTTTTGGTACCCACCATCCACTGACTTTACTCATGTGCAAATGAAGTGTGAAATTACACCAATACATTCTTTCCTAATTTTCACTACGTCTTCTGCCTCTTGCGTCACCAATTGGTTTATTGTTGTAATATCTAATTTCTCGTTTAACAGTAGCGTAGGATAGAGCAGATCCCTCATAAGAAGCATCTGAGCCTTCTTGAATTCCTTTAGGGATTTTCCTTTCTTCACAAAGTATTTTATCACTATACGATATTTAGGTATGGTAGAGTTCAATAAATTTTTGTTATCACGCCACATCGTATTGCTTTTCGGACAGCTAATTCCAAATTTTGATAGTCGATAGGGACAACAATAACTTCCCAAATGTACAGCAGATTAATGGATATGGGGTAGTTAGCTGCTTCGCATATTTGAGAGCTTTGATCAATAATGCCGGCAACTGTCAAGAGGAAATACGTCGAAGAATGCAAATGGGTCGCACAGCTATGACTCAACTCACGAAGCTTTGGAGATCCAGTAACATCAGTTGAAATACGAAAATAAATGTGGGAGAAATCCTTGTATTCTCTATATTAGGTATGCATCTGAGCATCTGAAACTTGGACTATACGCACCGCTGATCGAGGCCGTATAGACCGGTTTGAAATGTGGTGCTGGCGAAAGATGCTGAGAATTCCGTGGACAGCTCGGCGAAGAAATACTTCAGTCCTTAATGAGGTCAAACCGAAACAGAGACTTTCCACCACAGTCTATGCTAGCATCCTAAAGAATTTTGCTCATATTACACATGCTGATAATATGAAGAAACTTGTGGTGCAGGGCAAACCAAATGGAAGGAGGCGAGGCCGAAGATCACCTAGCCGCTGGATGGATATGATTAAGATGCTGTTGAGTACCAACATAGAGCAAGCTACAAGACAAACAGCTAACAGAGAATGTTGGCGTGCCACTATTAGAAACATCGCCAACAAACTGGATAGCCAGACATAATCACGATATATCTGACAAGACATTTAGACTAGAGGAGGAAGAGAAATTCCAAAGTACATGTTTAAATAGGGCCTGTAGACATAGATTTTAGTAGTGCGTGAAACATTTGGTGGCACGTGGGGTTTCTAGAAAAAGCGGAAAATCTTAGACTCACTTTCCGTGGCGTTCAAAGTGAATGAAGAAATAGGTGTACTGTTATCTACAAAGATATAGATTGTGGATAAGACTAATTCACGAAGGTCAAATTAATAGAGGCTAATTCATCAAGCAGGAAGGGCCATTAATGAAGATTGTCTAGAAAGTTAAAAAAAAAATTCTGGCTATACGCAGCCTCTTCCTACCTAGATCCGTACTACGATATTAGTGAAATCAGAAAGTGATGGGGTTACCAGATCAATTCCAATATCCTATAATTAATAAGTTAATGACAATAGAATATTTTTTTTTTTGTTTTAAACATAATTTAATTATTTTAAAATTTGTACAGGGAAACTTTGTCAAGTGTCTCACCTAATTCACTATTTTTTTGTCCTACATATCAAGAAAAAATTTTTGATGCTAAACTTAGTTTTTTATAAGGAAGCCAAATATGATAACAAAAAATTTCTCACCTGTCAAATTTGACAGATAGCCAAATAGGATTGTTTAAAAGGCACCTTCTACATAGGAGCACTCTATTAAAGAGTATTTTTCCGTTCGTTTACAAAAATATGTAACACTTGATATTCATTTTCAGTAGTTATCGATATACAGGGCATGCAAATTATTGAACTGAATTTTAACTCTTAAGAGGCTCACCCAATTTATTATTTTTGTATTTGGGATATCAAAAAAAAAATTTTTACTAATAATCTTAGTTTTCTGTGAGGAAGCCAAATATGACAATACATAATTTGTCACTTGTCAAATTTGACAGTTTGCAAAGCCAATTAGATTTTTTTTTAAACGGCACCCTCTACATATGAGCCCATCATTAAATAGCATTTTTCAGTACGTTTAAAAAAATATGAACGATTGATATTTATTTTTAGTCGTTACCGATATACAGGACATTCTATTTATTGAATTGAATTTTAACTTTTAAGTAGCTCACTCAATTTACTTTTTTCCTATATGGGACATCTAAAAAATTGGTTTACTATTAAACTTAGTTTTTTGTGCGGAAGCCAAAGATGATAGCACAAGATTTATCACTTCAAATTCGACACCCTTAAATAACATTTTTCAGTGTGTTGCAAAAATATGAGCACTTGATATTTATTTTCAGTAGCTATCGATATATATATATATATATATATATATATATATATATATATATATATATATATATATATATATATATATATATATCAATTTATTAAACGGAATTTTAATCATGAAAAGGCTTATTTAATTTACTATCTTCCTATTGGGCACAACAAAAGGCTTGTTTACTAGTAACCTTAGTTTTTTGTAAGAGAGCCAAATACGATAGCAAAAAAATTGTTGTTGGAGTTAACTTTGTAATCTGTCGAATTTGACAAATGACAATTTTTTTGTTATCATATTTCGCTTCCTCACAAAAAACTAAATTTAGCAGTGAAAGAAATGTTCTGATATGTTAAATAGGAAAATAACAAATCGGGTAATCCTCTTAAAAGTTAAAATTAGGTTCAATATCTTGAATGCCCTGAATACCGGTAACGACTGAACATAAATATCCAGTGTTATATATTTTGGTAGACGGACGGAAAATTGCTATTTAATGGTGTACTCATATGTAGAGGGTGTGGTTTAAAAAAAATTAGTTGGCTTTGTAACCTGTCAAATTTTATGTTATCATATTTGACTTCCTCACAAACGACTAAGTTGATACTCCAAATTGGAGAATAGTAAGTCAGATTATTTTCAAAAAGAGGAAGAAATTTAAATTGGATAATTACAGACCCATCAGCCCGTTATCGGCACTATACAAAATCCTCATTAGAATCATAACATATAGATTAACGTACAAATTAGACAGTTAGCAACCACGTGAACAAGCGGGATTTAGACGTGGATACAGCACATTGGATCATCTTCAAACAATTAGATTACTAGTGGAAAAAGCAAATGAATATAAGATCACAAGGTGGATAGCAATGGTTGACTACGAAAAAGCATTTGATTTGGTAGACATATGGGCAGTCCTTAACGCCTTAAGTAACAACAGAGAGAAAGATATACATCTATTCTTGAATGCATATATAAAAATGCCACATCACAAATAATGCTTGAAGAAAAAACAAATAAAATCAAAATTAAAAGATGAATTAAAAAAGGCGACTCGATATCTCCAAAGCTGGTCACGTTGACTCTTCAAATCGTTAAAATGTAAAGAAATCAAGGTTCCCAGATGATGCCAACACAAAAGAAGAATTACGGGAAGTGAATTAAATAACAAGTCTCAAGGGATCTAGAGAACCCTAATAACAAATTGTGGAACCTTAAATCACGGTAACTCCCCCATTACATTCAACAAACTTGACCAGAACAGAGAACGTTATCATGCGCAGACTGTCAATAGGACCCACTTACAGCACTCACTCACACCTCTTGAAGAGAGAACTAGCCCGTCTCTGCACATCTTGCAAGGTTCCACTAACGGTCAATCATATACTAGAGAACACTCACCTTAAAACTCTAAGAGAACAATATGGCTTACCATCTACTATAAATCAAGTCATTACTTCTTTTCAAACATACAAAACTAACATAAAGAGTTTCCTACGGGACATTGATTTCAAAACTTAAACTCATTTAAAATTATATATAGGGGCGCTAAATGACCCAGCAGTCGATGCACCTTGCACACATAACATCCATCCATCCATGATTTGGATAGAAGAGTCTCGTTAGCTTGGTCTGCGTTCGGAAGGTTACAATTTACATTTAAATTAGACATCTCAAATACAATAAAAGTCAGAGTATTCGATCAACATGTACTGCCGATATTAACATATGGCACTGAAACGTGTGCTTTAAATAAAAGTATAATAAATAAACTCCAGGTAACCCAAAGAGCAATGGAGAGGAGCAATGAAGAGGAGAATGCTAGATACTAGACTCCAAGATCATATTTCTACCGTCGAGACACGAAGAAGATCAAAATCAACGAATATGTACATTAAGGTGGAATTGGGCTGGGCATATCGCAAAGATGAATTATAACAGATGGACATGCCGTATAGTGGAATGGCCGAGAGAACACAAAAGATGCAGAAATGGACTACAGACAAGATGGACGGACGACATAAAAAGATTAGCAGGACACCATTGAATGCAAAAAGCAAACAACAAAGCTCATTGGAGACAACTTGGGGAGGCTTACATCCGACTATCGATGGAATAAGCTAATGATGATGATGATGAAGTCGAATGAATCACTTAAAAGTTAAAATTTAGTTCAATAACTTGCCCTATGTGTCGGTAAGAATTGAAAATACATATCGAGTGTTATATATTTTTGGTAACGGACTGGAAAATGTTATTTAATAATATCCTTATTTGTTTTTAAACTATCAAACTTGAATGCCCGGTCATCGGTCACAACTGAAAATAAAAGCATAATGGTGTGTTCCTATGTAGAAATATAAAAAATACTAGTTGCCTTTGTTAGCTGTCAAATTCAACAAGTAACAACGTTTTTGTTATCATATTTGGCTTCCTCAAAAAAAACTAAGTTTAATACTAAAAAAAAATTTTTGGTATGCAGCAAAGAAAAACAGTGAATGAAGTGAAACACTTAAAAAAATGTCCTTGTACACACAAATCACAAATTATTTGATGTTACATATTTTCTAAGAAATATTTAAAACAATGCTTCTAACAGTCTCGTTTATGGTTTTACACTTGATAATCTGAGTAGCACGACGACACGGAACAGCTTGGATCGAATAATTTTGAAGCTGCTTGAAAAGCTGCCATATCTAGGTTTGCCTGATGATGACCACCAAGATTTCCTTGAGATAGAGCCATATTTCCTAAAATTATCTCCCTGTAAAATAAAAAAAAAAAATGTTATTAGATAAACGAGAAACAAATACGGACATTAGTTTTGTACATTCCTTCTGGGACTGCACAAGTAACATTGTTGTCACATAAAATTGACATGCGACCCTAGCGACCGGAATTTAAACACAGAAACGAGTAATCGCTGTTTGTCCATTGAAATTTAAGGTTAGTTTTCGGTCATATATGGAATCTCGTGATAGTTTAAAAAAACACTTATCTTTTAAGCAAAAGTATAACAAAAAAGCTGAAAGAAGTCCAAACTTTCTTGTGAGAAGCGGGAAAGTGAAAGGTTCTTCTTAGGCATGGAAACTCCTAACCTTAGTTTTCTCTGATATCTTAAAGAAGTTTGTTTATGTGTTTATCCCAACAATAAATATTTTTAAATATTTTGATTGTTATTGGAAATATTACATAACCAAATTATTAAGTGAACTCTTTCGCCATACATATTAAGAATATATTTTTTATTATCTTTTTATGGTTTTATTTATTAGGACTTGTCTGTCTGTCCGTCTGTCACGCCCGATTTTTTCCCGAGACTATTTGACATAGAAAGTTGAAAATATAGGAATTAATGGCCTTATCAGAGCCGTATAGTTTTGAGATCTAAATTTTGACTTAAGGGGTTAGTTTTGGGTGGTAAAATCGGAAGTGAAAAAAAAATTACCAGTTCATCGAGTGGGGTGTCAAATAAGAGCTTGTAAAAACACGAGTTCAAAAATATATATACTGTAATTCTTGCGCACACTTTTCTTCGTATTATTTTTAAAAAATTGCGAAAAATCGCTGTCCCCCCTTATTTCGAAAAGTACTGATCAAAAAATTTTGAAAAAATTCTGAAATATTCTGCACAGGGTCTAGATTGAACCAAAATTATCACGAGTGCATTACCTTTAATAATTTATCTGGTATATAAAAGAACCAAAAATTTCTAGGTCATCAGTTTTCAGTAAAGATCGGAAAAAAACTTAGTTTGGAGTTCTTGGTGTAAAGTTATTCCATTGGGTTATGTTAGGTTTGGAGTTTTTGGTGTAAAGATCTTAGGATTAGGTTATGTTTGGTTTGGAGTTCTTCCATCTGAAATCCTGAAGTGATGATGCAAAACGAACAATGGCATGTTTTTAGCAACCAAAATGAAATATACAAAATACAAATTCATAGCATATTACTTCTCATGTATTTAACAAAAAAAATTGTGGATCTGTGATTAGGTTACGTTAGGTTAGGTTTTGTTGGTTTCATTACAAGTTAGGCCAGTAAATAGTTAATATACGGAATTTAATTTGTAAGGTCTACGCTTGCATATTTTTTATCAGTTAAGTTATCTTAGACTCGAATCTTGATATTTATTTTGGTGATTTTACTTATATAGTTTTGAGATTATATTTCTTTGATTTACGCAAAAATTAGACGTGCTGGATTAAAATGGACAACGGATGCGTTTTCAGCGACCCAAAATACTTACAGGACACCTTGTCTTGTTTGAGTAAAAAAACTTGGTCCTGTGTAATTGTTGTTGGGTACGGAGTTTTCAAGTTCGTAATAATATTCCCAGGTTTTAAGAAGCTCTCTTTACTATGCATGTAACATGTTCATACCAAGGCATCTTTACTCTCAAGTTAACGCCTAGCAAGATATTTGACAATACTACAGGAATGGAGTATCCTGCCATAAGTACACGCTTTCTGCAAAGGTTAACTTTTTTAGAAAAAACTACTGTCTGAGTTTTAGCGGCTTTAAGAAGCAAATGTTACTATCACCTCAAGATAGAAATTCTTCCAAGTCTTTGTTAAGCTGAACAACTTCCTACTGTCTGTGGATATTTGCATAGGTAGCTGATGTGCGTGTGTTCAAGGTAAATGAAGAAACAAACGTATTGTCATCGGCAAAACTGTAATTAAATTTCCTTTTCCAGTAGGTTGACATTGTAAAAGAGAAAGAAACCAGAACTTGAATGCTCCTCGTATATTAAAAACCAAACAAAGGAAAATTATGCTCTGTATTAATTTCGGACGTGCTTTAGAAACATATGTTTCTTTATTTACGGTCCTAATTGTCTAATAGAGTCGTGAATGCTTTTTAAAAAGTTATGGTTAATTATTAAAAAAAACTCATTTCTGGTGCATTCGTCTGGAAAATTAACTCTTTCTAAATATAAATATATATACATATATTTATATTTAAATAAATTAGTCTTTATCGAAATAATGCCTAAAAAGAGAATGAAAAAATTAAATGAATAGTTAGGCTTTCATTTAGAAATTTTCTTTTAACTGCTACATTAATAAGTCACTTTAAGTACTTTTAAAATAAATAATCATTCTCTCTTTGGGTTCATGAACTTATGTTCCAGCAGCTCATTCTAATTACTTTATTTTTCCAATCTCGTTTTTTCCGTTTTCTCGCCGTGTAGTTTGTCCGTGTGTTCCGTCCTGATTCCGAGGCTTAAATGGTGCTGTGAGTTGTATTTGTTTTTTCCGGTGGGTAGCTGCTAACCTGTTCCACCAACCCTCCTCCTTTACCCGGGCTTGGAACCGGCAGAGACTACTCAGTCCACCTAACAACTAACCCCAGACGGCTGATAATATAGTCTTAACAGCTGAAAATGAAGATGATCTACAACGACTACTATTTAAATTGAAAAGAACTGCAGAACAATACAATATGCAAATCTTTATACCCAAAACACAATCAATGGTCGTCTCTAAAACTCCAACCCGATGCAAATTAGAAGTTGATCAAAAGTCAATCGAGCAAGTTATGCAATTTAAATACCTTGGTGTCAATATCTCAAGCGACAACAATACCAATAACGAAGTGAAGAGTCAAGTAACAAAAGCGGCAGTAATATCTGGCTATCGCCACGACATGATATGGAGGAATAAAAACATGACAGTGGAAAGCAAAGTCCGAATTTATAAGACTTGTGTCAGACCATTACTAACATACGTAGCCGAAACGAGAGCCAACACAACAAAAACCAAGAAAATAATGAGAACTATAGAGATGAAAACCTACGAGCCATTACTGGTCTAAGGTTGCGCGACAGGGTACGTAACGACAGAATCCGTGAGATATGCGTAGTACAAGATGTGGTCAGATGGACTAGATCTAGAAGAAGACACTGAAGAGACCATGTGGACAGAATGGGAGAAGAAAGGTTAGCGAAGAAACTAGGAATACAAATTTAAAAAACTTTTTAAGATTATGTTTTAAGACTTATGTTTATTATATTATTGCTGACAATTGTTTCGACACGCTGTGTCTTCTTCTAGAGCAAGATGTAAATTAACTACAAAGTATGTTACAGAATATATAATTTACCTAGTTACAAGTACTAAATTCGTTAACAATATTTACCTTAATATCTAGAACAAGTTCAATAAAGAAGACCCTCCCCCATCTAATTGATCGTTGAGTAATAAACCTGAGGATTTTTTGTGGTTAATTTCTACCTGTTCTAAATAATTCAATAATTTCCCTTTCTTTCCATTATGCAAAATTCTGAAATCTTCATTGAACGTATGATTCACATCTGTTAAATGTTTAGCGTAATGAGATCTGTTATTTTTCATTCTATAGCTTTGTTTATGTTCCTTTATTCTTTTATAAACAAGGGGGGTGGAGAGCGATTTTTTAAAAATTATACAAAGAAAAATATGCGCAAGAATTACATTTTATATATATATATATATATATATATATATATATTACTCTTGTTTTCACAAGCTTTCATTTGACACCACACTCGATGACCTAGTAAAAAAAATTTTTTTTCACTTCCGATTTCACCCCCAAAACTAACCCCCTAAGTCAAACTTTAACTTTTAAAAGTACATGGCTCTGATGAGGCCATCACTTCCTATATTATTACCAAATTTCAACTTTCTATGACAAATAGTTTCGGAGAAAATCGGGTGTGACAGACGGACAGACAGACAGTCATCGAAGTAATCTTATGAGTGTTCAGTACGGAACACTAAAAACGTTCTCGTCTTGTTACTATCCGTGTACATCTAGAACTAAATTGATGTTAACTTACTTTGTTATTTTAAATTTTTTCAATACTTGAACATTAATCCAGTTAGTAATGATATTATGGAAGTAGTCAGTATAACCTTAACACATACTTACTGCCGGGATTGTGGAGTTCTATCTCGTTGCCTCCTATTCTTAAACCAATTTGATACTTGCGTCAAAGTAAGTCCTGTCTTTTTGGCAAGCGCCCTTTTTTCATCAGGAGTTGGATATCTAAAAATAATAACAAATTTGCAAGTCACAACTCATATTCGAGATCATTGGCGAGTTAGGCGGAAATTACTTGGTAACTAAACTTACCTATTTCTTGCATAGCAGTCTTTCAAAGCATTTCTACTTTTTTCTTTAAAACAGTATACTGTTTCTTCACCGTCCCATATGGTTTTTTGGAAGAGGATACTTTTTACGAAGCCTGTATTTATCAACAGCGCCTACAAAAGGATAACTATATGTATATAATATATATATATATATATATATATATATATATATATATATATATATATATATATATATATATATATATATATATATATATATATATATATATATATATATATATATATATGCGTGTGTGTGTGTGTGTTTGATTATCGGGAATCGGTCTGGACAGTAAATAAAACGCTTTCCTTCTTTAATATTCAATATTTCGTTATCGTTTGATAACTTCTTCAGTAGTAAAAACAATGTTATTTTTCGTCTAGGTCCGCACACATGCCGCTCCTGGAGCACTTTAGGGACTTCCCTGTAGCACGTGTGCTAGACCCATAAAAAAAAGGTATTAAAATGTTTAAATATAAAACAAACAAATATGAATAAATAAATAAAACAACGTATGAAAATGCGAGTTAGTCCTCAAAATCAAAACACACGATCTGAATTTTCCTACACAAACTGATAATAAACAGCCTCGGTGCATATATACTGACATGATTCTAAACAAACGAAAAAAACAGCAAAAGAAAAAGATTTTATTTACTTATTTTATACCAAGAGGTGGCAAATTTTTCATTATTAATGTACACCCCGGTCATCGATTGAGAATTTTAGTACACGAGTTTTTTTTTCATGAATGATCTCCTTCCGGTTGTCCTTTGACGCTCTTCCCCCGTTCCTGTCCGTTTGTCGATACCGCTCTATAAGTAGGTCTGCCTTTAGTTTTCCTTTTTGCTTAAAAAAGCCCTTATTTGTTAGTTGTCTCATCCTTCAACATGGATTTTTTGTGTCATGGTTCTAGGGAATGATTGAATGTGGATGATGAGAAAGGATTTTTTTGAAGAATCTTGACCAAACTCTATCATCGACTTTTGAATCCGATACAATTTTATAATAAGAGATGGTTTTATTCTTTGCAAGCTCCTGCTCACTGGTCATCTATTTTGAAAAATTTTGGTAGCAAAATTTTATAGTATGGTAGGCAATTTTTTTTATTGGAAACCTTTTTTTCGGTAGGTCCCCTCCAGTTATCAATTTTTCTGCTACTGTCCTGAAATATGTCTAGACTTTCCTAGTTTCCAAAAAGGAGCTTATATTCGTTCGTCGCTCAATTTCCACGGAAACGGAACTCAAAAAGTGAATCCTCTTGACCTGAATTTTTCCTATATCTCTCTTCCCCCCTCTCTCTCTCTCTCTCTCTCTATATATATATATATATATATATATATATATATATATATATATATATATATATATATATATATATATATATATATATATATATATATATATATATATATATATATATATATATATATATATATATATATATATATATATATATATATATATATATATATATATATATATATATATATATATATATATATATATATGTATATATATATATATATATATATATATATATATATATATATATATATATATATATATATATATATATATATATATATATATATATATATATATATATATATATATATATATATATATATATATATATATATATATATATATATATATATATATATATATATATATATATATATATATATATATATATATATATATACAGTCGACACTCTATATAGTGAAAGACCAAAATGTTGACCGAAATTTCACTATAGAAAGTTTTTCACTATATAAAGAAGAAATCCGTATATATTGTTATGTATAATAAATATTCTAGGTCTTGAAAAAATTGCACTATAAAGAGTTTTTCACTATATAGAGTTTCACTAAAAACAGTGTCGACTATATATATATATGTATATATATATATATATATATATATATATATATATATATATATATATATATAAGGAAAAGATGTATATTGGCTCTAGAGGACGAAAACAATACTCTATACTCTCCCATCAAAGAGCTTCCAAAGCCATGGACAACCCAGGCGTACTATCTACGAATCACCACCAAATTACGACATGTAGCGGAACATGTATATCCTAGTTTGGTGATTTATAGATGGCATCCCGTGTATTCCATAGCTCTGAACGCCTGTATTTTTGATATAAGGGTAGAGAGTATGGTTTTCTTCTGCTGAAGCCGATATCACATATACCTATTGCTACAGAAACAGGACTACTTGGAACAAAAGATAGCAGTAAAATGAAGCCGGCTGGTTACCGCCGGATCATTAAAAATATGCCTCGTCGAGTTTCTCAGGGATGACGCAAATATTATTCCTTATTATTGCTACAGATAATACTTTTAGTTGCGCAGTATTTCTGAGAAACTCGACGTGGTACATTTTAACCTCTCGGTGGTAGCTAGCCGCCTTCGATTGCGGAGACCAATTTCTAAATTTTGTTAGACCAACTTACACGCAATATAACGTTTTTAACTGATTTAATTATAGTTATATTATTTAGAGCGATACCACAGTTTCGTTACAATGCCAGCAGATATTTTTAAGAAACGTTGGTGAGAATCCTGAATTTCTCCTATAATCGAATTTAAGATCGCTAGTCATGAGTAATCCAACAAATACACTAAAAATTCTGGTTCTAATACATGCTAATCCGAGTATCTTTAGGTTCCAAACACACAGATGCAGATAACAAATACTCAAAAACAAGGACAGGGTGATGATTTTTAGACGCTCGGCCCCGATTTATGGAAAATTATTGGACATTTATTTTGTTTTTAAATGTAGAATGGTATAGTGCGTGTCAAGGAGTGTACTGACGTATTTGACATTTAGTAGTGAAAAGGACTCTGGGCGCCGCAACGCCAAATAATTTTTTTTTCCATCGACATACCTTTTGTAAAACAGCATTAAAAAGTCTCCACTTTTTTCAACATTTTTTCCTTCTAATTTGTTTTGCAAAAAAGTTATGCAGAAAAAAACCCTCTAAAATATTATTTTTTGGTCATTGCAGTTGCCATGGATCGCATGCCACGTGTGGCGGTTTTCAAACAATTTATCTAGTAGGCGGCTGTCATACTTTAATCTGACAGTAATTATAATAATATTAGTTACTCTGCTGTTGAGGTTTTTCCTTTAATAATTTAATAATTAGTATCTTTGAACGATAAAAAAAACAAGAATACATTATTTTTATTAAAACCACAAAAAAAACTATATAACTTTTAACATTACGTAACTTATTACATATTTATAAAATTAAATGTTTGAAACCTAAAAAATAATAAAAAAAAAACATACAAAGAAACTTTCTATATGTTTTCCTTCTTTTATCGTGCATTTTTTCATTATTTTCATTAACGCTTGATGAGTGGCTTGGTAAATAATTTCTCTAGGTATACTATCGCACGCATCTGATATTTTTGATTTTAAGTGCTCAATATCATTTGTGGCAGTTTTATATACAATATCTTTAAGAGCTCCCCACAAGGAAAAATCTAACCGCGTGAAGTTTGGTGACTTATGTACCCATTGAATAACTGGCTGCGAACTCCTATCCATCTTCATTGAAACCCTTCATTCAAATACTCTCTGATAGCAGCAGTTGTATGAGATGGTACTCCCTCGTGTTAATACCACATATGCCTTCTTAAAATAAAGAGAACATTTTCTAATAAAACTGGTGGAGTATTAACCAAGAAATTAAGATACGAGGATGGAATGAAAAGTTCGCGGCCTCACCAAAAAATAATTATAATATTTCTATTATAGTATCCTTAATAAGTTCATACTTCCTTTGGTTGTCACAGTGTAAAATTCTTGCTGTAGAATTTGTGGTTTTTAGGTTAGAACGAGTTTAGTGAGACCAACTGCAGCGTTTTTGGAAAAATGGAAAAAATTGAACAACATGAGGTCATCAAGTACCTGTTTAAAAAAAGATTAACACCAAAGAAGATCCACGATGATATGAAAACAACACTAGCGGAAATCGACTCCGTCTTATACCACTATGAAAAAATTGATTGCAGAATTTAAACGTGGACGAGAGAGCATCGAAGATGACCCTCGCTCTGGCCGGCCCACGACGTCTACGACTGAAGAAAACATCGGCAAAGTGTGTGATCTCATATTGAAAGATCATAGATTAACTATCAGGGAGATTGCAGACACTATAGGCATCTCGTATGAACGAACACAAAACATCATTGCCAACGAACACGGATTTTCCGCGGAGATCCACTATTGGAATTCTTGATTCTTAATCAAATGCCATAATCAACCTTAGTTTTTGTCAAACGTCCTCGGCTAACTTCGGCAATTTTAGAATAAAGCATTTCTTTCTCCTATTTTGTAAAAGACCACTATAAAAATATATATTGACGTTTCTAGAATTAAAGGGGCAATATAACTGAACCATAATATACAGGGTGTTTAATTTAATTCAATTTAAAAAATATGAAGTCGGTGCCATATGTTAAAAACGTAACGCGCCATTGTTTCAGTAAGAAATCCTTTGAAAATGCTAACTTTTGTATTTAACGGTTTGCTTAACTCTTCAAATAAGCGAGTTAGATTGGTGGTCCGTTTATAACCAATAATAACCTTGCAAATACATCTTGCTGTGGCATAACCCTTTTATTTACTTAGTTCTTAATAAATTTAGAATTAATTTATTAGCTTATTTCACAAATCCATTTCTCTAACACTAATTTGTTATGCTGAGGCACTACCTACGCAACAATTAGATAATGTCTCCTCTGCTTTGTTACTTACTTACATTTTGCATACATACATTTTTAAAATTCTGCTAAAAACTATTTGTAGAAAACTTTTCTGGGTCTTTTGGAGTCTTCTAGTAATGGGTCCCCAGATTGCTTTCAGTTGAACAAAAACGAATTCCACTCACGATTTCTCGCGACTGTTTGGCGATGTTTGAGGCTGATCCGCAAGATTTCCTTAACAGGTTTGTGACAATGGACGAAACTGGATTCACCACTATACTCCAGAGTCAAAACAACAATCCAAGCAGTGGAAAAAATCTAGTGAACCGACCCCAAAGAAAGCGAAGGCAATTCGGTCGGCTGGAAAAGTGATGGCGTCAGTTTTTTGGGATGCGAAAGTTATTATTATAGTGGACACCTTCCGAAAGGCGAAACACTAAACTCGACTTACTATTACACCCTTTTCCATTGTTTACGTCAAGAAATTAAAGAGAAACATCCAGGATTACTGAAAAAGACAGTTTTGTTCCATCAGGACAAGGCTCGCGTTCACACGTCTGTTGTGTCTGTGGCTCAAATTCGTGATTGTGGTTTCGAATTGCTGTTCCACGCGGCTTATTCTCCTGATTTGGCACCTTCGGACTTTCATCTGTTTTCAAACCAAAAAAAAACACCTCGGTGGCCAGAAATTTTCATCAAATGAAAAAATCGAAGCTGCAGTTAACGAATATTTTGAAGACCTTGAAGAATCTTTTTTTCAAACAGGTGTGGAAGCTTTAAAAAGCAAGTGGAAAAATAAAAATATTTTTGTACGCATTTTATTTTGTTTTCTTAACTAGGCCGCAAACTTTTCAATCCATCCTCGTATCTATTTCCAGATAGTGTTCCGTCAAAAGAATATGGTCCAACCAAATGTCTCCCAATTATCCCACACCACACATTAACGATATAATGGCATTGATTCTGAATTTGATTAACGTTGTATGGATTCTCGTCAGCCCAGTAACGATAATTTTTTCTGTTAGGTTTGCCGTCGCTGACAAAATGATTTTCATCTGTCCATAATATATGATTCAGAAAATAACGTTCTTTGTCATATTTAATCATCATTTTTGCTACAAAACTCAGTCGTCGTTCTGAATCAAATTGTGTTAATAACTGAAGATTATGCATTTTATAGTCATGGTATTTGTTAGCTTTAAGAGATTTCTGAATAACCCCATAAGATACGTTCAATTGCCTGCTTGCTTATGGGATTAAATTATCTGTTAAAACAATTTTTCGTTTAGAAATACCTTTCTGCCCAGAAAATACATCCATATTCCTCCTCAAATTTCGTTCTAATCCACAAAACATGGTGTGATCCGTAATATACCTGTCGAGGTAACATTCTCGATACAGTCAAACGGCTTCCAGAGAATTTGTTCTGGCTTCTCCATGAATAAGAATCATATCTACTTTTTCAGCATGGGAAACCACTTCAACCGGAAGCTGTTAACACACTACTTACTTAGTTTAACTCTATTAAATTGAATAGGTGTGCAAACAAGAGCTGTCAGAGTAAAGTATGACAGCCGCCTACTAGATAAATTGTTTGAAAATCGCCAAATGTGGCATACGATCCATGGCAACCGTGATGACCAAAAAATAACATTTTTGAGGATTTTTGTTGCATAACTTTTTTGCAAAACACAATCGAAAAAAACAGTTCAAGAAAAAAAAAATTAGGATTTTCCAATGAAGGTTTTACAACAGGTATGTCGATGGAAAAAAAAGTTGTTTGGCGTCGCGACGCCCAGCGTCGTTTTCACTTTCAAATGTCAAATATGTCAATATACTCCTTGACATGCGCTATACCATTCTATATTTAAAAAAAAATAAATACCCAACAATTTTCCATAAATTAGGGCCGAGCATCTAAAAATTATCACACACATTTTTTAGCCAAACAAATTTTTTAGTGGAACAAATTTTCACCCGATACTCGGAGTAAATAGTTCTTTTAATAGAAGTTATTTAACGGAGATTTTGTAAGTTCATCTTTAAAATAGCAGAATCATTCATGCTAATCCCTAGATTTAATTTGGGAGTAAACTGATGTATACCGATCAGGATTATTTCTTTTTATTACCTGCAAACTTAAAACCTAATAAAATCAAATAATTTTGTTCCAAATCTTAAACTTGTCACTTACCCAGAGGCCTTCCTCTAACTTTCTCAGCCTCCTTGTAATGAGACTTAAACCACAAGGTTTGTAACTCTGCATGCCATCGAGGATGAAATACGTGTGTTTCTAAAATAGAATACAGTTCGTGATAAAAACCTCTGTGATATGCCACTGCAGCTCTAGCTCTCAATATGCTTTCGTTACTTTGGAGGGATTCTGTATTTGGAAGGTACCAAAGGAACGACGCGAGCCGTTCGATGTCTCCTCTTTGTTGAAGTGCTTCACACATGCATTGAACCTATTAAAATTAAAATTGCTTATTTAGTGCAGTAAAAAACGGTCAAAATATTGATAAGATAGGCATAATTCAGATAGAGCAATATTATGATTTTATCATTTCTGGGGTATCACCAGGAGTATTGTCCTGAGTTTTGGACCTCGAAAAATGTGTGCTTTTTTGTTTATAAACAATTTAAATTTTCAAAACGGTTTTTTGAGCTTAAAATGTGATTAACTCCGGTTATATAAGTCGGATCGAGACAATAAAAATCCAACTCTTCATAATGAAGTTTCCAAGAAATCCTCGTAGGTTTTAAGTCACTCAAGTGCGTACATAAGCTACAAAATTGAAAAAACAGGCAAGAAACTGTGTTTGTACAGGTCGACTAAGTGAATCGATCAGCTTGAAATTTTCAGAAAATATGCCTTTTGTTATAGCAAAAATACCCTGAAATTTTGGTACAATAATATTGAACTCAGTGGGCACAATTGAATTTGTTATTTAAAACTTGAATTTCCCGCCATTTTGTCATTTGGTCCAAAATGGATCTTTTTTTTCAAAATTTACGTCTCGACGCCAGCTTTCCGATGCAAATAAAAAAAAAAATTTGGAGTCATTTTAACCGTTTTCTTTTACATTTGTTTATTAATCAAATAACAACGAATGCGTTTTTTCGGTCATTTTGAAAAAAAAATAAATAATTTTTATCACATCTGATTTGATTCTCTACCAGATGTAATAAAATTTTGAAAAAAAAAGATCCATTTTGGACCAAATGGCATAAAATGGCCGGCAATTTAAATTTTAAATAACAAATCCAATTGTGCCCACTGAGCTCAATATTTTTGAATCAAAATTTCAGGGTATTTTTGCTATAACAAAAGGCATATTTTCTGAAAGAGTCAAGCCGATCAGTTCACTTAGTCGACCTATTAAAATAAACAGGTTTTTGCCTGTTTTTTCAATTTTGTAAGTTATGTACGCACTTGAGCAACTTAAAGATTGTGATTTATTGTACGACTCAGTATATATCACCACTACACCAAACACTTTATTTTTGCACTCGACGCGCGTTTCGCTAACCATGTTAGCTTCATCAGGAGCGATGATTGACTAAAGCTAAACTACCAAATATACCCTATTTATACTTAGCCTAACCCTTGAATTACTCAAGCGGAACTAATGACATAGGCAAGGCCATCAGTTCCGGTCAAGTAACCAGTAGAGAGGACTATAAGGAATAGGCCCTCTGTCTTTATTTAAACTACTTTTACATTTTATGATTTCCATACTTTCGTATGCGTTCAACAATCTCCTATCAGATACATTTTTTATTAATCTTAGATTATCTAACGTTACAGTATGATCAGCTTGAAGTGCATGTTCGGCAATGCTAGACTTTTCTGTTCTATTGTATTTTAAGTGTGCTCAGTGTTCTTTAAATCTTGTTTTAATTGACCTTTTAGTTTGCCCAACATACTTTTTATCACAATCATTACAACTAATTTCATAAATTCCACTTTTCTCACAATTAGGAATCTTATCTTTGGGATTTCCTAAGATATTCCTCAGATTGTCTGATGACTTATAGACTAAGGTGAAGCCTACCTTATTAAATACCTTATTGAGTCCCTTGCTATATTTCGGATTATATGGTATGGAGACATACTTGGTGTTATTTTCTTCGCGTGTAAAAAAGGTGGAATTCTGAATATTAAACCTAAACTTATGTCTATTTATTAGCTTATTTACTAAGTCATCGTCATAACCATTAACTCTAGTTATATTTCTAATACGCAAAAATAAAGTGTTTGGTGTAGTGGTGATATATACCGAGTAGTATCATTGTGCCAAAGATTCCACATTCCCAACTTAGTTGAGATGACTTCACGGTCAACGGAATTAAACCTTTACCGTAAGTACAGTAGTAAGATTAGATTAGTAGGTGCAGATATTTGGTTTTTAAAGTCTTGCAAGAAATTTAAAGTTTTTCCTAAATTTATTAAGGTTAATTTACCAAAATCAAACATTTCAGAAAAAGTTTCATTCTTTGCTAAACAAAAATGGCTTGACTTAGAAATCAAGAATTTGTACACAAAACATAGTATATTAGAAGTAAAGTCATACAGCATATTCAAAAAACTTACTTCAGGATTAAACAATATTGAATACCAAGTATGGAGCGAGTTCCTGAGGAAAATGTTTTTAGTTATTGATATTCAATATAAAAAGAAATTCTCTATTCTAAGTAAAAAATTAAAAAAGCTCTTGCCGAAGAAAAATAGTCCCCAGTAAATATTATAGAAAATCATTCATCTCAATCCTTTACACAAAATGAAATTCACATCTTAAACAAAGGTTTTAACTTTGCAGTACCCCCTCCTAGAGATAATTTATCAGAAATAGTTGCTCACATTGAAAGTTCTATTAGTACACTTCCAGAAAATAGTAAATCATTTGTTAGGGAAGCATGTCGTAATCAAATATCGAAAAACATGGTTAACAACACAAATTCTAATTTACGAAAAGACATAAAAGTAGTTAAAGGATTGAAAAAGAAAGATGTCTTCTATTTAAAAGCGGATAAAGGAAATAAGGTTGTTATATTGGATAAGAAAGATTACTATGAACGCGTAGATAATCTTATCGAATCTGGCCCTTATGAAAAGGTAATAAGAAATCCATTACCGAGAATGATATCAGAGGTTAAAAAATTCTTTAAAAAAATGTAAGAACCTTGTCTCCGATTCGCTAAAATTGAAATTAAATGTGAGTAATCCGACCATACCAAAATTGTATTGCTTACCCAAAATTCACAAACCTGGAAAAGCAATGCGACCAATTGTTTCATCGGTCGGATCACCCACATATTTAGTATCCAAATGGTTATCAAAAGAACTTGAGAAGTTACCGGTAAATACTTTCGCAGTGAAGAATTCGTTAGAATTCATTAATAAAACAAAAAATCTAGTTCTTAATGAAGGTGCAGTCTTAATTTCTTTTGATGTTAGTTCTTTGTTCCCAAGTGTGCCAATTCCACAAACTTTACAATATCTCGAAGAATTACTTAGAATGAATGACTTTGAAGGTAATTGCTTGTCACCCTTCATAGCCCATTTATTCATGAGTAAGTTTGAAATCGAAGCCAGTCAAGAATTCGAATATTTCCCAAGGGTATGGTATAGGTATGTGGATGATATTTTCGCGATTTTTGATACAAAGAGAGCAAATATTAATGATTTTGTTTCTAAATTAAATAGCCGGTATGATTCCATTAAATTCACTTACGAAGTTGCGAACAAAGGACAATTGCCTTTTCTAGATATTTTAATTATTAAAAATAATAATAGATTAGAATTTGATATCTATAGGTAGGATACAGTAACAGATAGATATATTCCTAATGATTCATTTCATTGCAAACAACATAAATTAGCCTCATTACATTTTTTAGTTCATCGTTTGGTCACTTTCCCTCTGAACAGAGTAAACTTCAATAAAGAAAGGAATCGTATTAGAAATATAACTAGAGTTAATGGTTACGACGATGACTTAGTAAATAAGCTAATAAATAGACATAAATTTAGGTTTAATATTCAGAATTCCACCTTTTTTACACGCGAAGAAAATAACACCAAATATGTCTCCATACCATATAATCCGAAATATAGCAAGGGACTCAATAAGGTATTTAATAAGGTAGGCCTCACCTTAGTCTATAAGTCATCAGACAATCTAAGGAATATCTTAGGAAATCCCAAAGATAAGATTCCTAATTGTGAGAAAAGTGGAATTTATGAAATTAGTTGTAATGATTGTGACAAAAAGTATGTTGGGCAAACTAAAAGGTCAATTAAAACACGATTTAAAGAACATTTAGCACACTTAAGATACAATAGAACAGAAAAGTCTAGCATTGCCGAACATGCTCTTGAAGCTGATCATACTGTAACATTAGATAATCTAAGATTAATAAAAAAATGTATCTGATAGGAGATTGTTGAACGCATACGAAAGTATGGAAATCATAAAAATGTAAAAGTAGTTTAAATAAAGCCTATTCCTTATAGTCCCCTCTACTGGGTACTTGACCGGAACTGAGGGCCTTGCCTATGTCATTAGTTCCGCTTGAATAATTCAAGGGTTAGGCTAAGTATAAATAGGGTAGATTTGTAGTTTAGCTTTAGTCAATCATCGCTCCTGATGAAGCTAACATGGTTAGCGAAACGCGCGTCGAGTGCAAAAATAAAGTGTTTGGTGTAGTGGTGATATATACTGAGTAGTATTAGTAAGTGACGTATAAAGGCAATAGTTATGGATTTTCCTAAAAATGAATTAATTGATATGGTATGTATACTGGGCCAAGCGAGAATAAACTGTCTTTTGGCAGTAAGGTTTTTCGGAGCGAAGTACCCTAATAGACGTATACCATCTTTTCAGTGCTTAATGGAAAGGTTTGATGGTAGCGGTAGCGTTGAGTATACGAAACGGAAAGTAATAAACCAGAATGCTACTAATGAGGAAAAAGAAATAGAGATTTTACTTCATGTTGAAGATAATTCCCAGGTCAGCAGCCATGAACTAGCTGACTTATCTGACACATCCCAATCTACAGCTAATCGCACCACGAGAAAATACAAGTATCATCCCTTTCATATGGAACTACACCAAGAACGTCAAGACCGTGATTTTGAACGACGAGTAAACTTTTGTACCACCATGAATGGAGCAATAGAGGCCTATCCAAATTTTTTATTCAAAATAATGTTTTCTAGTGAAGCTACTTTTCGCAGTAATGGAGCAGTTAACAGCCATAACATGCATTATTATTCAACAGTTAATCCATTTTGGGTTCGGGAAGTTCAAAACCAAAACCACTAGTCGCTTAATATATGGTATGAAATATTAAATTTTCGAATTATTGGTCCATATTTTTTCCGCGAACCGCTTAACGGGCCTAAATATCTAAATTTTTTGCAAAACGAATTACCCCAGCTTTTTGAAGAAGTTGATAACTTTCGAAGGGAACATATGTGGTTTCAACAAGGCGGAGCTCCTGCTCATTATCACCGGGAAGTTCGGAAATTTTTAAATGATCGTTACCCACAAAAATGATTCGGTAGGGATGGATTCATTCAGTGGCCCCCTCGATCATGTGACTTAACACTTTGAGACTTCTTTTTATGGGGCTACATTAAAGATCGTGTTTATGTGAATCCCCCTACAACACCAGTAGATATGGAAAATAGGATATGGGATGCGTGCAGGACAATAACTCCCTTTATGCTAAGGAAAGTAAAGGAAAATATAGTAAAACGACTAAACATGTGTATTCAAGTAGACCGGCATATTTTTGAACATTTATTACGTCATAATAATTAATCATTAGATAAGTTAAACTATATGAAAATTATTATTAACTATGTATTTAAGTTTTCACAATAGCGTAAGTGTATTAAAAACAAGGGTAAAAATTCAAAATAAATTGAAAACTATTAGAAATAGGTATATAACATATTTATTAAAAGTTGGAGGGTTTTGTAAAATCTATCAGAAAAAATAATAATATACAGGGTGTGCCACTTAAAAAATTTGAGATTTTTCAATTTAAAATAGTCGAAATGTATAAATTTATTTTGAACACCCTGTAGCATCTAAGTGAAATTTATTTACATATATCTTTGCATCTCTATAGAACGCTCGTACCAATTATGAGTATTCCACCTTCAGAAACAATGACGCTACCGGCAATTTTTTACAAAACTGAAAATTAGTATTTTAAAAAACAAAAAAATAAATATTAGAAAAACTACTAGGTTTAAGTATATAACATTATTAATGAAAAAAAGTTATCAAAATTTACGCAGAATTTAAAAATAAATTGGAAAATAGGATGTTCCATTTTAAAAAAACATATGTTATATCGGCCACACTTTTTTGAAGTACCCTGTATACTCAAAATTAATTTTAAACTGTGCACCTTAACATTCTCTAAAACTATTGTATTTAACATTTTTCGTCATTCCCGAAACAAATGAGATAATGAACTTTACTCTATCGTTGACTCACCCTGTACAAGTGGTTCATGCTTCTCTAGTTTGTTTACGTCGTCGCGGTAGCACTCTTTGATGAAGTCTTCAAAATAGGCATCCATTTTTGTTATGACCTCCTCGTTCGACGAAAATGTCTTGCCTTTCAGCCAATTCTTCATGTTCCGAGACACGTGATAATCGGATCGTGTCAGGTATAGGTGAGGAAGAAGTTTCTACCTGAATTCCACAAATATTGCACTTTCATGCAGATGAGTGTGCTGACGTGTTGTCATGAAGGAAAACCACTTTTTTCTTTGCTAAAGGAGAACGTTTCTTCTTTATTTCTACATCTTGACGATCGAATAGAGATGCCTACGTGTAATAGGTCTCTGTGATTGTTTTCCCCATTTCTAGGTAATCTATTAAAATATGGCTTCTTGTATCCCAGCAAACATCCTATAACCTTTCTTTTATATTTAAAATTTTCTGTAGATCCTTCCAAAGCCTCCCTCCATTGTGACAATCAATCCGAGGCAACATAGTGGGGTGTGAATGGCTGCTTAGTTGCCCGGGAGAGTGAAGAGTCTGATTCCTATGTTGTATAAGTCAAATTAAATTTAAAAAAAAGGTTTTGTATACTTTACAGTAGTGGATAATTCTGAAGTTAGAAGCCATTGTATTGAGCGATCCATAAGAGAAGAATAATTTTTGATATTGGATCATGACAGAAGTCAGATGCCCTTTATTGGGCGATCCGAAACGGAAAGAAAATTAGTAGCTGGGAAAGCATGGCGAAACTCATAACCAAATCAGCAGCAGCATAACTTTTTTTTTTCTGATGGGAGATTCTCCGCTAGCCCCCTAGTATTTCGACTGTTCCTTGGTTTGTACTTGGTAATGGTGAATCCACGTTTCAACACTATTCAATTGTCCCAAAATTTCGTGTAAATTTCTGTAATCCAGTTTTAAATTGGCTGAACACAGCCGAATACGTTCACGTTTCTGGTCAGCCTCTCGTGTGTTTATGCAATATATTCTGAACTTGTGCTCAGGGTCTAAGCGATTTCACGCACCTTCAATTTTTTGTCGTTTAACACCATATCATCAATTTTGGTAATGTTCTCGGGTCTAGTAACTTGAGATGGCCTTCAGGAACGTTCTCCATTCTCTATACTCATATTGGTTACTTCGATAATGTCCAAAACATTTTTAAACCCTCCTAATCGAAGGTACAGGTTCCTTATAGTGTAGTTTTAGTTTCGTGCACCGTTTTCTTTTTTAAAGAAATTGATTATGTCTCGAAATCTCTTTCAGTCCATGTTGATCAAATAACACAACTTGGAAGACTGAAAAGCATGCTACCTGCTGAGCTGTGATCGTATGGATCGATGAAGCTTTTTGAGTTGTCCGATAAAAGATCTTTTACCTAGAGTTTTCGAAAGGTCTTAGTATAGTGTAAGAGAAAGTGGGTAAAACTGCAAACGTAAAGTTTTAAAATTTTATACAAATAACATGAAATTGCAAAAATTTATAGTTTTTATGGCTCACATCCTATAAAATCAGATGTTAGATATATGTACATACACGCTCGTACTTCAAATTTTAAATTAAAGAAAAAGTTATCGGTTTCCATATTATTTTACAAAATCTGCTGAGAATATGAAACCCCTATTGTAACTACCTATCTACTATACAACAGCTTATATGGTACTTCGTAACATCTAACAATTTATTTTTCTACGAACGACCTTATACAATATATAACACCTACGGAATATTATATTTCAAAATTATATTCTTAAAAAGTAGTTGGTGACGATCTTTCTTCCAGTAAAATGGTTTCTTCTTTTAAAATTATTATTGTTCAGCAACTTTTCATTAAAAACATGAATATAAAATGCTGTAAAATTGAAATAATCAAATAACCTGAAAGATAGACATAGATATTTCGTATCTTTTACACAAGTCCATCCATATATGTAGTATCCTACCAATCTATGACAGAAACCCGCCTAAACTGCGCAAAATTGGACACTACAAATCTGCTAATCTCTTGGTTAGACGTTTGTATTAGCTTCATCACGGGCGATGATTGACTAAAGCTAAGCTATAAATCTACCTTATTTATACTTAGCCTTAGATCTGAATTACTCAAGCTGAACTAATCACATGGGTGGGATTATTAGTCCTGGATTATAAGGAATAGGCCCTCTGTCTTTATTTAAACTACATTTACATTACTCTGTCTTTATTTAAACTACATTTCACATTACATATAATTTCTATACTTTCGTATGCTTTCAACATTCTGCTATCAGACACATCTTTAAATAATCTTAGATTATCTAATGTTACAGTATGATTAGCTTCGAGGGCATCTTCGGCAATGCTAGACTATAAGATACGGTAGAACAGAAAAGTCTAGCATTGCCGAACATGCCCTTAAGGCTGATCATACTGTAACATCAGATAATCTAAGATTACTTAAAGATGTATCTGATAGTATAGAAATTATAAAATGTAAAAGTAGTTTAAATAATGACAGAGGGCCTATTCCTCATAGTCCCCCCCTCTACTGGATCTTAGGCTAAGTATAAATAAGATAAATTTGTAGTTTAGGTTTAGTCAATCATCGCTTCTGCTAAAGCTAATATGGTTAGCGAAACGTGCGTCGAGAGCAAAAATAAAGTGTTTGGTGTAGTGGAAATATATGCTGAGTAGTGTCATTATGCGAAAGATTCCACATTGCCGACATAACTTTCACATATTACAAATCATAAATATATTTTCACATAATTTCTTTGGTAGAATTTTAACAAGAAAATTCATATTTTAATTTTAGATGAAAATACATACATAAATATTTGACACTTACATACTATTTTAAGTAAGAAAAGAACCTACAGTTTTTGAGTGATATGATTCTAAGAGAAAGGAGTAAAAGCAGGTCGATAATTTTGTATAACTTCACTAGTATTAAGAGAATTGTCCTGGTTTTTGATTGCTATAAATTTAAGGCGTAATTATTTGTAGACAGGCATAAAAGAAGTGAGACAAAACTTAATTTAACTGGTAATTTAATTTCCTAATATCTAATCATTTTTCAACAATTAAACAATTTAAGATTGTTTTATGTAGCATAAAACTGTATTAATCCACTTAGCTTCAGAATGTACTGTCTTGCACGCTCGTGCGTGTGTTAGCTTTCAAATGTGAATATCTCTGAGGTTTGAAATTGCCGGTAAATTAGTAAAATCGGAAAAAAAATGGTAATTTTCCGGTATACTCGTATTACCGGTAATTTTACCAGTTCTTTTCACTTTTTTTTTTTAACATTGAACTTTTTGTCTATTTTTTATGGGTCTAGCACATGTGCTACAGGGAAGTCCCTAAAGCGCTACAGGAGCGACACGTGTGCGGAAAAAGCGATTCACGTTGTTCTTAAATCGCTGTAAATTGTACTCGGTGGGAAACACAGTGCTGGGCAAATTATTCTAAAGGGATGATGTTCTCCATATAAAAGACTGCTTGCAAAGCGTTGTACGAGGAGTAACAAGCTGAACCTCATACGGATGTGAAGTATTAGCGCGACGTGTATTTCTAACATTAGGAGGAGGAATTAAACGGGCTACATCCTTCGAACACTTCCCTTGAAAATACTTGTAGAATAGGCTCAAGTCGCCAACCGTTCTTCGATGTTCCAGCGAACCAAGGCCGCCGGTCAGTTCCGGGTCTCCAATCAGACGAACAGCTCTTCTCTGAATAGAATTCAACAAATGCAATGTATATTTGGGAGCGGAGCCCCAAACATGGGAGCAGTATTCCATAGTTGGTCGAATTTGAGCTTTGTAAAGAATTAACAGTTGTTGTGGAATGTAAAGCTTTCTGGTTCGAAATAATATTTCTAACTTTTGAGAAGCTCTCCTTGGTTGCCTGCGACATGTTCATGCCAGGACATATTTGCTCACAAATTAACGCCCAACAAATTGAGTGACGATATTAGCGGAATGGAGTACCCCGCCATAACTATGTCGGGTTCAGCAACGTTAACTTTTTTAGAAAAAACTGCCGCCTGGGTTTTTGTACCGTTAAATACCACTTGGTTACTGTCTAACCAAGATAGAATTTCTTCCAGGTCTTTGTTAAGTTGAACGACTTCCTGCTGTCTGCAGATATTCGTCTGAGTAGCCGATGTCCGAGCGTTCAAAGTGAATGAAGAGATAAGCGCACTACCATCTGCAAAGCTATAAATTGTGTTTCCGGTCTTTTCCAGCAGATCGTTAATGTAAATGAGAAAGAGAGTAGGAGATAGTATAGAGTCTTCGGGCACACTGACGTTGATAGTGAAGGTGTGCCAAACACGGTCAAATGCCTTGGATATGTCAAGAACAACCTCTCGATATTCTCCAAAGTGTTCAATTGCGTTGTTCCAAACATAACTTAGAAGATCTCCTGTTGATCTATGTTTACGAAAGCCATATTGGTGATCGCTAATAATGTTGAATCCTTCAAGATATTTTAGAAGATGCTGATTGATAGCCTTTTCCATGATTTTCGATATTTGAAAGCAGTGCGACTGGTCGGTAGTTATTGGAAATCGACAGTAGAATGTGAAGCAAAGAATTTAGCCAACAAGTTCGTTTTTCAACAGGTGTCGTTGCAATAGAATTATCTGGCCGTGTGAGTGGTGGTATGGTGGATTTGGTGAAATTTTGACTAACTGCCTTAGCGACTGACGAAAAGGACCTGAAATTGTCGGGACATGCGAGAAGTTTGTTTTTAATTCGTTGATTGTGTGACTCCTTGGTGTGGTCGATAATATCTTTGCATCTGTTCCGGGCACGAACAAAGGTGTTACGATTTATGGTGTTAGGATTTACACGCTATTGTCGGTAGGCAAGATGTTTCGAAACAATCGCTTCTTTGCATTTTCGGTCAAACCATGGCTTGCCGTTGGAAAGGCATGTTTTCGAAAAAGGAATGTAAGCTTCCATACCAGCCAAAATAACATCGGAAACCTCCCCGGCGCAGTCAGATGGGTCGCAGATTGAAAACAAACGTCCAACCAAGGGAAAATTCGAAAATATTCCATGAGATCTTCCCATTTAGCAGATCTATAGTGCCAAATCTTGCGCGGTTTAGGCGCCTCTTTGTCAGTGATTGGTAGGATACTCGATGTCGAAAGCAGTTTATGGTCGGAAGAACCTAACGACGGATTTACGGTGACCATGTAAATCTCCGGATTGGTGGTTAAATACAGATCATGAAGACTGGCTAACTCCCCGTCTCGATCAGGGATCCGTGTTGGTTCATCAATAAGCTGGATCAAGCCACAACTGATTGAGAATGTCTCTAATAAGGAGTCTATAATATTGACTCCTATTTTTTTTTAGATTTATTGAAATCCTAACGGTGTTGTTATAATAAAAGTACCGTCTTCAAAACATATGAGCTTTTCTATGCGCAATTTTTTGTGAGTGTTATAACGCTTGAACTAAATTATTTTTTAATATAAAAAGTCATTGTCATTTTACAGCTTATATTTATTAGAGAAATACTGTACACTACAAAAACCCAGGTGGCAGTTTTTTCTAAAAAAGTTAACGTTGCTGAACCCAACATAGTTATGGCGCGGCACTCGATTCCTCTAACATCGTCACTCAATTTGTTGGGCATTAATTTGGGAGCAAATATGTCCTGGCATGAACATGTTGCAGGCATAGCAAGAAGGGCTTCTCAAAAGTTGGGAATATTATTTCGAACCAAAAAGCTTTACACTCCACAACAACTGTTAATTCTGTACAAAGCTCAAATTTGACCAACGGTGAAATACTGCTTTCATGTTTGGGGCTCTCCTCCTAAACATACACTGTATTTATTGGATTTTATTCAGAAGAGAGCTGTTCACCTAACTGAAGACCCAGAACTGACTACCAACCTTGATTCGTTGGAACACGAAGAACCGTTGGCTACTTGAGTCTATTCTACAAGTATCTTCATGTGTGTTCGATGGATGTAACCCGTTTAATTCCTCCTAGAGCGGTGCATCCTAGGAATACACGTCGTGCTAATACCTTATTCCGATGTGAAGTGCTTGCTTATCTATATCAGTAAATAATATTTTTTATTAAAAAGGATAGGGACTTGTATACAAGTACGAAACCTATATCACATAAGACAAAAAGTTCCTGACACCTACATATCTTAAGATCCGATATATATTTTCTTGTTTTTTTTTTAGTAAATAATGTATAATAGTTATAGCCTCTTAGCTACCTAATAGCCAATAAATCAGTCTAGCGCAATCTAGAATCTAGTAATAAAAATGTAAAACAAATATTTACTACCTCAATATTTGTTTAATTATAAAGAAATAAAATAAAATTATTTTGCCTCGAATTTATCCGTTGGTAACCAGTGTGTGTACTGAAAAGTATATTTAAAAAGACCTCCACCATATTGTCAAGGCAAATAGTTTTTTATGCTAGTTTCATTATCAAACGATATAATGATAATTTTCACTCAATCTACACTTTATGGAGAATATTCCAGAATTTTTTTCAAACTTTTTCGATCAGTACTTTTCGAGATAGGGAGCACTCCTCATACAACCCTTTTAAAGCAGTCTTTTACATGAAGAACCTCATCCCTTTGAAATGATTTGCCTAGGACTATGTTTCCCACCAAATAAAATTTACAGCGATTCAAGACCAACTTGAATCACTCTTTCCGCACTCGCGTCGCTCCTGTATAACTTTAGAGATTTCTCTACCACACGTGTGCTATTCCCATAAAAGGAAACTTAACTTTACCAATTTAGGATTAATTTAGAAAAAAACGTAAAATCTTTCTTTTCAAAAAAAAAATTAATTAAGGCGTACCCGTTTCGATAATTTGATGATAATACCATTATTAATATTAACCATACGTTAATGAATGTTGGGTAACTAATGATTTGAATCCTGAAGTTGAGGTACGAGTTCGCATTGAAATGGCTAGAGCGGCCTTTCTCAAAATGAGACACCTCCTCACAGACTCAACCCTTTTTTTTGATACTCGTTATCGTTTTGTAAAGGTTTATATATATCCAGTGCTTTTATATGGAGTTGAGGCCTGGACCTTGGGAGTACGATCAATGAATCGTTTGGAGTCTTTCGAATTATGGGTCATGCGCAGAATATTGAAGATCTCTTGGACAGAGCGTCTTACTAATGAAGATGTACTTCGTCGAATGGGTAAAGAAAGAGAACGATCGTCATTTATTAAAAGACAAAAAAACTCGTTACTTGGGACATATTTATAGGGATCCAAGTTATACTCACCGCTCCGGTTGTTGATGGAAGGGAAAATTGAAGGGAAAAGGGGCGTCGAAAATGTTCCTGGCTGAAGAGTATACGAGATTGGACAGGTCTGGATACCCACACTTTATTAAGAATTGCCCAATATAGGGAGGAATTCGCCGTGATTACAACCCAACTTCAGTAATGGAGATGGCACTATAAGAAGAAGAATGAATACTGGTGTTATTAATATAAAAAAAATAATTAATTAAATACTATTTAGTTAATATTATTTTGCTTGCTTTAATTTGTGTCCATGTTTTTTTACATACGTCTGATGATACATATTAATAACGCCTATTATCTATTTCTTTTACATTCTTTTTCTTTTTGTTGTCAAGAAAAATATTGTATTCATGAAAAAAGTATCCCCCGACATCTTTGTGTTTATTTTTTTTTTAAGTTTCAGTGTCTCTAGATCACGAAAAACACATTTTCCAATGCCTGTCGGTGTTTCGATCTATCTGTCTGTCGATCTTAAGTATGTCTCTCCGCCTCTCTGTCGATCTATTGGCACGATAACTTTGGAGCGAAATGAGATATCCATTAGATACACATATAACATTTAAACTAAAAAGAAAATCATTTTTAAACGATATTGCTTTATAGAAAGAGGTGTGAAAGGAGTGGAGTTCGATAAATTTTATACTTCGATTCGTACGAATTTTATAGTTTTTGTTTAAGATAATGAACCAATTTTATGCAATTTTTTTATAATTAAACAAATTAGGTGTAGGTGGAAGAGGGTTTGCTTCGTATATATTTTGTTATACGTCCTTTTCAGCCTTTCTAGAACCAGCTTTCAACTGTAAAAGCTTCGCAAGTCTGCTGATTTTTTTGTAATTAATATCTTACAAACTTGGTATTTATTTTAGCCCTGCGTGTACAGTCCCTGGCCAAATTATTAGACGCACTGCAAGATTTCATGTAAAAAATTTAATTACCGAGTGATATTGTACCGTTTTATTATTTTAAATTGATTTGTTTTTTATTTTTATATTATCCAATCAATTACCTATTTATTTGACATAAATAAAACAGCATTAATTTAGAAAAGCATAAGTTTATTAAGTTTTAAAGAAAAGTGAAATTAATGTTAGTAAAAAGTCAATATTTAGTTGAGCCACCTTTAGCCGCTATCAAAGCTTTAATTCTGCGCGGCATGCTATCAATACAAGATTGTACTGTCTCCTGGATTTGAGGATGATGATTCCACACATGAATAATCTTTTCTAGGAGCTGGGTTTTGTTGGTAATCACATCTTTAGCCACTTCTCTTTTCATCAGCTCCCACACATTTTCAATGGGATTCATATCAGGGCCAATCCAATAGACGGATATTTTTTTTCTGCCAAAAAAGCTTTAAGAGACCGAGCAGTGTGGCAAGGAGCTCCATCTTGCATAAAAGTGAATGGTTCCCCATTTGGGAAACCATTCTCTGAGCTGCGGAATCAACCGATTTTGTAATACTTCTTTGTACTGATCTTGCCTCATTATTCCTTTGACGACGTACAGACGTCCAGTGCCCTTGCCGCTGATGACTGACCAAATCATCACTTTGGTGGGATGTTTAACCGTCGGGACGACACAATCAGGATGAAACTTTTCTCCATGACGACGACGCACATACTGAGCTTTATTCTGCAAAATTTCGAATGTGCTTTCGTCACTGAAGCAGACCTGTCAAAAATAGGAAAAATATATATAAACTTCCATGTTTATTTGCTTTATTTAACTGAAAATGATAATAATGTATCAATTATTGATTAAATTGCTGTATCTTACCGATCTCCAAAAGTCCACATCTTTGTCTTGCCATTGTTTGGCCCACTTCAGGCGCTTTGCTTTCATTGCAGCTGTTAACTTGGGCTTCCTGGCGGGGCGATAGGCCTTAAAATCTAATTCTTTCAATTTTCTTCGAACAGTGCGCTCAGAAGCATTTACGCTAGCATCCTGGAGTTGTGATTTTATTATCTTTGTGGTAGCAAATCTGTTTTCTACACAAATTTTCTTCAAACATCTCTCTGACCGTGGAGTGAAAATTGGTTTTCTACCGCATCTTTTCTTTCTTTTCGGGCTTAATTCCTTCCCTGACTCAATTTTCTTTTTTATGCGTCGTACACTAGCTTCAGAAACCTCCAATCTTCGTGATATTTCTCGGTTTGTAAATGTTTTCGCAATCACAAGGGCCTTCACTTCAGCTTTTTTACGTGGTGAAAGATCGCCTTTTCTACCCATAATGAAAATAGTCCAATTACTTTTTTAAAACACTGCATACAAAATAAACTAATAACTGAGTAGTATAAAACCGTTAAACAAACAATCACAGTCCATAAAGCCACAGAAACACGTCCGTACCTGACTCGATTCCGATCGCGACTGATACAGGTTTGTACTTATTTACGTTCATGTATCACTTTGTCAACACAGTGTTGCTATATGTTAAAAATAAATACAAATATGTAGTCTACAACAATCCTTTTAAATAAAAATCAATAATATTGTAGTTTTAAATATACCATTATTGCATAAAAAACTCTTAAGAAACATAAAATTACTAAAAAAAATACAGTGCGTCTAATAATTTGGCCAGGGACTGTATGCGATGCAATAATTGGGCAAATCACTTTTTTTTAAAGCTTGCAATATATTATATTTTCTTTATTGGTGTTCCGTACGACACACTTATAAGATTACTTCGGTGTCTGTCTGTCACACCTGATTTTCTCCGAAACTATTTGACATAGAAAGTTGAAATTTTCCACTGATAAAGGAACTGATGACCTTATTAGAGCGGTGTAGTTTTGAAAATTAAATTTTGACTTAAGGGGTTAGTTTTGGGGGATGAAATCGGCAGTGGAAAAAAAATACCAGGTCAAAATATATATAATGTAATACTTTTCTTTGTATTATTTTTAAAAAATTGCGAAAAATTGCTGCTCCTCCCCGTATCTCGAAAAGTACTGATCAAAAAATTTGGAAAAAATTCTGGAATATTCTCCACGGGGTATAAATTGAACGAAAATTATCACGAGTGCATTACCTTTAATAATTTATCTGGTATATAAAAAAAAATTTCATGGTCATCAGTTTGCAGGAAAGATCGGAAAAAAACCTTGTTAAAAATTCATTTGGGGTGTGGTTTGTGATGTCATTGATCATTTTATAGCTCCGTAAAGAAAATTTTTGTGTTAAAAGTAATCAACGTACGGAACACTAATTGCGCAAGTCCGACTTGCACTTGGCCGGTTATTTTCAATATTCGAAGTGTGTTATGTGAAGCCATGTGTGTGACTACCTGTTGTAATTGGTAGAGGATTCTTTTAGCTTAGGCAACGAATATTTTTACATAAATGACCACCACTCTCACTAACTCACGCTGAGAAGATAGGGATTAAGTTACTAATAAATGAACTCTAGATTAAAGCGTTCTTCGAGAGATCAGTTTCAACTTGGTCAGAAGTTTTGCAAGCAATAAAACACTACTTAAATTTCCACTAAATTTATTTTTAACACCATGATTCGCTGTACGACATCTTCTTCAGATAGTTTGTTCAGTAGTGTTTTACTTCTTGGAAAACTTCTAGTTATGGATCTCCACCAAGTATCGGCTGAATCAATCCAAGTATTCAACTTGGTCGTTTATCAATTTTTCCCAACGTGAAAAGCGTGAAAAACTATATAACATACCTGATCTGGTGAAAAGGTAACACTTTTTTTTCCAAACGCATCCACTTTTAATACCACATTTTCCACACTTTTGCCTTTAGTCACTCCACTAAAGAAATCGATATTTTTTCCACTTTCCTCCGAACTTTTTTTAAAATTTTCATTGTAGATACGCTTCTCGTCAACACTTTTTGGCATGGCAGTCATTATTTTACTAGTGTTACTTATATTATTATTATTATTGTTTAAAGAACAATACTGAAATCGTTTGGAATCACAGTTTTTGCGAAATTTATCTGTAGAAAAATAACTATCTAGTTTTCCATTAGTCGAAAAAAACAAATTATCCGTGTAGTAGTTTAGATTTGACTGCGAAAAATTGTCCATAGGGGAATCGTTGGAAGTACTAGACGATGAATCAGACTCCATTTTTTTTTAAACACAACACTTTTTTCACAGGAATTATAATATTTTCACGCCTTCAAATTTAGTTGTAAATTATTTTAACATTTTATTATAAGTCTATTACACATTTTTTAAATACAATTCGTCTTTCATATGCTTTTACAGAAGGTCTACCACACTGACTATTCGAGCTTTGTCGTTGTAGGTACTTTATGCATTGAATTGCACAAAATCAGAGCATATTACCGAAATAGGCGGAGCCGAAAAGCTCTCTGACCAATGAAGAGCCAATACCTGCTTGTTGTCAGAGCTACACAGAGTTTACTCATCCAATGGAATATGCATTCGGGAGAACTTTTGACAAAAGGGAGTTCAAGTTTTAGGGTAGGTGCTAGAGAATGAGCTTTTTGATTGCCTTTTTAGCTGGTTTTTTTAATGCGCTAGCGATGATTTTATAGATTTATCTAATAAGAAGGACTCATGCTTTTAAATATTTCAGTAACGTATTATATGTTTAAAGTTAAAGATAGGTTTACACAAATAGGTAGCAGTGCCTGTAAAAACACAATAACGAACTTGGTAGCATTACTGTATTGTCTAAGCCTTGACATACACATGTATGTTTCAGGACGACGTTAACGGATTTTAAATAAATTTTATTATTTCTGATAAGAGCTTTTGCAAGAAATGTTTTTTTTTCAAATTTATTATAAATCCTAATTTATAAAATAAGAGAAAAAAATCTGTATTTACACAAAATCTAAAAAAAATAATTATGATAAAAAAAAACGATGGTCCAATACCTACAGATAGAAATAGGGGAAACTTAACTTCAAATCTAAGCTTTTCATGCTCTATATATCTGGGGGCAGTGCCCCCGCCAAGTCGAGCAGAAAGCACAGCCGTACCATCCTTTTCTCGAAGTCACTCACGGTACTTTCGACCCCCCTGTAACTTCGTTGTGGATAAAGCTAGAAGCCTGAATTTTCAGTGACCAAGAGGACATACTACCCTAGCTATATTCCTAAATTATCTACTATTTATACATTATAGTTTACGAACTATCGCCAGTGCAAGTTCTTTAATTTTGTCACTGACACACTCACCGATCATCAAAATTCTAAGATACTTAGAGCAGACACACAAACTTCAAATTTTGAATTTAGTTAGTGTTTCGCCTATAAAGGAAGGAAAAACTGAAACATCCCGAAATTTCAGTCCTGTTTTCTAAATTGTACAGTCACTTAAGCCAAAAAAGAGGGTCAACCTCGGAATGAGAGATAATAAGCTGTAAACTTGTATAAACCTTTATTTTGGCATTCTAAAAGTTGTCTCAAAAGTCTCATAAAATCTCGTGTCCGCGTCTTAGGATATTCAAGGTCAAAGGTCACAAAAATTGTTTTTTCGCAAATATCTCGCTTCCTATGGTTTCAATGATATTTGCATTTATTATAAAAATTGTAGAAGATAAAATTCTCTACAAATTTTGTTCTAAATATTTTTTTATACGCTTAACCGTTTTTGAGATAGAGCGCGGAGAGCGCGCGGCGCTCAGCCATACACAGCATAATGCAAGGTCAACCGTGATTCCCGGTAAATAGTACGTCGTATAAAGTTAATTAATCTCTAAAAAATTCATAATTATGAATAATTTGTATTATTTATTAATTAATATATTATATTTAATAATATTTTTCATTTATCAAATATATTCGTTTAATAATACTTACCTACTTCGTGTAATTAAAAGTAAAGTAAAATACTTTAAGTATATTTTAATTATAAAAAAGTATGAAGATGATGCTTCCATGACAGCAGGGCTAGAAGAGAATAGTTATTAAAATAGGAGCAAAAGTTAAGTTAAGACGAAATATTGACGTGAGTCTTGGCTTAGTCAGCGGTTCTATCGGTATAGCACAAGGAGTAAAGGTTGATCCTGAAAATACAAATAAAATAAAAAAAAATACATATTACATTTAATAATGAACATCTTTACGAGCTTGGTCCAGTCAAAACTAAATTTGAAATTATTAATAGAGCTTATGCTCATCGCGAACAATTTCCGATATGTATAGCCTATGCTATTATCATACACAAAAGTCAGGGGCTGAGTCTAAACAGTGCACTGATGGCCATCGGTTCTTCAGTGTTCACATGCGGTCAAGCATACGTGGCACTTTCGAGAGTGACAAGTCTGGGCGGATTACATCTAATTAATGTCGACTTCGGTAGTATGAAAGCTCAGGAGTCCGCAATCATTGAATATAATCTACTTAGAAGCACTTATCGTCCAGACTGGTCAAAAATTATTACATCATAGCCTTTGAGAAAAACCAATAGAGACAGGGAGTGGGCTTTAAGAAAATCCATAGCTGACGTACAAGAAATATTACCTGAGAAGAAAAAAAAAGAGGACTACCTACAAAAAGAAATGAGATCCCATCAAAAACATATGTAAAAAAAATGCCAAGTCTCGCAACGCAGTCCTTCCAAAAAGTTGTGAGATCTCATGTAAAACCAAGTCAGTTATTTTAGTTAGTATCTATGGAAGCACCTATTCCACAACTTTATCATAAATTGTTATCTATTTAGTTACCTACCAACATTTATAGTGACCGTATCAATATTAGACATCTTTATTTCTATAATAAATATAGTGACTTGGCAATCGCACGGCAACATAATCACATAAGAATAATCTACTATTTAAAATACTTTATTCTTAAGTGCACTGTTTAGATTTACTTAGCAATCGAAATAGTAGATTATTCTTATGTGATTATGTTGCCGTGCGATTGCCATCGAGTTCTCGAGAGGGGTGTCAAATGAAAGCTTGTAAAAACACGAGTACAAAAACATACATAATGTAATACTTGCGAACACTTTTCTTTGTATTATTTTTAAAAAATTGCGAAAAATCGCTGCATCCCCTTATCTCGAAAAGTACTGATCAAAAAGTTCTGAAAAATTCTAGAATATTCTCCACAGGGTTTAGATTAAACGAAAATTATCACGAGTACATTACCTTTAACAATTATCTGGTATATCAAAAAAAAATCAAGGTCGTCAGTTTTCAGTAAAGATCGGAAAGACACGTTGTTGAAAACTCATTTAGGGTGTATTTTGTGAAGTCATTGATCATTTTATACCTCCGTACCAAACATTTTTATTTCAAAAGCAATCAACGTACCGAACACTAATTGCGCAAGTCCGACTTGCACTGGCCGATTATTTAACCTGTTGATCACATGGGGCCTTATTTATGCTGTATAAATTTTCACTACGTAATAGTATACGAATGGTTGCTTTTTTAGAACCCTCGCAAAACGGGACACGTCCTACGCCGGTAAAAGGCACCTTAGCCACTAAATTTTCAAGGATTGAGGTTACTTTCTGTGGGGACAAAGCTCCTCCAATGGGCCAAACAAATTTAATTTTTAAATTTATGAGATACCTTGTAGCTTTACGAGAGTGTCACTAAGTAACGAGCAATAAAGACTAGGGCCCAATTCCTAATATCTCTGACAGTCAGTAAAATTGCAGACAAACACCTTCAAAAGGATATAAACTGCACACATAACAAGCTTAATTGGCTTGTTATTCTGATAAACTGTAATTACATTTGAAAAAACCAGTTAATGTCCGTGATTTATCGTAGCTATCCAGTTACATCTGTCCTATAATTAAATCCCGAGAGAACGGTAATCATTTCAATTACGACGGGACACCCCTGTTTCGCAGGATACGCCCTTAGTCGGCCTGGATGCGTTGCCATGGATATACAGGTGATGAAGACTAACTCGAATCTGAAGGATCTGAAATAGGATATTTAAAGGGTAAATGCAAGTTTGTTGGACAGATAAACGTCGCCGTTAGAATGTTTTCTAAGTTGAGGTATTTTTTTTATCAGGTTATAGACCGTACTAAAATAAAAATTTCAGCAAATATCTTGTGTCTAAGACAGACGGAAAGCTGACCAAGAAACAGTTCGGGGAAATCAAATGGTTTGACTCCTTTGAATACCATGATCGTAGACTTATCACTGCGGTTATAAGAATGCGTACGGGTCACAATCAAACTAGGCATCATTTATATAAAATTGGGGTGGTGAATTCTCCTAATTGCGAATGTGGTCAAATCCAGGATTTGAACCATATTTTTTTCGAATGTCCTAGAAACAATGTCTTGAATCTGGACGTATATGGTGAATTTAAAAATCTGGGATTAGACTTACCTCTAAGCATAGGAAGTATTATATTCAATATTAATGAAAGATTGCTCAGTATGTTCAGTAAAGTATTAAAACTTATAAATGCAAATATTTAGGAGATCTAAAAGAGAATAGTGATTTTTATATCAATACTCAAAAGTTTAAAAATATAAGCATCATAGGAGCATGATTCAAGATTCCATGAATGTCAACGCCTATATCCTGCTCAATCCATCCTGTGTAATTGTTAAAGTATAACTTATGTGTTAACTACCAACCAGATTAGTCGTATCTTATAGTATCGACACCATGGCGTAAAGCCAGACTAAGTGTTGATACACATAATGTGCTGGCAAATGTCACGAAAGTAGACGAGCCAAAAAGTGAAAACAAAAAAAAAGACAGACGGAAATATGAGAGTATTAGGAAGGAATGTAATAAAGTAATTAGAAGAACAAACAGAGAATGGATAGATGAACAAATTGGAGAAATAGAAACAGAAGGTCGGAATGTTAACACAAAACAGTTTTACAATAAGATCAAAATAAAGATCAGAACACATAAAGGAAAAGTCAGAGAAGTGAAAGAGACAGAGAGGGAAAAATAATAGAAGAAGAAAAACAGTATATTATTATAGGGGAGGAACATTTCAAGCACCTTTTAAACGAACAAATACAGGAAGAATACATAACCGAAGAAATCGAGCAAGAAGAAAATGAAATGGAAACGATTCTAGAACCAACAAGAGATGAAGTAAAAGAAATAATACTAAGAAGTAAGAACGGAAAAAAGCCAGGCAGAGACGGGATAAACATGGAATCTGTGAAAGCATGTACGTACTAATTAAACCGATATGGAAAGAAGAACACATGCCACATGATTGGAAAGGAGGTGAAATTGTAATAATACACAAGAAAGGCGACCAACGAGTATGTAATAGGACAATACCAATGTGGATTAACACAAGCAAAATCTACGGTAGAGCACAACAACATGCACTAAACTTGGAATTGTTGTTCATTGACTTTAAGCAAGCATTTGACTCGGTTAAGAGAACTGAATTAAATACAGTGCTAAAAGAACTAGGAGTACCGAGCAAGATAAGACGACTATGTATGATGACACTGAAAGAGACATTCGCCAATGTCAAAACACAGGAAGGAAGAACACAAGATTTAGAAATTAACAAAGGAGTTAAACAGGGAGATGCATTATCGGCAACGTTATTCAATCTAACACTACAATATGTACTAAGGAATATAAATCAGGGTTCAATACAAACAAGAGGCAGCCAGGTAGTGGCATATGAGGACGATGTAGTAATTATTGCAAAGAACCATAAAATAATGAAGGAAATGGTGAGAGAAATAAGTGTAGAAGGAGCAAAAAATTGGGTTGAAGATAAATGAAGAGAAAACCAAAATAATGAAAAATGAAAAAACAAAATGTTCAGGAAATGGAAAGGATTAGAATAAACGAATATACCTTCGAAAGAGTAGAGAAGATTAAATATTTGGGAGTGACGCTGTATTGGGATGGGAACAAGGAAATGGAAGTAAAGATTAATAATAGCAAACAAGTTGTTCCATAGCAATAAAAAATTGTTAAGTAGCAAGATAATAGGAAGACACAGTAAGATGAGGATATACAAGGCAATAATACTCCCAAAACTAATGTAAGCTACCGAAGTCATAAGCATGACAAAGAAACAAGAGGAAGACATGAGAAGAATTGAACGAAGGATATTAAGAGCGATCCTAGGGCCAATAAGAATATGTGAAGGAGTCTACCGAAGGAGGACTAATCAAGAAATTTTGGAAGAAGTGGAGGAGGATATAGTCAAAAAAACAAAACAGAAGAGATTTAATTAGCTAGGGCACACATGGAGAGCAGGCCCAGGAGTACTAATATATGAAATACTTCAATGGGAACCAGGACGTAGAAGGGGGTAGACCGAGAATAGGATGGCTGCAGCAAGTCAAGGAAGACCTGGAGGCGGCATGGATTACGAACTGAAAGGAGAAGACGTCTAACAGAAAACTTTGGAAACACCTAAGCAAAGAAATATAACAACAAGGAAAACGGGTCTGATCAATCCATAAACTAGATCTAGAGAACCCAAAGGGTGGCCCTACCCCAAGAGGAGTTTTTTCAGGCCATTATCTTGTGTCTAAAGTTCAATAAGAAACGAGATACAACCTTTTGAAAATATTTCATCAGAATCATCCCACCAGCTAACAATTTGATTTATAAACCAACGAGATTATTGTCATTGACATTTTACGATGATCTGCACCGACATAGGACATGTGTCTTTTAAATTAATAATAATGCATGTGGTCCTATTTATACAAAACCTTAGAGCCTTTCTCTATCCGCTACCAGAAGGAAGCATTTGCATGTATATTCCCAGTTTCTTCCAACACGTGATCGGTGTTGAATGTTTTGCTGCTGTTTTATTTTTTTTTTAATTGTATAGGGTGAGTCAACGATAGAGTAAGTAGTAGTAGTAGTAGCAGTAAAAAGAGTGGGTGGTACCTTGAGTCCCTAATGTCACCTAGATCTAAAAGTTCTTCTGTGACCCCCCACTGTCGAATCAAGGTCGCAGTTCTAGTCCGGCATTTTCTGTCAAGAAACATAGGCTACTCACCCTGATCTCTTGTAGATTTATGGGTTCACGGAATAGTTGACCCCAGTATCTGTATCTTTTAACCATTAGTGAAGGACATTCGCACAAAATGTGAATATTGTCCTCGTCTTCTCCCTCGCACAGCCGACATGTTTTCCGCTCAGCCAGTTTGAGGCTATATAAATGGGCTTATAGTGCCACATATCCCGTAAGGAGTTCTATACTCAGGCGAAGCCTTTGTTTTGACATCGACAAGAGTTTCTTTGTTCTGTCTGTCGTAGTTTGTTTCATAAGGAGGCTTGACGACACCCCACGCCTGCAGTCCAAGAGAGTTGGTGTTCTTCGTCCAACCATTCCCTATTATTGTTTTTACCGAAAGCGAATGGAACTCCTACAACCCGTTCAGGTGGGTCCTCTAAGGTGCCTCTTCTGGCGAGTTCGTCCGCTATTTCATTTCCAGATATGCCTTGGTGGCCTGGTACCCCCATTAGGGTAACCTCGTTGTTACCTCCTAACGTGTTTAGTTCTTGCACGCATTCCCTGATCAGCAAGCTGTCCGTGGTGGATTTGGAAAGAGTTTGTATAGCTGCTTTACTGTCGCAGCATTTTTTAATTTGAGTCAACAATAGAGTAAAGTTCATTATCTCATTTGTTTCGGGAATGACGAAAAAATGTTAAATACAATAGTTTTAGGGAATGTTAAGGTGCACAGTTTAAAATTATTTTTGAGTATACAGGGTACTTCAAAAAAGTGTGGCCGATATACCATATGTTTTTTTAAATGGAACATCCTATTTTCTAATTTGTTTTTAAATTCTGCGTAAAATTTTATAAATTTCTATTAATAATATTATATACCTAAACCTAGTAGTTTTTCTAATATTTCAATTTTTTTAAAAAATATTAGTTTTCAGTTTTGTAAAAAATTGCCAGTAGCGCCATTGTTTCTGAATTTACATATAGAAATACCCAGAACTTCTGGGTATTTCTATAGACAGGAATAGACAGGCTTCTGGCGGAAGCCTGTCTATTCCTGCTGTATTCGATTTTACTACTCATTTTTTCTATATTCAAGTAATCAAAATATATTTTTGTGGGTTATGTTTATTTTTTTGCGCTCTAGTAGTTCAGGCGGTTTTGTCGCCCCTAATTTTGTCGCCGTAAGCAGTTGCCTACCTTGCCTACCGCCTAGAGCCGGCCCTGGTCATATAGTGTTTTAACAGCTTTAATTAATTCTATGTTAATATTAGTACTTTACAATGATTGCAACAATTTCTGCAGAGGAACGCTGTCATATGCTTTTCTCAAGTCAATGAACAGTAAGTGGACTTCTTGGTTTCGTACTATCTTTTTTTTTGTTAATTGAATTAAGGAGAAAATGTGGTCTATTGTGGATTGTCCCATGCGAAATCGTACTTGTTTTTCTGCTTCCAAATCTTGATATTCCATCTCCATTTTATTCTTTAAAACCTTTCAATAGATTCTATTTATGGATGCCGTAACTGCTATTCCTCGGTAATTATCGCAATTGTTCTGATCCTCTTTTTTGTGCATAGTTGTTAGGTATGACCCTTTCCCTTCCTTCGAGATTTCGTTTGTACTTATATATTCCTGAAATAATTTTTCTAAGGTGTTCGTATAATTTGTCTGTTCCATATTTGAACAATTCTACCGAGATATCTCCAGGTCCGGGTGATTTATTAATCTTTAGCACTTGATATATGATTTTTATTTCTTCTGCTGTTATTCTTATTGGTGAACCTATTACTGTAATTCTTTGTTCATTTGATTCTCTGTCCTCTAAAATTTTTTTTCTATCCTCTACCAGTAGCTTTCCGAAGTATTCCTCCCCATCTTGAGCTTTTATAGTTATTATTATTATTATATTAAAAAGAGAATAGGAGACAGTATGGAATGGGAGCCACAAGCGTCAATAATTTAGGCGTTGAAAAGAAATCATTTTATACCAGAGACACTAAGTATTCATAAAATTATTTCCCGTTGTATACTGGAGAGGCTACTATAAGTAAAATTGCTTCCCTTAAAAGAAAAGTAAAAATTGTAACCCTGTCCGACCTTCAGTGTGTAATAATACACAGTAATACACATAAAGTCTATGCTGCAAGAAGACTGCTGTTTTGTGGTACAAACTACTTTGGATAGGGTAACGGTGTTTCCACCCATATTTATTAATTTTAATAGCTGGTTATTTATAACTTATTATTAAAATACAAATTGAGAAAATATTTAGCTATTGGTTATAAATATAAAATTATTTACTTTCTTCCCTAGTAGGTAAAATTATGCACTTCATTACGTTAAACTTTTAATGATATTGCGAAAGCCTGGGTTCCAAAAAAGAAATTTAGAAATCTGATAACGCTCTAAATTTGACCAACTCATTACTAGCCGATGCAATTAACCAATTTTGAGTACACATTAAATGATTTTTGATGTAAATATGCAGACTTGAATGAAATCATTTGCATCATTGCCACTTACAAAAAAAAAAACTGTCACCGATTAAATTCGAGGGCAATAAACAAAAACTTTCAAAATTAAGAGTTTAAGAATGTTTCAATTTAAGAAATTTTAGATGTGTTTAAAACGTCAGTAGATACGTGCGTAATTAAATATACATTTTGTGTGTCCATCTGTTATCATTCTTCCTTGTGATATGCTGTAGCTTGTTAAAAAAAATGCCCTCCCATTTGGGCACAATTTCGTAACCTTTTAATAATGCCCGCACGTTGAGGCGCTATTTTGAAACTTCTGTGCTTTTAATAAATATTATATTTATTAAATAGAAGTCGTTATTTGCCCCTGATGTATATCATAATTTCTGAGAATGGATTGAGTGGATATTAATACTGAGACAACTAAAGAAATTAGACATAAACTAGCTCAGTGTTTTGGTAGAGAAATATGGATAAAAGATAATTTTTGTACGTCTTTTGAAAATAGTCTCTATAGTTGTTTAAAATTTTGGTTGTACAGATTTTGGGCACCATTCATTTTAAAATAAAAAGAATCTAACTTCAGCTCAAAAAAAATGAAAAAATACTGAAGGGTTATGTAGTTGTTGAAAAATTTTTTTAATATGGTACAACCGTTGCGTCCTGAAAGATAAAACGGGCGATTCAGTGCGTTTCACCGAATCGCCCGTTTTATCTTTCAGATTTAAATAAAGAAAAGGGTTTATTAGTGACAAAATTAAAAGTTCTAACTACGCTACACTTTAGAATTACTACTACTAAATAAAATCCCTTAATCTAGTAGATGGTACGATTATATAGACTCCTTAAATCAGGATTCTAATTGAAGGCTTAGCTAAACACGATGTTAAAAGTTCGTGGAATTAACTTCACGCGTTATACGTGCTGAATAGACGATGTAAACGCACTTGTCAGCAGGAAGCAAGGTCTATGGATTGATGTGCTTATGACTTATGGTTTTTCTGTTAGTTTTTTAGCCTGTCCCGGTGAGATCTTCATAACCATATTGTCTAAACCTTTGTACCCCAGTTCCTTTTGGGCTGTTAAACTCTTCTTGACCCGAAATGTCTGGGAATGAGCAGGATATTTCGAGGAAAAGGCCTTGAACTTCAAAGCTAAAAACCGTCTCTGCACTACCACATCACTAATAAACTACTACGGCAACGTGATGGAAAAAGCCTACTGCGGCTTGATAATCTAAAAAGCCCACTGCGGCTACATGATGGAAAAAGCCGTTACTACAACTCGGCTGGAAAAAGCCCTGAACAATGCCATCCGCACGCTTAAATATTTTTCTCCCTTCCTTAAAACGTCTTTAAAATGGCTTCCTTCCCAGATACAAATCTTTAGCCAATAAGACACATTCGATGCAAATTAAAGAGTCCAGTAGTCAACCCGCAATGCACACTGTAAAATATAAATTAAACTGCTCAAAAATTTAAAACACTGTTTTAAGCTACACTGCTTAAAAGTTGAAATCACTGCAATAAATATAAAAATGGAAAAAAATATAAATTATAGGGAGAAAAACACTGTCGTAACATGATCTTAAAATCTAGGAAAAAATTAATGTTACAATGCCTCGCAAAATTCCACTTTAATATACATATTCGTTGTTTTACATCTGTCACTTTTGATCTTCTTCGTATCTCGATGTTAGGAATACGTTTGGAGTCTAATATTTAGCATTCTTCTCTCCATTGCTCTTTAGGTTACCTGGAATTTATTTATTGTACTTGTATTTAAAGCCCACGTTTCAATGCCATACGTTAATACTGGCAGTACATATTGATCGAATACTCTGGCTTTTATTGTATTTGGGATGTCCAATTTAAATGTAGATTGTAACCTTCCGAACGTGGACCAAGCTAACGAGACTCTTCTATTCTAGTTAGCCTTTAAATTATTTTTGATGATGATGATGATGATGTTTTGGTGCCAGGGCGCATCAACTGCGAGGTTATTTAGCGCCCATAAAGTGATTATTAATTTGGTTTAAATTTTGAAGATAATCACATATGTTGTTTCTCTTTGCGGCAAAAATTACAAACAACAGTGAACCTATCTAACATACACAAACCCAACCAACTACTTACACAAAACTCGATCCCTTTGCAAACCACCTTTCCCCCATGGCTCTCTCCTACACCACATATTGATCTCTTCATGCGACAATATAATAAAGCGGATTCTCCAAACTCTTTCCTCAATAAATCCTTTTTACAAATCATCGCCACGAAATACCCCAAACATACCCTCTTCTATACAAACGGTTCCAAATCAGACAAGGGAGTCGGTTCTGCCTTTACATCTCCCACCAACTCCAGAAAGTTCAAACTTCCTCATTATGTTTCCATATTTACAGCTGAACTCCTAGCGATCAAAGAGGCAACTAGATTCGCTCTAACCACAAGCTCCAAACTCATCCTAATTATCTCCGATTCTCTCAGTGCCTTATCATCCATCAAGACCAGAAACCTATCCTACAACTATATCCGTCAAATCCTAGATCTCCTCTACTCCGCAAAACTCAAACAACGTTCCATCTCCTATTTCTGGCTTCCCAGCCACATAGGCAACCAGGGAAATGACAGAGCGGATAGACTAGCTAAACAAGGTATAGATAACGGTACTTCCATCACGGCTGAAAATTACTACTCAGATTTTAACTCTCACCTTAAATCTATCCATAATTCCTTATTTCAATTACAATGGGATCTAGAAAATCCAAACAATAAATTGTGGTCACTCAAATCCTTGGTATTTTTCCCCCTACATTATTTTTTGATATTTCGATTTTTTTTGTCTTAAATATATGAATATTTGTACCTTTCCTATTCTTTCACCTTCTATTTAATTATTCCTGGCTGTATGAAGTTTATTTTTAGACCTATTTCTTGTTATTTAATTCCATTGGCATTTCTTGGAATTCTTTTTTTGTGTTGGCGATCAGAGTGACATCATCTGCGAACCTTAGTGATTTAATCGTTCACCATCCAATAGTATTCTTTTATTTTCTCACTTTTATGATTTAAACATGTCTTCTAGAGTCCACGTGAACAGCTTTGGGGATATCGAGTCGCCTTGTCTCCTCTTTTAATAAAATTATATAAAAAACAACACTATGTTTTAATTTCCAATATATTTAAAGTCACTTGACAATTGTTTCACCATACAATGGTTTCTTCAGAAGTAAATAAGAAAGGAAGATATTTGGTAGTAATCCTGGTTATATAGTGCTTAAAACTATCCTTAATTATCTAAGATTATGCTAATCATTTTATTATATTATTTACAGACAGAATTATTTTTAAGAATGCAAATTTGTGGTACTATTTCCGAGAACTAATAAAGATTAAGTAAGGGCGAATGGTTTAAGTCTAGCTGTTCGTTTAATAATTGATTGGAGTTTTTCCGTTTGTTAATTTCAAGACATTCAAGCAAATTTAATTTTTTAGATTTATTTTCTACATGTAGGATTTTTAACGTATCATCAAAATTATGGGATTCGTTTATTATATGGGTTGCGTAATGTGAATTGTTCTTATTTTTTAAATAACTATGTTTATGTTCTTTAATGCGAGTTTCAAAAAATCTACCTGTTTGTCCAACGTAGGTTTTAATACAAGATCCACAATTTAATAGATAAACTCCTGATTTTAAGGATTTCTTAGATATGGTTTTGTTATTCAAAATTATACTCCCTAAGGAATTACTAGTTTTGAATGCTATTTTATTGTTCTTTTTTATTAAATGTTTGGAAATTGTTCTAGTTATTTTCCCTATGTATGTGAGTGTACTAAATTTTCTTTTTTTGTAATTAATTATGGGATAAATTAGAGAGATTGCTTGTTTAAAGGATTTTTTATTCAAGATATTATCTATAATGTTGGGATCATATCCATTATTAATTGCTATTTGTTTGATTATGTTAAATTCTTTGTTAATATTAGTTTTAGTCATAGGGATATGTAATAATCTATGTATGAAAGAGTTAAAAGCTGCCATTTTGTGAGGATAAGGGTGGGATGAACTATTGTGTATGTGAAGGTTGGTGAAAAATCGAGAAATCGTGTTTATTGTTCACTTTTGATATAGATATGTCTAAGAAATTTAGTTAGAGTTATTGGTTTCTAATTCTATGATAAATATAATATTAGTATGTAAATTATTTAGGAAGTTAAGGAGGATTGTTAGTTGTCTATCTGTTCCCGTGAAACAGGAAATGATATCGTCAACATATCTATACCAGTAAACAATATTTTTGCTTACCGCGTTTTGATATATTTTTAGTTCTAAATGATCCATGAAAATTTCCGCTAGTAACAGGCTTAAAGGATTACCCATTATTAGACCTTCTTTAGATGTATAAAAGTTATCGTTGAATTCCAAATAGTTTTGATTCAAGCACGTCGTAAGTAAATCTAAAATATCCCGTTTAATAATTTCGTTCACTTTATTCTTGATTAAGAGCATATCTACTAATTCTATGACTTCATATGGTGGGATACTAGGAAATAAGTTTTATACATCAAATGAGATAATTCTAGAATTTTCCGGTATGTTAATATTTTTAATTTTATCAGTTAGTTCATAGGTGTTGGATATACTATATTTTGATTTAAATTTGCAATGTTGTTGTAGTAAAGGGTAAGTGATGAGTTTTTGTCATAATTTGATTGATGGTGCCGTAACAAACGATACAACTGGTCTAATAGGGAAATCCTTTTTATGCAATTTAATTAGGGAATATAATTTTGGAGCCTGCGGGTTCATTACTGTTAAAGTACTTTTTTCAAAATCATTGAAAATTGTGAGATCTTTTAAAGTAGATTTTATTAGTTTTTGGTAGACTTTTGTTGGGTCATTATTTAATACTTGAAATTTGTCTGTGTTAAGAAAAGAAAGAGTTTTAAATACATATTGTTCTCTAGAAATAGCTACCACAGACTTACCCTTATATTATGCTAATTTTGATTTTATTTGTTTTGCTTTCAAGCATTATTTGTCATGTTGCATTTTTATATCTGTATTCAAAAAGAGTTTTGTCTCTTTCATCAACTCTGCTGTTACTTAAGGCCTTAAGGACTGCCCATATCTCTACCCAATTAAATGCTTTTTCGTAATCAACTATTGCTATGCACAAGGTGACCTTATATTGATTTGCTTTTTCCACTAGTAATCTAATTGTTTGAAGATGGTCGAAAGTGCTGTATCCCCGTCTAAATTCGCCTTGTTCACGTGGTTGATAACTGTCTAATTTGTTCGTTAATTGTTATGATTCTAGTAAGTAATAAAAATTAATTACGCCCTATTAAGTGATTGAAAAACAGCTTAGTTTCTAAACAGAACATCAAAACAGTGACATGACAGTTACCGCAACATTTTTAACTTTTTTTTTGAAAATAACTTATACACCTGACTAAATTCCTAAGTGCTCAAATTGTCCATTATTTCGTGCAATTGATCGTACCGAAATCTCTTACCTGGAGCCCTTACTCTTAACTAGTCAAGAGCTTTGACATTTTATATACCTAGCAGCTCTTTAGATTTAGATAAATATCTTTTGTGAAAAGTAAAATTGCTTCTATACAGGTTTAACTTGAAACATCAAGTTTAAATCCAATAGCTCAGGATATTTTAATACTGGGCTGCTATTTAAAAATATTAAGTATTATCATCATGTTATAACTTTTACAGTAGAGCGTTATTTGATCATTTTGTTGTAAAAAGAAAAGGATAAATAATAAAATAAAATATTCTTTTAGTTTATTTTAAAAACCGAAAATAGTTTACAGCACTGTTATCTTTTAAAGGGAGTCTTAATCATTTTTATGCATATTTTTTTTTTTTTTTTTTTAATTTCATTCTATAAAGATGAAGAAGTCTGTGAAAATTATTTTTATTGAACAAAAATCAACCTAAACTAATAATTTAGTCCGTTTCCATCGCTTTATATATAATTTTTTAATTATGTTCTTACATTTAAATCATTGACGCGCACTCTCTATAATTCTTATCTTTTTAACAAGGTAAGGAAAAGCCGAATTTTCTATTTAATTTTTCCGTAATTTGCTTAAAAATAAATCCACTCATGGTGACTGATTTTAATTGTAAAAACTCGAGTTTAAAAGCTGTCCTAAACAAAACTTATTATGTTATAAAGGTCAACACAGCTAAAACACACGCCTCCTACTTATGGCCAGCTCTAAGGATATCAGCTTCCGGCAGACGAACAAAATTCAGAACCCAGTCATTCGATATGATTAACAATTCACGTGGAAAGACCAAGTCAAATCCGCTACGCAGAAGCCCAACTAATTCCTAAGCAAATGAAACTCTTTTTTCAATAGAGCCAGTAAACTGTTAACTAAAAACAAAATAACAAATTTACAAAATGGTCATCTGAGCCGGGCTCATGTACACCAGCCAAGCATGGTGTCAAACATTACAAACCACTAGATACCCCGCGCCAATCACTTTAAGGTAAAGTTCTACATATCTGCACTAACGTTTCATGCTTCGTCTGCAACACTCCACTCCACAAATACCTCCAGCTGCCTATCCTCCTCAAGCACTTAAGGATCACCCAAATCAAGTTCCTGGACAAAGCCTTCCAACCCTTCTGCCTAACCATCAACGAAGTTTACTGCCCTAATTCCAAAATCAGCTTGGGATTCCTGAGAACTTCAGACTACATCCCCCTAGATGCCTATATTAAGTTACAATTGATCACTCTCACGCTATATATGTTGTATATAACTCCGTATTGCAAAACAGTTATATCTTAGATTGTAAAAGTAATTAGAGGACTTAGACTCAACCAAAAAAGTGAAATAAGGAAACTATAAATTAGAAGTCGGGGGTTTTGAGCTCAAATTAAATATTAACAGCTTGCATTTTGGGTGTAGAATACGATAAATTTGCTAAAGTTTGATGAACACTAAGCCAAGAAAATCCAAAAAATATAGAAAAACTAATAGCGTCACGTGAAAGAGCGAAAAATTTTACAAGAAATAGTATATAGATTTTTTTCAGATTTTTTTTTATTAGCGTGAGAAATTATTAAAAATTGGGATAGGTGATTCAAAAAGTGTAGGGCACCAAACAGGTTAATTTGAAAGTCTGCGCGCACTTCTCGAAGGTTAATCGATATTACTTGTTTTCAGAGTGTAAAAAGAATTAAATGATAGCTTTTTGAAGAGGAGACTTTCAGCTTTCTGATGATACTAATAATTTTTATTTGTGTTGTTTTAGAATTTGTAAAACTTAAAAAGAAATTTTGTTTGCATGATTTTAACGGACATATAGTAAATGACACATATTTAATAAAAATATAGTATTGAAAGAAAAATCCTTGTGCATATATCATTATTATACATTAAGTTTCAATATAAGAAAAATTAAAAATACTCACATTGTCTGTTTATTTAAAAATTAAGTTTTAAGTTATGAAAATTTGCCTGCTATAGTGCGTCGCCGGCAATTTTACTTTCAAAGCAGTACGAAATGGTCAAAGAAAGTCGGACAATTTTTTTTAGTTACAGTTAAAAGTATACTTGATATTAGAAAATGATTAAAAATTTTAAAAACTTTCTATTTTTTGTAATTTTACTCTTAAAAAAGTGTTCATGATAAACATATTTTTTCGCTTATTTATAATCATATAACTTAAACCTAAAATAAAAAAAAACATATTTAAAGGTGAGAACTGAAAGATAAAAGTCTAAGCTTTAAGTGTAAAGTATTTTTTATTTCATTTAAAGATCTATGTACAAAGTTACTGAAAACACAGAAATTCTAAATTACTCCAAGAAATTAAATGAATGCCAAAATGCAGCCTGTTAACATTTAATGAGGGCTTTTCATCAAAATTTGTCTCTGACGACTGGGCTATTTATGAAGCAAGGATTTTCAATTGCAGTGATGACAGGTTATAACATTTTTAGCCTTAAAGCTCCAGTCGTATTGAATGTGTCTCATTTTGGTCTCACTAATGATATGATAGTTTTGTTTCAATATTATTTTTTACAACGAACACTTTTAGATTCTTTATTACAATAATTACTGAAAAAAAACACTTTATAAGCAAAAATAATAATAACAATTCACGTTTGACCCTATGTAATGTTAAATTTTTAGCGAGCGCCAGGCGCAATGCAATATAACATAAATTCAGCGTTTCCCACGGTCTAGAAAAATATTGTTTTTCTTTGCATTATGTTAAACCAGCATTTTGCAAAAATTGTTGGATTTTTAAAAAGCAGGAAGTATATACGACATCAGTTAATATAAATTATTAATTTATTTTTGAGTTTTAAAAAATCTTACATATTTGAATAACTTGAGTATTGATTACACAAAAATTCTGTAGATACGGTTTTAGAGAAAATATAAGGGACAATGTTTGTGAAAATTGATATCCAAATATCTGAACTAAAAAGTATAAACACACAGATACTAGAACCTCTACTGTTCCTATTATATGTCACTAAGATGGCCGAGCATATCGGCACCGATATAAAAATAATGTTCACTGATGATACAACTGAGGTGGTCTCAAAATAGAACCCCTATGAACTGAGATTTAAAATAAAAGATGCAACTCAGTTTAGTAGCAGGTGCAATGCAAACAACTTAATACTTAAGGCGTCTTTGCCGCTCGCCTGCTCTGAGGGTATAAAAATGCTATGTTTTAGAATATTTCCTAAACAAAGGAAAAATTCAAAATTTGGCTCCCATCAATCTGTGGATCTTATAGTCTACTAAGATTATAACTATAAATCATATTTTTGTGGCTGAAAATGATGAATGAAGAACGGATCCAAAAAAATTCTAAAAATTGTCATTAACTTCTTTCAATTCTCGACAAAAAATTATGATTTATAGTATTGACTGCAATAGACCGTAAGCTCCAGAAATTGATGGGAGCCAAATTTCGATTTTTTTTACTTAGAGAATATTCTAATAAATATAATTTTTATACCCTCAGGGTCTGAATTTTCTAAGTCAATCCAGACATAACAGGTTTTAATAAATAATGTAAATCTACAGAAAGTTCAGATTAACAAAGATCAAAAGTAAAAAGACAAATTTCGTCAAAAGACAAAAGATCGTTAATCAAATATATTTGTAGAATGCTGAGAATGCCAGAACTGTTACAACCTTTGTTCCTTTGGCAAATTTGAGTAAAACTTCGCTCTCCTCATTTGCAAACTACTTCTTGAACCAACAGGATTAAAATCAATCAAATTAGCTCTTAGGCTACTTCGCCTAACTGATGAGACCCGGACAGGTCGAAAGCTGCAAACTCCCAGCCATGCAACCCTTGCATATCAGCAGCTTTGGATGGTCCTTGAGAAGGGTAATCACAAAGACAAGCAAAGTACTAACAACAGCGTTTCTAGAAACTTGTAAAGCCAGATTCTCTAAAAATCTGTTTATAGTTTTGTCAGCTGGTTTCGACTTCGGTTCGTCTCTTCAATCAGGGATGTAAATCCTGAGACAAGTTGGAATTTCTCTGTAAGAAGTAAAATATACAAAAAGTTCAGATTAACGAAGATCAAAAGTTAAAAGACAAATTTCGTTAAAAGACAAAAAATCGTAAATCAAATTCCAACTTGTCTCAGTGTTTACATCCCTGACTGAAGACATGAACTGAAGTCGAAACAAGCTGGCAAAAATATAAACAGATTTTTAGAGAATCTGGCTTCACTTTTCCAGGCACACAAGTTTCGAGAAATGCTACTGAAACGCAGAAATTTTGCGAATTCTCTGGTTGTTAGTGCTTTGCATGTATTTGTGATTACCCTTTTAAGGATCATCCAAACCTGCTGATATGCAAGGGTTGCATGGAAGGGAGTTTGGAGCTTTCGACCTTTCCGGGTCTCATCAGTTAGGCGAAGTAACCTAAGAGCTAATTTGATTGATAATAATATAAATGTTCTAAAGTAATCAAGTTCTTCTGTTTATTCCATTATATTTTATACAAAAAAACTACTTACTACGACACTGATGACTAACACTAGTAGCTGTCAAGTGACGTGAATAAAAAGGGCCTTTAAACATTTAACATAGGGATTTATCACGCCCATCATACCAGATTTGTACAATTCTGCTTTGTTCCGGATTATCTTTTAATAAACTACCTATCCCTTTTTATCTTGTAAAGCAAAATATGCAAGCAGGACCGGAATTGACATTTCATGTAAATTTAGTTTTGCTGAAAACTGACATATAGCTATAGGTCTGTTCCATTCTATTTTTCTATTTAACACCCACTCTTATACAGGGTGTTCGAGTAGTCCGTGTATATAGAGTTACTATGCATTTCTGGGATGAAAATATGACCATTTAACCTAACTTACTTTAGTCCAAAAATTCGTAATTTTTGAGATACTGGGTGTCAAAATTATACTTTTATTTTAGTTTTTCTTGAGTAGCTTTCTTAATAATTGTACTATTTGTACAAAATTCGGTGCTAAGGGGTTTTCTGAGACGGGAAATCGAAATCAGCTCACAGTTTTGTTGTAAATTGTAGAGAGCGCCACTTATTGCACTGTGTATACTTTCAAATTGTCATAACTTTTTTATACCACTCAGTATGATATTTTTAATTAAATATTCGTATTCTCTGCCTTCTCCTATTTAAAAAAGCTTTCTTAGTAAATGTTACTCCAAGCAACAGTTTTGAGATAGTGGGATGTTTTTTTCGAATTTATCAATTTGTGGGTAATCCTTTATGCCAGAGGTGTCAAACTCAATTTTGCAGAGGGCCATATATTAAATTTAGAATGTGTAGACGGGCCAGATTCAAATAAAAAAAATGTACTGAATTATTTCATTTATTCTTGAAGCAACAGTGTTTCTTGACAGCGAAATATTTTGAATTATTGACTTTTGAAATGGAAATGAAACATTGGCAACTTTTAACATACAGTCTTTAATAAAATCACCATCAGTGAAAGGTTTTGATCTCTTCGCGATTTCTAATGCAATAATAAAACTTCGCTCTCAGTATTAGCTTTAGTAAACATCGACTGTTGACCTTGAAGTTTAGATTTTAAAGATGACAATGTGTCCATTCTTATTTTTTCGGTGTAACAATCGAATTTTGATTTATGATTCGTATCATAGTGTCTCTTCAAGTTAAACTCCTTACAAACAGCAACTGTTTGATTGCAAATCAAACACAGTGGTTTACCTTTCCATTCTATGAAAAAATATGCAATTTCCCATTTAGACTGAAAAACTCTGCACTCACTATCAATTTTACGTTTTTGTGACATTATGCCAAAATCGTAACAATTATGGAACTCGACACAACAATTATGGATATCGCACGCGCACGACACAAACAAATACACAATACCTTCACAATCACTACTTCGCAGTGCAACTAAAATCCTTCTCCGACCGTATCGCTTCGATTACTCGACTCACACTCAACTTACTCACGTCGCGCCGACGCACTCCTTTTATAATATCGATAAGGCAGGTTCTAGTCTAGACTGGAAGCGCGTGGAAGATTCTATTGTTCTCAACAAAAATAATAGGGTATTTCCGCTTGTTGCTAAGAAATGGCGTTACTGTCTATCTCTCTCGCTTGTCAAGGCACGCGCTGCCCTTGAAATTACTTATAAATGTAGTTTGCGCATTTTAAAACTTCGGTAGAGGAATCGAGTCTAAAAGCTCTAAAAAACATGATTCTTCTTTCTGTGACACATTACGATCGCGGGCCTTATTGATACGTCCCGGGGGCCGGATGCGGCCCGCGGGCCGTATCTTTGACATCCCTGCTTTGTGCCCTTAGGCAGTTGGTTTTTTCACTCTTACTGTTGTTGGCCCGTTGGTCTCATTATTATTGTTAGCCTGTTTTGCTATTAGGCATGACTGAATGAAGTGTGAAGCGTTTGGGATTTTGACAATGGAATTAAAAAATGGAAACAAACATCCCATTATCTCAAAAACTGTTGCTCCGAGCAACATACATACATGAAATAAAATTCATATCAATATTCTTCCCATAAAAACAACTATAAATATTAAACCACTTATTCTTTATAATATTTCGAGATTTCGTTTCAATATTCAGGTGTCCGTTATACCAAAACTGATATAACATAATGAAACGCTGCCCTATTGCCTCTTTTTCTTGTTTTAGTGAAACGTAGTCCCTGATTTTGTTTGTTATTATCTTTATTATTAAATCAGATTAGTTCAAATTAGGCCATATCCGTTTTTGATGACAATGAAAATCATTTTCTATTCTTTCTGTGAAGTTCTCTAAATGTTCGTTTTAAATTTACCTGAGTAAAAATGTGGTAGCTCTTTTATAATTCTAGTGTAATTGTGAAAATTTTCATAGTTAAAAAGGCGTCGACTCGGGTCCATAGGTTAGAGTGAAGTCACTACCAGAGTTAATAATTTCGAATTTAAAACACTTGTGCAACTATAGAGAGAACACTGAAACTGGTTCTACGGCTGACTATGACATTTTTTGCTGCCCTTCGGGCTTCGTGCAAAGCTCTGTCCGCCAAATGCTATTCAAATTCTCTCACGTTGGTTGAAAACGGCATCTCATTCAATCCCAGATTGTTTTGGAAACTTGTGAATAACATGAAACAGTCTCAGGGTTATCCCAACACTAAGTGCTACCGTGATAGAATAAGCAATTCTGGTGCAGAATGTGTGAATCTATTTGCTGACTTTTTTGGAGCAGTTTATTGTGGCAGTCAAGCTACTATTCCTGGCTATTATAGTGACATAGTTGAATGCACTAATTTAAATGTTAACTCAATATCAGTCAGTTTGTCTGAGGTCTATGAGGGGATAGATAATCTTAAAAATACATTCTCAGTTGACCCAGATGAAATACCTGCGGGAGTATTGAAGGCTTGCATATGCTCTATTGTAACACCTCTAAAATTAATTTTTAATTTATCTCTGTGCTCAAGTACATTTCCTATGTACTGGAAAAACTCATTTGTTACCCCTATTCATAAGTCCGGTGATAGGAGTGATATATCTAACTACAGGGGCGTGTGCATTCAATCCGCAATACCCAAATTGTTCGATAGTTTAGTTGCGGGATTTTTGTCATGGAGCTGTAATAGCATAATAATTGACGAGCAGCATGGTTTTAGACCTGGTCGGTCAACTGTCACAAACCTGCTTGCATATCATGATTGTCTGTTGAGCGCCCTTGGGAATCGCCAGTGTGTTGATAGTGTATATACTGACTTTTCGAAGGCGTTCGACAGAGTTAATCATACGCTCTTGTTAGGCAAGTTGCGGAAAATAGGATTAAGTAGTGAAGTCCTTGGGTGGATTGGCAGTTTTCTGGAGGGTCGTACACAGTATGTCCGTATTAATAATTGTATTTCTAAAGAAATAAAAGTTCTTTCAGGTGTGCCTCAGTGGTTTCACTGTGGTCCTTTACTGTTTCTACTTTTTGTTAATGACATCGGCAAGTTTATACAACATTCTAAATTCCTCATGTTTGCAGATGATCTAAAATTGTTTAAAACGGTTAACACGTTCCAAGATTGTCACTCTCTTCAGGAGGATGTTCATGGCCTCTATAGATGGAGTACCCTGAATGAGTTAAACTTGAATATTAAGAAGTGTGTTAGCATTAGTTTTGGTAGAGCTAGACGGAACTTTACTTTTGAGTATAACATTAATGGCAGCAAGCTGAGGCATGTTAGTGAAATTAATGATCTGGGAGTTCTTCTTGACCAGAAACTTACTCTCAATAGGCACATTTTGTCAATTGTTCAGAAAGGTTATAAAAATCTGGGGTTCATCACGAGATACTGTAGAGACTTTTCCTGCTCTACATTTAAACTGTTGTATTGTTCAATTGTGAGATCGGGGCTTGAGTATGCCGCTGTGGTGTGATCTCCTCATTACAATGTATATATAGAAGCGATTGAGGCGGTGCAGCGGCGGTTTCTGCGGACTTGTGCTTTTAAATTGGCCATACCCCCAGATGGTTACCATCTAGACCACCACCAACTTAGAGGCATTTTTGGATATTTCGACCCTGGAGACTAGAAGACTCCATTGTGACCTGCTTCTAGCTTTTAAGTTAATAAATGGGCTGGTTGATTGTCCCTATCTCTTGGACAAGTTAACATTTAATGTTTCTCGTCGTACTAGAGGCAGAGACCTGTTTGGTATTCCCTTTCATGCAACTAATTATGGCTATTATGGACCCATGTCCAGAATAATGAGGCATTTCAATCAGTTCGATCTCAGGATTCATGGCTCCATTGATAGTTTTAAATTAATTGTTAAAAAGTTGTGATATTTCCTTGCTGTGAAAATAGTTTTAATGATCTTGTGATGTTAGAATCTATGTATGTTTATGATTTTTATTACGTTTAGTTGTTTTAATTATGTTTATAATTGTGTAAATTGGCGCAACGCCGTTAATAAATAAATAAATAAATAAACATCGTAGCGTTAAAGATGACAGAACACGCAAACAACTATCAAATATGTTATCATTTGCCTCACGGTGGAAGTCTAACTTATTGTTTTATATTAGACCCTTTCTTAAACCTTGTTTAATTCGAAAAATGAATGCTATATCTTATGTATGTCAATGAATTATCATTTGCAAGCGACAAAGCTAACTCAATTTGCTGATGACACTTGTGTGAGCCTTGAGAATATTTCATCATTTACATTATTAGCTCATTCCATCTACAATCGGATGTCAGCCTCCCTAAGTTGTCTTCAATGAGCTCTGTTGTTTGCTTTTCGCATCGAATCGTGCCTCGCTAATCTTTTTATGTCGTCTATCCATCTTGTGTTGTGTGTGAGAATATTTACAAAATTTAAATTATGTCTGACAAATCAGGTTGATCGTAAACCATGCCAATCGGTCAGCATTCAATTAATTGTAACGAAAGTAAGTTTTTTAGATTATTTGAAAGAGTGATTAAAAGAAGAGCAGCCTTATAGATTACACAGGGGAACAGCTGTTTTGGTGTCGAGGTTTTTTGAGCTGAGTCTATATCAATTTGATGTCCTGAATTCAAATAACGTATTCATTTGTACCTAGGAGCTCAAATTTTTAAGATATACAATTTTAGAGAAATATAAGTTACATTATTGTAACTCAAATCCGTAAGTGTAGTAAACAAAAGTAGATACGAAATTTTTATTTTAGTTATACAAAATACAATATTATGTCGTACTTACAAACAAAAAAAAACATTGAAGAAATGAAATAGTCAGCCAACACTTGGAAAGCTTCTTTTCCGCGACATTCTTGAATGTTTTTTTAAACAGTCCCTTTTTAAACTCCAGCAGTAATCTGCCATCATGTGCATGTCCCATCTTCCTTGGTAGCGGTCCTCCATAACTTTAATATCTTGGTGAAATCTTTCACCTTGTTCCTCACTCATGTCTCCTAAATTTTCTGGAAAACGGTCTAAGTGGCTGTGTAAATAGTGTATTTTAATACTCATATTGCACCCTAAGGATTTGAAACTATTAAGCATCTTGTTAACCATTTCAACATAGTTTTGAGCTTATGTTTGCCTAGAAAATTTTCTACAACTGCAACAAATGATGTCCAAGCTTCTCGTTCAACTTGATTTATTGAATTTATGAAGGCAGGATCCTTAATTAATTGTCTTATTTGTGGGCCGTCAAATATCCCTGCTTTGAGTTTTTCTGTGCTCAACTGATGCATTTTTACCCCTATATATGCAAAACAAGACCCATTCTTATCAAGAGCCTTTACAAATTGCTTCATTAAGCCCAACTTTATATGTAACGGAGGAAGTATGATTTTTTCTCTTTCAACCAAAGCGTCGTTAATGACATTCTTTTCCCCAACGTCCATGTTTTCTCTCTCTGAGGCCAATCTTTTCTAACCCAGTGGTGTGTTTTGTCCCTACTATCCCAGAGGCACAAGAAACACGGATATTTCGTGTAACCACTTTGCTGCCCAAGAAGAAAGTTTACCATTTTTAAGTCTACACAAATCATCCATTGATGTTCGTAATACTTTATCTTCTGCAAGACCAAAGCTATGGTATTATATTCTTCTTTCAGTTTCGTTGAGTGAGCTAGTGGTATTGAACCATATTTATTCCCATTATGTAGAAGGACACATTTTAAACTTCGCTTTGAACTGTCAATAAATAGGCGCCAATCATCTGGAATATATTCAGAAAGTCCCATTTCTTTCATGAGTCCCCTAATTTCGTGACAAAATACAAGATTGTCTTCTTGAGAAAAGAATGGTAGCAGATCTTTTTCTCTTGTACGGTAAAAGGTAATTTTGGTTCCTTGTTCCAGTAAATTTTTTATCGTTCAACCTAGAAGCCAGTACTTCAGAAGCTTTTTTCGATCAATTGAGATCCCTGGTGAGATCATTTAATTCATTTTGATTGAAGCGTTGAGGAACTGATGACGTCCCCTCATAGTCACTGTTAGTTTCATTAACATCAGAACTTTTATTAGCATCAGAAGAGCGATCAGAGGGAAAATATTCGTCATCAGAGATATGTGGTAGCTGATGAAATGTTGGAATCGGTATTTCATCTGAGTGCGGGTAGGGCGTATTGCCGAGTCTAAATTGGGATAAGTCCACTTACTGCGGTTATTTCGATTGATTCCATTAGTATTTACTAAACAGAAATAACATCAGTGGTTTTTTGGTTCTCTCCAAACCATTGGTACGCCGAATTTTAGACATTTTCTTTTCCCGGTAGTCCACTGCCGTAAATGCTCTGTACAAGTTTTACATACGAGATGCCTGGCCCACGTTTTGTCCTGATCACCAAGCTTAACTCCAAAGTATCCAAGATACGCTCGCTTTACAAAGTCAGTAATAGTTTGTCTGTTTTGTTGAAACATGTATTCTCCGCATATATAGCAAAATACATCAGGTTGATTTACACAACTTCTTCTTGAACTGGAACCTGAACTCATTTTAATTCTGTTCAATAACACAAAAACACTCTTTTCTTAACATAAAATAACACGCCGAATTCGATCTACTCTCATTAGTAAAAACGCACAAACTGACGAGACTTACCCGAGTTAGGTGATTAAAAGGGTCAGTTCAGGTACCTGATAGGCAATGGTTCCACTATTTATATAGATTTACCTGGAATTTACTCAATTACAGACTGACAACAAAAACAATGGTACCTACATTAATGAATATATAATAATTTTAGAACTCTCATAAATGAATATACTGAATAAAAACCACATTGGTAGATAAGTTGATGTATCTAAAAAAGTAGAGCTGATAGAGAAAAACGGATTGCATGTATAGATTTAGCGTCCCAAATATAGTTAAAATCAGCTCTAAAATCCCAGGCACCAAAACAAAAATATTTTTTTGTTGCCCTGTGTTATGTCAACTAAATTCGATTTTATGTCAGAATAATTTGATCAATATGTACTAGTACTTTGTCTAGAAATAGTACTTGGTATACCAAAGCGGGTGGTAAAAACGACAATCAATAGTTGGTCATATCAGCAATATTTAGATTGATGAATTGCAACATCTGGCCAAAGGCTTTCTACGGACGTAATTGATGGCCCCTTAAAAATATTAACAATTGACGTCCTTCGTTTAACAAGGGACCAAGCTAGTGGAGGGACTGATCATCGGCCATTGTCACCTAAGGAGGCATTTATAGAAAATTGGTATCCATAATGTTCTCATGACATGCAGGCTATGTAGTGAAGAGGAAGAAACTACACATGAAGGGCTTAGAAGGAAGCTAATAAACCTTCTTAAAGGAAAGAAAGGCGCTGATGTAACTAAAAGAGGGCAAAATAGGCCCAGAGGCTGCAGTACACAAACAGACACAGTTGCCTACCCCGCCTACAACCAACCAAGTATTTTGTTTACTACTACATCAGTTACAATATTGGTTCATGGGGAGCAACAACCAATTTACAGAGTATTTCTTAACCAAAAAAATAATAATAATAATTTGGCTGCGAATTTGAAATATCGAGAAATTTGTAAGGTATCTTGGGTCCTATGTTATTCCTGGTGGTTTGTCCGACCCTGAGTCCATGCCTGTAATTCCAGATGCTATTTATTCACAATTCGACGTAATCCTGTAATAGGACCCGAGCATTGTTACCAGACCCTGTAATGTTGCAAATAATCTTTTTGTTGTGTATTCGTGTAATTGTGATTGTTGGTCTTTTACAGGCGTTGGATTTAAAACCTCTCTTCAAATTGAGTGTGAATTTGAATTAAAGTTTTTTAAAGGCGAAGTCCCCTAGAATATTTTGTTTAAAGATGAATGTATTAGATTTTCCAGTAATACATATATATATACATATATATATATATATATATATATATATATATATATATATATATATATATATATATACATATATATATATATATATATATATATATATATATATATATATATATATATATAGGGTTGTCGAAAAAGTATTGAGCTTTTTAAAGTTAAAATTGAGATAATTGTTTTTATATTTTGAACGGTTTTCTTCAGTTGTTTATCAGTTATTTATTTTAAAATACTGTACACATATAAATTAAAAATAAACTGAAACAATGCATAAGAACATCACAGGGACAGTTACATTTGATTTTGGTATTCATTCATATTCATAAACAACTGATGAAGACCAGAATATATGGTCGAAACGTTTCGCCACAAATATGTACTATAATATAAAGCAGGTCTTTTGATTTCATGAATATTAATCCCAAGAAAATTATAAAAAGTGTATATGGTGTATGTATATATATATATATATATATATATATATATATATATATATATATATATATATATATATATATATATATGTATATATATATATATATATATATATATATATATATATATATATATATATATATATATACGTCAGAAAGTATTTGCCTACCTAGAAATTTCAGTGTAACTGCCCAAATTTAATACCTAATTAAACTCTTTTATTACAGTAGGTAAATTTTATTATTCTTAACAAGTGTCCATCATAAAATTGTTTAGATAAGCCTTTTTTGTCAAATCACGAATTAAAAACCAATTAGAACAAATTTCCACGTTTTGCATGATAATCGTTTTGAGGCGATTTCTGAGAATTCCATTTGAAGTAAGAACTCATTTCAAGTTCCAAGGGATTATGGAAATTCCTAGTGACATTTTATAATAAAAACTATGCTATAAATACCATTGCCCTTCTGGAAATTAACCATTCGCAAACAGTAGTTTGTCATGGATACAGGCTCAATTGCTTTGTGAAAATGCCAAAAACGAAAGAAGTTTCCGTTGAAAATCGGGCTTTGATAATTGCGAGACATCAAAATAGTCACTCGAGTCGACAAAGCGCGAGTGATATGCCGATGCCAAGGAGAACGGTGGACTACATCGTAAAAAAATTTTCTGCTAGATATGGAATTCTCAATCAAAAACGTTCAAGAAGGCCTCGAAAAAACGACTCCCGCTCAAGACAGAGCTATAACAATGTCCAGCAGACGTAATCGCCCCCTAACCGCACCAGAAATCACGGTTCATGTAAACCTGGAGCGGCTCATCCCCATCAGCGTGACAACCGTAAAAAACAGGTTAGCAGAAGGTGGACTACACGGGAGAGTTGCAGTGAGGAAACCACTTCTTAGGCAAGTGAATAAACGTAAACGATTAGAATGGGTCCGAGAACATGAAAATTGGACATCAGAACAATGGAATTCTGTCCTTTGGAGCGACGAATCTAAATTCGAAATTTTCGCTTCAAATCGATGAGTTTACGTGAGGTGGTCAGCTGGAGGGAGGCTGTTGGAAGCCTACAGTAAAACATGGTGGGGGTTCAGTAATGGTTTGGGTTGTTTTGGCAACGGTAAAGTTGGAAAAATCTTTGAGATAGAAGGAATCATGCGAAAAGAACAGTATCAAGAAATTTTGCTAACTCAAATGCTTCTTTCTGGAAGAGACATTTTTCAGGGAAATTTATTTTTCAGCATGACAACGACCCTAAACATTCTGCTAAACAAATTAGAGAGCTTTTGGACCAGTGGAAATGCGATGACGTCCTGGAAGTGATGACTTGGCCTCCACAATCACTCGACTTGAACCCCATCGAATTGCTGTGGGACCATTTGGACAGGTGTGTTCAAAAACTCAATCAGAAAATCACTTGTGGGAACTTTTACAAGCAGAATGGGTTAAAATAACTGAAGAAACTCTGAAGAAACTACTGGACAGAATGCCGAAACTCTGTAAAGCGGTAATTAAAAACAAAGGAGGTCACATAGATGAGAACAATCCTGGAAAATTATGAATATTTTTCTGATTTTCTAGACTGTAAATAATGTGAAAATAAATAATAATTCATTAAAATTAAAATAATATATTATCTGGGTTTTTATTGTCTTGGGACTGAAATGACTAGGTGGGCAAATACTTTCTGACGGTAGTGATGAATTTAAAAAGTTGTTATTACACTACTTTTTCTTATATGATGCAAACCAATGGGCATTTCTATAGAAGATTTAGGATTTTTATATTTTTTTTACTTTTTCCAGTTTACCACTAGAAAACGTGAACATTTTTATGGTAGATGCAACGAGAACCCAAAATAACAAATTTTGTAGTTATGAGACTTTACCCTTGAGGTGCAGATATATATATATATATATATATATATATATATATATATATATATATATATATATATATATATATATATATATATATATACCAGGTGTACAAGTATGAAATGCGGATTTTAGACAACAGATGGTGCACCATTGCAGTTTGTGCTACAAAGATTTGACACTGCGCCATTTTGTTGTGTGACGCGCACGAGTAATAAATTGGAAAAGTGTGTGCATAGTGTTGTGTTGTTGTTGTGTTCAATATGTCAAAATTTATACCGAACAAAGAGCATTCGCGGACAGCATTAATTTTTTATTTTCATTTGAAAAAAACTGCTGTTGAATCATACCGATTACTTCGAGAAGCTTATGGTGAACATGCTCCATCGCAAGATACGTGTGAACGATGGTTTCGGTATTTCAAAAGTGGTGACTTCGATATTGCAGACAAGGAACGTGGAAAACCGCCAAAAAAATACGAAGATGTGGAATTGCAAGCATTGTTGGACGGAGATGATTCGCAAACACAATAACAACTCGCCGAGCAATTGAGCGTTAGTCAACAAGCTGTTTCCAATCGGCTACGAGAGATGGGAAAGATTCAGAAGCCGGTAGATGGATACCATAGGAGTTGAACGACAGGCAAATGGAAAAGCGCAAAAACACGTGTGACATTTTGCTCGCTCGGTACAAAAAGAAGTCGATTTGCATCGTATAGTTACAGGGGATGAAAAGTGGATTTATTTTGAGAATCCCAAGCGCAAAAAATCATGGGTAGACCCAGGCGCACCATCCACATCGACCGCAAGACCGAATCGCTTTGGCAGAAAGACCAGAGGGGCGTGGTCTATTATGAGATGTAAAAACCTGGGGAAACGGTTAATATTAAACGTTACCAACAACAATTGACCGATTTGAACCGTTCGCTGCTTGAAAAAAGACCAGAATACCGAAAAAGGCGACACAAAGTCATTTTTCTTCATGACAATGCTCCATCACATACTTCCCAACACTCAGCTGGGAAGTTCTACCCCATGCGGCTTACTCACCAGACTTGGCTCCTTCCGATTACCACTTGTTTGCATCGATGGGTCACACACTTACTGAGCAGCGCTTTGGTTCATACGAAGATGTGAAAAAATGGCTCGATGAATGGTTCGCAGCAAAAGGGGAAGATTTTTACTGGCGTGGTATTCACAAATTGCCCGAAAGATGGGAAATATGTATAACAAGCGATGGAGCATACTTTGAATAAAGCACTTTTTATCATTCTTCCGAATTTAACATGTTTTTTTACAAAAAAAATCCGTATTTCATACTTGTACACCTGGTATACATATATAAATATATATATATATATATATATATATATATATATATATATATATATATATATATATATATATATATATATATATATATGTCACAAAACAGGATATAATGGTTATCACTATCAACAACAAAAAAATACAACACCGCTACTTTCTGAAAAGTTAGGCTTTTTGGACAGAAGATACCCTTTATATTTCGTAATCCACCGCTCACCGTACATCTCCAACAAAAATTAAAACAGGAAAATCGTGACTATAATTTACAAATAGAATTTTTAACACTCATTTAAAATAAGACATAACTTTTTAATAATTTCAAGAAAAAACATAAATCGTTCCTGAAGTCAAATATTTTAACAATCTTTACAGGGCATAAAAATTACTAAAATAAGTGTTTTTCGCCTCACTTAATCTTGGTCCCAATACATCAGTTTCTTTAATTGGATGGCCATAAATATTTGTAATTTATGGCTCCCAAAAAAAACAGAGGTTAATGTGAACGAACACCGAGTTATACGAACTTGATCTGACCCTTATTGAGACTATATTAGCCCATATGCTATTCGTTTTATGAGTTTCGAAGTTTAACGTTTTTTTTTTTTTAGTTTCATAGTTAACATTCCTTTTCATTTAAACTCTTTGTAAATGAGATCCCCCTAAAATATTTCTTTTTTAAAAATCAATTTAGTTATTTACAGAGTACTTTTGTAGCAAAAGCTTGAGATTCGAAATGGTCGATATTTTACAATAACAATAAAACATTATGCAGAAGAAAAGCTTCGGAGATATTTACAATTAAAAAATGATATATCCTCCTATATATGACTTCTGCTAAAACGGAATATATTAAAAAAATGACATAATTGTCATATCTTTCGACATCAATAGCCGTGAAATTGATTCTGAGAACCATGGCAAGCACATAACATATAACAGGATATATAGAAGCAACCCTTTTGACATTCTCCCCCACGCCGTTAATCTCTCATATGGTTTGCTAGAAATAACGTATATACAGTAGAATCTCGATTATCCGAAATAATATGGACCAAAGTGATTTCAGATAATCGAAATTTCGATTCATCCAAATTTTTTTATAAAATAGAAGTTTAGAATGAATACAACATTACAGATTGGCTTAACAGCATTTATACGATATGCTATTACGTACATAGGTATTTATTAAAAGAAAGAATAGAACAATTAATTTACTTATTTTATGTACATGTACGGAAAATCGAAAATAAAACAGTTTAATTCTTAACGTTAACGTCTTAAAAATGAGCTAATTTTTAACTGCATTCGTTTTGCGTTAGTTCTGTTTTTGGCTGCAATGGTTCTTCAACGTTTGATAAGCAAAAGGTCCGCGGCGGTTGCATTTTCTTGCTGTTCTACATAAGTTAACGCTTTTTCTAGGGCCTCTAGTCCTTCTGAATGTGGCATTTTTACTGGAATATTGTCAGTGGCTTCTACTTTATTATGATCATCGTCATCACTGTCTATTTTATTAGCATTTTTGCATACACTTTTAATTAATTCTTGGTCAGTCATTTCATCTTCCACACTATCACTGTTTAACCATTCACAAACATTGGTTTCCGTAACACTTTCACATCTTGATATTCTTGTAATAATTTGATGTAAACTTTCATTATCTTCTGTTTCTGCCTCTGGGTAATGTCTGTTCTCTTGTGGAATCAATTTTGACCAAGATTTTTCCAGAGTACTACTCTTTACTTGATTCCAGGCTGAAGCTATCCAATCTATAACATTTTTCAAATTTATCTTTTTTAGGCAATCAGTAAGATTGTCACCTTCATGTACTTTTTCTAAAATATGCTCCAATAACAAACGCCTGTAATTGCGTTTTAAATTTTCCAGTACACTCTGATCCATAGGCTGAATGAGAGAAGTTACAGCAGGAGACAACAACATTGCCTTTATTTCCCCACTTTCAAGTTGCTCCGCACTTGGGTGAGTGGGGGCGTTATCTAGTAACAGAATACATTTTCTAGGATATCCATGTTCTTTTTAAAAAAGTTCCACTTTAGGAACAAAATCTCCAAAAAACCAGTCTTTAAATAGAGTCGCGTTTATCCAGGCATTCTTTTGATTTTTATACAAAACAGGAAAAGCATTGCGACGAATATTCTTAAAGGTTCGTGGATTTGCTGACTTACCAATACATAATAATGGGAGTTTGTGTCTTCCAGAAGCATTACTGCATGCAGCTTCCATTTTTGAAGCTAAGGTATTTGACGGCAACATTTTGTAGTTCAAGCCTGTTTCATCACAATTATAGATTTGGTCTGGTTGTAAACCATGTTCTTTCATAAGCTGCTCAAAATTCTCTGCAAATTTGTTTGCAGCACATACATCAGCCGACAATCTTTCTCCACAAACTTTCAGTTGACGTACACCATGTCTTTTTTTCCACCTGTCTAGCCACTTGCAAAAAAATTTACAGGCGGTTAAATAACCGGCAATTCTTCGCTTAAACTCACTGCCTTGTATTTTAAAATTGTTCCTGAAATTGGTACTCCACGTTCTCGATTCTGTGTAAACCATAAAAATAAAGAATCATCCACTTTTTGGTATTCACCGCTTTTGATACTTTTTCGTGCCTGTGTGGGCGATGACAAAACACTACACGATTTTTCAAGTTTTTCGCGATTTTTTCTCTCACTCTGGAACAGTACTCGCGGCTGCACCTAAATCCTTCGCTATATTTTTAAGAAGTTCACCATTATATAAACATTGAATTGCTTCAAGTTTCTCTTTTAAGGTAATAACAACACGTTTACGCTTATTATTATGAGGCTCCATTTTGTAAAATATCTATTAAAACGAAACTATTACCTCTGCGATAATAATAGACGTAATGGGTAACTTATAACACTCGTCGACTAACCAAAACTCTAGACTTCGGAGAGTCTCCGACGCGTTAAGGAAACCACTCATCGTCTGTTTCGAGTAATGGGGATTTTTTCGTTTAATGGGAATACAATCTGCTTTTAACAGTTTGTTTCGGATAAGCCGGATTTCAGGTAATCGCGATTCGGATAATCGGGATTGTACTGTAATTTGTTGATGATCTCAATAAAATAAGAGAAAAAATTATCATATTATTATTAAAACCATTTCAAAATGTATGGAGACTTATCCCTTTCACCTCCTTCCCCTATAGCGATATGTCTCAAAAACTATAGACGTCATCCTCTCTCTAAGAGTTATACATATGTGGACTAAAGTTGAAAATAATATCTTCTTTTGTTCACGAATTATAGTGCTAACAGGCCGACAGGTCAAGAAACATGCAGACCGACCGGCCAACAGACAGACAGGCCCCCGGAAATGAATTTTTTTATAATTTAGAAACTCTAAAACGTAGAGAAAAGCAAAAATCTCGGAGGGTAATTTCTTCACGAATACTTTCCTTCAGCAAGAAAATTAATAATGGAAAAACAAGAACCCTAAAATAGAACTATATTAGGATATATACGCCACCACCCTCTTACCCCTTACCTTATCATACGATATATACAGTCTGTTAAGTAAGAACGTATCCGCGAAACTTCATTTTTGGTAGCTGCGATTCAACAAAAAATCGTTAGAGGGAACCTTTGTCTACGATACATTTTAGTAAAGGAATCATTCGATTCCGAACTTTTGTCGAAATCACGTAAAACCCAAAATGAGTCACTTGTTTGCTCGTCAGTTTCTTTGTTGCCATCCTCGGCAGCTAAATATATTAAAAAGTCGGTGTCGTTTGTAGTAGTAGTCATTTTAACGAGACGAAAAATGTCGACGACTTGCCAAAATGTGGCTCGGTAGGCAAGGTCACTCCGAAAGTCGAAAAACGAATCGTGTCATGGTTTTCACGCGACCCGAAATTGACGCTACGTTAAGGAGCGGCAAAATTAAGAAAATCGGGTTTAAATGTGTCCCATGAAACTATATTATTGCTGTATGCAAATTTGCATAATGTATAATAAAGGAAATTACAATTCTCTCTTTTAAAATCACAACCAACAAAATATATACTTTCCGTCTACGAAATATGTGTTTACGTGAAAGAACAAAATTCAAATGTGGACGATACAGATAAAAAAATTGTCAGGTATAAATAAAAACAAACCTGTTTTAATACTCACAGAAGAAAAATGTCCTGGAAAAGTGGCCAAAATATGAAGGTATTATTCAGTTTCGACAAAACTCGGTATATCGACGTTTTCGGGACCGCTGATCATCAATATGAAGTTCAAATTTCAAGAAACAAAATGGCGGTTCCAAAATGGCGGACTATTTTTGGAATCACGTGAGTTATTTTTATGAAACTCTGTATACATGGGTTTTTGGGGTCGCTGACTATGAATATGAAGTTCAAATTTCAAAAAACAAAATGGCGGCTCCAAAATGGCAGAATATTTTTGAAAAAACGTGAATTAGTTTTATGCAACCCTACATATATGGGTTTTTGGGATCGTCGATTACGAATATGAAGTTCAAATTTCAAAAAACAAAATGGAGCCTCCAAAATGACGAATCGTCCCTGTTGGTTCCGTGTTTTCCGTGTCATACTTATTTGTTAACGGCATATAAACGTTGAGCCAATCATTAAACTTTGCGAAGAATTGCATTTGGATTCTGTGAACTTTTTGCCATCTGTTTCGAAATTCTGTCATCAATTTGACAATCGGTTTCTTCAAATTTTCTGACAAGATGCAAAGTTTTTTTTGTCCCTTCGATAGTGACAATAATTACATTTATATTATCATGTAATTGGTTTTTGACAAGTAGAAAAAGGTATTTTCTTGTAAAAAAAAATTATTTTGTCACACGCATTCTCTGTAAAAATTAAAAAATGCATGCATTTTAGTTCAATATTTTCCATTAATTTTGAATAATGGTTGTAAACAGTTAAATTGAATTTGAAAAATTTGCAACAATGTACTAAATTTTTCAGGCATTTTTTCCCTTTTGCAACTTTCTTTCGCATTTTTAAACAATTTTTACCCATTTGCTACATTGTGTAACAATTTCCAGAATTTTTAAATTATTTTTCCATTTTATTAACGTTTTATCGAAATTTTCAAGTATTTTTCAATTTCAGCAACAATTTCCCAAATTGTTTAACTAACTTTATCATTTTTGAACAATTTACAGAATTTTTGAAGTATTTTTGCCATTTTGCAACATTTGCCCGAATTTGTTAACTATTTTTCACATTCACTTCCCCCGTGGGGGGGCGGGATAGAATATCTCCCCCGGTATGTTCTGCCTGTCGTAGGAGGCGACTTAAAGAACAATCTAGATGGTAGATGCCCAGATCCCACCAGCATCGCCCGGTGTGATACCATCGCATCGGCTTAAGCTGCGTGAAGTTGCTTGACGTTTCGTGGCTGTGCCGATGTCCCGGACTGTGGGACCAAATAGCATGATGAGGCACCTGGATACAAAAAAATTCCGGAGGTAAAATAGCCCCCCGTTCGGATCTCCGGGTGGGGGCTGGTTCAGGGGCGTCGACATGCAGAGAACAGAATTTCAAAATGGATTTTTGCAACATACGAGGTTTAAATTCGAACATAAATTCAGTGCACCAACACCTGCAATCAAATAAACCTCATGTACTCGCTCTCTGTGAAACTAAGGTCAGTTCATCGACCAGCACAGTAAACTATCTTTATCCTGGGTACGATTTCTATTCCCGATTTAGGCGTAACTTTGGAATCTGTCTTTATGTCAGAAGCGACCTCTCTTGCCAACGAGAAGAGGCTCTGGAGCCCCCAAACTTTGATGTTATGTGGTTAAAAATAACGACCCAACCAACCACAAGGTTCGTCTGTATCCTCTATCGACCACCAAGTGATACAAACTTTAGAACACTTTTCGCTTCTCTTGCAGACACCATAGATCATTTACAAATTAACTATTCAAATGCCGAAATTGCCATCCTGGGCGACTTTAATGTCCACAACATCAACTGGCTTAAATATTCAAATACTACCGACGAACAAGGTCGTGAAGCCGAATCATTTTCAATCAGTTGTGGCTTGACTCAGCTTATTGATGAACCAACACGGATCCCTGATCGAGACGGAGAGTTCGCCAGTCTTCTTGATCTGTTTTTAACCACCAATCCGGAGATTTACACGGTCAGCGTAAATCCACCGTTAGGTTCTTCCGACCATAAACTGCTTTCGACATCGAGTATTCTACCAATCAGTGACAGAGAGGCGCCCAAACCGCGCAAGATTTGGCACTACAAATCTGCTAAATGGGAAGATCTCATGGAATATTTTCGAACTTTCCCTTGGTTGGACGTTTGTTTTCGATCCGACGACCCATCTGACTGCGCCAGGGAGGTTTTCCGATGTTATTTTGGCCGGTATGGATGCTTACATCCTTTTTTCGAAGAAATGCCCTTCCAACGGCAAGCCTTGGTTTGACCTAAAATGCAAAGAAGCTGTTGCTTCTAAACATCTTGCATACCGACAGTGGCGTGAAGATCCTAACACCATAAATCGTAACATCTTTGTTCGTACCAGGAACAGATGCAAAGAAATTATCGACGAAACCAAGGAGGTACACAATCAACGGATTAGAAACAAACTTCTCGCTTGTCCCGGCAATTCCAGGTCTTTTTGGTCGGTCGCTAAGGCAGTTAGTCAAAATTTCACCAAATTCACCATACCGCCACTCACACGGCCAGATAATTCTATTGCAACGACACCTGTTGAGAAAGCGAACTTGTTGGCTGAACTCTTTGCTTCACATTCTACTGTCGATTTCCAAGGAAAAACACCACCTACTATTCCCATAGTGCAGTCAAGGATGCCCGATATTGTCTTCAGACAGCGTATCATAAAACGTATTTTGATGAAGCTAGACACCAAAAAGGCTTCAGGCGCTGACGGAATACCTGCCATAGTTCTCAAGAACTGTGCGAGGGAACTAACACCAGTTTTCTGTAGACTTTTCAACCTATCCTACAGAAAGGGAATATTTCCTTCCTGCTGGAAATGTGCCACAGTTCAGCCGATACCTAAAAAAGGCAAGAAGACCTTGCCAAATAACTACCGACCAATCGCACTACTCTCAATAATATCGAAAGTCATGGAAAAGGCTATCAATCAGCATCTTCTAAAATATCTTGAAGGATTCAACATTATTAGTGATCACCAATATGGCTTTCGTAAAAATAGATCAACAAGAGATCTTCTGACTTATGTAACACATGTTTGGAACAACGCAATTGAACACTTTGGAGAATCTCGAGCGGTTGCTCTTGACATATCCAAGGCATTTGACCGTGTTTGGCACGATGGGCTGTTGGCTAAACTACGGTCTTATGGTATGTCTGAAAAGTTCTGTTTGTGGCTCTCATGTTTCCTCAGAGAGCGTTCTTTACGAGTGGCGGTTGACGGATTTCTTTCTAACACCTTCACTATCAACGCCGGTGTGCCCCAAGGTTCCATACTGTCTCCTACTCTCTTCCTCATTTATATTAACGATCTGCTGGAAAAGACCGAAAATCCAATCTACAGCTTTGCAGATGACAGTACACTTATCTCTTCATTCACTTTGAACGCTCGGACATCGACTACTCAGACGAATATCCGCAGACAGCAGGAAGTCATTCAACTTAACAAAGACCTGGAAGAAATTCTATCTTGGGGTGACAGTAACCAAGTGGAATTTAACGCTACAAAAACCCAGGCGGCAGTTTTTTCTAAAAAAGTTAACGTTGCAGAACCCGACATAGTTTTGTCGGGGCACTCCATCCCTCTAACATCGTCACTCAATCTGTTAGGCGTTAATTTGGGAGCAAATATGTCCTGGCATGAACATGTTGCAGGCATAGCAAGAAGAGCTTCTCAAAAGTTGGGAATATTGTTTCGAACCAGAAAGCCCTACACTCCACAACAACTGTTAATTCTTTACAAAGCTCAAATTCGACCAACTATGGAATACTGCTCCCATGTTTGGAGCTCCGCTCCCAAACATACACTGCATTTGTTGGATTCTATCCAGAGAAGAGCTGTTCGTCTGATTGGACACCCGGAACTGACCGACGGCCTTGATTCGCTGGAACATCGAAGAACGGTTGGCGACTTGAGCCTATTCTACAAGTACTTTCATGGAAAGTGTTCGAAAGATGTGGCCCGTTTAATTCCTCCCAGAGCGGTGCATATTAGAAGTACACGTCGCGCTAATGCTTCACATCCGTATGAGGTTCAGCTTGTTACTCTCTCGTACAACGCTTTTCAAGCAGTCTTTTATATGGAGAACATCATGCCTTTGGAATGGTTTACCCAGGACTGTGTTTCCCATCGAGTACAATCTACAGCGATTCAAGAACAACGTGAATCGCTTTCTCCCGCACACGTGTCGCTCCTGTAGCGCTTTAGGGACTTCCCTGTAGCACGTGTGCTAGACCCATAAAAAAAAAAAAATTTAAGACTGCACGCGCGAACGCGGGCGTTCTTTCAAATTTTGAATCACATATATGCATTGCACTGTTCGGACTTTCAATGTTATTATAAATAATACGTGATTGCGTGAGGCGGGAAGCAAGCGAGAAGCTACGTTGCCATATTCATTATACCGCGTCTTTCTTCTGGTAAGAAATAATTTAAAGTAGTAGCTATCACTCTCGGTTAGTTTACAAGTTGCAGTGGTTTTGGTGACGCTACTTTTGATATTTTCAAAACGATGAAAAAAATCGAATTTCGTGTGTTGATTAAACACTGTTTTTTGATGAGAAAAAATACCGTGTACGGGGACTCTGCCCCTGGATAATCACTCATCATTTACTGGTATGTTGAATTTAAACGCGATCATACAGATACAAATTATACTGAACCCTGTGGACGCCCAAAAGAGGGGGTTACACCATAAACCATAAAATAATCCACAAAATTGTTTTGGATGACCGAAAAGTGAAATTGCGTGAGATAGCTGACACCCTAAAAATATCAAAAGAACGTGTTGATCATATTTTACATGAACATTTAGGCATGAGAAAGCTCTCTTCGAAATGGGTTCCGCATTTGCTCACAGTGGACCAAAAACAACAACGTTTTGATGATTCTGAGCGCTGTTTGGACTTATTTAAACGCAATAAAAGGGATTTTTTCATGTAATATGTGACTATGAATAAAACATGGATCCACTACTACACACCGGAATCAAATCGGTAGTCAGCTGAGTGGACAGCAGCCGGTGAAAGCCGCCCGAAGCTACCAAAGACACAACAGTCGGCTGAGAATGTTTTGGCCTCTGTATTTTGGGATGCGCATGGAATAATTTCCATCGACTATGCTGAGAAGGGAAAACCATCAATAGCGAATATTATATAAAGTTATTGGTGCGTTTGAAGACAGAAATCACAAAGAAACGGCCCCAAATCAATAAGAAAAAAGTACTATTTCATCAAGACAATGCACCGTGTCACAAGTCAATGGTTACGATGGCAATATTGCTTGAATTGAAGTTCCTCATCTGTTGTATTCTCCAGATTTGGCCCTCAGCGACTATTATCTATTCGCAGACCTCAAAAAAATGCTCGCAGGAAAGAGATTTGGCTCCAATGAAGAAGTTATCGCCGAAACTGAAGCCTATTTTGAAGGCAAACACAAATCCTTCTGCAAGAAAGATATAGGTAATAAAGTCGAATTTTGCAAAAAAAATGTGTTTTAAGTATCTAGACCAAAAATTTGTCAGCCTACGTCTTATGTCAAATAGTTTCAGAAAAAATCGGGTGTGACAGACAGACAGACACCGAAGGGAAAACTAGTTAAAATTGAATTGAGCAGTTTATTTGCCGATATATTTTTATTTTTGTCGCGTACACGTATCGAGTAACAATAAGTTCTACCACTGTCAGGGCCTTCCGTTTTTCAAAGGATCTATAAAAATAGCAAAAAAATTACTTCCTTTCTAGTGTCAAATAGCAATTACTTACTTCCATCTTATATATATTTAATGAGGAGGTTGATTTTATACAGAAATTTGTTATGTCATTTTGTCATTTAAACAGGGGCGCCGCTAAAACCTGAACATTTGGGGAGGATGAGAGAAATATTGGGCAACATTATTGCACATAACACATACTAGCTATAACTAATTCCTATAAATAATATTGCTACAATGACACAGTTTCTTTTGGATATTAAAATGATTATAAAAATTTTGGATGGTTGTAGCTTATGCTTGATGGAAATTCAATATAAATATATATTAAAATACTGTTTTTAGTCAATTTGCACTGATTTATTTAAATTGCGATGACGCGTTTCGCTGTCGATGCAGCTTCTTCCGATCTACATTTTACACTGTCAAGTTAGGTTTAATGTTCACAGTTTTATATAATTTATTAATTATAATATTACACCTAATTAAATTACATTAATAGTATTGGAAAACCCACACAGATTTGGAATTAGGAAAATAAATTCAATAATGATGAATTGCTTAAGTCTACTTGGTCGTTGAGTAAAGTACCTGTAGTCCTTAATCGATTTATTTGCATTGTCTCTAAAAGGTTTAGTTTTAAACCTTTTTGTTGGGTGTGTAAAATTTTGAAATTCTTGTTAAATGTGTGATTTTCTGTTAAAAGATGATTAGCATATGTTGAATTAGATTTTTTATGGATGAAACTTTTTTCGTGTTCTGTAATTCTTTGTAAAAATGTACGTCCAGTTTGTCCTATGTATGTTTTAGGACATGAACCACATGTTAATTGATAAACCTCTGATTTATTGTCTTTATTGATTTGTGGTTTGTAGTTTTTAAGTTAGTTAGTATTGTTAGTCTTGTAAGCTATGTTGATATTTTTTTGATTTAAAAATTTCCCCAGTTTTTCCGTTGGTTTGCCGAAATAGGTTAAGCATTTAAATGTGGTATTTCTGTCCTTAAAACGTGGGTATATTTCTGAGATTGCCTTGTTTCTAAGTTTTTTCCTAACGATATTATTGATTAAAGTAACCGAATAACCGTTGTTAACGGCTACATGTTTTATGTAGTTTAATTCTTTAGTAAAATTTTCCTCTGATAAGGGGATATTAGATAGTCTATGTATAAAACTATGATAAGCTGCGAGTTTATGATGGTTAGGGTGGTGAGAACTATTGTGAATTGTGGTATCTGTATGACAAGGTTTGTGATATATTGCAAATTCATGTTTTTTCATGTCGTCACGTCGGTTCAAATTTGGTATGATATTTGATTAAATCAATTAAAAAGGATGACGTCTTATATGCTGGAGCAGACACATAGGAAACAACTGGTCTGACTGGGTGGTCAAGTTTGTGTAGTTTTATGAGTGAATAAAGTTGTGGGATTTGGGGATTCATATTTATTAATTTAAATTTATCTTTATCGTGAATGATACTTTTAGCCTGTTCAATTTGTTGTTTTATTTCTTTTTTGAAAAATATTTGTTGGATCTTTATTTAAAATTTCGTACTTTCCCGTTTTGAAAAAATCTAACGTTTTATTGATATAATCGATTTTGTCTATTGCTATTACTGTGTTACCTTTATCTGCTTTGGTAAAGTCGAAGAGAAAATGAACTTCCTAGACTTAACAATCAGTAAAACCATGAAAAAACATGAATTTGCAATATATCACAAACCTTGTCATACAGATACCACAATTCACAATAGTTCTCACCACCCTAACCACCATAAACTCGCAGCTTATCTTAGTTTTATACATAGACTAACTAATATCTATCTAACTAAAATTTTACTAAAGAATTAAACTACATAAAACAAGTAGCCGTTAGCAACGGTTATTCGGTTACTTTAATCAATAATATCGTTAGGAAAAAACTTAGAAACAAGGCAATCTCAGAAATATACCCACGTTTTTAAGGACAGAAATACCACATTTAATGCTTAACCTATTTCGGCAAACCAACGCAAAAACTGGGGAAATTTTTAAATCAAAAAAATATCAACATAGCTTAGAAGACTAACAATACTTTAGGGAAATATCTTAAAAACTACAAACCACAAATCAATAAAGATAATAAATCAGGGGTTTATCAATTAACATGTGGGTCATGTCCTAAAACATACATAGGACAAACTGGACGTACATTTTTACAAAGAATTACAGAACACGAAAAAAAGTTTCATCCATAAAAAAATCTAATTCAACATATGCTAATCATCTTTTAACAGAAGATCACACATTTAACAAGAATTTCAAAATTTTACACCCCCCAACAAAATGGTTTAAAACTAAACCGTTTAGAGACAATGCAAATAAATCGATTAAGGACTACAGGTACTTTACTCAACGACCAGGTAGACTTAAGCAATTCACCATTATTGAATTTATTTTCCTAATTCCAAATCTGTGTGGGTTTTCCAATACTATCAATGTAATTTAATTAGGTGAAATATTATAATTAAGAAATTATATAAAATTGTGAACATTAAACCTAACTTGACAGTGTAAAATGTAGATCTGAAGAAGCTGCATCGACAGCGAAACGCGTCATCGCAATTTAAATAAACCAGTGGAAATTGACTAAAAAAACAGTCTTTTATTATAAAAATGATAAACCTCTCGTATTATTCAAATTAAATTAAATATTACAAGTTTTATATAAAATATTTATTTATTTATACAATGAATACTCACAGAGCAACAACTCCAAATAGTAAAACAGTAATTATAGTTACAAAAAAAAAGAATGCACATATAATAATTTGCAAAAAGAAGTAATAACTAAGATAACAGATAAGTTTGTTACTGTCGTTGCCTTAAGCCGGTTTTCACCAAACGGACAGAGCACGAAACACTGTTTTTCTCAACAAAAAGAGCCATGTTTTGTAAAAAATGAACAGTTCCGAAAACATGTTTGTCCGAGAACAGTGTTTTTAGTAAACAAAACACTTTCCCATCTCGAGTCGGTACATCAAAAGAAAACAAATTTGTTCGTGTTTTTTTTAGTCGGTTTAGTTGGAACACCTGAACGTTGTAGTTTTCTCCTCTGCGACATTTGTACTCTACTCTTTCAACTAGTTTTGAAGTTTTTTTCAACTGTATGCGATTTATGAAGAGTTTGTCAACACTTAAAGTGCGTGAGATTGCTAGTGCTGTAGGATCTCGACTGAACGGGTACATAATATTTTGCATAAACATTTGGACATGAGAAAGCTATCCGCAAGATGGCTGCCGCGATTGCTCACGCTTGACCAAAAACGGAATCGTGTGAAGTGTTGCAAGGATGGTTTGCAGCTGTTCCAGAAGAATCCGGAGGACTTTAAGCGTCGTTTCGTCACTGTGGATGAAACATGGATACATTACTATACTCCTGAGACCAAACAACAATCTAAACAATGGGTTACCAAGGGGGAATCTGCACCAAAAAAAGGCGAAAGACCGTTCCTTCGGCCGGAAAGGTTATGGCGACTGTCTTTTGGGATTCGCATGGAATAATCCTCATCGACTATCTGGAAAAGGGTAAAAACTATTACAGGTGAATATTATTCATCGTTATTGGACCGTTTGAAAACCGAGCTGCAAGAAAAACGCCCGCGATTGGCCCACAAGAAAGTCCTTTTCCATCACGACAACGCACCAGCACACACCTCAGCAGTTGTGGTCGCAAAATTAATGGAAATAGGATTCCAACTCGTTTCACATCCCCCCTATTCTCCAGACTTGGCTCCCTCGGACTACTATTTGTTCCCCAATTTGAAGAAATGGCTGGCGGGACAAAGATTTTATTCAAACGAGGAGGTGATTGCAGACACTAATGGATATTTTGCAGACTTGGACAAATCCTATTATTCGGAAGGGATCAACAAACTAGAACATCGTTGGACGAAGTGTATAAGCCTAAAAGGAGACTATGTCGAAAAATAAAAAAGGTTTACCCCAAACACATAAGTAGTTTTTATTTTTGCACGGACTTTTCAAACCAGCCTCGTATAAGAATAAAAATAAAAAACAACATTCACTCAAGGAAATTGGTAATACTTTTGAAACTAGCATTGATCAAAAATTTGTCCAGTCAGTACAACAGGGAAAGAAGGAAGTATAAAAGCATGAAAAAATCTGAGGCTGGACACCCGTTTGTTTCAAAATGGTTTGGATATGATGCCATGATTTTTTTGTGTGACAAAAATAAACCGAGGATAGGAAGGCTTACCTTGATATAATGTTAAAGAGCGTCATACAGGGCCTCACATACATCCGGTATGATTCGTGATAAAGAAGATTTGAAATTTTGAATAAATATTTTAATGATTGAAAACTGTCCCCAGTGGCTAAGTACCTCAGAGTTACTGCCAGGCGATCCTTCACGGAAACTGTGTCCCGGAAATTTGTATTTTTCTTGGCGATTTCTAATAAATTAATTAACAATTCAGAATCGGTACTTGACATTCTGGTAAAATTATGGCAGGAAGATCTCAACTCTCCATTTAACCCAATACTGTCAGTGCTTAAATCAGCCAATAATTCTTCTATACCGTAATTAACTCTCGTTTTTAATAGAAAACTGACCCAATACTGTTTTGGTCATTAACTAAAAACGAATCACAGCTAATTATAAAAAAAATCTTCATCGGAGAAGGACATTCTTGCAGAACTAAACGAAATGGGAAAAATAGAACAAACACTAGTAATAAAATTTTTTAGAACAGTCTATAGAAACTGTTTGAAAAAAAACAAAACATGTTTTGTTTTGTTTATTGAAAACAGAACTGTTTTTAAACTGTCCGTTTGGTGGAAATCCGGCTTTAGAGTTACTATATTAATACGTCTATACTTTATTTTGTTTTTAAATGTTGTCATACTATATCTAAACAGATCTAAATCACTAAAATTTGCATTATAATTACTTAACAGTCTATCAGAAAAACTTTGTGTTCCGTATGTAGTATGATGAAAAGTGATATGAAACAGTTGTTCAGATCTCGTGGTCCTGTTTGGAATCCGAAAATCAACATGGGACAGCTAAGTATGACAGTTTATCTGACCGTTAAGTAATTTGTACAAAAATAAAACTAAAGTATTGCGTCTTCGTGTTTCAAGTGTTTCTATACCTACTAATTGAGTACGAGTCAAGTACGGTACATTGCTGTAGGGAAACTTTAGTTTGTATAAAATGAATTTTACAAACTTATTTTGGACAGACTCCAGACGATTAATATGACAGTTATAAACAGGACCCCATATGACACTATTATACTCCAAAACGCTCCTAACAAGACAATTATACATAGACTTAATAGCTCTACTATCACAGATATCATAACAGGTACGGCGTAGAAAACCTAACATACGAGATGCTTTCATTAATATATTATCAGTGTGACTATTAAAACTCAAGTCACCCAAATCATTAAAACTATCAACAGCTTGTAAAGGTTTGTTATCTGAACAATAATTAAAATTAATAAGATCTTTGCGTTTATGAAAATTAAGAATCCTACATTTTGAGGTATTAATTTCTAAGTTATTTAAGGAACACCATTTGACTAGCTTGTTCAAATCAGTTTGTATGTCTACACAGTCTTTTGAAGAATCAACCGCACAGAACAGTTTAAGATCGTCGGCGTACAGTAAACATTTTCATTTTCGAAAGACAGAGGTAACACCATTAATAAATATTAAAAATAAGACCGGGCCTAGGTGAGATCCCTATGGTACACCCGACAACACATTTATTTCACGGGATACGGTACTACCAACTTTAACACACTGTTGCCGTTTTGCTAAATAGGACTCAATCCATTGAATATATGGCCCGCGCACACCCAGCCTAGACAGTCTTTTAATGAGTAATCGGTGGGATACCCTATCGAAGGCCTTGGTCAGGTCTGTGTAGATGGCATCGACCTGAGAACCACTCTCGACGGCGTTCACAACGTAGTCCTGAAACACTCCCAGATTAGTACCGGTAGATCTTCGATCTTAGATATTGGTCGACCGCTATGTGGGATTTGAAAGCTTCAAACAGCTCATCCGTTATTAAGGATTCGAAAATCTTAGATAATATGGGCAGTAACGAAATCCCTCTATAGTTCTTAATATTCCTCTTTGAACCAGACTTGAATATCGGAACAACCCATAAATGCTTCCACAGCCTTGGGAATGAACCATGATCAAACGAAGATTGATAAATAAGACTTAGAGGAAGTGCCAAGGAATCACAACACTTCTTAAGGAACGATGCTGGTAATCCATCTGGTCCTGTACTCTTGGTAGTGTCCAAGCCATGGAGTTTTTTCCGTACATCATCTCGGCCAAAGGAATGTCGTGCAAGACTCACCACACACTCATCTTCGGTGACAGCAGACAAGTCAATCCCCCTATCCGACGAATAGCAGCTCTCAAAGTGATCTGCGAAAGCGTTTGCAATATCTTTGGGTGTTTGTTTGATATTATTATTTAACTCCATGGTAGTGGGAATACCAATATTAAAAGAATGACTTTAAGAAAGAGATGATGAATAGAATCAGATATACATAACATATATTGTATTTTTCCAGCATCGATTAATTTATACATGCAGATGTTTTGAGTAGGAGGGTCGATCCAAAAGTTCCCGGCCTGACCTAGATATGGAGACAAGATGACCAAATTATTATTATATTTGATAAGCGTTATCTACTAGATGGCGTGCTGTGAAGTTTCAGACACGTCTGTTTAGTTGTCTTGTTGTAGCGATTGTGTAAACAAAGTTTTTACATTTTCAAAAAAAAATTGATAAAATTGAAGGTCGAGTTATTTAAAAGGTACTTCGTTTCGAGTTAAATGTCTCATTAAATAATTCTTCCTCTTTTTTCGATGATCAAAAAGAGGGCTACTGAAGTTAAATATGGCCGCACATCCATCGAAAATGATAAAAGCTTAGGACGCCCGGAAACCTCTACGGTCGACGGGATTGTGACAAAAATCTACCATATGGTACTAAATAATTGCAAACTAAAGGTACGCGAGCTCACTGACGGAAACATCTCGATAGGCCGTGTAGGCAGTTACACCGTCTTGGTTATTAGATTTCCTGAACCCTCTCAATTATAAAGTAAACTTGTGCTTTTTTGTAGCCATATCATGGTTTTACGAGGGCGATTTCCAGGCGCATAACCATGCGAGTTTTCTACTTTCAGATCATACTCTGGACTCAGCTTTGATGCAAGTCGAATTGTTAATTTTAAAGTGTCGGAAATTGCGACTAAATTCCAGATTCATCTGGCCCTCGCTTCTAGCTCTATCATTTGGCACTCATCTAAACAGGTTTCAAAAGTTTGAGTCTTCTTGTTGGATAAAATAGTTTCTAACATCGACCAAATTAAATTTTTGTTTTAGTTATATAAATGCTGTCACTCACGGAATAACGGTGAAACTCTATCGTCCTCATTTATTTAATATTCATTCATTAGTTTAGGCTCCACGATATATGTAGAATAAAAAATATATACTTACGAACACAGTGGTCAGTCTTCTTTTTATAGTGCTATCTAAAGTTGGGCAGTAATCACGGCGACTTCTTCTCTATGCTGGGCATTTCTTAATAAAGTATAAGTATTCAGGCCTCTCCAGTATCGAATATTTTTCAGCCAGAAACATTTTATGCGTCCTGGACCTGCAAGTTTGCCTTTAAACAAATGACAACTCTCTCTGGTTCCTGACGTGTTCTATCCAAGAGATCTTTAATATTCTGCGCATAATCCACATTTCGAAAGACTAAACGATTCATTGAGCGTATTTCCAAGGTCCAGGTCTTAACTCCATACAAGAACCCTAGATATATGTAGACTTTTACAAAATGTCTCACGGCTGTGAGGAGGTGTCGCATTTTGAGAGTGGTGAATGATGGAGTTAAAAATAAGTACAAGAAAGCAACATTTTTCATAAACACTTGTTTATTTCTAAATTACATACATAATAAACGATTCCTTTTTAATACTATATTAAAATGAAACTTTTTTACAGACATCAAACTAGCTTATTCTAATAAGATAAGTATACAAGGGTTTTTTTTTATAAGTTAGGACTATTATTTTACAGGTAGCAGTACTCACTAAAATAAATCACTGCCAAATATAGCCTTCATAAAACTTTTCAAAAAAACTGTTTTAAGGAAAACAATCCTAAATGTGTAGTTGGACCAGCCTCAGAGAAAAAGCCTAAAAATATCGCCTCAACAATTAACTTCTAGGAGTCACAATATCTATTGCCTTTAAAGAATTTTTTTTAAAAAAGAAATGCGAATAAAACTTAAAAAATTACGTGTATTAGCGGTATGAGAATTGAGAGATAGTGACTCATTAAAGGAGATATTTTAAGCTGCTATATTTTTTTCATTGTTTAACCGTTGTATTGAAGATATTTATCAAGGTGATTTATTTCAATAAATATTACAGCCTGTTAAAAACATAAGTCGCCAGCTTAGAAAACATCCAGCATTAATTTTTATATATCTTTAATTAACGTTGTCTTTTATTAAGTATATAATTAATTTTTTTATGGAAGACAGACCATGGCATGTTTCAAAAATTTTTATGAAAATCTATAATTGACTCAAATTGACTAAACACGCAGTTTTTCTAAATTAACCGATTTCTCCACCGGTCTTAACTGGTGAGTAAACGAGACGACTTAAAATTACTTTTCATTTTGTCATTTCATTCACAGTTGTGATTCCAAATACACTGGTTAATAGGGAGATTCCCGAATACGATCCTTTTTCAATACTCAAAACTTTGAATTGGTAGAACTGAAAAGGAAGTTGAGAGTAGAACAAGTAAAAGAGAGGCGGTCATAAGACATCTAAACTCTATTCTCTCAAAGAACATAACATAACTTGGCAATTGACGAAACGATTGGAACAAAAACTAATGGCACTCGAAATGGATTATTGACGAATATCGGAGTGTCAAGAATGGATAGAGTTAGAAATGAAAGAATAAAGGCTGTAATGAAAGTAAAAACCACGATTATTGAGGAGGTTCAACAACGGCAATTTATATGGTACGGACACGTGGAAAAAAAGGAAGAACACCGAATACCAAACATGGTTCTAAAGTGGGCACCAAGCGAAAAGAGGAGAAGAGGGAGATCAAGAGCGACATGGTTACCCTCAAATCAGAGGGCAATGTCAGAGGGAAATCTAAGACCTGGACATTGAGAACATCGAAGAGGATGGAAACAGGGAACCGGAAAACGAAGAACGCTATAGAAAAAAACCGGATTGATGATGAAAATTATGAAAGATAAGGAAAAATACTAAAATCAGTTTCTATCCCTGGGTCAGCACTGTTCATGTTAAATTAATTTTTTTATTTTTATAGTTACCCAATTAATAGTGGTAGTATACTAGTGAATGTTACACAGCACGGCTGAGTTATCTTGGACCTCCCGTATTTTTATTGCAAGCGGAGTAATATTTTTCTCTTTATGAGTATTTCAGACCTAATTGGACATCGATAATCGACAATGAGTAAACATATATTGATTTCTATATTGTGTACCAACTGCTTGGTCCTCATCCCTTCTTTTTCATATAACTTTTCTATAATGACCTGTATATAAAGATTAGCATTAGCTGAGTTATTAAAAATTAAAATATTCCTATAAAAGCAAAAAACCTAGTTTTACCTGCCTCTTTTGAAATTGCCCAAATGGCCAAAATTACCACATGTTGGTAACTTTTCAAAATATTTTCAAAACCTAGAAACAAATTAGATAAAACATATATTTTTTTGGTATATTCTAGATCAGCGGTCGACAACCTTTTAGCAGGCAAGGGCCACATAGTGACAAAATGAAATAAACGCGGGCTTCATTGTTCATAATTTTGTTAATATTAAAAATGCAAAAACAAAAATATTTACTTTTACATTTTATTCATCATCATTTTATTTAAATTTTATTAATAAGTCGGAACAATGACAAAAAGCAAATGAGAAAAAAAAACAGACAAATTAAACGAGAACTTCGAAATAACTAAACATGCGAGTCGAATCAAAATTTAAAGTGATTTTTGAGGCTGTATTTGACTAGCTATTTGTAGATTGTTTGTTTTCATGTCTGTCGTAGAAATTCGTAGAATGGCATTCAAATGCTTATCTGTGAGACGAGAACAATATTTATTTTTTTGTGTAATTGTTTGTTCGCATAAGTAAATACTGCCAAAAATTGTAATTCATTGCTGAGCAAACCTTTTCAATTCGTCAAAATTAGATGGGAAACTGCCATAAAATTTAACAAGATCATTGATTTCATAGAAGGAGTTTTTAAGAGTGTCATTAGATTGAATATCAATCACATTCATTTGTAGAATACTCGGTATGTCCTCAATATCACATGAAAAAGGGTTTGCAAAATCTTCAGTTTGCCAGAAATCTTCTCGAAGTCACAAAATCTGTCGTTGAATTGAACTTGTCGCTGAATTAAAATGCATTTCATTTTATCATTTTTCCAATGAAAATTTATTCCAACTTCCTCGACAACTTTTTTACAATTCGGGAAATGGTCCAGCTTTTTCTCGTCAATATGTTTTATGAAGAGCTTGTTCTTCATTTGGAATGACTTTACGTCTGAGCGCATATCAGATATTAATTTGTTTTTTTCTTGAAGCTTCACATTCAGCATATTTAACTCATGAGTTAAATCTGTCAAAAATCGAAGGTCTATTAACCACTGAGGATCTGTAAGTTCAATCATAAAAGTGTTGATTTCTTTTCTCAGGTCAAAAAATCTTTTTAGTACTGCATCTCTACTTAACCATCTCACTTCAGAATAATACAGGACATCTGGGCGATCAGCTTCCATATCTGATAGAAAATGTTGAAGTTAGCGATGTGTCAACCAATTTTTTCTGATGTAGTTTACAGTGGATATCACGATGTCCATTACTTCTTTCCATGCTAGAACTTTGCAGCATAACCCTTCTTGGTGGACAATACAATGGAAAAATAATGGGATATCGCAACCTATCTCTGCCAGTTTACTTTTAATTCTATCCACCAGGCCCTTGTTTTGTCCACTCATGTTTCTGCCTCCATCAGTTGTAACGCTTACCAATTTTACCCATGGTAATTGCATTGATACTAACGCTTGTTCTAAGTGGTGAAATAAACTTTCCCCTGTAGTCGTTCCTTTTAAACTGCATAACTGTAAAAGCTCCTCAAAAACATTAAAGTTCTTATCAATTCCGCGAACAAATATTAGTAGTTGCACAGTATCTGAAACGTCATCACTCTCATCGGTAGCTAAAGAGAACTATTCAAATAATCATGAAGTTGCTCGCATAAATTATTGCCCAAATCTTCAATACTCCGGTTGCACGTTCTGGTAGATAGACAAATACCTTAATTTTTTTTTTTTTGATCTGGACACACCTCCTCAGCCATGACTAAAGCACATTGTTTTACTAGCTCACTGTCAGTCAAGGGTCGGCCAGACTTCGCAAGTATTTCTGCTATCTTTAAACTCGCACGTACAACCGACTTGTTGCTTTGAACTTAAACCTTAAAACCATTTTGTTGGTTCTTTACTGACGATTTGAGTGCGTTAATTTTATTTTTCCGTAAATCACCCACAAGATATACAAATTTTGCTTTATGATCGCTATCGTAATGACGTTTGAGATTATATTCTTTATGAACAGCAATAGTTTTTTGGTATATTAAGCATAGGGATTTTTCTTTAAAATCAATCTTCTTCTTTAAGTGCCGCCTCCGCTGCGAAGTTTGGCAATCATCATAGCGATTTTTATCTTGGAGACGGCAGATCTAAATAACTCGCGGCTGCTACAGCCGAACCACTCTCGAAGGTTCTTCAGCCACGAGTTCCATCTCCTTCCTATGGATCTTCTTCTTACGATCTTTCCCTGCATGATAGTCTGAAGCAACCGATACTTCTCCCCTCTCAAGATGTGACCCATATATAACAGTTTTCCTGTCTTAATCGTTAGAATTACTTCCCTTTCTTTTTGCATACGTCTCATCACTTCCACGTTGGTCACTTTCTCCACCCATGAAATCTTTAGCATTCTCCGGTATATCCATAGCTCAAATGCCTCCAGTCTCCTCACATCAATCGCCTTCATCGTTCAGGCTTTCATCCCATAATACAGTACAGACATCACATAACATCTCATCATTCGTATTTTTGATTCAAGGTTTAGATCTCGGCAACAGGAAAGCCTCTTCATTCTTATAAATGTACTTCTGGCCTGTTCAATTCTGATTTTTATTTCTTTGGAGCTATCGTTGTTTTCATTGATGGTTGTGCCTAGATATTTGTATTCTTTTACTCTTTCGATAGGTTGATTATTTACATATATCCTACGATCTTCCTGAGTTGTTTTTGTTATTAGCATATGACGCTGTGACAATTTTATTATTTTAACGTCTGTAGGTCTTCATGTGTTTCAACTAAGAGAACTGTATCATCAGCGTACCTCAGATTATTTATTGCCGTGCCGTTTATTTTAATGCCTATGTCTTGATCATCCAGTGCTTTACTTATTATGTCCTTCGAGTACATATTAAAGAGGATTGGCGAGAGTATACACCCTTGGCGAACATCTCTTTGGATTTATATTTCTTTAGATGTTATGTCTTCCACTCGTATTGCTGCTTTTTGGCCATAGTAGAGATTAGAAATTATTCTTATGTCTTTGATGTCTATTCTTTTCTTTATTAACGTTTCTATGAGTTGGTCATGTCTAACTTTATCAAAGGCCTTATTATAGTTTATAAAGCACGCGTGTAGGTCCTGATTCATGTCTAGGCACCTTTGCGACAGGACATTGAGTGCAAACAATGCTTCCCTTGTTCCCAAGCCTTTACGGAATCCAAATTGAGTATTACTGATGTCCGCATCTAGTTTTCTGAATATTCTATTATGGATCACCCTCAACAAGATTCTCACTGTGTGAGCTATCAGACTTATTGTACGGTAGTTTGAGCAATACTTGGCGCTTTTCTTTTTTGGAAGCGTTATGAAAGTTAATAGTAACCACTTATTTGGAATTATTCCAGTTCTATATATAGGATTGATTAATTCTACCAGAATATGAATCTGGTCCTCCTCTATCAGTTTAAGGATTTCCGCTGGCAGTTGATCTGGCCCTGAAGCTTTTCTGTTCTTTAGTGTGTTCAGTGCATATATCACTTCATCCCTAATTATGTCTGGGCCCAACTCTCCTTCTATATTTGTTAGTCGTCTCTCATCTTCAAAGAGTTCTGCAACGTAGTTCTTACCATCAATAAAAAATTATAAATCTGCATATGCATAAACTAAAATAATTCCGTATGATAAGACCTTTATTTACAAGAGTCGCAGGCCGCAAGGAGGAGGCTCGCGAGCCGCATGCGGCTTATCAACCGTTGTTCTAGATATTTGTAATATGAGGCGTTGCGGATAGTAAGGGCGAACTCAACATTGGGTCAAATTTTTTTTTTTTTTATATATAATTCTATTTTATAGTACTTTTCCTACATCGCATACCGGTCTAATTGTTGAGTTTGCCCTTGCTTCGCCTTCAAATTTCAGTATCAGATAAATGAAAAATTTCGAACAGGCGATAGCCGGGCGGGTAGTAAGGGCGAACTCAACAATTTCGCGCGGAGCAACCGCCGGTATTGCGTCACTAAATGAGGTTTACTTGAAATTTTACGCTTTCTGCGTGTTAGTTCAAGTTAATTTTGAAGTTAATACGTTTATGTTTTTGTTTGGTTTTGTTGCTTCTTTTTTTAAGAAAAGTATGGCGCAACCTGGACCTTCTAGTAGTGAAGTAAGTGTACAACATTTAGATGGTAGTGCTGTGTCGGGTTATTCGCGAAAGAGACCTGCTAAGATGAATGATTGGCAAAAAAACGAGTGTAAGTTGAAACGAAATTCAGGAAGTGCTTACATTTCAAGAAATAACAAAAGGCACGTTGTTGCCCGCAAAATTGGACCCTCCTTGCAAGTGTGGATGTTTTGAGAAAATAGGCGCTGAACTGGTCACCAATATTTTTGACTCTTTTTGGCAAATTGGAAACTATGATCTACAGAATGCTTACTTATCAAAATTGTTGATCTGCAATGATGTAAAAAGATCTTACGTAAAGGGGCGTCCAAGTCGTACCCTGAGACGCATTCAATATAATGTGACTGTTGATCACGCTAATCGTGAAGTTTGTCGTACTGCGTTTTATAACATTCATGGCATCTCTGAAAAGCGCGTTCGAGTCGTACTTGACAAAAACCAGCAGAACTGGAACTGTTACAACGGATCAAAGGGGGAGGTGTGAACCCGCAAAGAAAATAGGAAATGACGATCTTTCTAAAGTAAAAGAACACATCATGTCACTACCTACTGTCACCAGTCATTACAGTCGCGCCAAAAGCCCTCATCGAAAATACTTACCTGTTGGACTTAATATTAAAAAGCTCTATTCTCTTGACAATGAATGGCTTACGGAAAATTACCCTGGTTACAGCCCGGTAAATCAGCACTATTATCGTGATACGTTTAATATGCAGTTCAATATTGGTTTTGAGCCCCCAAAAAGTGACACCTATAATTATTGCGATAAAGTAGACATAAAAATTAAAAATAGTCAAATGCACGATTCCGAAAATGTTGCTGAAATCGAGAATCTTAAACAAGAGAAGGAGTTACATCTGACCCGTGCAAAAGCTGCTCAGTCTCTTCTTAAGGGATTACGGAGTAATGCCGACGACTCTTTTCTGGTCATAGCTTTTGATCTGCAGCAGGCTTTGCCAACCCCAAAGCTGACTACTGGGATTCAGTATTACAAAAGGAAGCTATGGACCTATAACTTTTGTATCCATAATGTAAAAACCGGTTCTTCAACGATGTACCTTTGGGATGAAAGTACAGGGAGGCGTAGATCATGTGAGATTGCAAGTTGCTTGTACGATTATTTGTGTAAAGTTGATGTTAATATTAAAAAAAGTTATTATGTTCAGTGATAACTGTTCTGGACAGAACAAGAATTTAAATCTTGTTTTGGCAAATCTATACTTTATACACAAAGACCAGTTCACTGAAATTAAACACTATTTTATGATACCTGGGCACTCATACCTTCCCTGTGATAGGGATTTTGGGAACATTGAGAGAGAAATACGGAATAGCACTGTGTATACCATGGATCACTATAAGTTAATGATTGAAAGCTGTCGCCGAAAAAAAAACCAGTTTTGCGTTGTCCAACTTAGACAGGACATGATTTTCAATTTCTCTAATTTTCAAAAGAAAATTACTAAAATGCAGATGGCTGGTGCTAAGTTTAAAGATGGAAAGATCTTTGAATTTACAAATAACTTTAAGCAAGGTTTCTACATTCATTCTGCTTACAATTTGGATGTCAAAACGGCAGTCAAACTACAAAAAGGCAAGGTGAAAAAAAACTATGATCCTGATCATTTTCATTTGGCCAGTGAAAAACACTGACGAGACTTTACAGTGCTCCCATTAAAATACCAGCCCCCAAATTAAAGGACATTCAGGACTTGTTACCGTATGTTCCCCTACCTTGGAGTCGGTACTTTACTAACATTATAGCCTCTCAAGACGCAGCAACGAATAAGAGCACCGAAAATGAAGATGTTATGGACGATGACCAAATAGATTACAACTGAACTTGGCTAATTATTTGTTTCTTTTCTTTAGTTTTTTTTATGTTAGTTTCATTACCATATTTCCACTGTTTTGTATGTTGTATCAAGTAACTATTTTGTAATAACAAACCCTTTAATTAAAACAATAACCTTAAAATTAAATAAAATGTGTTCAAAATTTTTAATATCGGTCTAATTTTTTCCCAGGTATTGCCAATTTTAGGTGATAGTGTAGCATCAGAAACGAACAGTAAAATATGAAAAAAAAAAATACACAAATAAATATTTAAAAAACATTTAAAAAATTCACGGAATACACTATTCTACTTAAGTAAATAATAAAAAAAGCTAATAAATTATAAATAAATAATAAAAAAAACCTAATTTTGCCAATATTTTGTTGAGTTCGCCATTTAGATTTTTCTATAAATTCAATTTTTTCGAAACTTCATTTTGTTGAGTTCGCCCTTACTATCCGCAACGCCTCAATTATGTGGTTGGGTTTGACGTATCCCGTATAATATTAAAAATGTACGGAATGAGTAATTATGTTTTTTGGAATCAACATTAATGTCAAATTAGAACTACATTTCAAAGTTTCGCCTACAATTGTCGGGCCAGTTTTAAGGATATTTAAGTTTCGTGAAAATAACCTGCTTCCATGAAACAAAATATTTCTAGTTAACATTTTCACGAATGATACTTTTTAAAATCAGCTTGATCACCTCTGTTGAAAAAACTTTCCTGTAAACGATCTTACATATTTCACTGTTTTCATTTTGTATATATTTTTTTTTATTCAATAAAAATTTCCATAAAACTTTTTGTTCCCTTAGTTAATGAATTTATACTTTGTATATACAGCTAATAGAGTCAGTCTTTTTATGCTCCGATTAAGTTAATCGAGAGATAAAAGTACTAGCTCACTTAAAATAATGTAACAACATTTTTAAGCAAATATTCAATCACAATTCTGCGACACCAATGGAAAATATTACAGGAACGAATGAGCCCGACCGAACATCGGGATTTTTTCCGGCAGAATTACTTATTTAAGAGCTCATTGCTACCTAGGCTGTCTGTAAAGTTCTCGGCGTGACACATAAATGGCGCTAGGACCTGTGAAACCATAATCGTATAGGAAAGTTTCATCCTTTATATAAACACATGTAAAATTTTATTTCGATCTGTCAGTTAATTCATGTAGTAGCAGCTGTTTAATATTGACGTGTCATTGATGTTTTTAAAATGGAAAAAATATCGGGTTTAAGTATTTTCTGGAACCTCCTCATTTTATGTAGGACATAACAAAAAAAAGTATTGAATAAGCAAGAATATAAACACTTTCAATTATAATGCCTCCTTATCCATAAACTTAGTGACAGTCTAATGAAGTGTCAACGCACCATTACTCGCATTTATAGATCTCCGGAACTACTAACATCTCTTGGCTATATCGTTTACTTTTTCCGGTCTTGTAAGTGTTCTTCTTTGCGATAAAGAATAGTAACTTAACCACACAGGATGGGTATTATTTTCTTTTCTGCATAAATAGTTACAAAATAATAAAAAACAGATTCGCAAAATAATCGAAAATAAATACGTTTGAGATTAACAGTTGTTTTCTTAATTTGAAAATCAACCTGGAGCTCATGACACAATTTCTTCTTGCTCCTTTGTATAGGCACGATTGCCCATTTATTATCGGAGTCACCAATCTTACATTGGCAATAATTCCTTCTTCTGTTATTCTATCGAAATGTTTGTTCAATTATATCTTATTATTTAAGACATAGTCATATTATGCATTTTGCATATTGTCACTTCTCTCTATATCCCGCTATTCTGCGAACTATTTTCACTTCGGTTGTTTTGAGTAACTGTTTTATTTTTAATGTTTCGGGTCAGGTTTCCGTTGTATACATTAATGTATGTCTAATTATGGCCTACTAAATTCGAGAAATTGTTTCAATTCTTAGGTGTTTGTCTCGTCGTATTGCATTGTTGAAGTACGCCGCTATTTTCGAGAGAAATATCAGGCAGTGATTAAATTCTTTGTTTTGAATGGTTTAACACCAACAGAAATTCATTTGAAGTTGTTGAAAGTGTATAAGAATGCATCACCTTCACTTTTCACTGTGAAAAAATGAACTGCTCTTTTTAAATCACATCCAAAAATTGCTACCACACCACAAATTATTCAACAAGTTCATGATATGGTGTTAGATGATCTACGCGTGAACGTGCGTAAAATAGCTGAGGCCATAGGCATCTCAAGAGAATTTTTTTGGGAAATATTTTGCATGAAGAATTACATATGAAAAAGCTTTGCGCAAGATCGGTGCCGCATTTGCTGACAGTTGACCAAAAACGCATTCGAATGCGTATTTCTCAAGCTTGTCTGGGTCGTTTTAAACAAAATAAAATGGAATTTCAAGCATCGTTTCATAACTGTTGATAAAACTTGGTCCACTACTATACAGCAACGTAAAAAGAACAGTCAAACCAATGGATTAAAGCCGATGGAAGTGCACCAAAGAAGGCAAAGACGGTACCATCAGCAGGGAAGGTTACGGCAACAGTTTTTTGGAATTACAGAGGTGTTTTATTGATCGATTATCTTCAGAAAGGTAAAACAATTCACTCTGAATATTATTGTAATCTTTTAGATCAGTTGGATGCAATATTCGTGAGAAAATACCTGCTTTAAAGAAGAAAAGAATCATTTTTCATCAAGACAATGCACGTATTCACACACGTGTTTTGACGACGGCAAGATCGAATTAAAGTAGGAATTGCTTGAACATTCGGCGTATTCACTAGATTTGGCTCCCTCTGAATATTATCTATTTCCAAACCTGAAAAACTCCTGGCTCGAAAATGTTTTACATCAAATGACGAAGCTAATGCAGGATGGATATGTTGCAGACCTTCCGAAATCACACTTTAATGATGGTATTGAATTATTGGAGAAACGTTGGAATATTACAGTTTCAGGAGATTTTACTGAAAAATAAAACGTATTTCACGTCAAAAAAAATTTTCTTTCATTGTTAGGCCGAGAACTTTTCAGGCACATAGCAGAAGAATGTTAGTCAAGCTCTGTTAATTTGATCTGGTCTCACCTGAACTCTAACCCATATATTTTTTTTTGATTAAATTATAATGTCGATGAGGGGTACCGGCTTATGCCTCTGTTTTTTAGGTGCCCATCCGCCCCTGAAAATGCACAATATGGTATAATGCAAAATGATATGTGTTGTGAATAATGTGAACAATACAAATATTTTAAAATTGGGCCCATGGACGTTGTTATATATTCTTTCCAGAGGGACATAAAAAAAAGTGTAGATCCATGAATAAAAAAATGAAAAAGAGTAATAAACCAATATCTTAAAATGCGTTGCAGCAGCTTAAATGATCATGAATGAGATTACAAAGTCATTTATTTGAGTAAATATTATATCAGAAAACACCCTTTTTTCTATATTTATTTCCTGAAATATTTTGTTTTTGTTTGTGATTTTTGTAATTCGAGTGGAATATTTCCCTCTTCTTCACCCTCAAACAACGACCATGAGCCTATACAATTTTTAGATATTAAATAATAATAATTATTATTTTTATTAATATTATTTTATACAATAATTCCTCAAAATAGAATACATAATATCAGATGGGTATTCTGTATGAGACCCATCCAAATTGACTAGTGAACATGTTTACATTCACAACGGAAAGTTAATAATATCAATTATGTAATATCATTTTTATCTAAAAAAAATCGATTGATTTACCCAGTACTATTCTTTCAAACATGTAATTCTAAAATAAGGGGCGAATTTGGCTGGAAGAAAAAATGAATTTGCGTAATACATTTAAAACGATACAATACATCGACACCCACCCTCTTCATCTCCTTCTATTTCTGTTTCAAGTATTATAATATTATTTTGTTTAAGAATTATGGTACCAACAGACCGACAGACTGAGAGGCCGACAAAAATGGAAGATATGTTTTTCATGATCTAAGTAAGAACTAAAAAATTTCACTTTTACAATACTTCCCTTTATAGTGCAGTAAAAAAGGCATTTGAAATTGCACAGTTTAGATACAGCCATATTATGATTTTGGCATCGGAAAGCCAAAGTCCAGACCTAAATTTTGAAAAAAAAAAAAAAAAAAAAAAAAAAAAAAAAACCATTTTGGACTAAATGGCATAAAATAGTGTCTACTGGGTTAAATATTTTTTGTACCAAAATTTAAGGGTATTTTTGCTACAACAAAAGGAATATTTTCTGAAAGTTTTAAAGCCGATCGGTTCACTTAGTCGACCTGTACAGGATGGTCCAAATTGGATACTTTTAAAGGTAAACCCCTTTATCTAAAGGAGATAGACGAAAACTGATGTTGGTGTCTGAGGCTCAATTTTTATGATAAACTCAATGGTGAAACCCGCATATCGATATCTAGTACCATTTCAGATGTATAGGGTGTTTTTCAAAAATCTGCATTTTGGAAAAATGTTTGTAATTCTTTTCCTAAATTTTTGATTTCTGTAAAAACATTCTCAAAGCACTTTTTCACGTTGATTTCAACAGTGTAAGTTACATTTTTTTACAACTAATATTTTAATAATTATTAACGCAAAAAAAATATGTTTTTTAAATGGGATATCTTGTATATTTTTCCTTATCCGAATAGAGCTTTAAATTACCATTCTATAATATAAAGGTTTTCAATTTTTACGCGAGTTTTAAATGCACATTTTGTGAAGTAGGCTTTGGACGGAGCGGCAATATTAATTGTTTACCGATAGCAGTCAAATCGTAAAAAAAATTCCTAGAAGTAACTCTAAGAGTCATAACTACAATGAAATTTACTAAATGTTATAGTACTTTAAACTATGTAGAAAAGAAAACAAAACAACAATAAAACAATTTATACCGAATAGAGCAAACTAAAACGAAACAATTTTCTATACGAGATGTTCGAAATGTCGACCAGTTTCATTTACACATAGCCGGCACCTTTTCTGGACACTTCTTACCGAGTTGATTAGTTCAAGAAGAGTGAGAGCTGCAAAATTTTGTATCACTGCGACTTCTAATTCTTGCCTAGTGTTTGTCGGCAATTTAAAAATTAGGTCTTTCAATCTTCCCCAGAGACAGAAGTTGAAAACTTCAATTGTTTATAAACAAAAGTTTCTCGAGGTCAAAAATTCAGGACAATACTCCTGGTGATACCCCAGAGAGGATAAAATCATAACAATGCTGTATCTAAACTACATCGATTTCATCATTATTTTAACCTTTTTTTACTGCACTTTTACTATAACATGAGAATTAAAAACAATAATTTACCTAGTATGCCAGAGGTAAGCAAATTTCGGCAAGTTATATGTTTGTACTTCTAAAACTTGTTCTATAATCAACTAAATATTTTTTTTAGGTTATTCTATATTCAGATCTCAATCCCTTTTACGTATTATTTCTCTTAAAATTGGAAAAAATGAAACAGCATCCTGAAATAGCAGTACATAATATGATTTATACGCAACCGCCCGTCTAGCCCCCTACCCCATTTCTTTCATCTCATATATTTTTTATTGTAAGTAATTAGCTAAAATTTTATAAAATATCCTAACCAAAAATAAGGAAAAATTGTCATAATAATATGGAATCATTAAATATACAATATTTCATGGTTCCCAACCCTGATAACATACAAAAAAAAAAAAAAAAATAATGTAATCTTTGTTACTTCTTGACTGAATCCTGAAAAGAACATATATCACAATAATTACGAAATCTCCATTCTAATTCGCTTCCCACCACTTATACGTTGCATTATTTATAGTAAATAAATAATTTATGCCTAAAATCTGTTTATTATCGCAATCAAGAACTTGGAAAAATTCCCATAATATTATTAACATTGTACCATAATTGACCAGTCCAGCTCTTTCACACCTTCCCCCCCCCCCCCCCATTAAAAATAACTTAACTTTCAGATTCCTCGATTTCAAAAATTTTTAAAAGGACCTTTAACACCATATACAGGAAACAACCTCTTTCAACCCCTGCCCCATCCCTACCTTACATATTTTACTATAAATAATATGCTTAAAATGTGTCCAAAAAACTGTTAATACTTCAAAATGTTTGAATCATGCAATATTAAACAACCTTCGCCCCTTTTCGCCGCTTCGCTAATTAAAATTGAAAACAATCAAGAAACAACCTAATTTTTGGATTTCTCGTCTTCAAAAAACCCTGAAAAGGACATATAACATGATATATATGAATTAACTCCTTTAATCTCTTCCTCCACCACTTTTATTCCTTGTATGTTTTACTATAAATATTTAAGCATAAAATGTATCGATTATTTTAACAAAAAAACAGAAAAAACTTACCATATTACTATGAAAATGATATAAACTTTATCGACTCCCACCCCTTGGCTCGAAGCGATATCGTTCAAAAACTATAATCTTCATCACCTAGTTAGATAATATCCAATTTGGTTACTGATATCTTATTTCGTTCGGGAGTTATCGTGACCGACAGACCGACGGAAATGCATGACGTGAAAATTTCGAAGTGTGATTCGCTAATACAATACTCTGCTTTAGCAAGGAAAGATAAAAGAATAAAATAAAAGTCCCAAAAATCCTAGAACATGTAGATAGTAAAAGGAATTTTAAAATAACTTAATCGCTGTAAAATATCTAAATTAGTAAGTAGTGAGTTAATATTAGGAGTTGTCTCTGGAGTTATACTTATTTGCCGACGGGGAGCGGTCATTAATGTGAGCTAATTCGGTATGTCTTTTAATATCGACAATAGAAAAAAAATATATACAAAAATGCCGTCCGGAATTAACGTGTATATTTTAAAAATGTTTTTGTTTATGCAAGGTGAAGCCAAAAATTTGTAACAGAACAAACTTCTGGTTTTTAAATAGGGCTCCAGGTGTACGCTTAGTTAAATTATAGTATCAGAATTATCGATATCTGAACAATGTTGTTTTTGTTATTTTTAATACTTACAAGAGCAGAACACCCAGAATTTTAATTAGAATAAGATGACTTGCATGTTTCCGTTTTAAAATTAACAAATGTATATTAGTACATTCAGACAAATTTTCTAAAAATTGAAGAAAGTTCTCACGGAGACACTTGAATTTTACCCCGGGATCTTCTGTTTCATAGATTGTTGCTCCTGCAACCCGGGATACGAGGCCTGGAAGTACATTCCATCAGTAAGAACTGGTTTCGAATTTTTGACAATTATGACAATTTATATTTGATTGAAATTAATAGTATCCAGATAAAAAACAACTTTTAAAATATGAGTAACTGTGATTCCTAGAAATCGAAAACGAGTATTGTCGACTGTCACTGGCCTAAAAGGCCTGGAAAATTCCTGTCTAAGTGAGAATTTCATTTTTAAAATATTCCTCTGATAACCACCAATATACATTATATATATATATATATATATATATATATATATATATATATATATATATATATATATATATATATGTATATATATATATATATATATATATATATATATATATATATATATATATATATATATATATATATATATATATATGAGTATATGATGAAAACCATTCTTATAACTTATTAAATTATATTTTAAGTAAAACCTTTACTTTTAAGAGAACATTACACTATCTCTGGTCGAAAAAAATCAACTTTTTAGAAAGTATTATATTTCAATAATATTCTCTGAAAATTTCAGAGGAAAATTTCAAATACTTTCGAAGTTATAAACGATTATAGTATCAAGTGTAAACCAGGCCAAATCGACCACGCGGCGTGTCAACTTACCTTTCGGCTGTTTACAAAGGCTTTGCTCTAACGTCGCCATCTGCTGCTACTTTTATATTTATAAGAAAGAGAGAGAAGCAGGTAAAAGGGGAGGTTACCATAATGGATATAATATATTTTCATGCAAAACTGTAGCTCCAAAGCAAACGGTACGCTGGCCTGCTCAGTTCGAAAATATCGCCTGCAGGACTAACATCACTCAATAAACGTCTCGGCCGATATTCTGCAAAATGGATAAAAAATATGGGAAATTTAGAAGTTCGAAGCTAGTGTGCAGACCACGTAAAAGACAGTTTTATGGTAATCAATTTTCAAATGAAAGTAATTCTAATTTTGTCCGTACATCTGCAGAAACATTGAGTCTAATCCGACTTTTACTTAACCAGAGAGGGCCAGAATCACTCGAGGAGACGAAAGAACGCTTGAGAACGAGGCGTATGAGGAGATGGAAGGAATTTTGTATGCAGCAGGCATAGCTGATTGAACGTAAGTAATATGTTCTTGTACACAATAATAGCCCCAGTATAAACTAAAATAAAAAAGATTGGTTAATTTTTTCCTCAATTTTTATTGTTTTTTTTTTACGAAAAAATGCTATTTTTGAGACCACCACCACTTTGTACGTCCACCATTTAGTGAATTTTTGCTCAAACAAAATAATCGTAGCATATTCTGGAGCATGGTCACATTTTTCCTAAGGATATATTATTTTTTCAAACGTTCCAGTGAGCCGCGATCGTGCACGCCAGCAGATAAAAATATTCAAAATAGCTTCCATGAGGCTGCAAAAAACCCCTATAAAAAAACCATTTAAAAAACTATGTAAAATTTTTTTTCTTGTATTTGAAAACTTAAAATATATGTCAAAAAATGTTTTTTTATTAATTTGTCAGTCCCATAAAAATTGTTTCGACTGAGAAAGTATTAACGTTCCCTTAATTAAAAAGCAAGTACTTAGATGTAGCCTTTAACTTCAGTAATAAATTAAGGTGTTCATATGGTCACCAATTTATTAAAAATATTTTTTTTGAATATTATTTTACAACGTGATGTAACTTCCAAAAGTTTTTTTTAATAATACTATATTATTGAATGAGCCGTAATATTACGAATTACTGCGCATTGAATACTATTCTTTTTCTACAACTATGCCATTATAATTATAAAAATAAATAATTAAAATTTCTTCTAATATTCTTATTTGGTGTTGGTGCCAGCCAACGGCAATTAATTTTAGGCAATCCTAGCTCCTACTTGAATAAAATTGCCTAAATTTTATTTATCGACGATAATTTGGCTAAATGACCAAAGTAGATAACGCCAAAGCGATCAAGTAATAAAAAGACGAAAAATTTATCGCTACAATAGCGGTTTTGCATGGTAAATTTGATGCTTTAAACGCAATTTTTATAATCGACTATGAAATATTGAATAATAAAAATTTAATTTAGTTGTCTAAAAACTGCTGAGTAATATTCACTATTCAAATATTCTCATACATAATGGTCAATATTAATTTTTACAAAGTACATAAGGATGAATGTATTATGAATATTCAATAGTTGCAGAAAAATCTCTTTTCATCTAATGTCAAACTTTATTATAAAAATGTAATGTTATTAACTATGTGTGCGAAAAATGTAGAAAACAGTGAACGCCGGTGCATAATATGTAAAGATATGTATTTGCCTATTAGAGTCTTACACTTTCAATTAAACCTCACATTATTAAAATATGGTTCAGCTTCAATTACGAGTACGTAGAAACGTTTTATACCGGGGGTCTCATTTAACTTGAAAAATATGAATAACTCGAAAAATAAGCCTTTTCGAAAAAAATATTTCGAACAAAAGTTGCAGGGTTCAAAGGGAGACCTTAACTGGCGTTTTCAAGGTCAAATCAAGGTCAACTCAATTTTTTTAGATAGACATCAATATATTTTTTTACAGATTCGTATTCTATATGAAAAAATAGGAAACTTTTGTTTGAAAGACTTTTTTTAAAAATCGCAATTTTTTATGGTACTCAGCAAAAAAGAAAACGACAATTTCTAAACATATTTAACAACTAATTAATATTTTTAAAGAAACTGAAATTTAGCTTCTCTTTTCACTAGATATCATAAAAATTGCAAATAATAATAAAAGATCCTTGTAGAATTTTTTTGTTTTTTTTAATGCATTTTTTAAGTGTGATAAAAAAGTGCAACAATTTTTAAAAAAAAAATCTAAAAAATTATTTTCTTAAATTTAAGCATATTTTGCTCCTTACATTCTTTCTTTAAAGTAGTTGGTTTTTGTGTTAAAAATTCTTGAAGTTTAGAAATTGTTTCTTTTTTTGCTGAGTATCATAAAAAATTGACATGTTCAGAAAAAGTGTTTGCAACAAAAGTTTCTTATTTTTTTCATGTGGAATACGAATCTGCCCAAAATATATTGATTTGTATTTAAAGAAAATTGAATAGACGGTGATTTGACCTTGAAAACGCCACTCAAGGTCAAATTTCTTACTATCATTGTATGTCGGCCTTTAAACTCTACATTTTTTGTTTGAAATATTTTTTTCGACAAAGCTTATTTTTCGAGTTATTCGTATTTTTCATGTTAAATGGGACACCCGGTATATTTAAAACATAGAAAATATAAACTTAGAATACATTAACATTTACATAGGGTTGGCCATTTCTCAAGTGAAGGGAGAATAAAATACATTTGCGATTTTGAAAGTAACTCAACATTTAAAGCCGATATAATCATTAACTTACTTTACTTTATAGCGTGTCCCATAAATAGGTTCAACAAGGCCACGTCAATAAACAGAATTGCCCTTATTGCAATCCGACAAATCCAAGTCTAAAGCGACCTTTCTTTAAGTCAAGTAATAAAGTTTAACATCTGCCAAGTCAAAGAAATCAAAATAAACAGTGTCCACATCGAACCACAGAAGACAAAACTCAGCATTATCCAATGCTATAACTGCCTCCTATTTCGGAGTTCTTCAAGATCATATAAAGCCGCACCCAGAACACAGCTGAAGAGCATGTACTAAAAAGAGCGAGGACCCAGCCCAATGCGTAAATTGTGGTGGGCCTAAGTCATTTTCATACATATGTTACGAAAAACGCCCCTCGTTGTCAACACAGAAGGAAAGTTAATACAAAGCAGCCTGCTGGGGAATACGACAGCACCATATCAGCCATATATACATCAAGAATACGAAGAACGCGATGGCTACCATTAGCCAGATAAACTACGCATCTATTTATTTAAAAATATAAAAAACTTAAGGAAACACAAAGGCCACAGCATATCCAAGATGCCGACACAATCAAACTCAGTCACCAAAGAAGCACAATCAACTAAACGCTAACATGAAACCATTCTTCATGGGAGGAGTAACAGAGGAAAGCAGGTAAGGTAAAGGGGCGGCTTTTGGCTCCGTGGCCTAGTAACTTGTTTGTGATGCGGAAGGTCTCGGGTTGCAATCCTGGCAGGTCGGTATACGTTTTTATTAATTGATTTAAGTATATTTGGCCTGGCCACGTGCATAAGTAGTAGTTGTTTGCGGAAATGCAACAACGTGCGTGGCAGCACTACCGCGTTTTCTAAAAATGCTGTGAAATACAAAAATGTATGTATTGTTGACATCCTGGCCAATATCCTATAAGATACAAAAAAACGGTACAATCCCTACTTAGGCGGGGAGGTGAACAATAAAAAAAGGGATGCTATTAAAATGAAGTATATGACATTATCGGTTTTAAAACTCGTTGTTTCCAAAATTATACGAAGCATGAATTATTTCCCTTGCACTTACAGAAACAATGAATTTTATAAATATAAATAAGTACTTCCTATAGAAAAATATTGCTTCTCAAAATAGACTTCACTCAAAATTATTTAATATAACAAAATATGTTTGATCCCAAACCTAAATACTAATTCGATTTTTAATAAAACTTAAATTGATCAAACTCTGTCTGTTGTGTTTTTAATATGCAAAATAATAAATGGATATATGTCTCGGAAGCCTGGGAAAATTAATGCTACTCGCTACCTGTACAAATTAAAATTTACTCCATGGTATTGTACTGTACGTTCTTCACTTTAAAATACCTAAACACCCCATATCCCGTAACAGTTGCTAGAGCGGCTATAGCTAGAGTAGATCCCACGGCAATTGGTGCTGTTTCACTTCTAAAAAGAAAATAAAACATTAAATATGCAGTTATCTGAAACATCACCTAAAAAGCAGTAGCCTGAAGTTTATACAACATTGACACAACAAGGAAATTTCCAAAAGTACTCCTCCGGTTGATGTTAGAGTTTAAATAAGTGGAAACAAAAATAATTTTTTTGGTACAACGCGTTGTATTGTTTCTCAAAATATTCGCCATTAGAATTTATACACTTTTGCAGGTGTTCGAACCAATTCTTGAAACATTTTTTCCACTCTGAAGTTGGTACCTCAAAAATATAGTTTTGGAAGGATTCAACAGCTTCTTGAGGCGATGAAAGTCGCATTCAAAAACAAAAAGGAGTCGTTGGGCGATAAATCAGGTGAATACGGGCAATAAGACATTAGTTCGATATTTTTGTCCGTCAAATAATCACTTGTTTGACGTGATGTGTGAGAGCTGGCATTGTCATGATGACGACGTTTTCGCATGTCTCTCCTGATTTCATCGAAGACTTCCGCATCCAGCAGAAACTGTTCTTCGATCTTCTAAAGCAATGGTTGCAATATGTCTAGTATGACCAACTAAACAAGCGATCATTTTCTTGGAAGTGCTTTTGCTGGATTCAGTTCATCTTGGAATACACAAATAGTTGATTGTTGATTAGTTTTTGACTTGTATGAATATATCCAAGTTTCGTTTCATGTTACGATGTTGTATACAGATATTGCATGCCCTCGGTCGAATTTTTTGAGCATTTCCTCACACTAATTGACACGAGCCTGTTTTTGAGTTTCGATCGAATTATGCGGAATCCATCGGGAACAGATCTTTCTCACGGCTAAATGTTTATGCAAAATCGAATGTACTGTAGTCTTCAGTATGCCTAAAAATACCTCTATCTCACGGTAAGACACATGTCGATCCACTTCAATCATGTGGCACACAGCATATATGTTTTTTGAAACAACAATCGATTTTGGTCGACCTTCACGAATTTTATCGCTGACGGAAACACGACCATGACATCTCAATAGCGCCGCGCCATCTAGTGGTCGTCTGTAAAAATTTAAAAGGTGGTCCTCGTACATTAGAAAAATTAAATTTATTAAACAATAGGAAATATGTTTGATTACTAAGTAGCTCATGTCTTTACACAGTACGGAGCACACTATCATATGGTTGAAAAATAGCTGTTTCGTGGTAACAGGTTATGGCGGAAAATAACAGGACTGTAAAGTTAATTGTTGGTCACCTTTTACAACGTCAATTTTATCACTTTTAATGTACTCCCCTTCTTAATCCCTACATCGCTCCAATATCAAATCTGGTTTCTTGTGGAGCTGACTTGACTTTTAGGAATGAAAAAGGAGTCACACGAAGCTAGATTAAGTCAATACTGTGCGTACATATATATAGTAGAACCCCGATTAACCCAGTCGCGATTATCCGAGCTCCGGATTAACCGAGCCAGTCTAAGAACCTGATTATCCGAGGTACGCGCGTCTATACTGCGTATTAACCGAGCTTCTAAAATATGTATGTATATATTTCCATTTAAAATTGTCGGGGAATCTCCCTGGCCCGTGTGAGGGGTTCCCCTATTTATGTTTTTGGACTCTTTCAGCATGTAAATTCGCGTGAATGCAGTGCGTTATAGCCTTTACTACGGAGAAGTACGAGTATACTCACATAATTTATTTGGTTGGACTTCTGGTAGTTAAGTGTAATTAATACGAACTGCTTTGTTTGAATTTTTGTTTGTCATATTATAAAGGAGCAAAACAAGCGTAAAAGAATCGTCGTTCCTATTGAAGAAAAATTAAAAGCCATCAGAAGAATTAAAGCAGGAGAGACAATTAAAGTTGTTGCACGAGATTATGGAGTAAGTGAGGTAACAGTTGGAGATTGGAAAAGAAACCGCACAAAAATATAAGAGTCAAGTCTCCTCGTCCTCAGAAAGAAAATCAATGAAAACCGGCGACTATGAAAAGGTTAACGAAGCTTTATTCATGTAGTTTAACCAACAGAGATCAAAAGGTGTGCCTCCGTCAGGTTCAATTTTACAACAGAAAGCAATAATGATTAGTAGGCTGTTCCCAGAGATAGATCAGTTTACCGCCAGTTCTGGATGGCTTGACCGCTGGAAAAAACGGTACGGTGTACGACAACTGACTGTATGTGGTGAAAAACTTTCTGCTGATGTGTCATCAATTGAGAAGTTTAAGCAGAACTTTAAAAAGCAAATCGAAGATTGTGGATACACATGTGACCAAATTTACAACTGTGACGAAAATTGGTCTGAATTATAAAATGCTTCCATCAAAAACATTGGCATCTCGACAGGAAAAATCAGCTCCTGGGCACAAACGAAGTAAGGAAACATTAACTATAATGGTATGGTAATGCATCTGGCAAGCACAAAATCCCACTGATGGTGATTGGTAAGTCTGCACGTCCAAGAGTTTTAAAAGACATCTCACCCAAAGCCCTACCATCCTCGAAAACATTAAAAAAAATTTTAGGCGTTTATATCTTGAACATCTGTTAGAATACATAGAAAAGGAGGATATTATCAATGGGATGAGAAAGGTTACACTGAAAAATGTTATTTCCTGGGTAAGTCAAGCTTGAGATTCTGTGCGTACTACCACTATTCAAAAATCTTGGTCAAAAGTTATTGATTTTAAGGACTATAATTACAGTGAAGATGATACTCCATTAAATGAATTAGCTTTGAAATTGAAAAGCCATGGAGAAATGTCCTGTTCAAATTGTGACAGCGAGATAGAAGAAAAAGAAAAAAGTTTATTTGAATTAATGCAAAAATTAAAAGGTTGCGAAAATGTGACAAGAGAAGATGTTGTTGACGATGACGAAGCGGCGGTGGATGAACAGTCTCCCAGTAAGATTTCTCATCAAGAAGGTTTTGCTACTCTTTGAAAAAAGCTTTGAGGTATATCGGACATCAACCAGAGGCAACCCCAGCGGATTTGCTTCTTCTTAATAGATGGAGAAACATTGCAACGAGAAAAAGAAGATGCGATATGAAACAGAAGCGCATAGATACCTATTTCACTGTTTTATAATGTATGTACCTATTTATATGTTAAGAATGTTAATTCATCCGTTTAAAGTATTGGTGTTTATTTTTTGAATGAATAAAAAACAAATCCGGATTATCCGAGTTTTCAGTTATCCGAGGAGACTGCCCCCCCCCCCCCCACGTTACCTCGGATAACCGGGGTTCTACTGTATATATATATATATATATATATATATATATATATATATATATATATATATATATGTATATGTATATATATATATATATATATATATATATATATATATATATATATATATATATATATAATATGGGCTGAAAAGTCCCGGGCCTAACACATAGATGGCGCTAGTTTTATTGCAGTCACCTTTTTTTCAGTTAATACTAACCTTCAAAAGACAGCTGTTAAAATTTCATGATATTCTATTCATTAGTTTGTGAGTTATTGTGCTAAGAGTGACGCTACTTTTGTTATTTTCAAAACAATGGATCAAAAACAATTTCGTGTTTTAATTTTACACTGCTTCTTGATGGGAAAAAATACCGTTCAAGCGAAGCAATGGCTTGAAAAGTGTTATGGGCACTCCGCTCCATCAGAAACAACAATAAAACGTTGGTTTGCTGACTTCAAACGTGGTCGTAGAGACACCGATGATGCAGAACGCAGTGGACGTCCAAATGAGGCGGTAACACCAGAAAAAATCAAAAAAATCCATAAAATCGTTTTGAATGATCGAAAAGTGAAGTTGCGTGAGTTAGCTGACATCGTAAAGATATCAAAAGAACGTGTTGGCTTTATATTGCATGAGCATTTGACTATGAGAAAGCTCTGTTCAAATTGGGTGCCGCGTTTGCTCACTGTTGATCAAAAACAAGAACGTGTTGATGATTCTGAGCAGTGTTTGGCCATGTTTAAACGTAACAAACCGGAATTTTTGCGTCGATATGTGACAATGGATGAATCACTTCACTCCGGATCAAAACGATCGTCATCTGAGTGGACAGCAACTGGTGAACCTCGTCCAAAGCGCCCGAAAGCACAACAATCGGCTGGAAAGGTTATGGCCTCGGTATTTTGGGATGTGCGTGGTGTAATATTCATCGACTATCTTGAAAAAGGAAATACCATCAACAGTGAATATTATATAGCGTTATTGGAGCGTTTGAAGGCCGAAATTGCAAAGAAACGACCGCATGTGGCAAAGAAAAAAATTTTGTTTCATCAAGACAACGCACCGTGTCACAAGTCAATCAAAACAATGGCAAAACTACATGAATTGAACTTCGAATTGCTCCCACATCCACCGTATTCGCCAGATTTGGCTCCCAGCGACTACTGGCTGTTCGCAGACCTGAAAAAAAAATGCTCGCCGGTAAGAAATTTCGCACGAGTGAAGAGGTTATCGCTGAAACTGAGGCCTATTTTGAGGCAAAAGATAAATCGTTCTACAAAAGTGGTATTGAAATGTTAGAGCGGCGCTGGAATGATTGCGTTGCTCTTGATGGAGATTACGTTGATGAATAAAGCTAATTTTGAACCAAAAAAACCGTGTTTTCTTTGTTAGGCCCGGGACTTTTCAGCCCATGTGTTATATATATATATATATATATATATATATATATATATATATATATATATATATATATATATTAAGCCTCTGATGCTCATATTCGTGGCTTTTAATTCTGTAAACCAGCAGAGACTCTTGGAAGCGCTTGCTAAATATTGTATTGATCGATACTCCAGTGAAATTAAATACATATAACATATGAAAATACCCCCGCTAATGTCAAGACACAAACTAACCAATCCATCAGCAAATTTCAAATTAAAAGAGGAGGGAGCCAGGGTAATACGTTCTCTCCCAAGCTTTTCGTAACACTTCTGGAAAGTATGCTACACTCAATAAACTGGGAAAAAATGGGGCTTAACATTGACGGTGAAAAGTTAAATCACCTTTGTTTTGCCGACGACATTGTCAATATGCAAGGAGCACAAACTATGCTGCACATGCTTTAAGAAGCTCCAGGGAGGGTTGGTTTAAAAATCAATCTATCCAAGACTCAGTTCATGACAAATCTTGTATTGAACGACAGTATAAAACTGAACAACGTGGAAGTCGAGCAAGTATACTGATATAAATACCTAGAACATAAAGTCACCATAGTACGAGACAACCAAACACATGAAATTTAGCGGAGAATAGGTCTTTCCTGGACGGCATATGGTAAACTGGGCTATATATTTAAATATAATCTTCCGATGTATTTAAAAGGACAAGTTTTTGAGAGATGCGTACTACCCGTTATTACGTACGGAGCTGACACTCTCACATTGACGAAGAAAAATATCAACAAAATATGTGTCATGCAAAGAAAAATGGAGAGGTGATTGTTAAGCTTTACTCTTAAAGATCACATCCCAAATCACATTATCAGAAAAAGAACGGGGGTACAGGACGCAGTCAAATTCATTCTAACATCGAAGTTTAGTTTAAGGATGAACGATGGACAAAAAAAATTATAGAATGGCGACGAAGATCCGAAGCCTCTCGAAGTACAGGTAGACCACCCAGTCAGTGGACTGTTGATTTGAAGAGAATGGCTGAAAATTGGGTACAAGTGACCCTGAACAGAAAAAGGTGGCAAGACTTAAGAGAAGTTTTCGTCCAGCAGTGGACAGTATAAGCTGGTTCTTCTGATCAAGAACACATAACAGATTATTCTACAAATTAGGGCGTTTTTCCCTTACCAGCGCATAGAGGATAGTCAAGAACTGTTCGTAGTATTCTCAGTTTACGTTGCGGCCTTGAGATACCCAATTACCATACATAATACCTTTGATGTCGAAAGAAACGACCATCATTGCTTTAAATTTCGATTTGCTCGTGCTTTCTATTGCCGCGGTTAACTAGGTGTCTGCCAGTGCATTAATGAGCACTTGGATTTAGAATCATATGTAAAAAGCCATTATTATCAGGTATCATTCTCTCTAAAAAGTCTATTTCAACGCTTCACTGTCAGTAAAAACGTTTATTCGTGCCTCAGGTACGAGGTTCTTTGTTACCATCTTCGAATACACTTTATTCATATCAGAGGTTCCATGGCGAACACTTTTTTATCGATTCCCGTCAACTTAGGAACTCAAGCTACGATTTCCTGATATTTGCAATGGACGCCAGCGTTTTAGATCTTCTAGAACACCCAAGATTTAGTGTCTGCGATAAACATTCATTATCATATGCTTCTACTCAGTATATATCACCACTACACCAAACACTTTATTTTTGCACTTGACGCGCGTTTTGCTAACGCTGTTAGCTTCAACAGGAGCGATAATTGGCCTATTTATACTTAGCCTAACCTCTAAATTACTGAGGCGGAACTAATGTCATAGGCGAGGCCATCAGCTACGATCAAGTGACCAGTAGAGGAGAGTATAAGGACTCTGTCTTTATTTAAACTACTTTTACATTTTATATTTTCCATACTTTCGTATGCATTGAACAGTCTCCATCAGATACATATTTAATTAATTTTAAATTACCTAATGTTGCAGTATGATCAGCTTCAAGGGCATTTTCGGCAATGCTAGACTTTTTCGTTCTACTGTATTTTAAATATGCTAAATGTTCTTTAAATCGTATTTTAATTGACCTTTTAGTTTGCCCAATATATTTTTCGCAATTATTTCATAAATTCCACGTTTCTCACAATTAGTAATATTGTCTTTGGGATTTCCTAAGATATTCCTCAAATAGTCTGTTGATTTATATACTAAGGTGAGGCCTAACTCATTACAGTCCCTGGCCAAATTATTAGACGCACTGTATTTTTTTTAGTAATTTTATGTTTCTTAAGAGTTTTTATGCAATAATGGTATATTTAAACTACAATATTATTGATTTTTATTTAAAAGAATTGTTGTAGACTACATATTTGTATTTATTTTTAACATATGGCAACACTGTGTTGACAAAGTGATACATGAACGTAAACAAGTACAAACCTGTATCAGTCGCGATCGGAATCGAGTCAGGTACGGACGTGTTTCTGTGGCTTTATGGACTGTGATTGTTTCTTTAACAGTTTTATACTACTCAGTTATTAGTTTATTTTGTATGCAGTGTTTTAAAAAAGTAATTGGACTATTTTCATTATGGGTAGAAAAGGCGATCTTTCACCACGTAAAAAAGCTGAAGTGAAGGCCCTTGTGATTGCGAAAACATTTACAAACCGAGAAATATCACGAAGATTGGAGGTTTCTGAAGCTAGTGTACGACGCGTAAAAAAGAAAATTGAGTCAGGGAAGGAATTAAGCCCGAAAAGAAAAAAAAGATGCGGTAGAAAACCAATTTTCACTCCACGGTCAGAGAGATGTTTGAAGAAAATTTGTGTAGAAAACAGATTTGCTACCACAAAGGTAATAAAATCACAACTCCAGGATGCTAGCATAAATGCTTCTGAGCGCACTGTTCGAAGAAAATTGAAAGAATTAGATTTTAAGGCCTGTCGCCCCGCCAGGAAACCCAAGTTAACAGCTGCAATGAAAGCAAAGCGCCTGAAGTGGGCCAAACAATGGCAAGACAAAGATGTGGACTTCTGGAGATCGGTAAGATACCGCAATTTAATCAATAATTGATACATTATTATCATTTTCAGTTAAATAAAGCAAATAAACATGGAAGTTTATATATTTTTCCTATTTTTGACAGGTCTGCTTCAGTGACGAAAGCACATTCGAAATTTTGCAGAATAAAGCTCAGTATGTGCGTCGTCGTCATGGAGAAAAGTTTCATCCTGATTGTGTCGTCCCGACGGTTAAACATCCCACCAAAGTGATGATTTGGTCAGTCATCAGCGGCAAGGGCACTGGACGTCTGTACGTCGTCAAAGGAATAATTAGGCAAAATCAGTACAAAGAAGTATTACAAAATCGGTTGATTCCGCAGCTCAGAGAATGGTTTCCAAATGGGGAACCATTCACTTTCATGCAAGATGGAGCTCCCTGCCACACTGCTCGGTCTGTTAAAGCTTTTTTGGCAGAAAAAAATATCCCTCTGTTGGATTGGCCGGGTAATAGCCCTGATATGAACCCCATTGAAAATGTGTGGGAGCTGATGAAAAGAGAAGTGGCTAAAGATGTGATTATCAACAAAACCCAGCTCCTAAAAAAAATTATTTATGTGTGGAATCATCATCCTCAAATGCAGGAGACAGTACAATCTTGCATTGATAGCATGCCGCGCAGAATTAAAGCTTTGCTAGCGGCTAAAGATGGCTCAACTAAATATTGACTTTTTCTAACGTTAATTTCACTTTTCTTTAAAACTTAATAAACTTATGCTTTTCTAAATTAATGCTGTTTTATTTATGTCAAATAAATAGGTAATTGATTGGATAATATAAAAATAAAAAACAAATCAATTTAAAATAATAAAACGGTACAATATCACTCGGTAATTAATATTTTACATGAAATCTTGCAGTGCGTCTAATAATTTGGCCAGGGACTGTAAATACCTTATTGAGTCCCCTGCTATATTTCAGATTATATGGTATGGAGACACACTTGAACTTATTTGCTTCGCGTGTAAAAATGGTGGAACTCTGAATATTTAACCTGAAATTATGTCTATTTATTAACGTGTTTATTAAGTCATCATCATAACCATTAACTCTAGTTATATTCCTTTCATTATTGAAATTTACTCAGAGGAAAAGTGACCAAACGATGAACTAAAAAATGTAATGCCACTTATTTATGTTGTTTGCAATGAAATGAATCATTAGAAATATGTCTATCTAAATTTAGACTCCTGTACCGTTTTGTAAAATATTAAATCAAGGAAATCTAAAAATTTACTCACCTAAAACTTCTTTGAGCTTTACATTCAACAGGCGTAGAAAAATTTTCACTTCTATACATGAACGCCTGGACTTGCAACAACCTTAAAAGAAGTGTTCCATGAACGTCTTTCGGAGGGCGATCTGCTTCCTCAGTTTTAAGTGGAATTTCTATTTCATCACATAGATAAGATTTCCCCACAGGGGTAGGAAGAACCATTGTGTTGCTGTACAGTTTAATCGTCTTATCTAAAATTAAAACAACTTGCTGAGGCTTGTTTTAGGCTACCCGACTTTTCTTGCCGTCCATTATGAACCATCTAGAATTAAAAATAACACTACCAAACAATTACTACGTTTATACCCGATCGATCAAAGCAGTGGACTCAGAGAATGACGATTCGAAACGATGATTTACGATTTGATTGTATTAAGGAAGGGCGGCTGGCAACAATGTGTTATAAATTGGTTGCGTGTAAGTGTTGTCAGATTTCTAAAATTTAAAATATACAATGGTTCACCAGCTTCAGCTGTGTTATTAAAAGTCTACACTAATGAAATAAAATGATCGTGCATACTTTTAGTTAATAGAGAATAAAGTAAATAAAATTATTTATTAAATTTATAAGAAACAGCTAAATATTTAAAATTTTTCTAAATTTATACTTTAATGGGTTATATATAACCACATACAACGTGCTATTAAAATTAACAAATATTAGTAGCAACACCGGCACGTATACTCAGCCGGTTTGACTAGCAGAACACGTGAGATCATTGCAATTTTTAGAGACACTGCACCGACGCAGGATATGCTAATTTATTTCCATAAGACAGAGTTGGAAATCTGTCCAGTGTTTTCTACTTGTTCTTGCCGCACTCATTGAAGTGTCTTATAGAAAATTTATTTGGCGAGAAACGATGTTATGAATGACATGCTCTGTCTATTATTTTTTGTATCTGGGGGATGGACTCATTTAATAAATGGATTATCTTATTTCGCTTGTGTATGTTTAGACCTTCCGAAAAGCATGTCTAAAGTGATTTAAATCAAATAATAAATACGTGTATAGGTTATGATTGATATTTTCGAAAACGACACCGTCACGATCATGATTGGTGGCAAGAAGTCAAATGGTCTTAAAGATAAGTTAAAAAGGATACAATAAAAAATTTTTAATGTACTAAATTTTACCTCTAGTTTTGATTCCATGGAACTGTGGAACATCCACACTGACCGTCAATTCAACATTTGATAAATACCAGTGCTCACCACCGGGTGTCTACAAAATATATAGGATTAATATTGATAAAAAGACCTCCAGCTAAAAGTCATGTCTGGTCAGTGACTCTATCTTGTATCTATTTAAGGACTTAAACATACTAACGTGTTATGAGCATTGGTTAGCCAGAGATTCCCGTTTGTAATTAAGAAGAACCATCATTTTACCACTTTGTAAATAAAAGAGCGTAAAGAAGTATAGGAACCAGAATTTGACGGGATTAACAATACAGAAAATAATTCCACCAAATTCTGGTCGCTATAAATATCTTCTCTGTGCTCTTTTGTTTCATCATTATCATTATCATTAGCTTATTCCATCCATAGTCGGATGTAAGCCGGATGTAAGCCTACCAATGAGCTCTGTTTGCTTTTTGTATCCAATCATATCCAACTAAACGTTTTATGTCATCCCTCCATCTTGTCTGTGATCTACCTCTGCATCTTTTATATTCTCTAGTCTCTCTGGTTACAGACTTGTAAAACTCTTGTACCCCGTAATTACAAATCTCGTATTTCGTTAATAACTTGTTCAGAAAAGCATCAATTAAACCTTAAAATTTTATTTAATGAATTTTTTAACATGCTATTTTGGTTTAATAACGGCGAGTTGCATGTACGAGTATATTTGAGTGTTCTGAAAGGATCGCAATGAGAAATACTCGTATTTATTATACGTATGAGAAAAAATAATTTTGATACAGTAGATGTGTGGGACGTTTCGCGTCAACGGAGCCACCCCAATACCCAAAAATAGAATTGACGAAAAAAAAATTCAAGGGTGTTCATTTTTTCGTTGAAAAGTAAGCTTTCGAAAGCAAATTGGCCCTTTTGAAAAAAACAAGATGGCGGCTCAGTATAGCGGCTATAAACAAAAAAATCATGATTTCTAAGCGGAATTAACTGAACTTCAAAACTGAGACAAAATGCAATATTGATGAAATAGTTTGAGTAACCAATATAATTTTATATAATACCAACATGGCGGATCCAATATGGCGCCTAAAACCGAAATTTAGACGAAAAATGAGCAATTATGGAGATTTCGCAGTTTTTTCTGACCGGAGTAGTATTCGGTTTTAGGCACCATATTGGATTCGCCACTTTGGTATTACATAAAATTATGTTGGTTACTCTAATTACCATATTACATCAATATTGCATTTTGTTTCAGTTTTAAAGTGCAGTTAACTTAATTCCGCTTAGAAATCATGATTTTTTTTGTTTCTAGCCGCCATCTTGTTTTTTCAAAAAGGCCAAGTTGCATTTGAAAGCTTACATTTCAATGAAGAAATTGACACTCTTGAATTTTTTTTCGTTAATTCTACCTATTTTTAGGTATTGGGGTGGCCCGGTGACGCGGAACGTACTATATATATATATATATATATATATATATATATATATATATATATATATATATATATATATATATATATATATATATACATATATATATATGTATATATATATATATATATATATATATATATATATATATATATATATTATATATATATATATAAATAAACGAGGCGGGATTGAAAAGTCCGGTAAATTTCTATGAAATTGCGAGAAAATTTTGTTAAACATGGCTATCGGTAAGCGTGATTCTTGTGTTCTAAGTTGCAACGCGCAAAGTGGATTGCGACCTAGGAAGCAACTAAACTGAAGGAAATTCATGGAGACCAGCACTCAAAAACCATTAAATTAAACGTGGCTGTACAAACACTGCAGATTCTGCACGTTCAGGACGCCCGATTCAGGTTTCTTCTGAAGAAATGGTCGATATAATTCATGGTATCGTGATGAAAAATCGTCACATTAAACTTCCTGAGATTATTAAGTTGGTAGGTATCTCATATGAACGGGTACATAATATCCTGCATGAAATTCTAAAAATACAAGGCTTAGTGCGCGATGGGTGCCGCGGTTGTTAACTCCAGAGCAAAAATGCACGAGGAAAGTCATTTCAAAATCGTATAGGGAAAGGTTGCACAGTAAGCCGAAGGAGTTCTGGCGTGGTTTTTTTGACCCGGCAATGGCAAATGAAAACAGTGGGATGACGACGGTGAACGTGCACCGAAAAAGTGAGAACAGTTTTAGCGGCGTCAAGACTTGTTTTTTGGGGTATCATCATTAGTGACTATTTGAAAAAGGGTAAAACAGTGACTTGCTCTTATTAAAAAACATCGTTGGACCGTTTGCATAGTGAGTTGAAGCAGGAGCGTCCAAGATTAAGACTCAGAAAAGTATTCCTTCATTAGGACAAAGCGCCTGGTTACACACTGGCCATTGCAATGGCTAGATTGCACGAGCTGAGCTTCGAAATAGTTCCCCACTCACTCTATTCCATAGATTTGGCTTCTTTGCTTCCTGACCTCAAAAATTGGCTTGGTAGGAAGAAATTTTCGTTGAACGAAGATGTTATCTGTGCTGTAAACGAATATCGTGCACAGTTGGAAACAGTTTTGTTTTCTGAAAGAATACAAAATTGGAATCTCGCTGGACTAAATATATTGAGCTCAATGGAAATTATTTTAAGAAATAAATTTTTTATTTTTGCAAAAAATGTTATTACCTTGTTTCTTACAGGACTTTTCAATCCACCCGCGTATAACAGATATTTTTGAAACTTATAGATTTGTTTTTGTAATATCATATACATTTACAAAGGTCCTAATGGAACTAAACGTTTACTTATTTAAAGCCCATTTAAGTTACCATTTCGTAATAATAATAATTAATAACACAACGAACCATCTTAAAGTAGAAATTTTTACCTTGGCAAAGGTAAGGCTTAAACTATATCCAGGCCATCCAAGTACCATTAAAACAAAGTCTTCTTTGGCACAATTTCCTTGAACCATGGCATTTTCTGGAATAAACGAATCGGCTTGTTCCTCCAGTCCATGTAGTTTAAATTTTACCTAACAAACATTAAATTAGTTAGTGGAAGTATGGGCCAGGAAGATTTGTTACTCTCCAAAACAAAGGAGACTATATGTGGCGAAGTGATTTATTTTAGTGAATACTGTTAAAAAACTGCCCGAGGTTGGAAGCATGATTCCCACTATACGTGGTGCTATTAGTTTTTCGATATCTCGTTTATTTTTTGAGATATTTGTGAAAAATCGTACACTTTAGAGCAGCAAACTTTTTTATCATATTATTCTACGTCCAAAAAACTACCCGTATACCAAAATACTGCCTGTTAATATTTAATGAGAGCAATATTACAGAATATTGGTTTTACAACCAACATGTTGAAAATAAGGTGGAATAAAAATATGTAATTTCCTTCATTTTCTGAATTCGCCAGTCTTAAATGATTCATTGATATGCTGATAATATGATAATATATATTCAAAAACAGAGGATTTAAATTCTATATCAAACCATAGCACACCACAAGTAGATTATTTGTTATTATGATATTTACTAAGTTGGGAATGTGGAATCTTTGGCACAATGATACTACTCAGTATATATCACCACTACACCAAACACTTTATTTTTGCACTCGACGCGCGTTTCGCTAACCATGTTAGCTTCATCAGGAGCGATGATTGACTAAAGCTAAACTACCAAATCTACCCTATTTATACTTAGCCTAACCCTTGAATTACTCAAGCGGAACTAATGACATAGGCAAGGCTATCAGTTCCGGTCAAGTAACCAGTAGAAGGGACTATAAGAAATAGGCCCTCTGTCTTTGTTTAAACTACTTTTACATTTTATGATTTCCATACTTTCGTATGCGTTCAACAATCTCCTATCAGATACATTTTTTATTAATCTTAGATTATCTAATGTTACAGTATGATCAGCTTCAAGAGCATGTTCGGCAATGCTAGATTTTTCTGTTCTGTTGTATTTTAAGTGTGCTAAATGTTCTTTAAATCGTGTTCTAATTGACCTTTTAGTTTGCCCAACATACTTTTTGTCACAATCATTACAACTAATTTCATAAATTCCACTTTTCTCACAATTAGGAATCTTATCTTTGGGATTTCCTAAGATATTCCTCAGATTGTCTGATGACTTATAGACTAAGGTGAGGCCTACCTTATTAAATACCTTATTGAGTCCCTTGCTATATTTCGGATTATATGGTATGGAGACATACTTGGTGTTATTTTCTTCGCGTGTAAAAAAGGTGGAATTCTGAATATTAAACCCAAACTTATGCCTATTTATTAGCTTATTTACTAAGTCATCGTCATAACCATTAACTCTAGTTATATTTCTAATACGATTCCTTTCTTTATTAAAGTTTACTCTATTCAGAGGGAAAGTGACCAAACGATGAACTAAAAAATGTAATGAGGCTAATTTATGTTGTTTGCAATGAAATGAATCATTAGGAATATATCTATCTGTTACTGTGTCCTTCCTATAGATATCAAATTCTAATCTATTATTATTTTTAATAATTAAAATATCTAGAAAAGGCAATTGTCCTTTGTTCTCAACTTCGTAAGTGAGTTAACCAAGTGGCAGTTAATGAGTTCTTTACATTGTTAGAACAGGCTGTTGACAAGTATTCACTGACACCCGATAGAATATAGAGAGTCAATCAATCTGTCTTTAGCAGAAAGAGGCCGATTAGTAACAGCCGAAATCTGTTTTAACGCGGCAGGAACTTATATTCCACCAATGCTGATATACGCTCGGAAACGCATGAAAAATGAGTTGCTGGATGATGCACCGTCGGGATTTTGGGGAACATGTAGTGATAACGGCTGGATAACTTCAAAAATATTTTTTGATTAGTTTAAATCGTTTGTAGAGTTCACAAGGCCCACGAAAGAGAAGCCAGTCTTACTACTACGGGATGGACATGCGTCACACATGTTATATTATTATGTACATCGCCACACTGCACCCATAAATTGCAGCCTTTGGACGTCGCTTTCATGCGACGTGCAGAGGTAAAAAAAGTGCTTACCTTCAAGCCGCAACGATGCTAATTGCCATAAATGGTTTTAAAAAATGTGGAATATGGCCAGTGGACAGGAATGTATTTACAGATGCGGACTTCATAGCCGCAGAGACTACTAATACCGAAAGAATTTGTACCCACTGAGGATCTAAATGCAACAACAACCACTGAAACACCATCCCGATCTATAGCTTCCACAGTTGTTTAAAGGGAGTTAAATCTCTGGAGTTAGATTACGCCAATAATAAAAAGGCATGGATGACTTCTGAGATTTTCGAAAGATGGATCCAAGAACTGGACACGAAAATGAAAAGCCAAAAGCGAAAGATTGTGATGTTTATAGTCAATTGTCCTGCACATCCAGTTACTGTAAAGTAATTGAATTGATCTTTTTTACACCAAACATGACCTCCAAATTACAACTTATGGACCAGGGTATTATAAAAAACATAAAACATCATTACTGAAACAGAATTGTTCACAAAATTGTTAATGCGATTGATAACAACCTTCCAGTCCAAAAATTGATTACCCTTAGAGAGTGTATAACCGAAGTCGCTAAAGTATGGAGTGAAATCTTTCTCAGAAAACTATCAAAAACTGCTTTTCTAAAGCAGGTTTTACTGAAAAAATTGACGAATGGGAAGAAGAAGACGAAATGGATCTCGCTACCTTAAAAAGGCAATGGGGTATTCTACAAAAAACTGCTACCGTCAACGTAGATTTTTTACTTGAAGATTTCTTAGAAATCGACAATGATGTTGGCACGACAGATCTCCCAACTGACCAAGACATAATTGACGATATAAAAAGTATAGAAGATCATGAAGAAGAAACTGAAACCGGGGAATATCCTGCTAAATTTAGTGAAAATGAAATAAGAAATGCATTTGACATTGTGCGAACTACTCTCAGGGGCCAGGAAAGTGTACCTGATCAAATCTTTTTATTTTTCCTAGTACGTATGTACGTAGTATGTACATATGTATTAACAGATTTTGTATTATTCTTTTTTTTTTTCGTATGTAGTACATACATACATAAAGTCCGTACGTTATATCTTTACACGTGCGTCATAGTTTTCAGGCAATATCCCAGACGACTATTATATTTCTGTCTCTTTTTACCAACACCTACGATTTATTGGTGAAAAGAGACAAATAATATAATAGTCGTCTGTTATATGGCCTGAAAACTATGACGCACGGGTAAAGATATAACGTACGGACTTTATGTTTGTATTTAGCTCTATACATGCTATGTACTATTTAAACTTTCAAATGTTTAATAAAATCTTTTCTAATAATTCAATTTTGCAATTTTTTTTGTTGCTTGTACCTTATAAAATACAAGTAAATGATTACCAATATAAAATACATACATAGCAATATATACGGATTTTTTCTTTATATAGTGACAAACTTTCTATAGTAAAATTTCGGTCAACATTTTAGAGACCAAACAAGTAGGTTTCTAAGTACTCACGAGTTCTGCTAGAATATTACCACTTTCCGGACATTATTTTTTTTTGTTATGAGCTAATTATTTATTTTTTATAAAATGTTCGAAAACTAATAATTTCCAACTAAAATTTTTCAGAAAGTATTAATTTTTCGAGTGAATACACAAGATAGTTATTTACGTGACAATTTCAGAAAGTGATGTACGAGGGGGACCCAAAAGTAACGGGAATTCATTTTTAAAGAAAGTTTTATTAAATTTTTCTACAAACAACAGTCTCCTTCAAAATACGTATTCACTTTTTTATTCCATTGTTCAAAGCATTTTTTAAATTCGTCTGATCCAATGTCCTACAGAGCCTGCGTCGGTTCTTTTTTCACCTCTTCTCTGTCAGCAAAACCTCCTCCTTTTTATCCTAGGAAACAAAAAGAAGTCGCATGGAGCCAAATTCCACACAGCAGACATTTTAGAGGACTCCACTGCAAATGACACCTGTGATAAAGAAAATCAAAATCCGGCAACCACTGAAAAGACATCCCAGCCTAGTGCTTTAACTTCAGCTATTTTAGAGGACTCCACCGCAATTAACAACGGTAATGATGCAGTGCCAAAAATCTTTGGCATTTTTTAGATGAGATATAAAGGATAAAAAAACGTTGGACTAAAAGTATCGAGCTAAAACGAAATTATGTTGAGAAATAAAATAAATTTTACACATAAAAATATTTTTTCTTGTCAAGGCTTATCATACAACCTTTGTTCTTATATACACATTTGAATCTTGATAAGAAAGTCTGGAATATTACGTACTAATTACTTGGTTCATTACTGGTTACATAATTACATCAATGTTAGCAACAGGTTAGACTTTCTTCACCTTACCTCGACAAGTGCATCAGTTTTTAATAAAATACAGGTGGTATCCGTTTCTCTGTTAATGAATCGATAAATTGCTACGCCGCTGTCGTCTTTAGGTGACTTCGTTGATGATGGATCTGTGGTAGGTTTGGTCCGTGGTCGTAGAGTCGCTTTTTGAGGCAAATTTAGACTGTCAACCAGGCTTGATACTGATGTACCTAAGTAAAAAATTATACAGTTAAAAGAGTAATTTTTTTGTTACGACTGCAAAAATATATGGTGCTCCAAAAATACTTCGATTTGTTACGGTTATTGAGCGAATATAACGAGCGACGAGGGAAAGGGGAGTGTACAGAGCTTAACCCCAGTCCTTAATAATAAAATGTAACATTATTTATTGTCATCTGATTGGCAAGTTTTATTAAAAACTTTAAACTGTATATTCTGTCAAGAAAGAAAGTGGCTGCCCGTATTCTTGAAAAAATGTCTTTCGAGAACATGTTTTGCCATTAATGTATTCTATGGTGTGCTAATAACGGCACAATTACCTCAGTAAGTTGTCCAATCGCCTCCTGCATGACGTCTTCAAGGCATGCTGTCGACCAGATTTTCTGCAGTGATGTCTAAATTTTTCGAATCTCGCGAGACAACTGAGTTAAATTCCTCAGTGTCTTTCCTCTGAGCTTTCTCTTTGCAAGGTACCAAACATTTTCAATAGGGTTGGCGTCCGGCGATTGTGAGGGCCACTCTAGTATCTTATCGTGGGCCCAAGCGAGCCACTTCGCTACATGATTTTTCCCCCAGCCAAGGTCTATTCAACGTGCTTCAGAATTTGACATCATGCGAAAGAAGATGTTCTCGTGGGACACATTCAAACCCGATTTGCTTACTTTTGCCGCTCCTTGAAACAGCGTTAATTTCGGGTTCCGTGAAAAGAAAGACACGATTCGTTTTTCGGCTTTCTTTGCCTTCCCAGCTACGATTTGGCAAGTCGTCGATATTTTTCATCTCGTTTAAATGACACTTTTTCATATATTTAGCAGCCGCAGAATATGTCATTTTAGGTCCCTTTGTATGGGGACGAAGAAAGACTGCCTCGAACCGACGCGCAAAAAAGTAACTCATTTTCGATTTTAGTTTAGTTTAGTTTAGTACAAAAGTTTGGAATCGACTGATACTTTTACTAAAATGCGTCATAGACAAAGGTTCCTTCTAACGATTTTTTGTTGAACCGCTAGAATCGCATCTACCAAAAATGAATTATCGCGGACACGTTCTTACTTGATAGACTGTATAGAAAAGAATTACCGAAATCTCGAAGTATCCGGAGATAAGATACAAAAAGGGCTTACGCTTATAAAACACCCTTTCATGTTAGCATTTTTGCTTTTTAACCCCCGCTTAAGACGTCAGTACAGCAACTATCAACGATTAACTACTTCAACCAATAATGGACTTGAGGTTTGCAGGATAAATAATGAAAATGTTTGCTACAAGTCACTCAGTTGGAAACGTCATAATGCAAGTAAACATATTTAAAAAATAATTTAAAAAAAATTAAAAGCAATTCTCCTGAAACAAATAAATATTTTCAGGTCGAAATGGGGAAAAGTTACCATTATTGAAAATACAAATATAAATGTCCTTTTATCAACATTAGAAAAATTGAACAATTAAACGTTAATCTAATGACTTTTAGATATGGTGTCGTTTTTCTTAGCCATCAATTTTATTAATACTAATATTAGGCCTGTCCAGGTAATCCATTATTTTATAGAGGTGATATCATAAGCAAAAAGCAGTTTTAAAACAGGTGAAGTTCAAAATATATGGAATATATGGCAGTGGTTATATTGTATATCTAATTCGACAGTGTTCTGTGAGGTAAGAAGCCAATTAAGAGGGCGTATTGATCAGGTTCCAGTCTAGCATAGAAAGAATCAGCAAATCTTAAGAACTTTAACTAGGTATTCAATTATATCCTTAGTTTAACACATGGGCTGAAAAGTCCCGGGCCTAACACATAGATGGCGCTAGTTTTATTGCAGTCACCTTTTTTTCAGTTAATACTAACCTTCAAAAGACAGCTGTTAAAATTTCATGATATTCTATTCATTAGTTTGTGAGTTATTGTGCTAAGAGTGACGCTACTTTTGTTATTTTCAAAACAATGGATCAAAAACAATTTCGTGTTTTAATTTTACACTGCTTCTTGATGGGAAAAAATACCGTTCAAGCGAAGCAATGGCTTGAAAAGTGTTATGGGGACTCCGCTCCATCGGAAACAACAATAAAACGTTGGTTTGCTGACTTCAAACGTGGTCGTAGAGACACCGATGATGCAGAACGCAGTGGACGTCCAAATGAGGCGGTAACACCAGAAAACATCAAAAAAAAAATCCATAAAATCGTTTTGAATGATCGAAAAGTGAAGTTGCGTGTGTTAGCTGACATCGTAAAGATATCAAAAGAACGTGTTGGCTTTATATTGCATGAGCATTTGACTATGAGAAAGCTCTGTTCAAAGTGGGTGCCGCGTTTGCTCACTGTTGATCAAAAACAAGAACGTGTTGATGATTCTGAGCAGTGTTTGGCCATGTTTAAACGTAACAAACCGGAATTTTTTGCGTCGATATGTGACAATGGATGAAACATGGATCCATCACTTCACTCCGGAATCAAAACGATCGTCATCTGAGTGGACAGCAACTGGTGAACCTCGTCCAAAGCGCCCGAAAGCACAACAATCGGCTGGAAAGGTTATGGCCTCGGTATTTTGGGATGTGCGTGGTGTAATATTCATCGACTATCTTGAGAAAGGAAATACCATCAACAGTGAATATTATATAGCGTTATTGGAGCGTTTGAAGGCCGAAATTGCAAAGAAACGACCGCATATGGCAAAGAAAAAAATTTTGTTTCATCAAGACAACGCACCGTGTCACAAGTCAATCAAAACAATGGCAAAACTACATGAATTGAACTTCGAATTGCTCCCACATCCACCGTATTCGCCAGATTTGGCTCCCAGCGACTACTGGCTGTTCGCAGACCTGAAAAAAATGCTCGCCGGTAAGAAATTTCGCACGAATGAAGAGGTTATCGCTGAAACTGAGGCCTATTTTGAGGCAAAAGATAAATCGTTCTACAAAAGTGGTATTGAAATGTTAGAGCGGCGCTGGAATGATTGCGTTGCTCTTGATGGAGATTACGTTGATGAATAAAGCTAATTTTGAACCAAAAAAAACCGTGTTTTCTTTGTTAGGCCCGGGACTTTTCAGCCCATGTGTTATAAAGTTCAAAGCAATTCTAGACCTTTCGAAACAATTCTGTTTTTATTTGAAGAAAATTTGTGTTCTTTCAAATGTTTTTGTTAGTTTTGAGAATAGGTAATGGCCCGAAGAAGCTAAATCACGGGAACATAAGGGATGATCAATCAATTAAAAACATAATTCGTTTCTTTTTTGCAAAACTATCAGCGGTTTGTGAGCAGACGCATTATTTTGCATGAACAGCTCCCCTTTAGACACTTTTCCAAGATATTTTTCTACACAGATTATTTAATAATGAAGAATATTCTTTATTCACTGTTCTGCCGCGTTCCAAGTAATTTGTAAGAAATTTCCCTTTGTCCCAAGAAACTGAAGAAACAACTTTTCCTGCTGATTCTTGTAAACGAATCTTCTTGGGGGTAAGGTGTTCCGTTGTCTCTAGATCATAATGCTGGATCTACGTTTCATCCATAGTTACCATTCAATTCAAAAAAATTTAATTAATCCTCGTCAAAACGGGTATAAATTAACTTGGATGTCATGACTCGTTTTTTGGTCAGGGTTAGACATCTAGGGATCCATTTCGCTGATAATTTTCTCATATGCAAATCAGAATAGACAATGTAAAAACATGTTCGTATGAAATATTCAGATTCTCTGTTAAACATTTCGTCCTAATTCGTCGATTCTTCAAAATTATTTCATGTTTAGTCTCCACATTTTTTTTTTGAGTAGATACCGAAACGGGTCTTCCGGCACAGTGTTTAACACTGATGTCGGTTCTTCCTCTCTGGAAATTTGCAACCAAATTTTAGCTAGTAGCAAAGAAAGTACATTGTTCTTTCAATACATTAAGTATATCGTCGTAAACTTCTTTAGTACACAGTCTTTTCAATCAAAGGTACTTTATCATCGATTAATACTCGATTTTATTCGATTTACAATGTTTCCACTCCTTTAACAGTTCTTGTCTCTCTGGATCATGGTAGACCCAAGTTTCATCCATAGTTACCATTCGATCCAAAAAATTAGATTAATCCTCTTCAAAACGGATACAAATCAACTTGGATGTTGTGACTCTCAGTCGTTGTTGGTAGGAGTTAGACATTTAAAGATTCATTTAGCTGATAATTTTTTCAGGCCCAAATCAGAATAGACAAGGGACAAAACATGTTCTTATGAAATGTTCAGAATCTCTGTTAAACGTTTCATCCCAATTCGTAAATTCCCTAAAATTGTTTCATGCACAGCCTCAACATTTTTTTGGGTAGACCCAGGAATCAATCTTCTGGCACAGTGTTCAACACTGACGTCGGTTCTTCCTCTCTGGAAATCTGCAATTCAATTTTAAATAGTGGAATAGGAAGGACATTCTTCTTTCAATGTATTGAGTAACTTGTAGCAAATTTGTTTAGCGAATAGTATTTTCAAATAAAGATACTTTATCACCGATCAATATTCGATTTAGTTAAATTCACAGTTTTTGTCAGTGATATATGTATTCACTATAAATAGCACTATATAATCTGGACCACCAAACTTAGTAGAACCAAAAATTTGTCGTTGATACAAACTAAAACATTGCCTGCAAGTATAAATTTAGAACTGACAAAAATCTTATGAATTTTACCAAATCTAATGGCAGATTACGATCACTTCGGTGTTCGTCTGTCCGTCTCGATTTTCCCTGAATCTATTTGACGTATAAAGTTGAAATTTGGAACAACTATAGGAATTAATGGCCCAATCACGGCCGTATAGTTTTGAAACTTAAATTTAGTTTTGGAGGTTTAATCGGAAGTGAAAAAAATTACCAGGTACTCGAGTGTGCTGTCAAATGAACGCTTATGACAACACGAGGTTAAAATATATATACGATACTTGCACACATTTTTCTTTGTATTATTTTTAAAAAAAAAACAGTCGAGTGCAAGTTGAACTTGCGCAATTAGGTTCCGTACATTGATTGCTTTTAAAATAAAAATTTTTATTATGGAGGTACAAAATGATCAATGACTTCACAAAACACACCTCAAATGAGTTTTCAACAAAGTTTTTGTTCCGATCTTTACTGACAACTGATGACCTTGACATTTTTGTTTTTTTTCGTATACCAGATGAATTATTAAAGGTAATGCATTCGTGATAATTTTCGTTCAATCTATACCCTGTGGAGAATATTCCAGAATTTTTTCAAAATTGTTTGATCAGTACTTTTTGAAATAGGGGGTAGGGACAGCGAGTTTTTTGGCGATTTTTTAAAAAATAAAACATAGAAAAGTGTGCGGAAGTATTATATTATATATATTTTTGAACTCGTGTTTTTTCAAGCTTTAATTTGACACCACACTTGATGACCTGGTAATTTTTTTTTCACTTCCTATTTCACCCCACAAAACTAACTTTTAAAACTACACGGCTCTGATGAGGCCATCAATTCTGAAATTAGTACTAAATTTCAACAATGTCAAATAGTTTCAGAGAAAATCGTGTGTGACAGACGGACGGACAGACACAGAAGTGATCTTATAAGTGTTCCGCACGGAACACTAAAAATGGTCAAGAATTTCTGTCCTCCCACCCTATTTCGAAAATTTCTGATCAAAAAATTTTTAAAAAGGTCTGAAATAGTCTCCAGTCTCCCTAAGATGTAAGTTTGATAATTTATCTGGTATAAAAAAAACTATTCGACCACCAGAATGGTGAAGGTATATTTCGTCGAAAGTTGTGTGCTGAACTAGGACTGATAGCTACCGCTTAAAGCATTAGGTACCGAGATAAAATAATTTTATTTTATTTGTTTATAAATAACCAAATATTAAAGTAGTAAATAGTTGTTTTAAACTTTTACCCTTAGATTTTAGATTGAGTTAGATTCATTTATTGGCTATTAGATCGGCTAAGATGCTATAACTATAGTGACTAAGAAAAAACGTGAAAATACATATTGGATCTTAAGATGTCACATGGAACTTTTTGTCTTTTTTCTGGTTGGTCTGATTAGCCTGTTGAGTCAGTATCTGATTAGACATGTTTGTAATCTGGGCTGTTAATTCTTTTATTGAAAATTCATTTGGGGTTTGTATTGTGAAGTGAAGAGATTTTAAAAACGACCGGTATAGACGACAATGACATTCGTATCATCGTCAATTCATACTGGCAACGGACAACTGATTGGAGCATCAACTATCGAATGAAATTAAAATCAAGCGGGGAGTGCGTCAGGGTTGTATTTTATCGCCCTCTATTCAGAGATGATATTCAATGAAGCACTCACTGGTACCACTGAAGGAATCAACATCAACGGCGTTAACATAAATAACATCAGATACGCCGATGACACAAACAAGGGTAAAAATTGAAAAATTCAAAATAAATCGAAATCTATTAGAAATAGGTATATGATATACTTAATAAAAGTTGGAGGGTTTTGTAAAATCCATCAGAAAAAATTATAATATACAGGGTGTGCCATTTAAAAAATTTGAGATTTTTCAATTTAAAATAGTCGAAATACATAAGTTTATTTTGAACACCCTGTAGCATCTAACTCAAATTTCTTTACATATATCTTTTTTTTTCATCTCTATAGAACGATCGTACCAATTATGAGTATTCTACCTTCAGAAACAATGATGCTACTGGCAATTTTTTACAAAACTGAAAACTGGTATTTTTTTTAGAAAAATTGAAATATTAGAAAAACTACTAGGTTTAGGTATATAACATTACTGATAAAAAAGTTATAAAATTTCACGCAGAATTTAAAAATAAATTAGAAAATAGGATGTTCCATTTAAAAAAACATGTTATATCGGCCACACTTTTTTGAAGTACCCTGTATACTCAAAAATAATTTTAAACTGTGCACCTTAACAGTCCCTAAAACTATTGTATTTAACATTTTTTCGTCATTCCCGAAACAAATGAGATAATATACTTTACTCTGTCGTTGACTCACCCTGTACTTGAACGGTTTTTTTTCAGCTATCAACCTTTTTAGTGTTCCGTACGGAACACTTATAAGATCACTTCGGTGTCTGTCTGGCTGCCCGTCTGTTTGTCACATCCGATTTTCTCCGAAACTATTTGTCATAGAAAGTTGAAATTTGGTAATAATATAGGAATTGATGGCCTCATCAGAGCCATGTAGTAAGTAAGTTAAATTTTTACTTAAGGGGTTAGTTTTGGGGGGTGAAATCGGAAGTCAAATGAAAGCTTGTTAACACACGAGTAAAAAATATATATATAATGTAATACTTGCGCGCACTTTTCTTTTTATTATTTTTAAAAAATCGCGAAAAATCGCTGTCCACCCGCCTTATCTCGAAAAGTACTGATCAAAAAATTTTGAAAAAATTCTGGAATATTCTCCAGGGGGTGTAGTTGAACAAAAATTATCACGAGTGCATTACCTTTAATAATTTATCTGGTATATAAAAAAAAAACAAAAATTTCAAGGTCATCAATTTTCAGTAAAGATTGGAAACAAACTTTGTTGAAAACTCATTTGGGGTGTGTTTTGTGAAGTCACTGATCATTTTATACCACCGTAACAACATTTTTTATTTTAAAAGCAATCAACGTACGGAACACTAATTGTGCAAGTTCAACTTGCATTTGACCGGTTTTTTTTTATTCTAATGCTGGGCTGTATAGGGTGTTTGTGATTTAATAGAGGTGACATTCTAAGCAAAAAAAGCAGGTTCAAAATATTCAAATTTGTCATAAATTGAAGATGTTTCAAGAATGAATTATTTATGTTGTATTATACATGTAATTCAAGAATGTAAAATGGACAGTGTTCGGCAAAAATTAGACGCAGAAATTTATCGTTGATGCAAACTAAACAAAGCAAGTAAAAACTTAGAATTGGTAAGAAATCTTACCAAAATTGGAAATAAAAATGCATTTAACCTTTTACCAACAAAAGTTAGTAGACAACATTTTTAAAAAGTGAAAGTAGGTTTGTGTCTGCCATCATATCTATTAGCATACTTCCACGTATGGTTTCGCTTTTCTTTGCCATCAGATTTTTCTTACACTAGTATTGGCTTATATGGGGGTTCTATGATTTTATAGGGGTGACATCATAAGCTTCCACCCTATGCCTACCTTGGTTGTAAGACAAATTTTATATTAAAATAATATTTCTACCCTTAAATCGTCCATATCTACGCATATAGTTTGTTTTGTAACATATAAGAAAAACCTACAACTGAAACAATAATAAGCAAAGCGGACTTGTTTTTATCAAAAGCGTATAGTTAAGAAAAAAAACATACGATGCGTTACTGCAGTAATTTTTTATGGCCATTTACCAATATAGACCTGTCAAAAATTTGTTTTTGTTTCCAATGCCAGAAAATAGATTTCTTTAGTAATTAATACTTATTCATCAAACCAGGTAGCATTTTTTGTAAAATTTTCGCACTAAAATCAATAAATTTTACTTACAAATGAGAAAAAAAATTGAAATAAACAGCAGCCGATGTCCCGCAACGAGCCATCTTTACGAGCACAACCTTTCAAAACGGCATGAAGTTTAGACTGGACTGAGAATAGAAAATTTTCCTTTGGGAATGTGCCATTCTGAGTGGGCCCACGCAGAATCAGTAGGTCGATATCAATATCGGGACGCATGCGAGACATCGGACAACGTGGGAGCTAATTTCCATTGATGCCCACATTTTCCACTGTTTGGGGAAAGGACTGAATTTTAAGAGTTAGAGGTTACAAAGATTATTTAGAGTACGGAATGATTTCCACTAATGTCAATTTTGTAAATATTGGGTGTTTTTAGAGTTTAGATTTTTGTAACAGATATTCATGAAAGTAAATCACTTTGCACACGTTCGGTTATCCACACTTTATCCATCCGGCCCGTTGCACTCGCTCAATAAAGCAAATAAATTCGAGCTTATTAAAATTATTAAAGGTAATTAAAGGTAATGCACTCGTGATAATTTTCGTTCAATCTACACCCCGTGAAGAATATTCCAGAATTTCTTCAAAATTTTTTGATAAGTACTTTTCGAGATAAGGCGGGAGGACAGAGATTTTTTGCGATTTTTTAAAAATAATACAAAGAACAGTGCGCGCAAGTATTACAGCTTTCATTTGACACCACACTCGATGACCTAGTAAAAATTTTTTTTTTCTCTTCCAATTTCACCCTCCAAAACTAACCCCTTAAGTCAAAATTTAAATTTCAAAACAACACGGCTCTGATGAGGAAATCAATTCCTATATTAGTACCAAATTTCAACTTTCTATGTCAAACAGTTTCGAAGAAAATCAGGTGTGACAGACAGACAGACAGACAAACGGACAGACAGACAGACACCGAAGTGATCTTATAAGTGTTCCGCACGGAACACTAAAAAGTGTGCTAAATTTTATTAAAAAATATTACGAGGATTGGTCAAAATTTACATTTTAGTCCAAATCGTATTATGGATTTTTCTTGTGGGCAAAAGGTAGTAGGAAGCTTTAAAAAAAAAAATTAGCGAAATTTAATACTCCTCAAGATGATTTGAAGGAAAAGTGAAGAATATTTTTCAATTTTTTCGTTACGAAATACTCAATTTTTTTTCTCTTTTGCTCTAGAAGAGGTATGGTTCATGCTCTTTATTTCTATTCAATATTTTGTCTACTACAAAACAAACAGCAACATCGAAAAAAAAACACAAAAATTAAGTAAAGAGACATGAAACTCATGAAACAGGGACGACTATTAAGAAAAGATCCTACAACTGCAGATTATAATTGGCAGAAATAGACACAAAAATAAAGAAAAAGATCAGAGAAGACGTCAGGCAGTATAGAAACTCAAAAATAGAAGAAACTTTGAAAGAGGAGAAAAGTTTGAAACACTTAAACAAACAAATGAGGGAGAGGGAGAGAGAGGGAGACATCAGATAAAAGAACTTATAAATAACGATAACCAAGAGAGCGCACAAATGAAAGAAATAAAGGAAGCTACAGTGAAATATTATCAAACACTATATGACACGAAAATATCGCTACCGCCCGTGAAAAAAGAAGGACTGATACCAAGAAATGTAGGATCTGAAGAAATTCCCGATGTAACAACGGATGAAATAACGGACGCTCTACAATATATGCTCAACAACAAAGAACCAGGGGACGATGAAATGACTATAGAATTAATAAAGTATGGAGGGGCATCAATAATACAATCTCTTCAAGCTCTATTTAACAGGTGCCTCTTAAAAAGTAAAATACCAACCCCTTGGGTAAACGCCTTGATTGTGCTTATAAAGGGTCTTCCATTTGGGACTTGACAACTTTGAAATTTCACTGTGAACGCACCCTTAAGCCAATCACCGAACTATCAACGTCAAAACATTCAGTAAAGTCAACATTTTCATCATGGTGAAGTACACGAACGAACAACGTTTACAAATAATTAAAATTTACTACCAAAAATTGGAGTCGGTGACTGCAACTTTAAGAGCGTTAACGCCAATTTTTGGTGGTAATTCTCGTCCCAGTAGACAAGCAATTCATAGTCTAGTGAAAAAATTTGAGTTAACATATTCGCTGCTGGACGACAACGGGTTGGTCGAAGTGGCCAAAATATTGCTGCCGTTCAAGCGTCCATCTCAAACGAACCAAAACAGTCGATTTCACGGCGTTCTCAAGAATTGGGCATCGCTCAGACCACACTATGGCGAATTTTGCGAAAGGATCTTGGCCTGCACCCTTATAAGTTAAAGTTAACTCAAGAACTAAAGCCACTCGATCATATGAAACGACGTAAGTTCTCGAATTGGGCTCTAGAAATGTTGGAAGAAGATGACCAATTTCATCGCAAAATCATCTTTAGTGATGAAGCGCATTTTTGGATAAACGACTTCGTCAACAAACAGAATATGCGTTATTGGTCAGGTGAAAACCCTCATGTGCTTGAAGAAACATCACTTCATCCACAAAAAATTACTGTTTGGTGCGGTTTTCATGCCGGTGGTGTCATTGGGCCGTTCTTTTTCCTTGATGAAAATAACCGTCACGTTACAGACAATGGAGATCGCTACAGAGGCATGTTGCAACGTTATTTCTTTGATCAATTGCATGGGCTAGACATTAATGATATGTGGTTTCAACAAGACGGCGCCACAAGCCACACAGCAGGTGTAACAATCGACTTACTGCAATCTAAATTCGGTGAACGTATTATATCGAGAAATGGTCCCGTCGAATGGCTACCTAGATCGTGTGATTTAACATCTCTAGACTTCTTTTTATGGGGGTACGTTAAATCATTGGTCTATGCTAACAAGCGTGCGTCGTTAGAGGAGCTCAGAGCCAATATTGAAAGAGAGATATCGGCCGTTTCCGTCGAAATGTGTGGCCGAGTCATCGAAAATTAGGTTCAACGAATCGACCGCTGCAAACGTGCCCGTGGTGGACATATGAATGAAGTCGAATTCCATACATAAATGTTTTGATTGTACTTCAAGCCGATAGTAAAATTTTCGAAATGTCTCAAATGGGTTGCGTTTTATTTCAAAAAAAAGTTGTCAAGTCCTTAATGGAAGACCCGATATTTAAAAAGGAAAATAAATTTAAATTGGAGAATTACAGACCCATCAGCCTGTTATCGGTATTATACAAAATCCTCACTAGAATCATAACGTATAGATTATTGAACAAATTAGATAGTTATCAACCACGTGAACAAGCGGGATTTAGACGGGGATACAGCACTTTGGACCATCTTTAAACAATTAAATTACTAGTGGAAACAGCAAATGAATATAAGGTCACCTTATGGATAGCAATGGTTGACTACGAAAAAGCATTTGATTCGGTAGAGATATGGGCAGGCCTTAACGCCTTAAGTACCTGCAGAGTCGATGAAAGGTACACAACTCTTCTTGAATACATATATAAAAAATGCCACATCACGGATAATGCTTGAAGGAAAAACAAATAAAATCAAAATTAAAAGAGGAATTAGACAAGGAGACTCGATATCCCCAAAGCTGTTCACTTTGACTGTAGAAGACATTGTTCAAATCGCTAAAGTGGGAAAATAAAGGAATACTAATAGACGGTGAACGATTAAATAACTTAAGATTCGCAGGAGATATCACTCTGACCGCCAACACAAAAGAAGAATTACAAGAGAAGGGCATATCACAAAGCTAAATGATATCAGATAGACACGCTGTATAGTTGAATGGAGTCATAAAGAACACAAAAGATTCTACATCACCACAGACAAGATGGACGGACGACAGAAAAAGATTAGCAGGACACGATTGGATGCAAAAAGCGAAGAACAGAGCTCGTTGGAGACAACTTGGGGAGGCTTACATCCGACTATGGATGGAATAAGCTAATGATGATGATGATGATCATGATGATGGTGATTGTTTTATCTTAAAAATAACATTAAAAAGAGATTTTAAAACGAATACTACCTATTTTACACCAAAATTATGTTTTAGATAACAGAAACTTTTATTAACAAACCATTACAACAACCATACGTTAATACGTTTCCTATATTTATCACAGATATAATATTTATAATATTAAAAAATCACTCGTGTTCTATAGCGTATGTTCTCGAGCTTCTTTTCTGCTATATTCAAAATGATCCGATTGATTATTGAATCGGATTCATATTGGCACAACTATAAAAGATTGGCACTGTCTAACTCATTTTCATCGATAGAACGATCTAAAATTAATAAAGATGAGTCATCGGAAAAATAATCTGTAAATTCATCTGTCAACGATTCTGGCTGATCATAATCTTCAATCAGCTCATTTTAATAATTCTCATCTAGATCTTGTGAGGATATTTCTGCAGTATCTTCGCAATTCTCACATTTCAGATCATTGCAATTGAATTTTTTGTAACGAAAGAATTGAAAAAATAATTCTTTATTTTCCTTCTAACCATTTTGAAGAGCATAACATTTCGCATATTAAAAAAAAAAGGTTTCTACGCCCTCAAAAAAAATCCATAATAAGATTGGGACAATGCAATTTTATGACGAGTAAAAAGATTTTTTTGTCGCATCATAACGAACAGAAGCTGAGATATTTAAGAAAGAGTGAGTCGAAAGCGTTAAAATGTAAAAAATGCACTAAAATAGCCTTGCGGTCAAAATTAGGCTGAAAAAACTCGTTTACGTTATGTTCGCACTGTTTCAAAGTACTTAAATCGATTTCCAGGCTGTACCCGAAAATTTCCAAAATTACGAAAATTTTACGGCATTTGCCTCCATTATTATTAATTTTATATAAATACAGGAGGTTCTCATTACAAAGTATATTTTGTGGAGAGAGATAATTATGGATTTTCTTCTCTTAAAAGGCTTAATGAAAACCTAGTTATTTATTACAATTCGCTCAGCACCGTATCAAAATCTTTTTCCCACTTAAAAGACAAGTTCTGAGGCCTAAATAAGAGTGGTGTGTACCATCTTTCTTGTAGTTCTTGTCAGGCTGGATATGTGGGACAAACTGTACTCTTTCTAAAACAAGGATTATGAGACTCTCAAGTCAAGCAGATCGGATCATAATAACAACTCTGCCTTTAGCACATATCTTAAAACATCCAAGCACTCCTTTGACATATGATCTTATTTAAAACTTTTACGCCCTTTTAATAAAGGAAAAAGTTGCCTTTTTTAGTCCATAAACTGCTCAACGTTCTTTGAATGTTATGGATTTTCTCCAGTGAGTATCTTGTTTTTTTTAAATGCATTTCTTGTTTACTGTGCAGTAAGTTAAAACAGTTTTCAGTCATTCTGAAAAAACTTTATTTCATCATCGATCAATTCTTTAAATAACGAGATAAACTGTTCTTCTTTTAGAAGTTTTGCAAGAAGTAAAACACTACTTAAATTTCCACTAAATTTTTTATTTTTAACACCATGACATGTTTCGCTGTACGACAGCTTCTTCTTAGAAATTTAAGTAGTGTTTTACTTCTTGCAAAACTTCTAGTTATGAATTTCCACCAAGTATCGGCTGAATCAACCCAAGTCTCCTTCTTTTTCTCTTTTTTTCCATGCCTCGTAAACCCATTTTCTTTTCTTCTTCTGTTGCTATAACAGCCAAGTCATTTCTCCAAAAATGCCATCACGAAAATATGTAAGGTGCACTAGGGCAAACTTGACAGAAAATGACTGAATGCAGTCAAAAAAATCTACGGGTAGGTGTGAATACAGCCGCTATTTTGACCGAGACTTGACGGCGACGGTTCTGATTCGGAACGATGATTGAACTGTGACGTGACTGATGTGTGTGAAGTCGCCATAACCCACTCATCGTCACGTTTGCTCTTTACCGCACTGCGGTCCGCTGTCATCAGTACTTTGCTCGCTGCCCAGTGTGTGCTTAGCCTTATTCGTCCATCGATAGCGAGACGCATTTCGCAGTAGCACGCCTATCAGTTGGGCTGGGATCGACAAACAAGAAAACAAAATTTCTAGTTCCGGTACTTCCTTTTCATATTCTGATAACTCTTAGAAAAAGCATATTTTCTTTAGCTCTATAGATAGAGACTCGTTGTAGGAATTATATCAGGAATGGACTGAAAGGCCCTATATACAACCACCGCGGAGTCAAAAAAAATTACCTTGACCCGATGCACTGCGACAAATAGGATCAACCTTTGTTTGATCTTTAACCTTTTTAATCAATAAAGTACTATCACTGCTTTTTTTTTAATTAAGCATAAGTTATTGTTTGTCATTTTCCCCATTTTCCTCAAGGCAACGGCGGACGTTGATCAAAATTTTGTATCTGTCATGTATATTTTGACAAATGGAAAAATATTTATTTATTTTTTATATTGATTTATGAAGTGTTCAGTGGCGTCGTCATGTTTTCTGGGCGAAGGGAACAAGTGGATCCAAAGGACGTTTTTTAGAGAAAAAAAGAGCGAGGTGGGATTTTTACAATAAAAAAAATTTGTAACCAGAGTGAGAATTCTCAAATAAAAAATCTTTGCAACGGAAGTTTATAAGCTTAAACCATTCCCAACACGATGACTAGAAGATGGGGCTTTCCTAGAAAAAAAATCCTGAAACACTGAAGCTTTAAAATCTTCCGCTCATCCGCAAAACAATTTAAAAATGCTTCCCTGAAGAAACGGGATAGTGCTTTTTTCACAATCTATAAGGACGAAGAAGGGTTATATCAGTTGTACAAGTATGAAATGCAGATTTCAGACAAGAGATGGTGCACCAATGCAGTTTGTGCTATAAAAATTTGACTCTGCGCCATTTTGTTGTAGTATCAACAAGTGTCAGACGTGAATGAGATAAATTGGAAAAGTGTGTGGGTGGTGTTGTGTTGTTGTGTTCAATATGTCGAAATTTACACCGAACAAAGAACATTCGTGGACAGCATTAATTTTTTGTTTTCATTTGAAGAAAACTGCCGTTGAATCATACCGATTACTTCGAGAAGCTTATGGTGCTCCATCGGAAGATACGTGTGAACGATGGTTTAGGCGTTTCAAAAGTGGTGACTTCGATGTTGCAGACAAGGAACGTGGAAAACCGCCAAAAAAATACGAAGATATGGAATTGCATGCATTGTTGAACGAAGATGATTCGCAAACACAAAAACAACTCGCCGAGCAATTGGGCGTTAGTCAACAAGCTGTTTCCAGTCGGCTAGGAGAAATGGGAAAGATTCAGAAGTCGGTAGATGGGTACCACATGAGTTCAACGACAGGCAAATGGAAAAGCGCAAAAACACGTGTGACATTTTGCGCGCTCGGTACAAAAGGGAGTCGTTTTTGCATCGTCTAGTTACAGGGGATGAAAAGTGGATTTATTTTGAGAATCCCAAGCGCAAAAAATCATGGGTAGACCCAGAAAAACGATGCTCTATGTTTGGTGGGACCAGAGGGGCGTGTTCTATTATGACTGTTAAAACCTGGGGAAACGGTTAATACTAAACGTTACCAACAACAATTGACCGATTTGAACCGTTCGCTTCTTGAAAAAAGGCCAGAATACCGAAAGAGGCAACACAAAGTCATTTTTCTTCATGACAATGCTCCATCACATACGACAAAACTAGTTCGCGACACGTTGGAAGCATTCAGCGGGAAAGTTCTACCCCATGCGGCTTACTCACCAGACTTGGCTCCTTCCGATTACCACTTGTTTACATTGATCGGTCACGCACTTACTGAGCAGCGCTTTGGTTCGTACGAAGATGTGAAAAAATGGCTCGATGAATGGTTCGCAGCAAAGGGGGAAGATTTTTACTGGCGTGGTATTCACAAATTGCCCGAAAGATGGGAAAAATGTATAACAAGCGATGGAGCATACTTTAAATAAAGCACTTTTTATCATTCTTCCGAATTTGACATATTTTTTTAGAAAAAAAAATCCACGTTTCATACTTGTACACCTGGTATGTCTCCTTCTGGATCTCCTTTGGGTACGGCACAGCAGTGATCTCGAACGCCAAAATGAGAAATTATTAAAGTTGCCACTAATATCGGTATATTTGTACCCAAAATCGGTATGAGAAAAAAATACAGTATTCAATCAATTGTTCATTTTAAACGTCTTTATCTTTGTAAAATAATAAGAACTTACAGAATATACTAAGTATACAATTAAAACTAATAAGAGGAATTTTTTTTACAATATTTTATAGTCAATAAACACTAGTGAATACTAGTAAAACGTAATGATATCGAAATAACAAAAACATAAGTGACTAAATAATTTGTAATTCATTTATTACTAGAGATATCTAACTTTAAATAAGTGCACAAACTTAAATCTAATTAATTTTTACGATTTTTAGGATCACACCAATATTCTTTGGCCACAGCCGCAGTCATTTTTAGTGTTCTGTACGGAACACTTATAAGATCACTTCGGTGTCTGTCCGTCTGTCTGTCCGTCTATCTGTCCGCCTGTCTGTCCGTCTGTCTGTCCGTCCGTCTATCTGTCCGTCTATCTGTCCGTCTGTCTGTCCGTCTGTCTGTCCGTCTGTCACACCCGATTTTCTCCGAAACTATTTGTCGTAGAAAAAGTTGAAATTTGGTTATAATATAGGAATTGATGGCCTCATCAGAGCCATGTAGTTTTGAAAGTTAAATTTTGACTTAAGGGGTTAGTTTTGGGGGGTGAAATCGGAAGTGAAAAAAAAAAAATTTTTTACTAAGTAATCGAGTGTGGTGTCAAATGAAAGCTTGGGAAAACACGAGTAAAAAAATATATATATAATGTAATACTTGCGCGCACTTTTGTTTGTATTATTTTTAAAAAATCGCGAAAAATCGCTGTCCACCCGCCTTATCTCGAAAAGTACTTATCAAAAAATTTTGAAAAAATTCTGGAATATTCTCCACGGGGTGTAGATTGAACGAAAATTATCACTACCTGTAATAATTTATCTGATATATAAAAAAAAAACAGAAATTTCAAGGTCAAGTAAAGACTGGAAATGAAACTTTGTGAAAACGCATTTGGGGTGTGTTTTGTGAAATCACTGATCATTTTATACCTCCGTTAAAACATTTTTTATTTTAAAAGCAATCAACGTACGGAACACTAACTGCTCAAGTTCAACTTGCACATGACCGGTTATTTTGAACTAATTTCGAAGTCATAACAATTAGCGTCATTAAACAGTCGTTTTGTATATAATAGACTAATGACTGACTCAGTAGACAGTTTATTTCGCTGTTTTTTTTTTCATGTGATTAATATGCGAGAATATGCGCTTAACATTAGGCAGTGATAAAATAGTAAAGATGAAAGTAGGGGCAGTGTTAAAATAGTAAAGATGAAAGTAAACAACAAAGGAAACATTTGAGTCATCACCATACTTCAGTAAACTGTATTATCCCAAAATAGTTCTATGTCATCAGGAAATGTTTTGATTTGTTCACAATTTCTTATAATACGCCACTCTGTATCAATTTGTTGGAAATCATTGTTCTGAACAATATTGGAAAAGAGTCTACTAACACGAATTATCGAAGCAGTTTTGCCACTTTTAACATTCGTTGGTTCAATTATGTCTAAACCTTTTATTGGATTATTTTTCAATGGAAATCGTGTAGTTCGATATAAAAATCTATGGATCTGCGGTTAAACAAATTTGCTTGATCTGTTCTTAAATCTGAATTACTAAGTAGTGTAGCCGCAGCGCCATAGTATACGGCATTGACATCCATAAAATATCTAGGATTTTTAAAATCAACATTTTCGATTGGAGTACTTGTTCAATATTCTCTTTTTAAACAGCAATCAAAAAATGTTTGACTTATTTTTTCATATAAAATATGAATTTTCGGGTGTTCTGCCTGTATTTCTTTGTTTAAATCGTTAAATAATGGTAACACAAAATCTCAGTCAACTTGGAAATGTAAAATCGGGAGAATTTCCTTGTATTCTCAGAAATCGTGGAAAAATCATTAAATTTCGGTATTTCAATAGGACAGACCCCATATCAATAGAAATACCGAGACCACTGCAGCAGGGTATTGTAGCCAGACTTATAAGCTTTCAGGTTAATTCAGAAACTTATGCGTTTTGTAAAGTACCACTTTCCAAAGTTAGAATAAAAAAAATTATCCAACATACACAAGATAGTTGACCCCAGTTTTTTTTTAAATCTCGAAGTTGCTGATGAGGCGTCTCTACTAACATTTCAGTCCTCTATCTGACAGCTTATTTACAATTACGTCATAACGTCAATTTACGTTCGCTTTTCGGTCGTTGATTTGGAAATTGGGTTAAAGTTTTTATAGTTCTACTATAGAAAGGGAACTCCTTTCCCCCTCAGCCATCTATGTTGAGTTTACTATGTTGGGAAGCTTTTAGAGTTGCAGTGCAAGAGAGATTTTCGATTGACGCCCTCTGTTTGTCGATTGGCACTTCTTTTTATAAGTAATTTCACTTTTAGTGTTCTCTCTTTTCCTTAACTAGCGTAGCCCTCGAAACTGGCTACGCTACTGAGTGAAGTGTATTCTACACACGTGTTATCCAATATAATTTACGAAAGCTCCATAAACTGAAAACTCTATGACGTAATTGTAGATGAGTGTTAGAAAAACATATATATTAATTATGCTTTTTCTAAGAATGAGCTACAGTCACATCATAATCATAATTCGCGTTGATCTAAAGGAAACGTAGGAGAAGGCAAGTCTATTTATTTGGGGAGATGACCACGAAACATGAGTGTAGCCAGCCTCTGAGCTGGTAGCGGAAGGCAGCTTCTCAAAACTCAAAATTCCATTGATGTTTTTATTTTTTTATTATTATAATTTTTTAGGTCCTTAAGGATCACGGGGGGAGCTGCTCTTCCTTGCCTCCCCCCTGGCTACGCCCATGCCACGAAGCAGCTGAAGCGGTTTTCCTTGGTTTTTGACCTATCTCAAAAAGCTTCGTTTTTAAGTTTGGTTTACTGTTACTTATTATATTTCAGTCACAGTTCACAACCAACAGATCTTTCGGTAATTTATGCCTACAGTGACACCTACAGACTATTTGTCTTTGACTTTATATTTTCCCCTTGTGAAAACATAAATTAATATCTTGCTTAGACAACCAAATATACAATTAAATTTTTGAAATGGTGAATGCGAAGAACATTGCAAAGTATTTTAAACTGATGAAAATTCTGAAAATTTTGAATTAAAAAATGTACATAACTGTTGTAAAGAAAATTCAGATTATCGGTGACTAAATTGTGGTATTTTTTATTTATTTTTATGCTAGTACAATAACAAATAATTGAAAACCTTGCACTGATACAGCATTGTTTTTTAAAATGTTCCTGTAAATTGTTTCAAAATGTAGTTATTACGTTTCTAATAAATGCATGAAAATAAATATAGAGATTATTTTGCATTAAGTTACAGTAACAATAAATATTGTTATTGTTCAAGAATTCAGTATTGAAAGCTGAAAAAATTCTTCCCCTTTCGTTCTTTTCATGCCAACGCCGCGACGCGCCGGTCAAGTCACCTTGTCAATGATGTCATTACTTTACTTCTAATAAAAGACATACGTGCTGACATTACTTCAGGTGCTTTCATCGGCGGAATGTCTTGTGGCAGGGCTTAGCTTATCAGATTACAATTTCGTTGGATTGAGTGTTGCCGGTAGTAACAAGTTATCGTTGAATATGCTCTAACCCAGTCGAGGTAATTTAAAAAAAGTTTGAAGAAACTCATAAAATCGTTGATTTAACGGTAAAAATGTGAGCACTGCTTATGTTAGAGTTGTTAAATTATGTATTTTATTATTTTACCCTAATGAGATCAATAAAAATTCTATTTTATCCGTTTATAAATATCTGAGGTTTATAAAAGATCATAACTTTTCTATAATCTTCTTGAGAATTTTATAAAAAACAAAAAAGTTAGTTTAATCAATAAAATAATAAAAATAATTTTCAAATTTAATTTTTACTCATTTTAAACGTTTGATATTATAGAGGATTGCCTACATTATGACAATCTGACAACGCTGTAAAGTTCTGTTCGCCCAGCCATCTTGTGAAACTCCGAAAGTATGCTTTTTTGAGGTGTGTGTTAATTTTTAGGGAAAATATAGTGAAAAGGATTATTTTATGGGTGAGTTTTATAATTTATAATCTTGTGTGTGCATTTAGTTTAGTGTTTAACCGAAAAGTTAAAAGGAAAAAGCCAAATCTTTGTCGAAAAGTGTGCTCCTGTCACAGCTTTCACTTGGCCCGTAAATATAGAGAAATAACTAAAACTGACGAATTTAGCACAAGAGGAAACCCGAAACGGCTCGGTAATGCACCGAAAAGCAAAAGTTATGTTATTAATGTTCGATTTTAGAAAAACTTATTCCTTTTTATGTGTTACTCTCCTAGAGGTCAACCCATCAGCTTTCAACAAGAGACCGTTTACCATATTAGGAACGTTTTTCTATTTGAATATATTTATACGATTTACGGTACTTTTTACCATATTTATCATCTACGGAAGTACCTGTTTACCACATTTTACCTTATTAACCCTCAAAACTGTTCATAGATATTAGAAAATCAGATTTCCTGAAGAATACAAAATCAACATATCTACCTACCTATCTGTCTATACAAAATCTGTACAGGTATTCTTTTATAAAAGAGATATCAGTTAAATGAGTCATCGTACGTCGTGGTTTCTTACACAGGATTTAAGGTCATTAGTATTTTTTTTTATTATCAGATCTTTGAGTTATCTTTTTAAAATCAATACTTAAAAAATACTATTGTGATTTATTAACTATATTTATATATATCAAAAGTGCTTTGATATGTATTTCTTTTTTTTTATTAACTTTTGTTTAAATTTTGACATGTGGCTACTTGATATGTAATTTTTGATACACAGTGGTTTTGTGTTCTAAATTCGTTTGTCCTTGACAGTGATGTTTATTTTTTTATATTTAAAATAAATATAACTTTGATATAATGTGTAGATGTGTTTATTATTTTTATTGTAAAATTTAAAATTTGTTTAGTTTTTCATAAATTTAAAAAGAATTAGTAAGTCTTTTTTGTGTGGGCTGAGTAATGATCCATAGGATATAACACAAAAATATGCTTTTTCTAAAACCCTAAAAAATGACTCAAAAACGAAATGGTTTCACCTAAAAAGCCCTATTAACTTGTAATTGTAACAAATAGATTGTTAAACTACCAAGACCAAACTCGACCAAAATGGCTTGAATTCAGTGTAATTATACTACATATTGCTTTATATTGAATCCAGGGGGTACTTCTGTTACCTATACAACTTACAAGGTACACAGTTGCAATGAATCATTTTAAGATTTGTTTACAATGTGATTTTATACAGGTTTTTTTTTTCGACTGTCACTTTCTACTCATAAGTAGCACCCATGTGTTCTGTAAATTTCACTACAGGTTTTAGTTTTTAAATTATTGAAGGCTCATTAGTGAAATTACTTTCGTTTAAAATTAAATAACCAAAAGTAAACTAATATAAAACATCCAACTAATCCAATAATAATTATACATAGTGTGACTTCCAGGAAAAAGCAAATTAATGCCTAGGAATGATGCCTGGTACTAAAGTGAGTACCAATTTTAATATCCATTTTTCGTACTGCAAACTTTACAACCATTTTTGTTTCCCAATGAACCAACATACAGGGTGTTATAAAAATCATTTAATATATTGAAACTGGTAATTCCTTCATTATCAATAGTAATCGCAGTAAAATAGTAATAATAGGAGTTTTTTCTCAATAACTACTGTGAATATTATTCCCGAAGTTTGATGGTTTTGCATCATGTGCGCTTATGATTCCATTAAATCGACACGTCAAATACAATTGCCTCGAATTTTTATATTAACTCTTCGCGATGTGCCCTGCTTAAAATTAAAAATTTTTTACTTTATTTTCTAATAAAAGAAAATGCTTTTACCTTTTTCAGTTTAAAAAAGCATCTTAAACCACAGAAACAAGTAATATTTAATGTACAGTGCTTTCAAATTAATTATTTACCAGAGAAACTAAGATACACCAATCAAAGCTAAAATGTTTCACATTTACTAATAATCACTAGATTCTTAGATATTGCTTATAACACGTAGGCTTTTGGTCTGACACATAGATGTTGCCCTTTTCAAAAAATCCATATGATTTTTAGGAAGTACCAACCTTCAAACAATACATGTTAAAATTTTATGACATTTCGACGATTAGTTTATGTGCCACAGAGGTTTTAGTGACGCTATTTTTGATATTTTCAAAACAATGGAAAAAATCGAATCCCGTGTGATGGGAAAAAGTACCGTTCAAGCAGTGGCTTCATAAGTGTTACGGGGACTCTGCCCCTGGAAAATCACTCATCATTTACTGGTATGGTGAATTTAAACGCGGTCGTACAGATACAAATGATGCTGAATGCTCTGGACGCCCAAATGAGGTGATTACACCGGAAAACGTCAAAAAAATCCACAAAATTGTTTTGGATAATCGTAAAGTGAAATTTCGTGAGATAGCTGACACCCTAAAGGTATCAAAAGAACTTGTTGGTCATATTTTGCATGAACATTTGGGCATGAGAAAACTCAAAATGGGCGTTTGCTCACAGTGGAACAAAAACAACGTGTTGATGATCCTGAGCATTGTTTGGATCTATTTAAGCATAATAAAAAGGATTTTCTTCATGCGATATGTGACAATGGATGAAACATGGATCCACCATTACACACCGGAATCAAATCGGCAGGCAGCTGAGTGGACAGCAGCCGGTGAAGGCCGCCCGTAGCGACCAAAGACACAACAGTCAGCTGGGAAAAACCATTAATAGCAAATATTATATAAAGTAATTGGTGCGTTTGAAGGCAGAATTCGCACCGTAGTCTCCAGATTTGGCCCCCAGCTTAAGTAGCTAGACCAAAAACTTTTCAGCCTACGTGTTATAACTACAATACAAAATGGCCGTTTCAATAAATAGAACATTCTGGTATCGCTTTTACGTATTTTTCTTACGATCCCCGATCCCCGAACTGATTTACATTCCACTGTAGACGGCACGACGCTATGTGTGATATCCTACACATTGCCGGCTATTGGGTGTACATATTTTCTTGATATATTGGCGAACGCAATTTTTATTAAGAAAACTACGCCGCAATGTACAAAATAAAGATTTTGTTCAAAGTTTAATCTTTTTTTATAAGAAATATATCCAACAATACCTATAAGAGAATATATTTAGTCAGAATGGTCTTGCTCAACAACGGGTTTTGTTTTTCTTGCTTAAAAACCATATTTAGAAATAAATTCCTCTCCGTGGAGACCAAAACAAGAATATACAAGAGCGTAATATGACCAGCAATGACTTACACATCTGAAACAAGACCCGATACAAGTATAACACAGAAGATGCTGGAATCAACCAAAATGAGAATACTTAGGAGATGTACAAACAGGACACTGACGGATAGAAAAAGGAGTGAAGATATAAGACGCGCATGTAAAATAGAAAATAACAACCAGTGGATAAGAGGAAGAAAAGTGGAATGGGGTCAACACAGGAAGAATGGCAAATAACGGGATAGTACGGATAGCAAGAGACAAGTCACCGAATGTAAGAAGATCAATGGGACGTCCGAGAAAGAGATGGAGCGACGATCTATAGAGTAAGCAACAAAGAAAACAGGCCATAGTGCCTAGCTGTAAGAAGAAAAATCCGGTTGTCTAAGGAAAATATGTTTAATCAAAGGTTACCATATGTAACTAGAAACAAAGATAGCACTTGGCAACATTGTTGAGACAGACGTTAAAAAAGGGCCGGTAAATGGGATCGTTATCAAATTTTAAAAATATTTGAATTCAGAAAAAAAATAGTAAAGAACCATATACTATTTTCTATGGTTTCGGTGTTTTCTGTGCTTGTTGTTAAGTTCGTATTAAAAGCAGTACTGAGGAACATTTGGTGGCTTTTGCCAATTTAAATACGAAATCCACATTGCTAACCATTAGCAAGTTTAGAACCGACGCTAAACGAGGCCAGAACAATGTTGGTCCTCATGTGTTCATAATAAAGGGCAGTAGAGATGTTTTATGCACTCTTCTCTGTCTACCTCGTCGCTAATTGCCCTTATTGTTATGAAACAGCTGCTTCTCATTACTCAATGGTACATCGCTTACCACACAAAATATTTAGTTTCTTTTGTAATTGAAGTTTTCAATGCGGGGAAAATCTCTCCTTAAACTCGGTATAAAATTGCGTACCGGATTACGTTGAAAAGTTTCGTCATCCAAAACCTTGCAGGCGTTTTTTCCCCAATCAAGTTTGTACACCTTCTAATGGTTTCCTGCTGAACGATTGAAACACTTTCGGTACTTTTTTCGGTATCGATTTTCAGTTTTTGTTTCGCAATATCACGAAATGAGATTGCTCGATTGCGTGCGAGGGTATTTAGAATCTTCAGATGAAGCTTCGGATCATGAGGAGCATTTCTTGCGGCAGCACGACTTTTGCGGATAAGTTTGTCTAAAGCGATTAATAACGAATTCGGCAGTAGATATTAACATTTTTAGCTTCTTTGCAATAAGGTGCCTCGTCATGTTTGGATTTTCAAGTAGTTTGTAATTTTTTTCTCATCTCTTGATTCATTTTCAAGCACAATTGATAAACTATTTTGATAACACAGGCCAACGATGAAAAAACTTTTTTAATAATTTTAATATATAATAATAAAAAAGTCGTATCGCCCACCAATTTTTCACACTTTGATATTCAAAATGTGAAAAATTTATTTTTTATCATTCGAATCTTATTAGGTTGGCAATCAAATCAGAATTTTATAAGGTTGGCAGTAAATTCAAATGTTATTAGGTTAGCAGTTGCGATAAATGTCACAGCTGTTTGTTTTCTTCCAGTTAATATAACCTCGCATTGCAGTGTTTAACCCATGTGCTTTAATTCACATTCAAAGTATAGCTAATCGCTAAAAACTCTTCCAACACTTTTTGTTATATATGTGGTGAGTTTGTAGTTAAAAAACATCAAAGAGACATTACTGACTTTGTAAAAAAAGTATAATTTGCATATTTTGGTGTAGAAATGGGTAATCAAGAAAAATGTTGGGCTCCTCACAAAGTATGTTATGTTTGTGGATCTTAGGAAATGATATAAGAAAGAAAAGAAAGCTTTTAGATTTGCAGTACCCATCGTATGGAGAGAGCAAGAAAATCATTCAAATGATTGTTATTTTTGCAGCGTTTATGTTTCTGGATATAACTCCAAAAATAAGAAAGTAATTGTCTATCCTAATTTTACTTCAGCTAATCGGCCGGTAGGACATGGACCGGGACTTCCTGTCTCTGAGCCACCTCAGTCTATTGATGAGGTTTTACAGTCCAGTCCCGAATTTAATGAAAGTCGACCGGATGATGATGAGTTTCAATGTTCTCTAGAAAATTTAAAACCACAGTTGTTTACACAAGCTGAGTTAAATGATTTAGTGAGAGATTTGGGTTTGACTAAGGAAAAAGTAGAATTGCTTGGTTCTAGGCTGAAAGAAAAACATTTATTGGAATCTGGAACATCTATTTACCATTATAGAACAAGAAATCAACAGTTTGCTCAGTTTTTCATGCAGGAAAAGGATTCGGTTTACTGCCATGATATTGGTAGTCTATTGAACGAATTTGGCAGTGAGTACAAGAAGGAAAATTGGAGGCTTTTTATAGACTCATCATGAAGGAAAATCTTAACATGCAGAAAATTAACTATCCAGCTCACGATTGGATGCTATGTGGAGTTTTAAAAATTGTCTCCATAATCCTTGGTCAACAAAAGGGATTTACAAAGTTTCCATGTTTTATATGTGAGTGGGACAGCAGAGCAAGGGATCAACATTGGTCCGTAAGAAAAACTTTAACACCTGGCGAGGAGAACATTTTGCATAAAACTTTAGTAGACCTAAAAAAGATTCTTATACCACCACTACACATCAAGGTAGAATTAATGAAACAATTTGTGAAAGCCTTGCCTAAAGATGGTGAATGTTTTACATATTTGTGTAAAAGATTTCCTCATTTATCAGAAGCCAAACTGAAAGAAGGGGTTTTCTTTGGGCCTAATATTCGTAAAATGATGTTCGATTCCAACTTTGAAGCAAGGGTAATTACAAAGGAAAAGGAGGCTTGGATATCATTTAAAGAAGTTGTGACTAAGTTTTTGGGCAATGTGAAAGACCCTAACTATGAACTTATCGTAAATAATATGATAGACAAGTTCAAAAATCTGGGTTGTCTGATGAGCCTTAAAGTCCACTTCTTGCATAACCATCTTGATTTTTTTCCTAAAAACTTAGGCGATGTGAATAAAAAGCAGGGGGAACGGTTCCATCAGGACATAGATGAGATGGAGAAATGGTACCAGGGACGGTGGAATATCAACATGATAGGTGATTACTGTTGGTCACTTCATAGAGCGGAGAAAAACCTATACAAGAAACTTCACAGAGAAAAGGGAAAGGAAATACAAAAAAATAAGCACCTAAAATATTCGCATTGAAGTGAAATATGTTATCGTGAGTAAAAATTGTAGCCTAATCAAATAAAAGTACGGTTTAAGTTTTTATTTTTTATGTATCAAATTTTCCCTATTTTGAAATTTAATCGATGTCATATTGTGAGAGAACTGTGGGTGATACAAACAAACTGATACCAGATACGGTTTCAGCACCCAAAAATACATAACACTTAGATGTATTGGTTTAAAAAGTTTTTACAAATATTCTTTTTGTTGGTCTGTGTAATCGATGCCATTCGGTATAGTCCTTACAATAAAAATTGTCGGTGATTTGTTTCTTTAATGTAAATATTTTTAAATCAAACTTTTTTAAGATACCTTGTATTATTAATAGCATTTAATTTTTGTTGTGTTATTGTTAGAGGAGGTGTGTATGGGAGCGTTAATAACAAATTAAAAAACAATTTTTAGGGTGTGCAATTTTAAACAACTATATATGATTCATTTTTTGTTAAGGATCAGCAAATGTAAAGAAAGAACAAGCATATTACATGCAATTTTGAAAATAACTCGAACTTTAAAAAGCGTAACCAGATTTGTTTGGAGGCCTTTTAAGAAGTTAAATTTGTAAAAATTGTTCCGAAAGAATTTTTGTTTTTCCTAATTTCCTAGTTCCTAATTTTTATTAATCCTAATAGCGAATAATATGAGACTTGACACATAAAATTCGCTATGTTTTCTCATAAAAAGTCGTAAATAAGTAAAGCCTCAAAGCTTGTTTGGAATATTTTCATTTAATTTTTTTTTTCAGTTTTCAAAAGATCTTTGAATCTGACATTTTATACCCAAAAAGAGATTAAGTATGCCATTCTGAATTATTTCCCACCAAATGAATCTCCCATTTAAGAGTTTGGTCTGCCTTTACGTGGGAAAGTTTAAAATGTACAGCCTTGGCCAAAAGTATTAGGCACCCTACAATTTACTTCATTTCTTGTGTTTCAGGGTAAAAAATTAAATTCGTATGTTTTGTAAATTCGTGTATTGAGGTAAAATTATGAAATAAATTAATATTTGGTGTGACCGCCCTTCGCTTTAATTCTTTGAGGCATGCTGCGTACAAGCCTAGTACATTCAGTTGTACTTATGGCATCCCACTTATCCATCAAAGCGCTTTTTAGCGCTGTTTTTAATGTTATTCTATGCTCCCGTATCTTGCGCTTCAGAATACCCCAAAGATGCTCGATAGGGTTTAAATCTGGAGACTGCGCCGGCCAATCCAACAAGACAATGTTATTGTCTCTAAACCTCGTAGCCGCAGATTTGACAAGGTACATTATCTTGCTGGAATTTGATGTCTTCTAAATTAGTGTCGCCAAAAATGCGCGTTAACGAAAGCATCAGTACAGTTTCTAGTACATTTATGTACTTTTGGCTGTTCATACGGCCTTCACAAACGAACATTTCGCCGACTCTTTTAGCAGCCATGCAGTCCCAGATCATAATGCTGCCTCCTCCGTGTTTTACAGTAGGTACCACACAATCTATATGGCATTCCTCGCCGACACGCCGCCTCACGAATGTCACACCTGATGTTCCAAATAGCTGTAAGAATAGAAAAAATACTCGGTTAAAAAATTAGTTATTATTTTGACTAAAACGGATTAAATCAAGAGTAGTTGTATGTAGTTATTTGTTAAAATAAATCATATAAAAACTTACCTGGATTCGTCGGACCATACATTAGACCAATCCTCTTCGCTAAAATGTTGGTGCTTCAGAGCCCACTCTAAGCTTTTCTTCCTATTGGTCTCTGAAAGCCAAGGGTTCTTTCTAGCTTAATCCAGCTTCTGTCAGTTTTCTCCTTGCCGTTCGAGAACTAATCGGCATCCCAGTCTCATTTTGTTGGCATGGGAGCCAGTCTCCACAAACCTTTTAATAGCACATTGCACTGCACACCGAGAACATTTCACTAACTTGACTGTTTCTACTTGGGACTTGCCTTGTTCATGTAGGGTTTGAATTTTAATTTGTTTTTCGCTACCAAGCTCACTTTTCTTAGGTATTTCTCAAATATAAGAATGTCCAGTTCACAAATAAAACACGCGCGGAAGCTTCTTGACACTACAGGTAGTAAAAAGAAACTGATAAAACATTATCGCAATTTTGTGGACCAGGTGTTTTATGGACCTGTAAAAGAGATTCTTTATTGTTTAAGTTAGCTTTTGACAGCACCGTCTATAGTATTGTTAAAACAATTCGTCTTTTTTTTTAAATATTTTATGAGTTTCACGTGTTTATTAGGGGCGCCTAATACTTTTGGCTAAGGCTGTATATTTCTGCGTAATTTTCAGAAAATGTGGCAACATCAATTCGAAGCATCCTTCGTAATGTTTTAAGGGATAATGCCACTCTAGAAATTTGAAAAAATCAACTTTGTTTTTTGGCTTAAATGATGCTTAAGGAACTTAGAAATAAGGTACAAAGGATTTTATGAGGTAAGAATGTGTATTTTATCAAGTGCGCGTAATTGTCTCGCAGCGTTCTCCAAACTCTCCGAGGGTCTTTATGCTTCGCGCTGCTTAAATGTCCGTACCTTTCTGAATATTGAAGAAATCTATTTGTCTACAGAATTTAAGTTCATCTAGAATCTATCAATAAAACATCCATTTAGAAGGCCAATTATATGGTGCAGGCATCGCAGATTCGAGGTATCCAAAAAATTTATATAATTTTAAAACACATTTTTCTCAAAACTACATTTTTTATACTGGCCGAAAACATAACTTCTTTAAGTTATCACCGATTTATTTGAAATTTTAACTGTACTTTCAAAATTACGTTATCCAGTGAAGTACGTACGGATTTTACAATTTGTTTTGAACTTTTTTTTTTCATAAACAATTTTTTACGTGATTTTTTACCGAAAATTGAAACACTTTTTTCAAACTTGTACTACCAATTTTTTACAAAACTGAAAACTACTATTTTTTTTTTTAAAAATTGAAATATTATAAAAACTACTAGGTTTAGGTATATAACAATATTAATAAAAAAGTTATAAAATTTTACGCAGAATTTAAAAATAAATTAGAAAATAGGATGTTCCATTAAAAAAAAAACATGTTATATCGGCCACACTTTTTTGAAGTACCCAGTATACTCAAAAATAATTTTAAACTGTGCACCTTAACATTCCCTAAAACTATTGTATTTAACATTTTTTCGTCATTCCCGAAACAAATGAGATAATGAACTTTACTCTGTCGTTGACTCATCCTGTACTCTTTATAAGATGCTTCTTCCTTGACTGAGTACTGGTGCTGCCATTTTGTAAAAAAAAAAATTGGGAATTTACTTTAAAGTATGTATAATAAAAGCATTTGAGTAAATTTTGGATTGCGTTCACTATATTTCAAAAAAAAAATTGTCAAAATCAGGCTTTTTTCTTAGTGGCATTACCCCTTAAACCAGTTGCCGGCAGGTTAAAACTCAGTAACCAGTATCATGCCTAGTAAAGCCCTCTCACTTTGGCCGTTCGAAACCGGCATTAAACTGTAGGTCCCCTTTGTCTGTGGAACACTTAAACGGCACTTACCACAGACAAATGGGAGAGGCTCGCCTACGTCCGTATCGGATATGGCTCTTCAAGAAGAAACCAAAGAGTATGGCATTTTTCCTTAATCACAAATGCCCATAGAATAAGTATTTCTACCCGCTTGCAGAAACGATAGGTCTTTGTGGCGCTTGTACGAATTATGAACTTGCTGCGTTCATTTTGCGAACGGCCACGTACGTGCCGTGCCTTAAACATTAATTGTTCACACTTATAACAGAAGTGTTAGTAACACAAATCAAAGTATGCATCTGTTTATCACGAGAAACTCATAAAAACAATTTGATATTACTAATCGTATAAATTAGATATTCGTCGCGTTTCTATTATTTTCATTACAATTTTATGATGTTCAGTGGGATTTATTTATTTTTTAGTTTTACAGACTTATTCTTTTGTTGTTTTCCAATAAAAAAGGGTAATGACGGAAATAAAGAGGGGAAAAGAAGGAATTTTCCACTGGTTTCATTGTTTCCAGATTTATTCTTGTAAGCTGACGATTCAAGGGCAAAAGGATGAATGAGGAAAAGGGATTTGTTCAGCAAAGCGTTTTCGCTTTTTTTGTGTTAATATTGAATAAGGTTTGTTACACAAAGTGTTTACAATCGTCATTGGCGTCTGTAAATATAATAAAGTACATTAAAGATGATATAATGTAAAAAATGCAACATTACTTGTATATGGTGGGGTTTTCTTAAGTTACCTACTTAGCCTACGAGGGTCGTATGATAAGTACCTAGCCTTGACAAGAAAAAAACATTTTTATGTGTAAAATTTATTTTATTTTTCATCATGGTCTCCTTTTATCTCGATATACTTAGTCCAACATTTTTCTATCTCTTGTATCCCAAAATAGGCGTTTGTTTTAGCAATCGCCTCATCGTTTGAGCCAAATATTTTCCGCCGGGCCTTTTTTTTATGTTCGAAAATAGGAAATAATTGTTGAGGACTTAACATAGCGAATATGGTGGATGCGGCAGCAATTCGTATCCTAAAATGTATTTTTTTGGAGTTGATAGCAGAATTCTCTCATTGTGTATGCAAATACATGTTGGGTGCGCCCAGAAAAAAAAAAGAGATTTCTTATGCATTTTACTGGATTTTGCTACCTGTTTTGAATTACTTTTAAGGGTTCACCCTATTGTAGGCAGAAAATATCTGCTATACAATAGAGTCATAAAATGTAAATGACGGTTTATCGGTAGTATAGCCGTCCGAGCGTAACCTGCTTTTGGTTATAGAAATATAAGATTTATTACCAAAAATTTTTTAATCTATAGATCTGTTTATACCAGGTGTACAAGTATGAAATGCGGATTTTTTTTCTAAAAAAACATGTTAAATTCGGAAGAATGATAAAAAACTGCTTTATTCAAAGTATGCTCCATCGCTTGTTATACATTTTTCCCATCTTTCGGGCAATTTGTGAATACCACGCCAGTAAAAATCTTCTCCTTTTGCTGCGAACCATTCATCGAGCCATTTTTTCACATCTTCGTACGAACCAAAGCGCTGCTCAGCAAGTGCGTAACGCATCGATGCAAACAAGTGGTAATCGGAAGAAGCCAAATCTGGTGAGTAAGCCGCATGGAGTAGAACATCCCAACTGAGTGCTTCCAACGTGTCGCGAACTGCTTTTTTTTAACCAGCGAACCGTTCAAATCGCTCAATTGTTGTTGGTAACGTTTAGTATTAACCGTTTCCCCAGGTTTTAATAGCTCATAATAGACCACGCCCCTCTGGTTCCACCAAACACAGAGCATCGTCTTTCTGCCAAAGCTATTCTGTCTTGCGGTCGATGTGGATGGTGCGCCTGGGTCTACCCATGTTTTTTTGCGCGTGGTATTCTCAAAATAAATCCACTTTTCATCCGCTGTAACTATACGATGCAAAAACAACTACCTTTTGTACCGAGCGAGCAAAATATCACACGTGTTTTTGCCCTTTTCCATTTGCCTGTCGTTCAACTCATGTGGTACCCATCTTTCCTATCTCTCGTAGCCGATTGGAAACATCTTCGTATTTTTTTGGCGGTGTTCCACGTTCCTTGTCTGCAACATCGAAGTCACCACTTTTGAAACGCCGAAACCATCGTTCACACGTATCTTGCGATGGAGCATGTTTACCATAAGCTTCTCGAAGTAATCGGTATGATTCAACAGCAGTTTTCTTCAAATGAAAACAAAAAATTAATGCTGTCCGCGAATGCTCTTTGTTCGGTATAAATTTCGACATATTGAACACAACAACACAACACTATGCACACACTTTTCCAAAGACTGGTAGATGGGTACCACAATAGTTGAACGACAGGCAAATGGAAAAGCGCAAAAACACATGACATTTTGCTCGCTAGGTACAAAAGGAAGTCGTTTTTGCATCGTATAGTTACAGGGGATGAAAAGTGAGTTTATTTTGAGAATCCCAAGCGCAAAAAATCATAGGTAGACCCAGGCGCACCATCCACATCGACCGCAAGACCGAATCGCTTTGGCAGAAAAACGATGCTCTGTGTTTGGTGGGACCGGATTGGCGTGGTCTATTATGAGTTGTTAAAACCTTGGGAAACGGTTAATACTAAACGTTACCAACAACAATTGGCCGATTTGAACCGTTCGCTGCTTGAAAAAAGGCCAGAATACCGGAAGAGGCAACACAAAGTCATTTTTTTCATGACGATGCTTGATCACATACGGCAAAATCAGTTCACGAGACGTTGGAAGCACTCAGCTGGGAAGTTCTACCCCATGCGGCTTTCTCACCAGACTTGGCTCCTTCCGATTACCACTTGTTTGCATCGATGGGCCACGCACTTGCTGAGCAGCGCTTTGGTTCGTACGAAGATGTGAAAAGATGGCTCGATGAATGGTTCGCAGCAAAAGGGGAAGATTTGTACTGGCGTGGTATTCACAAATTGCTCGAAAGATGGGAAAAATGTATAAGAAGCGATGGATCATACTTTGAATAAAGCTCTTTTTATCATTCTTCCGAATTTAACATGTTTTTTAGAAAAAAAATCCGCATTTCATACTTGTACACCTGGTATATCGAAAGACAATAAGGAACATTATAATGTTAACATAATGTTAAATATAATGTTAAATAACAAGTCTCGAGAACTAGGTCTAAAAATAAACTCTCGTCTCGTTAGCTTGGTCTGCGTTCGGAAGGTTACAATCTACATTTAAATTAGACATCCCAAATACAATAAAAGCCAGAGTATTCGATCAATGCTGGTATTAACATGTGGCACTGAAACGTGAGCTTTAAATAAAAGTATAATAAATCAACTCCAAGTAACCCAAAGATCAATGGGGAGGAGAATGCTAATTATTAGACTCCAAGATCGTATTCCTAACATCAAGATACGAAGAAGACAGAAGAAGTGACAGATGTAAAACAACGAATATGTATATTAAGGTGGAATGGGGCGGGGCATGTCGTAAAGATGAATGATAACAGATAGACACGCCGTATAATTGAATGGACACCTAGAGAATACAAAAGATGCAGAGGTAGACCACAGACAAGATGGACGGACAATATAAAAAGATTGGCAGGTCACGATTGGATGCAAAAAGCAAACAACAAAGCTCATTGGAGACAACTTGGGGAGGCTTACATCCGACTATGGATGGAATATGCTAATGATGATGATGATATTTTTGGCCCTTTCTGGATTTAATTAGTCTGGAACATATAAAAGTTAAACTTTATTTCTCTAAGGAAATTGTTAAGAAAGAATGGTAAAAGTTATATCACTTATGATTAAGGAACAAAATCCAAAAATGGACAAAAATGACCGCTATTCTACAATAGGGCCAAATTGAATTTAAATAATCATTATAGTCTTAATCGGCATTGCAAAATTAGAATTTATCGTAAAAATATGTTCTGGTCGAATTAAATCCAAAAAAAGGTAATAAAAATGAGTGCATGTATGTGCGCATGCGAACTTAACGATAGAGTTTAATAACTCCCGGGATAATGCAAATATACGTAAGTATACTTTCGCCGTCGGCGTTAGCCAATGTACACCACGTGGAGGTCGCGCGATCGGATTTTGTACATCTTGGCCCTGAAAAGGGCTGATTGGTTGTCGTGGGATTTTGGAATATTTAGAAATATATTTTTAAAAAAGTTATCTACCATTCACATTTTTCTCAAAAATATGTTCTAAACCAGAGGTTCCCAAACTTTTTTTTCTCGTAGACCACTTTCAAAATTTTACTGGTTTCGGTGGACCAAAAAAATGTGAAGATTAGATCTAACTATGGAAATTTGCGTCGTGGCTGAGTTCCAATCCTAAATTCGGAGTGGTAAAAATAAAAAGCAAAATAATATATTTTCTTGTGTTCTATTTATTAAAATAATATGAGTACAGACTTAATAGAATTAAAATTAAACATTAATAACGTACCGTAACTTCAACAATGCAAATCAACAATTAAAAAAAAATAGTCATAATTTTAATGGAGGAGGATGTATTTGATGGATTGACAGCAAATTATCAATATTTGGCTTCAGTTTTGTAAGGAATAACCGCAAATCTCCCCGTTCTGTGATGTTCAATCTGCTCCTTTTTAGTGTTCCGTACGGAACACTTATAAGATCACTTCGGTGTCTGTCTGTCTGTCTGTCTGTCACACCCGATTTTCTCCGAAAACTATTTGACATAGAAAGGTGAAATTTGGTAATAATATAGGAATTGATGGCCTCATCAGAGCCATGTAGTTTTGAAAATTAAATTTTGACTTAAGGGGTTAGTTTTGGGGGGTGAAGTCGGAAGTGAAAAAAAATTTTTTTACTAGGTCATCGAGTGTGGTGTCAAATGAAAGCTTGTGAAAACACGAGTAAAAAATATATATGTATATATATAATATTATACTTGCGCGCACTTTTCTTCGTATTATTTTTAAAAACTTCGCTAAAAATCGCTGTCCCGGACCTTATCTCGAAAAGTACTTATCAAAAAATTTCGAAAAAATTCTGGAATATTCTCCACGAGGTGTAGATTGAACGAAAATTATCACGAGTGCATTACCTTTAATAATTTATTTGGTATATAAAAAAAAAACAAAATTTCAAGGTCACCAGTTTTCAGTAAAGATTGGAAACAAACTTTGTTAAAAACTCAGTTGGGGTGTGTTTTGTGAAGTCACTGATCATTTTATACCATCCCAACAAAAATTTTTATTTTAAAAACAATCAACGTACGGAACACTAATTGTGCAAGTTCAACTTGCACTTGACCGGTTTTTTATTTTGTTAATAGGTTTGTAACGACACTAAAACTTTTTTCGACAAGGTATGACGAGGGAAACGCTATCAAAAGTTTTCTCGCAATTTCCCACAGCCCAGGATATTTTTCGGGTATTTCTGCCTGCAGCCAAAATGTTTGATAGCCTTTTTTAAATTTCACCTTCAGCTCCTCATTGGTGCTGAGCCCGGGTAGTTCCTCTTGTAATACCACATTCGCCACTTCCGTTTCATCAAATGGATTTATGATCCATGGTGGTATTTTCATCGTCAGAATATCTTCAAATCTATTTTTGAAGTCATCATGCAGGGCATTTAAATGTTGAACGTATGTCTGAATATCCTCATCAAGACATTCTGCCTGTGACAAGTTTGGAAACTGGGAGAATTCACGCGGACTAATATTTTGCTTCATAAATTTCAATTTTCCAAGAAAAGCCGAAATTACACCCTTTGTTTTTATTAAAGTAACAGTCCCTAACCTTCTTAAAATACACTACTCAAAAATATTAAGGGAGGTTTTAAAACAAGGAAATTAATGCTAAATAAACAGGCTATCTGATCCATATGCCGGCCTAACTGAAAAAATTTTTTTCAAGCCCGTGGACCAAAAAAAAAGCAAAATATTTGCAATATTATTTTTTTGCGCTATCTGTTAGGATTGCATGAGAACCGTAGCTCCTAAAAAATTTTAGCCAAAAAATCTGAAAATTAGAATCTTAAAGCTTCAAAATGCGTTTTTTTAAAGTCTCAATACAACCATTTTTCACCGAAATACAGCCTGTCAAAAATCACCGAAAAATTTGGAATTTTTTTTGCTCCCTTAATTTTTTTGAGTAGTGTATTATCTGCCTACATTGATAGGTAAAGCCAAGCCAACATTTTTGTTCTTTACTATCGAAACCAGATAAATTTTCGTGGACCCCCACTTACAACTTGTGAACCCCCATTTTTTTTTCACGCCAACGTAGACCCCCGTCGAGTCTCCCGTGGACCACTGGGAATCACTGTTCTAGACGAACTAAATCAAAAAAAGACTTCAGAAATTTCCAAAATGACCAATATTCATAAGTAAGAGCGAAATGAGTCAAAATAATTATTATATTCATAATTAGCAACCCAAAAAATATATAATCCCGTTGGAATTTTTCGCAAAATCATGTTCTAGTCAAAATATGTCCTTAGAAAAACGAGGTTTTTTCCACGCTCGATAATTTCTAATCTATCCATTTTTGGACTTTGTGTCCATGAAAACTTTTGATCAGAATGGCTTGAAGCATAACAGACTACATTTTCAGCCGATTTGACCGGGAAGATTAGTTTGGGGTTCTTTTTCGACGACGTTGACAAAATGGTGAATGCAGTTTTAAAATAATTTACCTCATAAATTTTATGTTAGGTCTACTGAGAATTTGTCTACTGGCTTTAGGAATGAAGTTTTGATTTACATTTTATAATTTTAATTGAAACATAAAAACTACATACATAACGAGCAAAAAAGATTTAATAAACAGATAATAATAACGAAATGTAGGTACTGATATAACCAGCGCATGGCGTAAAATTAAATTGGGTAGTTACAAAACGAAACGCTATTAATTAGTATTTATTCGGATATTTATTTAATTCGATAACTAAATGATATTGTAACCAATTTTCGTAACTGTACATTGAAGGTAATTAATTTAGTTTGAGCGTCCAATTTTATATTTTATTTCGTTTTATTTTACTACGAGTATTTTGTTAAAAAATTACCGGGACTATTTTATCAATAAAATACACGCGCTGTTGCAATCTATCTGTTTTTAGTGTTCTGTACGGAACACTTATGTGATCGCTTCAGTGTCTGTCTGTCCGTTTATCACACCCGATTCTCTCCGAGATTATTTGACATAGAAAGTTGAAATTTGGCACAAATATAGGAACTGATGAATCAGAGCCGTGTCAAAAAATTTTGAAAAATTTCTTGAATATTCTCCATAAAGTGTAAATTGAGCGAAAATTATCACGCGTTATAAAACAACCATAAATTACTTTCTGATTATTCCCGCGTAAAGCAAGAAACTCGCGACAACAATCTACATAGAGGTGTGGTGGTTAAGCAGTGTCACCCTTTTTGGTACCCACCGTACCATCACCTTACTCTTGTGCAAATATTTATGTAAAATTTCGTCAGTACGAGGGCTACCTTTTAAGTTTTTACAAAAACAAGGTTTTGGAAGGATTCAATAGCTTCTTGAGGTGATAACAATCGCTGTACACGCATTTTTTTTAACATTGGGGAACAAAAAGAAGTCGTTAGGCATTAAATCAGGTGAATACGGGCATTGAGACGTTAATCGATGTTTTTCTCCGTCAAATAATGAATTATTTGACGTGTTGTGTGAGAGCGGCATTGTCATGATGAAGCATGATGCGACGTTTTCGGTTGTTTTTCCTAATTTCATCGATGACGTCTGACAAACAAATTGTTGTATACCATTCAGCATTAACTGTTCTTCGATCCTCTAAAGCAGCGGTCCGCAAGCCGCGGCCCGCGAGCCTCTTTGTGGCCCGCGATTATTTTGTAAATAAAAGTCTCATCATTTGTTGCGATATCCCATTATTTTTCCATTGTATTGTCCACCAAGAAGCGTTATGCAGCAAAGTTCCTGCATGGAAAGAAGTAATGGACATCGTGATATCCACTGTAAGCTATATCAGAAAAAATGGGTTGACACATCGCCAATTTCAATAGTTTCTGTCAGATATGGAAGCAGATCACCGAGATGTATTATTCTGAAGTGAGATGGTTAAGTAGAGGCGTAGTACAGAAAAGATTTTTTTAAATCAGAAAAGAAATCCACACCGCTCTGCTTAGCTCCCATTATTTCTGCTTATCTCCCATTATTTATACTTATCTCCCATTATCTCACCTTATCTCCCATTATCGAAGCTTATCTCGACTTATCTCCCGTTATTTCTCCTTATCTCCCATTATCTCATCTTATCTCCCATTATCTAGGCTTATATTGAATATAGAACATATGTATAAATTTATAAAAACACGTAAATCGGATAAGTGGTTCTCAAGTGATAAGCGCACTAACGGACAGACAGAGAGACAGGCAGACAGACAGTCAGAGAGACGTTGCATTTTATATATATTCTAGATAGGAGATTATAGATAACCTGGCCAGAGAACAAATGTATGAATTTAAAAAAAAAAACACGTAAATCGGATAAGTGGTTCTCGAGTGATAAGCGCACTAACGGACAGACAGACAGACAGAGAAACGTTGCATTTTATATATATATTATATTCTTTGCTGCATGATATTGTTCCATATTTAATGCTTTAGGCAGTGTATTGCAAGAGAACGCGCTAGCAGCAAACTTTTCTCCGACTTGGTTCACTATTATCGTCACTGCTTATTCCTTATGTCACCTAACGTAATAAAATATATCCTATAACCTAGCCAGAGAACATATGTATGTGTAAAAAAAAAGCACGTAATTCGGATAAGTGGTTCTTCAGTGATAAGCGCACTAACGGACAGACAGACAAAGATACGTTGCATTTTTATATATATTATAGATGTAATACAATATATATCTATAACCTGGTCAGAGAACATATGTATGAATTTAAAAAATCACGTAAATCGGATAAGTGGTTCTCGAGGGATAAGCGCACTAACGGACAGACATACAGACAGAGAGACGTTGCATTTTATATATATTATAGATATAGATTATTATTATTATATAACCTGGCCAAAGAAAATATGTATGAATTCAAAAAAAAAAGACACGTAAATCGGATAAGTGGTTCTCGCGTGATAAACACATTAATGGACAGACAGAGAGACATAGAGACATTCCATTTTATATATATTATAGATTATAGATATTCTCTGCTACATAATATTGTTTCATATTTAATGGTTTAGGCTGTGTATTGCAAGGGAACGCGCTAGCGGCAAACTTTTTTCCGACTTCATTCACTATTTTACGTCACTGCTCATTCCTTATACTACCTATCGTAATAAAATATAGCCTATAACCTGGCCAGAGAACATATGTATGTTTTTTAAAAAAAAGTACGTAAATCGGATAAGTGGTTCTCCAGTGATAAGCGCACTAACGGACAGACAGACAGACGTTGCATTTTATATATATTATAGATAATTAAACAAATATTTAGGTAGTAAATATTTGTTTTACACTTTTATTACTAGATTTTATATTGAGCTAGATTGATTTATTGGCTATTAGGTAGCTAAGATGCTATAATTGTTATACATTATTGACTAAGAAAAAAACGTGAAAATACATATTATATCTTAAGGTGGCAGAGACCTAATTAACTTAGTCTAGATAAGGATTTTAGTTTATCTTAAAAATAATCACGATACGGAACACTAATTGCGCAAGTTCCATTTGCACTTGACCGTTTTTTAGGGTGGTTAAACTGAACATTTGACGAGAATCTTGACAATGACATTTGTTGCATTAGGTTAGAAATTAAAGCGTGTTGTGTCATTGTAAATTTTTTTATGGCTAGTTATAAAATAAATAAATTTATTGAACAAAGAATTGGTATTAAATTTTTTCTTAGAAATTAAATTTATTATATAACAATGAAATAAAATGAAAGATCTTGTACTCGGTAAATGACCATTTAAGTATTAAGGATCTTACTGGAATATGAATTGGATGAATACAATCGATTTCGAAGGCTTGGGTTTGTCGCGTGTGGTATTTTGGTTTGTTCTTAAAATGCTAATTCTTGAAAGACATCGTCGGTCTAAACTCTCAAAAAGATGCTTTCTTGAGATGACATATCATGCGGAAACAGAGAGAAAATCAAGTGCATATCGTGCTAAAAGTGAACCAAAATAGAAAAAAATACGTCACAGTTGGTCAAAGATCAAGGTCGTTTTAACTGTTGCTTTGATTACCGTAGTGCTAAACAATTAATAAGGGGTATTATTTAAGAGTTATAAATGATTTACGTGAGTCAGTTCGTAAGAAAAGGCCTGAATTGTGGCAGAACAATTCATGGGGTTTGCATCACGATAATTTACTAGCAACTAATGTGATAATTGTTCGGAATGTTTTAAGTAAAAATGAAACGATTTTTTACACGAGTTCCCAAATATAGCAGCTTTGTGTCTTTTTTTCCCCCTAAGATCAAATTCCAACTCCGTAGACACACGTTTTAATTCTACAGAAGCAATAAAAGAGAATTCGCTGGTCGCTTTGAAAGCAATACCAGATATCGAGTATAACGAGTGTTGAAAGATTGGAAAAAACCTTTGGACAGGTATATTCCAGTAGAAGGAGATTATTTTGACGGGGATCTAGTAGATCTAAACAAATGAATTAATCATTCCAATTAATTTTTGAACATAGTAAATACTTATATGCAAAATATTTTATTATGCCTGTCTATATATACTAATTCATTCTAGGTCTAGTAGAATTCATAATTTAGAGTGTTCTTTAGGTTGCATTGTACATGGACACTTATTTAAACATATTTTATTAGGATTTTTTTCGAGAATTGGGATCTTATATTAAGACGAGTCAAAAAAACTTGATCTGGTCTCGTTTTGCCTCGTAGCAACACTAGATTAACTACTATTTTTCTTTTATTTTCAGGTAATGTGAAGTATTGGGCGCGACCGCTCCTGTAACATCAATTCCGGCCCGGTCGACCCGTCATGTCGACAGCCATGCGATCAACTCTTCAGACTGTCCCTGAAAGCCTGGAGGTAAAGCTTTATTATTTTTAGTGTTTCGTATGGAACACTTATCGGATTACTTCGGTGTCCGTCCGTCTATCTGTCACACCCGATTTTCTCCGAAACTATTTGACATAGAACGTTGAAATTTGGCACAAATAGAGAAGTAAATGGTCCAATCAGAGCAGCGTACTTTTGCCGTGAAAATTTTGTCTTAAGGAGTTAGTTTTGGGGATGAAATCGGAAGTAAAAAATATTTTTTTTTACAAAGTCATCGAGAGGGGTGTCAAATGAAAGCTTGTGAAAACACGAGTTAAAAAATATATATGTTGTAATCGCCGAAAACGGACAGTATTAGTTCAACTGTCAAAAAAGTTTATAGTTTTTCTTGAATAATTTTACATTAATATCTAAAATTTTAGTGGTCAATTCGGCTTTTAATTTTTACTACTTTTTTAATGTTTGCAAAATTTCTTCTCCTTCCTGATGTGGTTTATCCGATGCAGACGTAGGCGACCCTGTCGCTTTTGCTTGTGATTGGTGCCGTAAGTACTACACAGATAAAGGCGACCTACAGTTTACTGCCGGTATCGAACGGCCAAAGTGAGAGGGCTTTACTAGGCATGATACTACGGGTAGTTTGTCATTGCCTTCCCAAGAGAGGCGACCGTCACATTGTAAAGTTTTTTTTTTCTAATTTATCATTTTCCGAGGCAAGATTCGAACTTCGGTGTCCGTCCGTCTATCTGTCACATCCCGATTTTCTCCGAAACTATTTGACATAGAACGTTGAAATTTGGCACAAATAGAGAAGTAAATGGTCCAATCAGAGCAGCGTACTTTTGCCGTGAAAATTTTGTCTTAAGGAGTTAGTTTTGGGGATGAAATCGGAAGTAAAAAATATTTTTTTTACAAGGTCATCGTGAGGGGTGTCAAATGAAAGCTTGTGAAAACACGAGTTAAAAAATATATATGTTGTAATACTTGCACACACTTTTCTTTGCATTTTTTTTAAAAAGTGGTCAAAAATTTCTGTCCTCCCACCCTATGTTGAAAAGTACTGATCAAAAAATTTTGAAAAATTTTTGGAATAGTCTAAATAAAGTGTAGATTGAACGAAAATTATCGCGAGTGCATTACGTTTGATAATTTTTTTGGTATAAAAAAGAAACTATGTGGCATGACAGAATGGTGAAGGTTTGGAAAGTTGGAAATTCAACCGGGACTAAGAGCTACGAAATATCAATACGTATTCGGTGCAATCAGTAGTATCATGATGACTGGTGACCAACGGATAGCTATCGAAAACAAAGCAATTTTATTTGTTTATAATTAAACAGATATTTAGGTAGTAAATATTTGTTCTACTACTAGATTCTAGATTGAGCTAGATTCATTTATTGGCTGTTACGTGAATAATTTTTAAAGATAATCCAACTTGCGCTTGATCGGTTTTTTAATTAAAGTTTAAGAATATTTCTCAAGATGGCAACCAAGTCACATAATCCACTGGCATACTTTGTACTATTTTATTGAAACTACTTCAGAAAATATGTATACAGGTTTTCATAACAGTAGTTGAACTTATTGGAATAGGTGATCCTACGAGTCACCCACTTAATGCTTGTTTTTACTAAATGTGGACACCGTTAAAAATTTTAAAAAATCACTGGGCTATGTACTTTGGAAAAAGTATTGCGACGTCATTGGTATCTGCTGGGATTAACGTTGCAATGCATGAATAAGAGTTGAAGAGAGAAGGACACCGGCCAGTCAACTGTCAAAGACAACACGTTTTGTTTTTGAGATGAAACGTGATGCAAGAGTAACTGTTTTTTTCTTAAAATATTTCAAATTTGTAATGCAAAACCTGTCTTAAGTGATTTATTGATGTTGCCGAAGTTTAATGACAGTTGTTTTTATTACAGTTTGCTCGATTACATTAGCCTTTGTTCTGTGTGTCATATTAAATTTTTAAGCCATATCTGATGTGTTTATTGCTTTTCTTACTAAGAAATTTGCTAAGGCTCAAGACTTTTTTTTTCCGAAATATTTGCTGCACAAAATGTACGTATTAATCGATTTCACTGATAAAATATGTATCAGCAATTAATTCTGAATTCATTATTAGTCGGGGCTGCGATGATTTTCATCATCGATACATATTTTACCAATACAATATTTATATTGTGTTACGAAAATTGCTTAATATATTGAAATCCTTGTGTCAAGAGCAATTACAGAAAAATTATGCTTCTCTATAACTCGACTCTGACTTTAAATTGACCCTAAAGTTTTATAATTTTTCAGCATGGATGCCAATTATTAAAGTATTAGAAAGGAATTTTACCTCTATGTTTAAAAAAGCATATTGTCTCACAAACAAACCATATTTACAGTAGAGTACTTTAAAAAACAATGGTTTAGTAAAGAAAATAACATACACTAACTATTCGGAGCTGACACCAATAATCACTATATTTGTATACATCGCATGCTTAACTACAATACAAGATGGCCATTTCAATCAATAAAACCTTTTCGCGATTAACGAGCGCGAGCTGATTTACATCCAACAATAGACTGCGCGCCATTAGCGCTTTATATCCTACAAGTTGCCAGTAATTTGCGGCATGCATTTTCTTGCTGTATTAGTTAAAGCAATGTTAAGTAAAAAAAACCACGCCGACATGTACAAAACGAAAACTTTGTCCAAAATTAACGATAATACCTATAAGAAAATATATTTTGTCACAATGATCTTATTTAAAAAATCTGTTTGTTGTTTTTTACTTGAAAACTAGAGTGCCTTAGGAAAATATTTGTTAACCAAAAATTATTGTACTGGAAAAAAATCCGTATTTGACAGCATTGTTAAAACATGCCATACAAAAAGAATTTTTACCTAATTTTAAAATTAAAATTAATCAGCTTCGGTTACCAAAGTATGCTCTAAATATCCTTTGACTTCTTTTTAGGTCACCAAAACAACTACGACTACTCAAGACGCCCCAACAACGGCATCGACGAAAACTCCGGCCAGAACATCCGGGGAAGCTGTGGCCACCAAGAGTACCAGGTCGTACCATGCTCCTAGTTCTACAAATAAGGTAAGAATAATTTTTATTTAGGGGATATTACATGTTATTTTTGGGAACAGAATTAGGGATGTTCGATCTTTATCGATTAATCGGAAGATCGATGTTTTTCTTTGCGTTTGTCGATTTTCTGAATCAGTAATTAATTAATGTTGAATCTTCAACTTTAACCCTTGGCGAGGCAAATCGACTAATCATTTATCAGGCAGCCAAAATTCCCTTCCCGATTGCCAGACAGAAATCGCACAATTTTAACCCCATTTTGTCGTTACTAGACAGGGAGTTGATTTTTCGCGAATTCGATCATTTACGTTCCCTATCGATTCAGAAAATCGATCTTTTTCAAAAAATCGAACATCCTTGGGCAGAATAAAAGCAAAGTGTTGTTATGTCCTTGAGAAGAATTGGTGATGGGACATATTTTTGTTGCCATGGATATTTTATTAACAAAAAAGCAATGTTTGGGACAGTTTTGCAAGCTTATAAAGTCTAAATTAAGACCATGTTTACATACCTATGTAGGAATATAATGAAAAAAAAAGTATTGGGCATAAATTGCCTAATACAAAATTGATACAGTTTTAGCATCTTTTTTAAATGCTCCAAGGCGCTCTTTTTTTGGCGAGCTTGTGAGAGTTTTAAACCTTCTTTCAACTAGTTTTTATTGATGTTTTACGTTATACAAGTACTCATAAATTTCAGTTCAGTTTTGCTTTAATAAAGATGAGAAATCTACTCGGAAATAGCTACGTGATTTCTGTTACTTTACATTTTTTTTAAGAAATCGCCGAAAACGGACAGTATTAGTTCAACTGTCAAAAAAGTTTATAGTTTTTCTTGAATAATTTTACATTAATATCTAAAATTTTAGTGTTCAATTCGGCTTTTAATTTTTACTACTTTTTTAATGTTTGCAAAATTTCTTCTTCTCCTTCCTGATGTGGTTTATCCGATGCAGACGTAGGCGACCCTGTCGCTTTTGCCTGTGATTGGTGCCGTAAGTACTCCACAGATAAAGGCGACCTACAGTTTACTGCCGGTTTCGAACGGCCAAAGTGAGCGGGCTTTACTAGGCATGATACTACGGGTAGTTTGTCATTGCCTTCCAAGAGAGGCGACCGTCACGTTGTAAAATTTTTTTTTTCTAATTTATCATTTTCCGAGGCAAGATTCGAACTTAAGTCTCCGGCGTAAAAGGCAATACACCTTATCCACTACGCTGTGGCCGCTGAAAAATTTCTAAACAGCAGAAAACTCTCTGAACTTAAAAGATTATTTTTTATTAGTCCTTTCATTACTCTATTATTTTTTAAATTCAGATGTCGCTTATAATGACTTTAATGGAAATAGAAATAGCGCTTTGAAATTCTGTTTCATTTGAAGTAAAGTTGACTTAGTTCAACATAAAGTTCAAAAATATCACCAGATATTACTAATTAGTATTAATTAATTAATTAATTCATTTTTGTTACTTTAGCATCAATTATTAATATTAGAATTAATAAAGAAATCTTATCAATTTTTGATATTGCGTCCACTTTGCATAAAATGCAACCAATTTTTTTTTGTTGTTTTCATTATAAGCAATAAGCAGGGTTTAAAAAAAGATAATAGTGTGTTGAGGTTATCGGCAAAAAATGGCGTTTATAAGACCCAAAGAGACTCAATGGCTTTTTATTTAGTGTAATTATTGCGGGTTTTGAAAAAAAATAACAACGTTCTTTTTTGAGATTATTTAACACTATGTGCGGATTTTGATCCTCAAAATTAGTAGTAAATATGTAATATATGTATGTATATATACATATATATATATATATATATATATATATATATATATATATATATTATATATATATATATATATATATATATATATATATATACACAGTCGACACTGTTTATAGTGAAACTCTATATAGTGAAAAACTCTTTATAGTGCAATTTTTTGAAGACCTAGAATATTTTAATGAAATTTCATGTAAAAAGCCCTGCATATAGTGAATCTGTAAAACAGTAACACTCTATATAATAAAATTTTTACCGGAATTTTATGTATAAATTTTTATGCATTTATTGAGATCTTGGACATTTCGGGTTTCCCATTTTTATCTAACATTAGCACGAATTCCATTTTTATGACGCATTCTTTTGAAAAAGTTCTTAACGCGTTTATAACGCCTAATGGTTGGCAATAAATCAGGTAGATTTCTGTGAGAAACCCGAGGAATAACTCATTTTATAGAAACCCGGGGAAAAACCCTAGGCCTAGTAATTCGCAAATTCAGGTTCAGTTTCTTTTTGTTTAAGAATCAAGTAAGATGTTCAAGCGAGTGTGTTTAAGTTTGGCTGAGAAAATTAAAGTTTTGGAGGAAGTTGATAAAGGCTGCAAAAAAATTGATGTTGCTGCAAAATTTGGTGTTTCTCCAAGTTGCTTCTCTCTGATAATAAAAAGTCGCGACAGTATCCTCAAGAAACCTAGTGTTCCAAGCAGTCGAAAACGAGTACGGGTGAGTACTTACGAGGATGTAAATGAAGCAGTTTTACGATGGTTTCAAGTGGCCCGTACGCATCAAAACGTACCAATATCGGAAAATTTAATAAAGCAAAAGGCTCTACAATTTGCTAAAGAATTTAACTGCGTTAATTTTCAAGCTAGTGAAGGGTGGTTGAGTTCCTGGAAGACTCGCAATTCAATTATTTTCAAGACGGTGTCTGGCGAGAGTGCAAGCGTTAGTCAGGAGGACTATGACATTTGGACTGAAAACTGTTTTAAAAAGTGCATTGAAAAAGTACGAGCCAAAAAAAACGTTTTTCAATTTTGATGAAACCGGTTTGTTTTTTAAATGTTTGCCAAATAAAACTTTTGCTTTTAAAAGTGATAAATGTTTTGGTGTTAAAACAAGTAAAGAAAGGGTGACACTTATGATTGGAGCAAACATGGATGATTCAGAAAAAACTGAATTTTCCTGCTCATAGGTAAAAGCAAAAATCCCCGTTGTTTAAAAGGAGTTAAATCTCTGAAGTTAGATTACGCCAATAATAAAAAGGCATGGATGACTTCTGAGATTTTCGAAAGATGGATCAAAGAACTGGACACGAAAATGAAAAGCCAAAAGCGAAAGATTGTGATGTTTATAGACAATTGTCCTGCACATCTAGTTACTGTAAGTAAAAAATTAAGGAATATTGAACTGATCTTTTTTCCACCAAACATGACCTCCAAATTGCAACCTATGGACCACGGTATTATAAAAAACATAAAACATCATTACCGAAACAGAATTGTTCGCTAAATTGTTAATGCGATTGATAACAACCTTCCAGTCCAATAATTGATTACCCTTAAAGAGTGTATAACCGAAGTCGCTAAAGTGTGGAGTGAAAATGTTTCTCAGAAAACTATCAAAAACTGCTTTTCTAAAGCAGGTTTTACTGAAAAAATTGACGAATGGGAAGAAGAAGACGAAATGGATCTCGCTACCTTAAAAAGGCAATGGGGTATTTCTACAAAAAACTGCTATCGTCGACGCAGATTTTTTTACTTGAAGATTTCTTAGAAATCGACAATGATGTTGGCACGACAGATCTCCCAACTGACCAAGACATAATTGACGATATAAAAAGTATAGAAGATCATGAAGAAGAAACTGAAACCGGGGAATGTCCTGCTAAATTTAGTGAAAATGAAATAAAAAATGCATTTGACATTGTGCGAACTACTCTCAGGGGCCAGGAAAGTGTACCTGATCAAATCTTTATGCATTTGAATAAATGCGAGAATTTTGTTGAGCAACAATTATTTTTCAAAAGTAATGTTCAAAAGAAAATAACTGATTATTTTTCCTAGTACGTAATGTACGTAGTATGTACATATGTATTAACAGATTTTTGTATTATTCTTTTTATTTCGTATGTAGTACATACATACATAAAGTCCATACGTTATATCTTTACACGTGCGTCATAGTTTTCAGGCAATATCCCAGATGACTATTATATTTTTTGTCTCTTTTTACCAACACCTACGATTTATTGGTGAAAAGAGACAAATAATATAATAGTCGTCTGTTATATGGCCTGAAAACTATGACGCATGGGTAAAGATATAACGTACGGACTTTATGTATGTATTTAGCCCTGTACATGCTATGTACTATTTAAACTTTCAAATGTTTAATAAAATCTTTTCTGATAATTCAATTTTGCAATTTTTTTTGTTGCTTGTACCTTATAAAATACAAGTAAATGATTACGAATATAAAATACATACATAGCAGTATATACGAATTTTTTCTTTATATAGTGAAAAAACTTTCTATAGTGAAATTTCGGTCAACATTTTGGTCTTTCACTATATAGAGTGTCGACTGAATATATATATATATATATATATATATATATATTATATATATATATATATATATATATATATATATATATATATATATTATATATATATATATATATATATATATATATATATATATATATATATATATATATATATAATTATATATATATATATATATATATATATATATATATATATATATATATATATATGTATTTATGTATATAAATAGAAAGTTAGTAAAAGGGCTTACTGGTAACAACCAAAGCGGGGTTTAACTTAGGGATAACCCTTAGGATTAGAGAGTGAACAAAAAGGTCTTAAAGTTCTTAGTAATTGTAGTTTTATTCTAATATCGAGCTGTCGATGCCAAATTGTACATCATCTTCAGGACCTAGAAGATACAGAAAAGAACTCTCATAAGTCAGAGCACCCTCTGGAAACCTATATTGTAATCTCGATAAAAAAGATTGTAGGAATCACTACCATATTTTTAATTTTTAAATTCTGAATTGTTAGTTTAAAAAGAATACTTACTGAATATTTACAGGTAGTTCTCTGTTGTATGAGAATTCGATCTATATCAATTGCAAAAAATGAAGTTTGAACACATGAGTTTAAATAATTATTAATGCAGAACCTATATATATATATATATATATATATATATATATATATATATATATATATATATATATATATATATATATATATGTATATATATATATATATATATATATTATATATATATATATATATATATATATATATGTATATATATATATATATATATATATATATATATATATATATATATAAGTATATATATATATATATATATATATATATATATATATATATATATATATATATATATATATATATATATATGTGTGAAATCTCCCTTAAGCGGACACCAATGGATCCGACCGAAAGTGTCCGTTCAAGAGGGGTGTCCGCTTAAAAGGAATACAAAAAAAAGTTTTTTTTAATGAAAAGTGTAATTAAAGAATTTCGGACATTTAAAACGTATACTTATGTATGTACATAATTTTAAAATAAACAAAAAACTTAAAACTTAAGGAAAAAACAAAGAGTGTTACCTTTAGATACATATAAAATATAATAGGATTGAGTTATACATATGAAATGGAAGGTCACTTTAATCACGCAAAAATTCATATATTTTTGTTTGTTTTCTCTTTTTCTTTAAAATGGCGTCCACAAATCATATTTTAATTTGTAAAGAAGCTCTAAAGACTTTGCATCTCCGTGATCTTCGGCAAAACTTTTTAAGCTGCTTAGGGTAATAGCTTCATCGGAATTTGGGATAGCATCTGTTGGTACTGGAACCTCATTGACTTCAGAATCTTCGGAATGTCCTTGTATTTCAACTGGATTTACAATTTCTTGTTCAGAATCTGGATTTTCAACGTACAAATTTTCATCTATGTTTAAAAAATCATTAAGATTTTCATTATCACTCAACTCCAACAAATTCTTATTTTTGAGGATATCTGCAAGTACGTTAAGTGATATGTCATCTTCTGGATCAGAGGTAACAGCCTCAGTTAACTGGTCTTCACTTTGCATATTTTCATGCTTAAATCCCGCTTTACAGAAGCAATTTTTTACTTTTTCGTTAGTTACTTGTTCCCAAGCGGTTTTTGCAAAGTAAACTGCATTCAGTGGCGTAATTTTCTTAATTAACTCAAAAGCTATACCAGCAGTTTCAATGGTTACTATCAGGAGTTTTAGTATTAGACTTCGGTAATAAATTTTAAAATTTTTTAAATTCCCTGGTCAAGTGGTTGACAAGCTTATGTACAGTTAGGGGCAGAAAAAAGATCTTTATATTTTTTAAGCGGACGTCTTTTGGATGAGATCCTGCATTGTCTAAAAATAACGAAATGTTTCTTTTCTCTTTTGTCATTTTGCAACCACTGTTTCATCCCATGTACTAGCATTTGTCTTTACATTAATTTCTTTAGTACTCAGCATAAAAGGTCACAGTTTTTTATGGAATAACGAGTCAATTGATAAGAATCTAAAAAAGAAACTCCTGTTTTCTGTTTTTTTTTAGTTATAAGTTTTATTTTACTTCAGTAATAAAGTAAATAACAGACCGAAGAAAATTATAAACATTATTATTTAAAACTTATTGCTCATGAAAACTTTCGAAGCACATTGTCGACTGAGTGGGCCTTAATAGCAAATATAGATAATTAGTGAAGCGTTATTTCTTATTGAAAATCGATGGTGTTTACCTAATCAGCAGGGAAACGTCATGTACACAACTATAACCAATAGAGTCGCTAAAAATAGAACCGGTCTCTATGAAAAATATTTTTAAATAATTTAGGAATATATAGAATATTAAGTTGAGTCCATTAAAAGAATCGATCGATCGGGTATTTTTAGAAATAATTTATGGACTGATTTCATCGTGTAATACTGTGTATACCTTAGATAAACCTTTTTTACGTGTAATTGTATTGTTTTAAATTTATATATATATATATATATATATATATATATATATATATATATATATATATATATATATATATATATATATATATAAAGGGTTATTGAGAAAGTATTGAGCTATTTAAAGTCTAAATTGGGACAATTGTTTTTTATATTTCCAAAGAGCTTTATTAAACGAAATATGTCCCATTTTTCTGGTAACATCATAAACCCGTTGTTGCTGCATGGCTTGGCACTAGATCGAGAGAAATCGAGGGAAACGGTGAATAGTACAGTGAAGTCAATCTAGAAATATCACGACTCTTGAAATTGAGGAAACGAATGGGGAGAGAGAGGACAAAAAATGGTAACTAGTGGTTTTCGCAAGCCTCTTTCGACACTAACTAAACACCATTCAGGGAGTCCTGCAGAAACCGAAATAAATGGTAGTTTAAAGTCTTGACAACTATGATGTTATAGCGTAAGTGTATTAAAAACAAGGGTAAAAATTAAAAAATTTGAAATAAATCGAAAACTATTAGAAATAGGTATACGGAGGGTTGTAAAAGCCATCAGAAAAAAAATCTATCAAAAAAAAATAATAATACAGGGTGTGCCTTTTAAAAAATTTGAGATTTTTCAATTTAAAATAGTCGAAATGCATAAATTTATTTTGAACACCCTGTAGCATCTAACTCAAATTTCTTTGAATATAACTTTTTTCATCTCTATAGAAGGCTCGTACCAATATAAGTTTTCCACCTTCAGAAACATTGGCGCTACTGGCAATTTTTTACAAAACTGAAAACTAATATTTTTTTAAAAAAATTGAAATATTAAAATAACTATTAGGTTTAGGTATATAACATTATTAATAAAAAAGTTATAAAATTTTACGCAGAATTTAAAAATAAATTAGAAAATAGAATGTTCCATTTCCATTTAAAAAAACATGTTATATGGGCCACACTTTTTTCAAGTACCCTGTATACTCAAAAATAATTTTAAACTGTGCACCTTAACATTGCCTAAAACTATTGTATTTAACGTTTTTTCGTCATTCTCGAAACAAATGAGATAATGAACTTTATTCTATCGTTGACTTACCCTGTACAAGTTGAGCCCTCACGTTCAAATAAAATTGACAGCCGGATAAACTTCTCATCAGTGTGCTCCGGTTGCAGTGAAGTGTGAACTAGGCCGGATATTGTAATTTGCGTTCCCATCCGTCATATTTACCAGATCTAGCCCCCAGCGATTTTACCTCTTTCCAAATTTAAAAAAGTGGGTCCAAGGAAAGAGATTCGGCTCAAATGAAGAAGTCAAATGGGAAGCTGCGGCTTATTTTAGAGAGCTCGACAGATCGTACTATAGGGAAGACACCCAAATCTTGAAAGATCTCTGAAATAAGTGTATCGCTTTTGAAGGAAACTATGTTGAAGAATAAAATCGATTTTTGGCAAAAATATCGTTTTCTTAGTAGAAACTTTAGAAAAACTCTAGACCGTTTAAAGAAAATATTTTTAAAACTGTTTTGTTTAAAATTGTGCTTCTAAAATTTTATATAATACAGTGAAGTCTGCATATAATGAACCCGTTTATAGCGAATTTCCGGTTAAAACGAATTATTTTATAATGCACGGAAAAACTTTCATAAGACCATTGCAAACTTTTATCGGTTATAACGAACTTTCGGATAAACCGAACCAAATTTGGATATTTTGTGTCAGTTTATAACGAACTTGCCACTCCCTGTGCTCGATATCGCGCGACTTGATCTAGGGAATGGGGTTAAACAAAGTGATGTTTGCAACAATTGAATTTAACTAAATCTACGGTTGCTACCATATGGAAGAAGAGGCAAGAAATCTTATCAATCTATGATAAAAGAAACTTTAGTTGTAAAAAAGAAAGAAAATCTACACATGGCTAAGGTCTCCGTAAATGGTTTAGTCAAAAACGACATGAACATGTTCCTATTACCGGCTATAGTTTACAAGAGAAAGCTAGTGAATTGGGAAGGAAAATAGAGAACACCGAGTTTAACTATTTTAGAAGTAGGATTGAACTGTTTAAAAAGTGACATAATATTAGTGGGGGTTGGATAGTAGGAAAAACTGCATGAGTGGATAGGACTGTGGTTGATCAGTGGTTGGCTAATGTATGGCCGGAAATTCGAGAAAGTTATGAATATGTGAACATTTTTAATGCGGATGAAATGGGTTTGTTTTACAAGAAGACGCCTGATAAGACATTAAAGTTTGTCGGAGAGAATTGTGCTGGTGGAAAATTATCAGAAGTAAGGATTACTGTGTTGGTAGCTGCAAATATGTCTGGAACAGAGAAAAGAAAATTGTTGCTGATAGGAAAGTCCGCCAACCCCAGGTGTTTTAAAAACAAACATTTACCAGTAAAGTACAAATCAAATAGTAAAGCCTGGATGACATCAGAAATTTTCAAAAACGAACTGATCGAATGGGACAAAGAATTGAAATTCACAAACAGAAAAATATTACTTTTGATTGACAACTCTCCAGCGCGCCCTATAGTTGATCTACAGCAAATAAAATTGGTTTTTTATGCCTCCAGACATAAGTGCAAAACTCCAGTCTATGGATCTAGGTGTGATACATTCTTTAAAATGTCGTTATAGAAAGATTTTACTTATGCAAATGTTAGAGACGATCGATAAAGGTAACAGCTTTTCTGTAACTCTCTTGGACGCTATAAACTTTATCCATATGTCCTGGCAAAGAGAAACCATTACAAACTGTTTTAAGCATGCAAGGCGGATTTTTAAGGAAGGAATGTGTTACCGTTGACTCAGTGGATTGAAAAACATCGAGAAGATCCTACTGATTGTCTAGAATTTGTTTACGATGCAGACATTCAACAAAGTACAGTGGAAATCGAGATTAAAAAGATGTTTAATCACTTTAATTTTGAAGAATATGTAGGTGCTGATAATGAATTAGTGACGAGAGAAATATTAACTGTTGATTAAATTGTGACATCATTGACTTCTGGAAAGATTTTAAGCGATAATGACGACGAAGACGAGCTTGGAGAAAGAGATAATATTTATGTTCCATCCATTTTAGAAATGACTAAGAAAATGACTGAAACTGGCAATTTTTTGGAATCTCGTGAAGTTCCTGAACATATATGGAGTAGTTTTTGTGACCTTGACAAATACATAAACACAATTTCTTTTTCAAGTAAAATTGTACAAACGAAAATTACTGATTTTATTGTATAAACTACGTATTTTAATGTTTTCGTTTATACTCGTATATGTATCAATATACACAATAATACCTTTAGTGTGACTTGTTTTAGTTTCCTTTGAACGTTTTTCTTTTAATTAAATTATTATTATTATTCATTTTTTCTAAGCATTAGCACCTAATCTAAATAAAAAAGTAGTGAAAAATGATATTAGGTTTTGTTTACTGTTTGTAACGAACTTCGGATAGAGCGAACCATTTTTAGTGATTTTTGAGGTTCGTTATAAACGGGCTTCACTATATTTCCATAATTTATATTTTAATATGAACTTTTCCTATACGTCAGAGGTTAACGTTACGAGTATTTTTATAAATAGAAATAATGAAATATTAAGTTTACTAGTGTGTCCGTTGTATCTATTTACAGAAAGAACTGACATATATATGAAATATTGATCAACTAACAATATTACGGATGATAATATCAATCAAAGTGACAAGGCATGTTATATTAAAAAAAAATATATTAAAGCTATTCGATTGAAAGAAATGACACTTTCACATATTTGATGATGTTTTGTGCTAATGACAGTGAAGACTGCAATTTTCTCGTATACCTCAAACGGGAGCGGTACATGAGTCCTCACTGGAGGGACAAGAGACTCTACCGAACAATTTGATGGTAGTCAGTACATAAACACTTTACAAGGGTTGTATGGCCTTGACAAGAAAAACACATTTTTACGTGTAAAATTTATTTTAACACGTAGGCTGAAAAGTTTTTGGTCTAGCTACTTAACAGGTTGACTGCCGACCACTCCGATCGGAGTGCGTCGGGTCTCTTCGCCAACGCCGTCTACTCCGATCGGAGTTTGACATGCGTTCTTACGAAACGTTTTAGTATGCCATCGGCGTTGTATATTAAACGTGTTTCTAGTGGTGGCGTTGCTTAAAAACGCAAGTTCTAACAGGTGCTTAAGTGGTTCCGCGGATTTGCTTTTGGTTTGGTTGTAATCTGCCGTAGAATATGGACAATCAACCTGGGCCTTCTGGTATTAAAAAAAGACATTGTAGTGATGAAAAAAGGTATATGATAAGAAAAAGAAGCTAACTGACACTGAATTATTGCAGCTATTGGAAGAAAGCGGAGGTAGTAGTGACGAACATTACGTACCAGACACAGACGATAGTGATGTAAATTCAAGGTCCGAGTCCGAAGAAGAGAATTTTATAGACCCTATTCGGCCACATCAAACACTTCCTAGCCTTGATGAGATAAAATGGAACGACAGAGGTGCGTTAAAACAAATTTTGTTCCAGAAAACCCAGGAATTATTGGTGCAAATTCCAGGACAGGGTGCACCTATCGATTTTTTCGAAATGATCATTGATGATGATTTTTTACAAACTATTGTAGAACGAACGAACTCTTACGCAGTCGAGGTTTTGCTGCGCCCAGAAACAAGTACAAAATCACGTATTACTAATTTTAAAGATCTTACTCTTGACGAACTAAAAATTTTTTTGGCCCTGTTACTTCACACTGGCACAATATCCTTGAGCCGTCTTAACGATTATTGGAAAACTGATCCGCTATTTAATCTACCTGTTTTTAGAAAATATATGTCAAGGAATAGATTTTTGCTTATCTTGAGGTGTTTGCATTTTACATCTCCAGATATGGATCCGGCAGATCGGCTAGGAAAGATTAGATTTTTTTAACAACAAGATGGGAGAAATTTACTATCCTGGAAGAGAGTTGTCTTTGGATGAAGCTATGGTACTTTATCGGGGTCGTCTCCAGTTTAAAACAGTATATCAAGAATAAGCGTCATAAGTATGGTATGAAGTTATACATGCTGACAGAGCCTAATAGACTTATTTTGAAATTTCGTGTCTACGAAGGTGCTACAGATGTTTATGGTGGAAGCGGACATACTGAAAAGATTGTTTTACATTTATTGGAGGAAAAATTGGGTGTGGGACATGCTGTTTATCTAGACAATTTTTACAATAGTGTTAATTTAGCTAGGAAATTACTTCAACAAAATACATACTGCACTGGTACGCTGAGAGCTGAGAGGAAAGATAATCCGAAAGAGGTAATGAGTGCAAACTTAAAACGTGGTGAGAATAAATCTATGTTTTGCAATGGAGTGCATGTCGGAAAATGGCGCGATAAACGCAATGTTTAATACATTTCAACAGAATTTGGAAGCGAAATGGGCATTTTTAAAAACAAAAGAAATCAAGAATCTGAAAAACCTTCCGCAATCATTAGATATAATGCTTTTATGTCCGGTATAGATAGGCAGGATCAAATGATGGCATATTATCCTTGCAGCCGTAAAACCATTCGGTGGTACAAAAAGTTATTCATGCATGTGCTGCAAATGAGCATGATAAACGCCTATTTTTTGTACAATAAATATTCGCGGTCTGACCAGTTACGATTATATGACTTCCGATTGGATGTCATAAGAAATTTACTAGCCAGACGACCAATTACTAATTTGCCGCAAATTCCTCCAGGCCAAATAAATGTCCACAGCATTAGCAAAGTAGAAAAGATTGTTAGTGAAAAAAAAGGAACTAAAGAAACAAAACGGGTAAGCAGAAAGGAATGCAAAGAATGCAGGAAAAATAAAATAAGAAAGCAGACAGTGTATGAATGCAAAATGTGCCCTGGACAACCAGGTTTTTGCCTTAATTGCTTTGAGGATTACCATAAAAATGTACAAAAATGATTTAGAAATAAATGTTTTGAGTTCATGAGTTCGATTTATTATTTCTTTACTTATTTAATTGGACACTCCGATCGGAGTGTTCGGCATCTAGTAAAAATTTTCACTTGCAATGCCGATTACTCCGATCGGAGTGAAATTTTTTTTTTTCTAATATTTTGAATGGCACATAAAAAAAACACATCCAAGACTCATTTTAATTCATATTTACCACAATAAAATAAAAATATTTGGAAAAATCTTACCGGCGTCAACCACAAACTCAAAAATATAGATCGGCAGTCAACCTGTTAAACACATTTTTTTGCAAAATTCGACTTTATTTATCAACATGGTCTCCTTATGAGCGATACAATCAGTCCATCGCTTTTCTAACATTTTTATACCTTTCTTGTAGAAGGATTTGTCTTTGCTTTCAAAATAAGCCTAAGTTTCGGCGATAATTTCTTCTTTGGAGCCAAATCTCTTTCCCGCGAGCATTTTTTTGAGGTCTGCGAATAGATAATAGTCGCTGGGGGCCAAATCTGGAGAATACGGTGGATGAAGAAGCAATTCGAACTTCAATTCATGCAATTTTGGTACATCCTACAACGGCTAATAAGTGTATGGGCAAGTCGAGGGCATTCGTTAGCAAGTGGGTGAAACGATACTCTCAGGTAAAAAATGTCAGTCTACCAGAACGTGGCTCGAGAAGAAAAGTGTCGGACAATGACGAGAAAATGATTATTATGCTTTCCTGAAAGCTTCTAACTTTGCGCCGAGAGGTGCAATAACTAAAGCAGAAAAGTTTGAATATGTTGTATGAAATGATTCGCACTCATCTCCAGGCTAACGATTTAAAGTGGCAGAGTACAGTCGAGAACCCATTGCTAAGCGAAAAACAGAGTCTCACATGGGCAGAGGAAAACAGATCGAGACTGAAGCAATGCCATTTTTTCCAATGAAACTTCATTTGGGGGTTATGTTATCACCTCATGAGCCTGGTCAGTTTTCAGTAACCGATTGGTTCAGCGTACCGTGAAACACCCTCTGAAGATCGATGTTTGGAGATGTCTTTCGAAAAAAACTTTTAGAAGATTCTTCATCTTTACCTGCAGTTTGAACGTTGAAAAAAATGCTCCAGATTTACAAGCAGGCATTAGTACCGACTTTCTGGTTTGTCGATAAAAATGAGAAGTGGATTCTTCAACAGAATAACGACCCCAAATATCGGGGTAAAACCTGTAGTCAGTGGAAAGGGGAATGCGGTATCGTGACACTAAATCGGCCATCCCAGTCGCCAGATGCAAACTCCATCGAGAACGTGTGGTCATACATCAAGCAGAAGCTTCGTAGTAAAAAGATGTACAGTGAAGCAGCTGTCACGGCAAATTCGGTCAATTTGGAAATATTTGCCCGAATTCGCGGAAAAATCTCGTCGAAAATATGCTCCGAAGATGTCGGCGATCATCGACGCTGATGGGGATTGTACGAACTACTGAATCAGTAGCGTTTTAAAGGCAATCCATTACTGTCAACTGATGTAAAAACTTTTAAATAAATACATTTTTTAATGAACAATGCCCGACATGTTCTTGCTTTACCGACCGTAATACGTCTTCTACCTATAATCACTTGAAGGCTTTTTCTAAGTGCAATGAAACATTTAAAAAAAATATTGTGTGCAGAGTAATAAGAGTCTAAAATTCAGAACATGAGAACAAAACCGATATACCTAATAGTAGTGTCAAGTAAATGTTTCATGTGATACATGAATAAATGGGTTTTTATCACAAAAGTTTAAAAAAAAACTGTGTAAACCATATGTTGAGATTCCCTAGAGAGAAACGCCCCCCTGGTTATAATACTAATAACAATAACTTTGCTGTCCTAAATTAAATGTTTTGATTTGTGATGAGAACTTTACATTATTAGTTTTAAGTAGGCATCATAATATTGACGTAAGTATATCCTTTTTAGTCCTATAAGTGTACCGTACGGAACACTTATGGGATCACTTCGGTGTTCGTCTGTCACCGACATGTATTCCTAGCATCCATCGCGTGGAATTAAGCGAGCTACATCCAAACACTTTCCATGAAAATACGAAGGCTACCTTTTAAGTTTTTTAAAAACGCAACGAAAAAAAAAGAATTTAGTAGAAATCGTTTCACTATTTCTCAAAATATTCACCTTTAAGATTTATAAACTTTTGCATGCGTTTGAACCAATTCTTGAAACATTTTTCAACTCTGAAGTTGGTACTTTAAACACATGGTTTTGGAATGATTCAACAGCTTCTTGAGGTGTTGAAAATCTCTGTCCACGTATTTTTTTTTTTTGACATTCGGGAACAAAAAGAAGTCTTTAGGCGATAAATAAGGTGAATAAGGGCTATGAGACATTAATTCGATTGTTTGACGTGATGTGTGAGAGCTAGGCATTGTCATGATGAAGAATGATGCGATGTTTTTGGTTTCAGCATTAACTATTCTTCCTTCCTCTAAAGCAATGGTTGCAACATGCCAATAACGAACGATCATTTTTTCGAAGTGCTTGCAAACGAACCACATTTGTTGGATTCGGTTCATCTTGGGACACCCAAACAGTTGATTGCTGCTTAGTTTTCCGCCTCTTACGAATATATCCAAGTTTTGTCTCCTGTTACGATGTTGTTTACGGATTTTGCATGTCCTTGGACGAATTTTTTGAGCATTTCTTTACACCAGTTGTCATGAGCCTGTTTCCATCGAAAACAGATCTTTTTCACAGCTAAATGTTCATGCAAAATCGAATGTACAGCGGTCTTTGATATGCCTAAGGATGCCTCCATCTCATGATAAGTTACATGCTGATCCTCTTCAAACATGTTGCGCACTGCATCGATGTTTTTTATAACAACGACCAATTTTGGTCGATATTCACGAAATTCATCGCGGACGGAAGCATGACCATGACGAGAGTCTGCAAACCAATCGTAAACAGCCTTTTCTGTTGGTGATTCATTATTAAAAGTTGAACGCAGTGATTCGAGGTATTGTTGTTGAGTTAGGCCTTTACTAAAATCGTAAAAAATCATCCAACGTGAACACGTTTTTTTAAACGCTCACTGTAAACAAACTACTCTGTCGATTTCTCCGCTGCGACTGTTTTAACATTAACAAATGTCAAATTTTACAAACCGTGGTAATATCACATCTCAATAGCGCCATCTAGTGGTCGTTTGTCTTCATCATCATCCATTCTTTATAGCGTTGTACGCCTTTTGGTCCCTTTTCTCCAGTCCTTTCTATTTTCCCAGTCTCCGTGGCTTAGATTCCTCGCTGACATACTTCTTTTCTATTCCTTCTATCCATGTTGTTTTTGGGCGCCCTCTTTTTCTCTTTTCCCGTAGTGACCAGATTTTGATCAGTTTCGGGAGTCTTTCGTTGCCCATCCTCTCCACGTGACCATACCATTCTAGTTGTTTCCTTTCAATTCCTTGTATTATATCCTCCTCCACTTCCATTATTTCTAGAATCGTCTTGTTTGGGACTTTGTCACGGCGTGATTTTCCTGCCCGATTTGCGCCAGTACTCCATTTCCAATACTCGTAGTTTCCGCTGTGTAGTTTGACTCATTTGCCATGCTTCACTGCCGTAGAGTACTATATTCCTTAGAATAGTGTTATACAAGAGTTTTTTGTTTTGTTTTGATATATGTTTTCCCCACAGAATCGAGTTTAGACACCCAATGACCTTCTTCCCCTGTACAATACAGTGTTCAATTTCTGGTTCAGTCCGTCCGTTGCTTGTAATTTTTGTACCCAGATATGTATATTCTGTGCATGGTCCGATTTGAATGCGGTCTTCTATCTGGAGAACCGATGTTTTCTCCTTCCCTATACACAGGTACTTTGTCTTTTCCTGGTTTACTATCAGGCCCCATGTTTCGTATTCTTTTAAGCAGTTTCCTTGTCATTAATTCCAGGTCCTCTTTACCTTGTGCGAGCACCACCTGATCGTCTGCGAAGTGTAGCGTATACAGCGTGATGTCGTCATTAAGCTCGATACCCTTTCCTTCGCATGATCTCCTCCATTCTTTCAACGCTTTGTCTATGAAGATATTAAATAGTGTAGGCGAGAGGCAACATCCTTGTTATAGTCCTTTATTAACTGGAAAGCTTTCTGACAACTGGTCTTTTATTTTTATTTTTGCTCTTTGATCTCTGTATAGCTGCTGGATGGCTTTTATTATTGTAATATTTATTCTAGTACCTTCTAGTACTTGCCATAGTCTATTTAGAGGGATCGTATCATATGCTTCGGATAGATCAACAAAGAGAAGATGTGATTCCCTGTTCGTTGGTACCCTTTTTTCGTGCAGCTGAGTAATTGTGAAAATATGGTCTGCTGTTCTAGTTCATATGGCGCATATTCTTCCTCTATTAGTTGTTTGAGGACTTTCTCGTAAATTCGGCTCATAGTGTTAGTTACGGCTATACATCGGCATTCGTCTTTCTTCCCTTTTTTATATATGGGCGTTATCCAGGTCTCTCTCCATACTTGTGGGATGTCTTCTCCGTTCACCAGTCTAGCAATCAACTCGGTTAGAAATGATATTAGCTTAGTAGTGCCATGTTTAAACAGTTCTGCAGGGAGGCCTTCTGGTCCGCTTGCCTTTCCAGTCTTCATTGTCTTTACGGCTTTCCATTACCTTGTCTTCTGTTACTTCACTGTATTATCCTGTAGTCTCTAGGGCCGCTGAGGGTTGTTCCATATATGATGTTCTGGTTTCAGTGAGCTCATTCTTAAAATGCTCCTTAAACCTTTCCAATTGTATGGGATGAATATTAGTTCGATCTGATGTATTTGACCTTAGTGTCTTAATAAATTTCCATGCCACCCTTGGTTTTGCTCCTCCAATGTATGTATTAACTTCGCTACATTTCTTCTCCTAAGTTGCATTTTTATTCTCCCATATCATCCGTTTAAACCTGGCTTGTTCATGTTTATAGACGATCTTGTCATTTATGTTTTTTGTTGTCAGCCAGCGTATGTAGGCTTCTTGTTTGTGGTCGTTTGTAAGTACTTAAAAGGCAGCCCCCGTACTTGTTGAATAGACTCAAATCACCAACCATTCTTAGGTATTCCAAGGAATTAAGCTTTTTAATACGGCCTGGGTCTCCAATCAGGCGTACAGCTCTCTTCTGAGCAGAGCCCCGAACATTGGAGCAGTATTGCATTATTGGTAGACTTTGAGCTTTGTACAGAATTAACAGTTCTTGTGGAGTGGAGTAGTGCTCAGAGGCTCTGCAGAAAAGCTCTTTGTAATATATGATTAACATGTGCCTTAAAAAGAATCACTGATTTATTAAATTTCCTATGGAGTATTAAACTATTAAATGGATTTGTTGACCAACTTCTCGAATACTATAGCGATACTTTCCTTATAATTAGACTAAATATTCAATATGACGTCAAGTGGAATTTTGTATAATACGAAATTTGCATTCGTCCGTCAAAAGGACTCTTTTCCATTGAGCCGTCGTTCAGTTTATATCTGTTTTTGACTGTTGCAATCTGTTTTACCCGTGTCGAATTGATAATTCCGGCAGCTACACTACCTTTTAGGCCTGCATACAGCAGTTGGCTCTTAATGATGGTTCAATACGAGTTTCATGTAAACAGCGGTTAATCTGAGAAACAGTTAAGCTTCGATTTCGCTTAGACATCATTATGTTGAAGTGATCTTTACTTTCTGTCGTGGTTTAAAGCCGGGTGCTTTCATTTGTATTTGAAATATCTAGCTTTTTACAATTTGTCGCTTCCTGTAACCTTCCCCATGAAACATGCAGATGGCGCTTCAAACACTTTGAAGCACAGTCAATTCAGAAATCGCAAATCTTGCTTTTAAATCCTACTTATTAAATTCATCTATTGTAAACAAAGAACCCTTTTTGGGTCGGGTAATACAAAGAAAATAAAACGCGTATGGGATTGGAAATTGACAAAACTAAAAAATTCCAATAAATATGCTGACAAACTTATTGTAATTACATTAGGTACGTGTTGGGTGTGTACCCTTTTGCTATAGATTTATCTTCAATTGAAAATAATCACTGCTTCCAAATTTTTGGACGGTGGACCTCTGGGAGGTTAGCTTGGATTAGTAGCAGATAATGAGACTTCTGTTACGTGTTTATAATGTTTGTTATTACCTCAGTGTCACAAATAGTGTCACGGAGATAACATACCAGGTTTATGATAATAATAGTGTCACTCTGCAAGCAACGTCAATGTTTCTAAGTACATTCAACTCACATGACTGTAAAAGATCGACCTTCTCTTGGTTTATCATTAAACAAATAGATACACAACAATAATTATCCAAAGCCCGCTTAGTTTTTTAAATTTCTAGGGCATATTGTTTTCAGTCGGGGCAAATAATAATAATAATTACAGTACATATACTTTGATAAGAAAAATCTCCGGCAATAAAGAAACTATTGTAATGAACGTATTTCTTCAAGATAAATATAATGTTTACATTAAGCACGTGTGACTTGAGAAATTTTAAAGAGTGAATAAATGCACTGATCATTACTCTGGTCTGACGTTTCGTCAGTTGAGACGGGGGAACCCATTTTCAATAAATTTTAAAGCAACGAAAGTTTAAAAACGGTTTTTTCTTTACATATGGTGATCTGTTGACAAATGTTTTTAGTGAAAATATTCCAAAAAGATTTTTATTTTGCTTATTTGTTGTTTTTTTTTTTGTTTTTTAAAGAAAACGCAATATAATTTGTGAAGTCACAAATCAGGAAAACCAAGAGGCAATTAAAGAATATTTATTTTTGCAGCTTCGAGAGAGTATTTACCAGGTGTACAATTATGAAATGCCGATTTTTTTTCTAAAAAAACATGTTAAATTGGAAAAAATGAAAAAAGTGCTTTATTCCTTAACACCATAAATCGTAACACCTTTGTTCGTGCCCGCACCAAATCCACCATACCACCACTCACACAGTCAGATAATCCATCGCAACCACACCTGTTGAGAGAGCGAACTCTTTGCTTCACATTCTACTATCGATTTCCAAGGAAAAATACCACCTACTATTTCCATATTGCAGTCAAAGATGCCCGATGTTGTCTTCAGACAGCGTATCATAAAGCGTATTTTAATGAAACTAGACACCTAAAAAGGCTTCTGGCGCTGACGAAATTCCTGCTATAGTTCTCAAAAACCGTGCAAGGGAACTAACGCCAGTTTTCTGTAGACTTTTCAACCTATCCTACGGAAAGGGAATATTTCCGTCCTGCTGGAAATGTGCCACGGTTGAGCCGATACCTTGCCAAATAACTACCGACCAGTCGCAGCATCTTCTAAAATATCTTCAACGATTCAATATTATTAGCGATCACTTTCGTAAACATAGATCAACAGGAGATCTTCTGACTTATGTAACACATGTTTGGAACAACTTTGGAAAATCTCGAGCGGCTTCTCTTGACATATCCAAGGCATTGGACCGTGTTTGACACGATGGACTGTTGGCTAAGCTACGCTCTTGTGGTGTGTCTGAAAAGTTCTGTTTGTGGCTCTCATGTTTCCTCAGAGAGTGTTCTTTACGAGTGGTTGCCGACGGATTTCTTTCTAACATTTTCACTATCAACGCCAGTGTGCCCCAAGGTTCCATACTGTCTCCTACTCTCTTTCTCATTTACATTAACGATCTGCTGGAAAAGACCGGGAATACAATCTACAGCTTTGCAGATGACAATACGCTTGTCTCTTCATTCACTTTGAACGCTCGGACATCGGCTGCTCAGACGAATATCCGCAGACAGCAGGAGGTTGTTTAACTTAACAAAGACCCGGAAGAAATTCTATCTTGGGGTGACAGTAACCAACTGGAATTTAACGCTACAAAAACCCAGGCGGCCGTTTTTTCTAAAAAAGTTAACGTTGCTGAACCCGACATAGTTATGTTGGGGCACTCCATTCCCCTAGCATCGTCGCTCAATTTGTTGGGCGTTAGTTTGGGAGCAAATATGTCCTGGTATGAACATGTTGCAGGCATAGCAAGGAGAGCTTCAAAAGTTGGGAATATTATTTCGAACCAGAAAGCTTTACATTCCACAACTGTTACTTCTTTACAAAGCTCAAATTCGACCAACTATGCAATACTGCTCCCATGTTTGGGACTCCGCTCCCAAACATACACTGCATTTGTTGGATTCTGTTCAGAGAAGAGCTGTTCGGACTGAGACCCGGAACTGACCGGCGGCCTTGATTCTCTGGAACACCGAAGAACGGTTGGCGACTTGAGTCTGTTCTACAAGTATTTTCATGTAAAGTGTTCGAAGGATGTGGCCCGCTTAATTCCTTCCAAAGCGGTGTATGTTAGAAAGACACTTCGCGCTGGTGCTTCACATCCGTATGAGGTTCACCTTGTTACTCTGCGTACAACGCTTATCAAGCAGTCTTTTATATGAAGAACATAATCCCTTTGGAATAATTTGCCCAGCGCTGTGTTTCCCACCGAGTACAATTTACAGCGGTTCAAGAACAACGTGAATCGCTTTTTCCGCACACACCCGCTCCTGGAGCGCTTTAGGTACTTCCCTGCAGCACGTGTGCTAAACCCATAAAAAAAAATCAAAGTATTCTCCATCGCTAGTTATACATTTTCCCATCTTTCGGGCAATTTCTGAATACCACGCTAGTAAAAATCTTCCCCTTTTGCTGCGAAGTATTCATCTAGCCATTTTTTCACACCTTCGTACGAACCAAAGTGCTGCTCAGCAAGTGCGTGACTCATCGATGCAAACTAGTGGTAATCGTAAGGAGCCAAATCTGGTGAGTAAGCCGCATGGGGTAGAACTTCCCAGCTGAGTGCTTCCAATGTGTCGCGAACTGGTTTTGTCGTATGTGATGGAGCATTGTCATGAAGAAAAATGACTTTGTGTTGCCTCTTTCGGTCAATTGTTGTTGGTAACGTTTCGTATTAACCGTTTCCCCAGGTTTTAACAGCTCGTAATAGATCACGCCCCTCCGGTCTCACCAAACACAGAGCATCGTCTTTCTGCCAAAGCAATTCGGTCTTGCGGTCGATGTGGATGGTACGCCTGGGTCTACCCATGATTTTTTGGGCTTGGGATTCTTAAAATAAATCCACTTTTCATCCCCTGTAACGATACGATGCAAAAACGACTTCCTTTTGTACCGAGCGAGCAAAATGTCACACGTGTTTTTGCGCTTTTCCATTTACCTGTCGTTTAACTCATGTGGTACCCATCTACCGGTCTTCTGAATCTTTCTCATCTCTCGTAGCCGATTGGAAACAGCTTGTTGAATAACGCCCAATTGCTCGGCGAGTTTTTTTTTTGTGTTTGCGAATCATCTTCGTCCAACAATGCTTGCAATTCCACATCTTCGTATTTTTTTGGCTGTTTTCCACGTTCCTTGTCTGCAACATCGAAGTCACCATTTCTAAATCGCTGAAACCATCGTTCACACGTATCTTGCGATGGAGCATGTTCACCACAAGCTTCTCGAAGTAATAGGTACGATTCAACAGCAGTTTTCTTCAAATGAAAACAAAAAAATTAATGCTGTCGGCGAATGCTCTTTGTTCGGCATAAATTTCCACATATTGAACACAACAACACAACACTATGCACACACTTTTCCAATTTATCACTCGTGCGCGTCTGACACAACAAAATGGTGCAGTGTCAAATCTTTATAGCACAAACTGCATTGGTGCACCATCCGCTGTCTGAAATCCGCATTTCATACTTGTACACCTGGTATAAAACAATCTTACTAATAGAGTCGGAATTCTTAACATATTCTTCCATATCGTTGCTACAAATTATAAACAAAAAAAAGGAGTAAGCGCACTTCTATGAAGAACACCGGAGGGTGTAACAATGCCGCTACATACAAATATTCTTTTTTTTTTTCATTTCAATAAAAAAATGAAATTCGTACGTACGCTATTACTGCAGCAGCATTTTAAAAGATAGGATTTCATGTCCCGTGAGCATTAACCATTCGAGTCCGTATTGCTACGATTTGAAATGAGCCGATTAAGAAAGCGAGGAAATAATCATGCAGTAGTAATATGATTCCTTTTTTGTACGAAAAGCTTCGCACATTTTAATTTTTCATACTTTAGTTTTCACCAATAACTGAGCAGCTACTCATTTTCCTTATAGTTTTCAAAATACTTTCAGATCCTATAATTTTATTTTTACATCTTTTCTACATAATTTCCGTGAATATTGAGGCACCATAACGTGGCACCAGTTTCAATTTTTTCTGATGCCACTGTTTGTTTTGACGGTTGCCTGTATTGATATCTAAGTTTCCCATTTAAAAGATTTGATGAGATCTTTGGTCCGATTAGCCACATGCGGGCATTGTCATGCAGCAAAACGATACCCTTACTCAACTTGCCACGTCTTTTGTTCTGGATTAAACCCTTGTTTAAATTAAGGTGTCGCCATTCCATGGATTGTTGTTTCGATTGGTTACATAAAACAATCTTGTTCACCTTCATTGTGGGTACAACAATGCATTCGTTGGGTTTTGTGCAAATCCGTTTTTTTAAAAATGCCAGTCGCATCATTTGTAACCTTTTCGTCCACATCCCATTTCATTAACAAAGTTGTTGCTGGATTTTGAGGAACATACACTGTGACCTACTTCACAATCGGCGGGACTCACGATTGTCGGAGGCATCTTAAACACTCAGTAAACACATGGTAATTTATAAGGTTTGGACATAAGAGTATAGACAATAATGACCGTGTCTTGAAAACAA
>CM032453.1:29275521-29315521 GCA_019049505.1 Pachyrhynchus sulphureomaculatus | reverse complement strand
TCTAAAAATGAAAACATTTCTGTATTTTTTAAATATTTACATAAACCAAAAATCAGGTGCTTTCTATTTTTAAATTCGGTATTTTATTATGTGCAAAAGCATTTTGAATATGGGGACTAGATTACCTAATATTTATCAAGCTTTTAACAACGTCTACCACAGGGTGATCCTCTTTAAATTATAATGGTTTGAAATTATGGGCAGGGCAAAAAATGAGGGATTCGACTGATCACTAGCACAGAAAATAAAGGACCATTACAGAAAGACAAACAGGTGCAGCAAAACGTCTCCGCAAAAGTGAATCCGGCTGACTACTGCCGAATCGTTACAGTGTGCCATCAAGTGTCTCAGAGATGCCGCGCACGTAGACATTGTATGATATGTAACAACTAAGCACATTTTAACGCTTTGGCGGTAGCTAGCTGGCTTCGTTTTGCTGCAACGTTTCGTTCCAGGTGTTTGTGTTTTTGTAGCGATAGCTATATTTTCTCTGTCACCTGAGTAAACATTTACAGAAAATAGGTATCCACAAGGGTCCCACGACATGCAGACTATGTGAAGAGGAAGTCACCTCTATAACTCGGAGATCTACGTCGTGGCTATAAGTTACCACTTGAACGGCTTAGAGGGAAGCTAATGAACCTTCTTAAAGAGGGGAGCACAATAAACGAAGAGGCTGTAGTGCATAGATAGACACAACCGCCTACTTCGCATACAACCAATCAACCACGTAAAAAACCGTAAACAGGATGTCGTGGCACTGAACAAAGTTGGCTTACAACAGCCAGAGATTCAAATTATATCTTACTTATTCTTTGCACTAGTACTGTGATCGGTACTTCAAGTTTCGTTCTTTTTTCTGTCGATCCTAGCTTGGCTGAAGAGCCGTTATACGGCGAAATGCGTCCCGAAACGGATTGACTGATGGAATAGTGAATAACTGCTCGAATATGGATGTTTAATGTTTAATTTTAGTAGTTGATATTGAAAATATTAGTTTATTTCAAATATCTTCGAGGGATCACCATTTACACTACTCTTCATAAAGGAAATCAAAAGATTATGATATGTAACGATACGTACAGTCTGTCAAGTAAGAACGCAACCGCTCATATTATTGAAAAAATATGTTTCCAGAACATTTTTTTGTCATCAATGTATTCTTTGGTGTACTAACTGCAGCGTTATAACCTTGGTAAGTTATCCAATCGCCTCCTGCATCAATAATCGCCTGGCATCTTCGAGGCATACTGTTGACGAGATTTTCTACATACTCTGCAAATTTTCGAATCTCGCGAGACAACTGAGTCACAGTCCTCAGAGTTTTTCCTCTAAGCTTTCTCTTTACCAGGAACCAAACGTTTTCAATAGGGTTGGCCTCCAGCGATTGTGAGGGTCACTCTGGTGTCTTATCGTTAAATGATTTACCACTTCTTCACAAACGACATCGACTTTTTAATATATTTAGCGGCCGCGGAATGTGCCATTTAGGCCCCTTTTGATGCGAACAAAGAAAGACTGCCTCGAACCGACGCGCAAACAAGTGACTCATTTTGGATTTTACGTTATTGCGACGAAAGTTCGAAATCGACTGCTACTTTTACTAAACTGCGTTGTAGATAAAGGTTCCCTCTACCGACTTTTTGTTGAATCGCTAGAATCACATCTACCAAAAATCAATTATCGCGGACACCTTCTTTCTTGAGAGACTGTACAACTATATTAAAAAAAAAATTATTCATCCCTTGTTAAAATTTTCAATAAAATTCCTGTTGAAATTACAAGACAAGGCGGTATGACCTTCAAAAGGTACCTAAAGGGACTGTTGATTCCAGGGGCTTACTGCACCGGATGAGTATTTCGAGGATCCGCTGCAGTCATGACACCAAGAATATTGTAAATTTTCTTGCTTTTCTTTGTCAATTTATTTTTCCTTTTACCTGATATTTTTTCAGTTTAATACAATTGTAACTTGTTATCTTATTGACATTTCATCTAATTCCGTAGGATTTAGAGTTTTTCTTTAATTTATCAAAAAAAGTGTAAACTATATCGGCTCTGATTGATATTTTACGCAATCCGCCGTTGGCAAGGCTTCTTTTTTTTAATAAATTTCTTTTTTTCTTTATCTCACCCGGTTGCACATACTACATACTATTTAATTTATAATAACTGGCACAGTATATCGCATAAAAACTATTTTGCACAAGGTCTTGCAATAAGATACATACCAACTCTGACCTCCATTGGTAATGGTAATGAGTGACTAAGCCTAATTAAATAGCCTGACTTTACGTAATTTTATTTACCTACTTATTTCAAAATTCAACATTTTTGCACTAAGTATAACATTACAGAATAATATCAATTTCTCTATATTTTGGATTTGACTGTTATGCAAGTGTAAAGGCCTTTGAACAAGTTCTTCTTTTTAGTGTTCCGTACGGAACACTTATAAGATCACTTAGGTGCCTGTCTGTCTGTCTGTCACACCCGATTTTCTCCGAAACTATTTGACATAGAAAGTTGAAATTTGATACTAATATAGGAATTGATGGCCTCATCCGAGCCGTGTAGTTTTAAAGTTAAATTTTGACTTAAGGGGTTAGTTTTGAGGGGTGAAATCGGAAGCGAAAAAAAATTTTTTTACTGGTCATCGACTGTGGTGTCAAATGAAAGCTTGTGAAAACACAAGTAAAAAGTATATATATAATGTAATACTTGCGCACACTTTTGTTTGTATTATTTTTAAAAAATCGCGAAAAATCGCTGTCCCCCCTACCTTATCTCGAAAAGTACTGATCAAAATATTTTGAAAAAATTCTGGAATATTCTCTATGGGGTATAGATTGAACGAAAATTATCACGAGTGCATTACCTTTAATAATTTATCTGGTATATAAAAAAAAACAAAAATTTAAAGGTCATCAGTTTTCATTAAAGATTGGAAACAAACTTTGTTGAAAACTCATTTGTGTTTTGTGAAGTCACTGATCATTTTATACCACCGTAAAAAAATTTTTTATTTTAAAAGCAATTAACTTACGGAACATTAATTGTGTATGTTCAACTTGCACTTGACCGGTTATTTTTTTCTGTGGATGCACCAAATGCGCTGCAGGAAATACCTAAATATCTACAGGATGTACGGAAAAACCTATTCACATTCGTCTTGAATCGTTGTAAATTGTGCTCTGTGAGAAACATTCTTGGCAATTCTTTTCGAAGGAATGAGAGAATGAGAATTCTTGAAAAGCATGCTACGAGGACTGATGAGCTAAACCACTTACGGATCTGATGTTTTAGCGCCACGTGAGAAGAATTAAGCGGACGGTATTCACTTTCCGTTCTTCGATATTCTGGGTCCCACTCAGCCAAATAGTTCTCTTCTATAATCTAACAAAGGCGATATTACGACATCCCCGCCGATAACCTCAGGATATAAAAGAGGGTAAATCCCTACACAGACGGAGAGATGAACAATAACAAAAAAAAAGACAGTGTGTGGTTGGGCGCAGTATTCCCTCGTTGGTCGGATTTAAGCTTTGTATAAAATTAAAAATTGTTGTGAAGTATAAACCTTTTTAATATGAAATAACATTCCCAGCTATTGAGAGGCTCTCTTGGCTATGCATGTAACATGTTCATACCAAGACATATTTGTTCCCAAGTTAACGTCTAGCAAGTTGAGAGACGATGCTGGAAAAATAGAATCTCCGGACAAAACTATCTCGGGTCTTGCAACGTTAATCTTTTTAGAAAAAAAACTGTCCCCTGGGATTTGGTAGCGGTAAATTCCACTTGGTTACTGTCACTCCAAAATGGAATTTCGTCTAGGTCTTTATTAAGTTAAACGACTTTCTGTTATCAGCGGATGTTTGGGTAAGTTTTAAATTTTTCGAATCTCGCGAGGCAACTGAGTCACAGTCCTCAGAATCTTTCCTCTGAGCTTTTTCTTTACAAGGGACGAAACGTTTTCAATAGGGTTGGTGTCTGGCGATTGTGAGGGTCACTCTAATATCTTATCGTGGGTCCAAGCGAGCCGCTTCGCGACGTGACTTTCGCCCAGCAAAGATTTCTTCAACGTTCTTCAGAATTTGACATCATGTCGTCGAATGGTCTCATGAGACACATTCAAACCCGTTTTTCTATATTTTGTTTAAATGTTAAAATGATTTACCCACTTCTTCACAAACGACACCAACTTTTTAATATATTTAGCGGCCGCGGAATTTGCCATTTAGGCCCCTTTAGATGGCAACAAAGAAAATACTGCCTCGAACGGATTTACAAACAAGTGACTCATTTTGGATTTTACGTGATTTCGACGAAAATTCGAAATTGACTGCTACTTTTACTAAAATACGTCGTAGATAAAGGCTCCCTCTACCGATTTTAAAAAAAAATATATTCATCTCTTAAAATGGAATTTCTTCTAGTTCTTTATTCAGTTGAACAGCTTCCTGTTATCTGCGGATATTTGCATGGGTAAGTTATGTTCGGACATTCAGGCAAATGACGAAATAAGAGTACTGTCATCGACAAAGCTGTAGATTGGAATACTAGTCGTATCCAGGTTATTAATGTAACGGAAAAAGAGAACGCTCAAGCTAGTCATAAACAAAACTTTTCAAGCATACCATAAGACCGTAGCTTACCTCACACCGCTTTGAATATATCAACCGCTCTAAGATATTTAATTGCATTGTTCTAAAGATGTGCCACATAATTTAAACGATACCATGTTGATCTTTGCTTTATTGATTAGCTACAATGTTCGCTTTGTTAGGTTAAATGTTAGTGATATCAAGAAATTCGATTCGTTACTTTCCAATTGCATTGGAACCAATCAATTTTGCTGCACGTTACATGCTTGATGGTGTTTTAATGTAAATATGCGTAGGTTTAAATGGTTATAGATATATGGTAATAATAAAAGACAGGATGGTTAAAAACATAAGAGACAGGTTACTAACAGGAGGGAGAAACATGACTAGATTTGAAAACCTTGAAGCGACAACCTTTCAGGGTACAGGAGGAAGAAAATGAATTATTTTAGAGTTAGAGCTAAATGAGTTTGTTGTACTTCTCTCTCTTTCTCTGTCAATTCTTTCACTCTCAATAGGAGCATCGGTGACTCTATGCAGTTGCTGCCTCAACAATTATTCTCCAGGCATTTCGAACCTGCGCGATCTGACTTGGCTCGTGCATACCCATAACAAGGAGATACCTTACTTGGTCGGATCATCTTGTTGGAGACCGTCCACTTGATCTTCTATCTTCCCCGTTACTACAAACTTTTCCATCCACTTTCTTCATAATGTGACCAAAATATTTCAGGTACTGTCTCTTAATTCTATTTGAAAGTCGGTCATTTATGCTAAGCTCTTCAAGAATAGATACATTCGTACGGTGTTCGCTATATGATACTATGAGGATTCTTCGATATGTCCACGTCTCAAACGATCGATTCCTCTTTTGTCAGCTTGTTTTATGGTCTATATTTCCGATATGTAAGTTGCTATGGGGTATATAAGGCTGGATAGCAGTCTTAACTTTGTGTTTTTTGTGACAGCTGGATCTTTCCCGCTTCAGACCTTAGCGGCTAACCAGTGAAATCATTTACTTTTACTTTGGTTTTTGCTCTATCTATTGTCAATCCATAGTTTGTTCTAGTGATTTCCAGGCACTCCATAATTGATTCTAGGTCTTGTGTTGAAGTTGCAAGTATAACAGTATCGACTAGGAATAAAAATTTAAACAACTGTTTAAGATCCCCACTTACGTTTATTATATTATTGCTGACAATTGTTTCGACACACTGTGTCTTCTTCTGGAGCACGATGTAAATTAACTAACAAAGTATGTTACAGAATATATAGTTTACCTAATTACAAGTACTAAATTCATTAAACATATTTACCTTAATACCTAGAACAAGTTCAATAAAGGAGACCCTCTCCCATCTAATTGATCGTTGAGTAATAAACCTGAGGATTTTTATTCTATTATAGCTTTGTTTATGTTCCTTTATTCTTTTATAAAAAGATCTTCTTGTTTGTCCTATATACGTTTTATTGCAAGTGCCACAGCATAATTCGTAAACCCCCGTTTTATTTTCTTTTTTTGTTTTACTTTTATTATTTTTAATATGTCGAGCTAATGTGTTATTTGTACGGAAAGCGATGTTTACGTGATTTTTATGGAAAAAATTTTGAATTTTATTAGTCAACTAGCCGTGCCCGCGGCTCCGCTCACGTGGACTTGATCCAGTACTATCGTCACTGCTTATTCCTTATGTTACCTAACGTAATAAAATATTTGCCATTATTTCCCCTTATTTCTCCTTATCTCCCATTATTTCACCATAACTCCCATTATCTAGACTTATCTCTTCTTATCTCCCATGATTTCTCCTTATCTCCCATTATTTATACTTATCTCCCATTATCTCTACATAATTTCCATTATCTAGGCTTATCTCTGCTCATCTCCCATTATTTCTCCTTATCTCCCATTATTTCTCCTTATCTCCCATTATCTCACCTTATCTCCCATTATCTAGGCTTATCTCGCAATATTTCTCCTTATCTCCCATTATTTCTCCTTATCTCCCAGTATCTCACCATAACTCCCATTATCTAGACTGATCCCTGCTTATCTCCCATTATTTCTCCTTATCTCTCATTATTTATACTTATCTCCCATTATCTAGGCTTATATCGAATTATATAGAACATATGTATAAATTTTTAAAAACACGTAAATCGGATAAGTGGATCTCAAGTCACAAGCGCACTAACGGACAGACAGAGAGACGTTGCATTATATATATATATATATATATATATATATATATATATATATATATATATATATATATATATATATATATATTATATATAGATAGATAACCTGGCCAGAGAATATATGTGTTTTTAAAAAAAAAAGCACGTAAATCGGATAAGTGGCTCTCTAGTGATAAGCGCACTAATGGACAGACAGAGAGACGTTGCATTTTACATATATTATATTCTTTGCTACATGATATTGTTCCATATTTAATGCTTTAGGCAGTGTAGCAAGAGAACTCGCTAGCTGCAAACTTTTCTTCGACTTGATTCACTATTATCGTCACTGCTTATTCCTTATGTCACCTAACGTAATAAAATATATCCTAAAACCTGGCCAAAGAACATGTGTTGTTTAAAAAAAAGCACGTAAATCAGATAAGTGGTTCTCCAGTGATAAGCGCACTAACGGACAGACAGATAGAGAGACGTTGCATTTTATATATATATATTATAGATATTCTTTGCTACTTGATATTGTTCCATATTTAATGGTTTAGCATGTTTAAAAAAAAAGCACGTAAATCGGATAAGTGGTTCTCCAGGGATAAGCGCACAAACGGACAAACAGACAGAGAGACGTTGCATTTTATATATATTATAGATGTAATAAAATATATATCTATGACCTGGTCAGAGAATATATGTATGAATTTAAAAAATCACATAAATCGGATAAGTGGTTCTCGAAGGATAAGCGCACTAACGGATAGACAGACAGACAGACAGAGAGACGTTGCATTTTATATATATTGTAGATATAGATTATTATTATTATATAACCTGGCCAAAGAATATATGTATGATTTTAAAAAAAAACACGTAAATCGGATAAGTGGTTCTCGCGTGATAAACGCACTAATGGATAGACCGACAGACAGATAGACATTGCATTTTATATATATTATAGATTATAGATATTCTCTGCTACATAATATTGTTCTATATTTAATGGTTTAGGCTGTGTATTGCAAGGGAACGCGCTAGCGGCAAACTTTTTTCCAACTTCATTCTCTATTATCGTCACTGCTTATTCCTTATGCTACCTATCGTAATAAAATATAGCCTATAACCTGGCCAGAGAACATAATGTATGTTTTAAAAAAAAAAGTATGTAAATCGGATAAGTGGTTCTCCAGTGATAAGCGCACTAACGGACAGACAGACACATAGAGAGACGTTGCATTTTATATATATTATAGATATATAGTGAGTGTATGAAATTTTTCTTTGTTTAGTTGTTTGTACGGGTAGACCAGTCCTATTGTTTGTTTAAATTGTTTTTTCATTAAAATATTATATTAAAAAAAGCAATAGGACTGGTGTACCCGTACAAACAACTAAACAAAGAAAAATTTCATACACTCACTTATACCGGAAAATTGACTAATAAAATTCAAAAAACATCGCTTTCCGTACAAATAACACATTAGCTCGACATATTAAAAATAATATAACTAAAAGTTGGGAATGTGGAATCTTTGGCACAATGACACTACTCAGTATATATCACCACTACACCTAACACTTTATTTTTGCACTCGACGCGCGTTTCGCTAACCATGTTAGCTTCATCAGGAGCGATGATTGATCAGTCAATCATCGCTCCTGATGAAGCTAACATGGTTAGCGAAACGCGCGTCGAGTGCAAAAATAAAGTGTTTGGTGTAGTGGTGATATATACTGAGTAAAATATAACTAAAACAAAATAACCGGTCAAGTGCAAGTTGAACTTGCGCAATTAGTGTTCCGTACGTTGATTGCTTTTAAAATAAAAAATTTTGTAACGGAGGGATAAAATGATCAGTGACTTCACAAAACACACCCCAAATGAGTTTTCAACAAAGTTTGTTTCCAATCTTTACTGAAAATTAATGACCTTGAAATTTTTTTTTTTTTTTTTTTTATATACCAGATAAATTATTAAAGGTAATGCACTCATGATAATTTTCGTTCAATCCACACCCGGTGGAGAATATTCCAGAATTTTTTCAAAATTTTTTGGTAAGTAATTTTCGAGATAAGGTGGGTGGACAGCGATTTTTCGGGATTTTTAAAAAATAATACAAAGAAAAGTGCACGCAAGTATTACATTATATATATTTTTTTTACTCGTGTTTTCACAAGCTTTCATTTGACAGCACACTCGATTACCTAGTAAAAATTTTTTTTTCACTTCCGATTTAACCCCCCAAAACTTACCCCTTAAGTCAAAATTTAACTTTCAAAACTACATGGCTCTGATGAGGCCATCAATTCCTATATTATTACCAAATTTCAACTTTCTATGACAAATAGTTTCGAAGAAAATCGGGTGTGACAGACAGACGGACAGACAGATACCGAAGTCATCTTATAAGTGTTCCGTACGGAACACTAAAAATGTTGTTACGGTGGTATCAAATGATCAGTGACTTCACAAAACACACCCCCCAAATGAGTTTTCAACAAAGTTTGTTTCCAATCTTTACTGTTTTTTTTATATACCAGATAAATTATTAAAGGTAATGCACTCGTGATAATTTTCGTTCAATCTACACCCCCTGGAGAATATTCCAGAATTTTTTGATCAGCACTTTTCGAGATAAGGGGGACAGCGATTTTTCACGATTTTTTAAAAAATAATACAAAGAAAAGTGTGCGCAAGTAACTACATTATACATATATTTTTTACTCGTGTTTTCACAAGCTTTCATTTGACACCACACTCGATGACCTACTAAGAAAGTTTTTTTTCACTTCCGATTTCACCCCCAAAATTAACCCAAGTCAAAATTTTGCCTTTCGAAAACTACACGGCTTTGATGAGGCCATCAATTACTATATTATTACCAAATTTCAACTTTCTATGACAAATAGTTTCGGAGAAAATCGGGTGTGACAGACAGACGGACAGACAGACACCGAAGTGATCTTATAAGTATTCCGTACGGAACACTAAAATGAAAATAAAACGGAGGTTTACGAATTATGCTGTGGCACTTGCAATAAAACGTCTATAGGACAAACAGGCAGATCTTTTCATGAAAGAATAAAGGAACATCAACAAAGCTATAGAACGAAAGATAACAAATCTCATTACGATAAACATTGAACAGATGAAAACCATACGTTCAATGAAGATTTCAAAATTTTGCATAATGGAAAGAAAGGAAAATAACTGAATTGTTTAGAACAGGTACAAATTAACCAGAAAAAATCCTTAGGTTTATTATTCAACGATTAATTAGATGGGGGAGGGTCTCCTTTATTGAACTTGTTCTAGGTATTAAGGTAAATATTGATAATGAATTTAGTACTTGTAATTAGGTAAACTATATATTCTGTAACGTACTTTGTTAATTAATTTACATCGTACTCCAGAAGAAGACACAGTGTGTCGATACAATTGTCAGCAATAATATACTAAACATAAATGGTGATCTTAAACAGTTGTCTTTTATTCCTAGTTATTATGGATCTGCATCAAGTAACTGCTAAGTCAGTGCAGTATATAACAGTATCGTCCGTTGTGCTTAAGTATCTAATTTTCATGATACAAGCTTTTGCGAAAGATGGAAAATAGGACATTGGCATGCGCCTAGATTTTTTCCCAGTTAGTAACGATCAATAAAAAATGTATAAAATTAAACAATAAGTCTAAGCCACGTATTTGTATGTGTTATAATCAAAATAAGTATTTATAATAGAGCTTAACAGGACAAACATAATAATAAAAAAAAGTCATATGCTATCAAAATTTGCTTTGGATTTTGTAATTTGCGTCACATTTTGCCAGAGGTTGTGTTGGCAAATTTATTATCATAAACTTTTTGTTTAAAGTATCTTAAAAGTGTTCATCTTAATATATCTATTTTTGTGCTTTGCTGTTATCTGGTTTAAGACCCCAACGTAGTAACGCATTCACAGTTTTATTTATTGATTAATTTATTGGTTGTTATGTGTTGACGTGTCCCAAGTAATCTGGAAGAAGTATCCCATCGTTATTCCAAAAAACGAAAGCAAGAGCTTCTTTTGCTTATTTCTGTAAGCGAGACTTCTAAGGGCGAGGTAGGTTAGCATGTTTCTACTCCTTGGACTGTTTCTGGATCATAATGATGTTTCATCCATAGTTTTCATTCGATCTAAAAAGTTAGATGAATTTTCTTCAAGACGGCTCCAAGTCAACTTAGACGTGACATTTCAGGGTCTATCTACAGCCGTCAAGTAAGAACGTGACCCTCGTATTCTTGAAAACATGTGTTTTGAGAACATTTTTTGCCATCAATGTATTCTTTGGTGTGCTAATAACGGCGCAATTACCTTAGTCAGTTGTCCAATCGCCTCCGGTGTCAATAATCACCTGGCCTCTTCGAGGCATGCAGTCGACGAGATTTTCTGCAGTGATCTTCAAATTTTTCGAATCTCGCGAATCAAAATCCTGACGAGCCTTTCCTCTGAACTTTCTCTTTACAAAGAACCAAACGTTTTGAATAGGGTTAACATCCGGCGATTATAAGGGCCGCTTTAGTATCTTATCGTGAACCCAAGCGAGCTGCTTCGCGGCGTGATTTTCGCCCAGCAAAGGTTTCTTCAACATGTTTCCGAATTTGACATCATGAGCACGAAGATGTCGAATGGTCTCATTGGACACATTCAAACGCGATTCGTCAATTTCGGGCCCCATGAAAACAAAGACACGATTCGTTTTTCGACTTTCGAAGTAACTTTGCCTACCGGGTCACGTTTTGTCAGATCGTAGACATGTTTGGTCGCGTTAAAATGATTTATCCACTTCTTCACAAACGACACCGACTTTTTAATATATTTAGCGGCCGCGCAATGTATCATTTTTGGAGAACAAAGAAGGACTGCCCCGAACCGACGACGCGCAAATAAGTAACTCATTTTGGATTTTACGTGATTTCGACGAAAGTTCAAAATTGACTGATACTTTTACTAAAATGCGTCGTAGACAAAGTTTCCTTCCACCGATTTTTTGTTGAATCGCTAGAATCGCATCTTACTTGACAGACTGTAGCTGAGTATTTTCTCATACCTAAATTAGAATAGACAATATGAAAAACACGTTCATATGAAACATTCACAGTCTCTACTATACCTTTCAGCCTAATTCGTCGATTCTCTGAAATTATTTCATGCACAGCCTCAACATTCTCTGGGGTAGATGCAAAAATGGGCCTTCCAACACGGTGTTTATCGCTGATGGGCGTTCTTCCGCTGTTGAAATCCTAAAAGTTTCTTTAAAATTGGTCTAGTTGATAGCTGATATTTGAGGGCAAAGATACGTACATTCGCTAAATTTGTTATGTTTATTCGGAAGCGTATACATACGTACTAAATTGGAACCTTCTTTTTGAAGCCATTTGGAAAAAAGAAAACAATGATGAATACGTCGTTTATTGATACTTAATACTAACCTGAACTAACCTAAACTAAGTCTATTAAGTCTATTAAACCAAATATGTCCACATTTTGGTCAGTGAACTTCTGCCATTTTGCTGACAACACCATAATCCCGTCACTGTAGAACATCTGTGGTTTCTGGACAAAAAATTGTTACACGTGGTTCACAGACCTTTTTTGCCTTGACACCATTCAGCGAGTTCTGCAGATACCCAAGAAATGGCAGTCCGATGGTGTAAGGTCTGGGCTATACGGTAGAGGCACCCTTTCTATTAACTAGTTCCCGCCGATTTTTTTTTTTAATTGCTTGCTTCAGTCTTGTCAATTGTTGACAAGGGTACAGAATCAATCTTTGACTGCAGCAGCTCACAATACACGATTCCCTTCCCTTTTCACCAAACTCACGGCACCACCTTTTTGATCAATCCGGATTTTGCCATTGTTTGTGAAACTTCTTCCTTTGATCGATGATGATCTTTTTCGAATATTACACAGGGGAACAGCTGTTTTGGTGTCGAGGTTTTTTGAGCTGATTCTATATCAATTTGATGTCCTGAATTCAAATAACGTATTCATTTGTACCTAGGAGCTCAAATTTTTAAGATATACAATTTTAGAGAAATATAAGTTACATTATTGTAACTCAAATCCGTAAGTGTAGTAAACAAAAGTAGATACGAAATTTTTATTTTAGTTATACAAAATACAATATTATGTCGTACTTACAAACAAAAAAAAACATTGAAGAAATGAAATAGTCACTCAACACTTGGAAAGCTTCTTTTCCGCGATATTCTTGAATGTTTTTTTAAAACAGTCCCTTTTTAAACTCCAGCAGTAATCTGCCATCATGTGCATGTCCCATCTTCCTTGGTAGCGGTCCTCCATAACTTTAATATCTTGGTGAAATCTTTCACCTTGTTCCTCACTCATGTCTCCTAAATTTTCTGGAAAACGGTCTAAGTGGCTGTGTAAATAGTGTATTTTAATACTCATATTGCACCCTAAGGATTTGAAACTATTAAGCATCTTGTTAACCATTTCAACATAGTTTTGAGCTTTATGTTTGCCTAGAAAATTTTCCACAACTGCAACAAATGATGTCCAAGCTTCTCGTTCAACTTGATTCATTGAATTTATGAAGGCAGGATCCTTAATTAATTGTCTTATTTGTGGGCCGTTAAATATCCCTGCTTTGAGTTTTTCTGTACTCAACTGATGCATTTTTACCCCTATATATGCAAAACAAGACCCATTCTTATCAAGAGCCTTTACAAATTGCTTCATTAAGCCCAACTTTATATGTAACGGAGGAAGTATGATTTTTGTATGTGTTTTGTCCCTACTATCCCAGAGGCACAAGAAACACGGATATTTCGTGTAACCACTTTGCTGCCCAAGAAGAAAGTTTACCATTTTTAAGTCTACACAAATCATCCATTGATGTTCGTAATACTTTATCTTCTGCAAGACCAAAGCTATGGTATTATATTCTTCTTTCAGTTTCGTTGAGTGAGCTAGTGGTATTGAACCATATTTATTCCCATTATGTAGAAGGACACATTTTAAACTTCGCTTTGAACTGCCAATAAATAGGCGCCAATCATCTGGAATATGTTCAGAAAGTCCCATTTCTTTCATGAGTCCCCTAATTTCGTGACAAAATACAAGATTGTCTTCTTGAGAAAAGAATGGTAGTAGATATTTTTCTCTTGTACGGTAAAAGGTAATTTTGGTTCCTTGTTCCAGTAAATTTTTGTCGTTCAACCTAGAAGCCAGTACTTCAGAAGCTTTTTTCGATAAATTGAGATCCCTGGTGAGATCATTTAATTCATTTTGATTGAAGCGTTGAGGAACTGATGACGTTCCCTCATAGTCACTGTTAGTTTCATTAGCATCAGAACTTTTATTAGCATCAGAAGAGCGATCAGAGGGAAAATATTCGTCATCAGAGATATGTGGTAGCTGATGAAATGTTGGAATCGGTATTTCATCTGAGTGCGGGATAGGGCGTATTGCCGAGTCTAAATTGGGATAAGTCCACTTACTGCGGTTATTTCGATTGATTCCATTAGTATTTACTAAACAGAAATAACAATCATTGAAGTGGTTTTTTGGTTCTCTCCAAACCATTGGTACGCCGAATTTTAGACATTTTCTTTTCCCGGTAGTCCACTGCCGTAAATGCTCTGTACAAGTTTTACATACGAGATGCGGGCCCACGTTTTGTCCTGATCACCAAGCTTAACTCCAAAGTATCCAAGATACGCTCGCTTTACAAAGTCAGTAATAGTTTGTCTGTTTTGTTGAAACATGTATTCTCCGCATATATAGCAAAACACATCAGGTTGATTTACACAACTTCTTCTTGAACTGGAACCTGAACTCATTTTAATTCTGTTCAATAACACAAAAACACTCTTTTCTTAACATAAAATAACACACCGAATTCGATCTACTCTCATTAGTGAGAACGCACAAACTGACGAGACTTACCCGAGTTAGGTGATTAAAAGGGTCAGTTCAGGTACCTGATAGGCAATGGTTCCACGATTTATAGATTTACCTGGAATTTACTCAATTACAGACTGACAATAAAACCATTGTACCTACATTAATGAATATATAATAATTTTAGAACTCTCATAAATGAATATACTGAATAAATACCACATTGGTAGATAAGTTGATGTATCTAAAAAAGTGGAGCTGATAGAGAAAAACGGATTGCATGTATAGATTTAGCGTCCCAAATATAGTTAAAATCAGCTCTAAAATCCCAGGCACCAAAACAAAAATATTTTTTTGTTGCCCTGTGTTATTGCCGCACGTGATCCACCTTTTATCGTCCGTGATCACTCGCTTCAGAAATGGTTCGATTTCGTTGTGTTTCTGTCGAGATTCGCAGATGAAAATTTGGTCAAGTAAATATTTTCGCGTCAAATAATGTGGCAACCAAACATCAAACTTCTTTTTGTAGCCAGCTTTCTCCCAATGGATATTTAGTTCCTTTACGATGCCATGGAAACTTTTTCTGTCATTGGTCAACTAGAGCGAGGAGCATCTTTGACATCGAAATTTCCAGAACGAAAGCGACTGAACCCATCTGCTGCTTTTGGTAACGTATCTTGACCATGAACAGTACACATTTTTTCATAGGCCTGCGCAGCATTTGTGCCGTTATCGAAATAAAATTCTGAATCTGAATAAATGAATTCTAACAGTTTTTGCGTGTCCACTACTGTCAATTGTCAGCTTTCAACTGACGCTAATTATGACCCGATGCGACTTCTATTATCTGAGATATGTGACGCTAAAGCTATCTAACGAGAAAAAGACTCAACACTTTTGCGACAAACCAAATATTTAACTTTGTGTCTGATGCATTATTACAATTATCAGTTTGTTCCGTTATTCACATTAAAAATAAAAAATTTGAATACCATATATGTTAGGATTATCTAAATGTTATATATATTTCTCATTTATATTTGTTTTTTTTATGACACAAAACGAGCTCCATTAAAAACTGAAATCAAAATGATGGTTTCGAAATCGGTATATGAAAAATGACGAGTTGTCATTCACATTCATAATTGCAATTATTGTTACTCTGTTGGGATTGTTTATTATTAAAAACAAAATGAGTCATTTGAATATGATCTCATAATATTAAAACAAGTGGGTATTATTGAACATTATTGATATTATTTTTACGTTTTTATTACGCAAATCTTCAAAAATAGCGTATATGTTCATTGTTGCAAATTTACGTATGATTTTTCTAAGAGTTGTATAGAATTACGTCACAGAGTTTTCGTCAGTCCACAATGAACACTCTCTCTGTTACACTACCGTCCAAAAGGATGAATGCAGGGACTATTTTTAGCTGAAAAATAAATCTATTGTAAAAATTTAACAACATATTATTTGGAATAAATCTTTATTGGTTACCTGAGCCACCTGATAAAATTCTAGTTTATGCCCCTTTCTTAGAATTTTTATTTTTGTCAATGTCCAACTACACACGTGCTTTATTACTATTATTGTATTATTTAATAAATAACTTAACATTTAGTAAAATCTTAGCAGTTGTAATCCAATATTCAAAGGTGAGAGTTGCGATTTCTGAATTTATTGTGCTTCGAAATGTTCGTGCGGTTGTTGATTCCGAAACTTCATTTTTAATATGACGCTAAGCATGCAGCTAAGTGTTAAACAATAAAGGGTCATATATATTTTACACGATGAAGGTTATAGTCAGTGACCTATAGTAAAAAATCTCGCTGTTTCAAGTAAAGGCTTACACTATCCGCTTCACAAAGAACAAGTAACAGGAACAAATCAAAGCAGAAAAACGGTCTGGTGGACCTAAAGCCTTGCCAGAACGTGAAAATCAGCTCATCTTAGTGAAGTCTGAATGAAATCGATCCTTAACTGCTCCTCAAATTATAGCTGTTTTATATAAAACTCATGTTAAATCAGTTTTCACTACCAGTGTTAAGAAGCAAACAGGCGACTGCTGCCAAGGGCATCTTAATTTTTTCTAAAAAAGTTAACGTTGCTGAACCCGACATAGTTATGTCGGGGCATTCCATTCCTCTAACATCGTCACTCAATTTGTTGGGCATTAATTTGGGAGCAAATATGTCCTGGCATAGCAAGAAGAGCTTCTCAAAAGTTGGGAATATCATTTCGAACTAGAAAGCTTTACAGTCCACAATAACTGTTAATTCTTTACAAAGCTCAAATTCGACCAACTATGGAATACTGCTCCCATGTTTGGGGCTCCGCTCTCAAACATACACTGCATTTGTTGGATTCTATTCAGAGAAAAGCTGTTCGTCTGATTGGAGACTCGGAACTGACCGGCGGCCTTGATTCGCTGGAACATCGAAGAACGGTTGGCGACTTGAGCCTATTCTACAAGTATTTTCATGGAAAGTGTTCGAAAGATTCCTGCTTAATTCCTCCCAGAGCGGTGCATGTTAGAAGTACACGTCGCGCTAATACTTCACATGTGTATGAGGTTCAGCTTGTTACTCCTCGTACAACGCTTTTCAAGCAGTCTTTTATATGGAGAACATCATCCCTTTGGAATAATTTGCCCAGGACTGTGTTCCCCACCGAGTACAATTTACAGCGATTCAATAACAACGTGAATCGCTTTCTCCGCACACGTGTCGCTCTTGTAGCGTTTTAGGGACTTCCCTGCAGCGCGTGTGCTAGACTCATAAAAAAAATGAAGAGAAAACCTAATGGATATAATGCAATAACCATCTCAATTCCCTGATCTCTCCTACCAAAAATAGTATGAATGAGTTCAATTGAAGGTTGGTTAAAAATGATATTCGTAACGCTCCGCGCAGCTTTGGGAATACATAGAAAGAATGGGGAAAGTTGGACGCCTAGTATTTTATTAAATTAATAAATACGATGCCGAACATTTATGTGACTGTAATTAAAAGTGGTAATCTCAACGAAAAGTAAGATTTGATGGGTATAATTATGACGGAGTTTGAGCACACCATTTTGTCGTAAAACTACTACTTAACGTGAAAAGTCCCGAGACTGTCCGAGAGATGGCAGCACAAACAAAAAAACCAGCTGTCAACTCTCAGAAGATTCGTGTAAAATTTTCATGACATTTTGTCTATTAGTTTGCGAGTTAGTGACCCTACTTTCGGTTTTTTTCCAAAACGGCGGAACAAAAAGAATTTCGTGTGTTGATTAAACATTGCTTTTTGACGGGAAAAATACAGCCGGAGCCAAGAATGACTTGAGAAGTGTTATGGCTAAGGAAACTCAAATATGCAAGTGAAAAACTTTAAAATATGCGCATAAATATGCAAATAATTTTCTCAAAATATGCACATACATGTTGTAAATATGCAGTAAAAAAATCGAAATAGACTTGAAAAACCCATTTTAAATTTTCAATATACAGGGCGAATGAACTAAATCTAAATATAATATTATACAAAGTAAAAAATAAATATAAATAATAATGTATTTTATTACTTTATTTTAAAATGAACATATAATAATAATAATAATGTAGGTACATGTTATAAAAATTTATATACGTAGTAAACAGCATAATAAAACGTACATTTTAAATTTGATACATACAGGGCGATGCAACTAAGTAAGCGGAAATATGCAAATATTGCAAAAGACAGGGTCGCCGTTAGTTATAAAAACAATAATGTTTCTCAAAATTTTCCATTAAAAAGTTTTGTCTTCTATCGTTGTATAAAAATTTATAAATTGAGAAAACTCCTTTCTACATCGACTGATGTAATAGGGGCATTTTTAAAATTATTTAATAGCATAGGATCTAAATCAATGGAATCAGTAAAATCTCCCTTTAAAACAGTAGCTACTTGACTGACAAATTGAAACCCACTATTTTTTTCCATAACATTCCGAAACTTTTGAAAAATTTTGCTCCCAATTTTACCTGCGACATTTTCAAAAGCGACCTCACATTGTTTTATTAGTTGAACACTTCGGGTTAATGGCAAATTAGATTCCTCTTGAATAGGTGGTTTCATCAATACATATGTAAAAATGTTCGTTGCGAATTTTACCTTTAATTTCCTCAATTACCTGTGAATACAAGGAGCTTACGTCGTTTCTCCGTATTGTTGTTTTTCACCAGGGATATTAAATTTGCAATACTCCTGGAGGAAGGAAGTAAAGTTTTGATTACGTAGCTTCGATAACGGATTGCTTGGTGTCATCATTGCACAGCATAGATCTCGGTTAAAGATGTTGTTCATTTAGCTTTTTATTTTTGTACGTTGGTTGGAAACATTGCATTAATGTGTGTTGTGGCCTATCTCCAGGGTTTGTTTTACTCAATTTGGCAATATGGCAAGCAGTTTTCACGTGTTGCTCTATTTGAAATTTTTTATCGCATGGTATCTGCAATAAAAAAAAGAAAATTTAATTAAAATCCCAAGGACAAAATTCGTTAAATAGAAATTTCGTTAAATAGAAAACTAGGTGTTTAGGGCAGGCAAAAATTAAAATTCTGCTTGGTACCTTTTTTATTAGATTACCTAGAAATACATACGTTTACGTATGTGTTTCTATTTCGTGGTTTCGTTAAATAGAAATTTTGTTCGTAAAATGGAACAAAAATAACTTAAATAACATTGAAAATAGCATCAACGGCAAAATCCTGACAATAATTTCGTTATGTTTAAATATTAAACGAAAATGAAATACCCTGTATATTCAATAGATATTCAAAAATTATACTTACAATTTTAACACATGCAGAACAGTAGATTTTTTCCCATATCTATTCTTAGTTCTTTGTATGGTTTAATCCACACTGACACACTACTGGCTTTGGGCATTTCACTGTAGTAAAATACAACTCATAAGATAAAAAGCACAAATCGACGCAACCACTTTAAAAGCACAACCAAAAATGAAATCTAATAAATTAATAATACAAGTATGCTCTGATGGCCGTCTGGGGTTTACTGACTGGTTTTTTACTGACCATAAAATAATAAAATTTATTTGGGGAAAACCACTGGCGTGGCGGCGGCGGCCTAAACATTGACCCTTTTCCGAAAAACGAATGAAAACGCCTGCCAAAGACCTACATTATTATAAATTCCTTCAAATATGCACATATATGCTATTTTTAAAGCATTTATACAAATATTTAGAAAAATGCATATAATATGCAAAATATGCAATATATGCGCTTTGCATATTAGGGTGTCCTTAGTTATGGCACATCTGCTTCGCCGGTAGCAACTCTGTGTCTATGGCTTTGTGAACTGAAATGTGGTCGTAGAAGCGCCGATGATGCACCACGTTCCGGACGCTAAAATGAGGCTGTCACTCCAAAAAACACAAGAAATATCCATCATATTGTTCTGAATGACCGCAAAGGGCAAGTAAGACAGATAGCTAACATCGAGAAGATATTAACACAACTCGTGAAGCATATTTTACATGAATATATACGTATGAAAAAGCTTTGTGTTCAAAAACAGCAACGTCTTGCAAAATTAAGAACATGGTTTGACACTGTTTCGGCTTAATCGAAAGGAGTTTTTGTCTCGAGTCGCAACAATGGACGAAAGATGGATCTACCACTAAACGCCAACAAACAGTCCGAAGAGTGGCTAGCAACGTATGGAAGCCAACCAAAGCGTCCAGAAACACAAACATCGGATGAAAAGGTTTTGGCAAATATTTTTTAGGATGCGTATTGTGAGAAGGGGGCGAACAATCATCAGATTTTTTTTTTTATGGGTCCAGCACACGTGCTACAGGGAAGTGCCCAAAGCGCTACAGGAGCGACACGTGTGCAGAGAAATCGATTCACGTTGTTTTTGAATCGCTGTAAATTGTACTCGGTGGGAAACACAGTCCTGGGCAAATCATTCCAAAGGGGTGATGTTCTCCATATAAAAGACTGCTTGAAAAGCGTTGTACGAGGGGTAACAAGCTGAACCTCATACGTATGTGAAGTATTAGCGCGACGTGTACTTCTAGCATGCACCGCTCTGGGAGGAATTAAGCGGGCCACATCCTTCGAACACTTTCCATGAAAATACTTATAGAATAGGCTCAAGTCGCCAACCGTTCTTCGATGTTCCAGCGAATCAAGGCCGCCGGTCAGTTCCGGGTCTCCAATCAGACGAACAGCTCTCCCCTCAATAGAATCCGACAAATGCAGTGTATGTTTGGGAGCGGAGCTCCAAACATGGGAGCAGTATTCCTAGTTGGTCGAATTTGAGCTTTGTAAAGAACTAACAGTGGTTCGAAATAATATTCCCAACTTTTGAGAAGCTCTCCTTGCTATGCCTGCAACATGTTCATGCCAGGACATATTTGCTCCCAAATTAACGCCCAACAACTTGAGTGACATGTTAGAGGGATGGAGTGCCCCGACATAACGATATCGGGTTCAGCAACGTTAACTTTTTTAAAGAAAACTGCCGCCTGGGTTTTTGCAGCGTTAAATTCCACTTGGTTACTGTCACCCCAAGATAGAATTTCTTCCAGGTCTTTGTTAAGTTGAATGACTTCCTGTCCGAGTAACCGATGTCCGAGCGTTCAAAATGAATGAAGAGATAAGTGTACTGTCATCTGCCAAGCTGTAAATTGAATTCTCGGTCTTTTCCTGCAGATCGTTAATATAAATGAGAAAGATAGTAGGAGACAGTATGGAGCCTTGGGGTACAGCGGCGTTGATAGTGAAGGTGTTAGAAAGAAATCCGTTGACTGCCACTCGTAAAGAACGCTCTCTGAGAAAACATGAGAGCCACAAACAGAACTTTTTAGACATACCATAAGAACGTAGCTTAACCAACAGCCCATCGTGCCAAACACGGTCGATTGCCTTGGATATGTCAAGAGCAACCGCTCGAGATTCTCCAAAGTGTACAATTGCGCTGTTCCAAACATGTGTTACATAAGTCAGAAGATCTCCCGTTGATCTATTTTTACGAAAGCCATATTGGTGATCGCTAATAATGTTGGATACTTCAAGATATTTTAGAAGATGCTGATTGATAGCCTTTTCCATGACGATATTATTGAAAGCAGTGCGATTGGTCGATAGTTATTTGGCAAGGTCTTCTTGCCTTTTTTCATCGGATTATTCAGTTCGTTCATCATCGGATATTTACGTTTGTTTATTAGACTCGACAACTCGTACTATCTGAAAGGTATCCAAATGTTGGAAAATTGCTGGAATAAGTATATCGGTCTTGAAGGGAACTATGTTAAAGAAGAAAATCGATTTTTTTCAAAAACATTGTTTTTTCTTCAAAAAAGGTTTTTCACTCCATCTGGTAGCACATTTTATGTTTTCGTTTTTAACTAAAAATGACCACCACGAAGTAGTTGTTGAGAACTTTTAGAAAAAAAAAACATCTCATTTCTATGTTAACTGAACAGATCAGAACCCAAAGTCATTTTGAGTAAGCAATATTAGCACGTTTTGTTGACCTACATAAATTTTAATAAAAAGTTTCATTTCTACTTAAAATAAAATCCCAGAAAACCCATAGTATTAAACTTACTGAGACAATAGTCTATAAATTAGTGTTAATGCGTAACAATTCTTTCTATGATAGGAGGTCTTACTTAACAACGATTTTTGCGACTCATAGTAACAAAAAACTGTTACTATATTTTCGCAAGAAGACGAAAATAAATTAAGCTATTATAGCTTTAACATGTGACTTTAAAACGACGGAATCAGCTTCAGTGAGAAAGACTAGGCAATAACTGGCCGTCGTTGCTCACTTATCCAAATTGGTTTGTTAAATTTTGTTTCTGGTTATTTTTGAACGATATTAAAACCTTTGGTCGTCCAGTTGAAATTGATAACGACTAAATAAGGCAGTAATCGATGCGAATCATCATAGTCCAACATTTGAGGTTGCGGAGAAGCCACATCCGTCATTTTAATCTTGCGTTGCAAAACTTTTTGAATGGTAAAAATGTTAATAATGGTGATTTCAAAGCTCACTGATTTAGGTTTTTTTACCGCTTACAAAGAAGGGGTTTTAAAAAATCCAAATCCAAAAATTTAACTATAGAACGTTGAAAGAGTGTATACAGATTGGTAGATTGGAAGAATGATTTACTAGTTAATCAGTTATTGTTTTGGTTTCGGATAAATATGTTTAAACTGTTATTATTTATGTTTATTTATTCGTATCTAATTGACACAAATAATAACACAGTGATTATAGTTTTAGTAGTAGCCCACTATACTTGCAAAATATTCTTAAATATATATATATATATATATATATATATATATATATATATATATATATATATATATATATATATATATATATAACATTTTATATACAGTGGCATGCAAAAGTTTCCGGCCAGTGACATTTCGTACTCTGATTTATTAAAAAAATGAATAATGATTTTTAATCATTATGATATGTGAGTGTGTGAGATACTCGTATAGGAAAACAAAATAATATAGTAAAAGAATATTATTTATGTTTGTGAATATATTTATTATTATGATTATTCTTATATTTATTTGTGCAAAACTTTCCGGCCATTTTGTACTACGAGAAAAATTATTAGTCCATATGCTCTATAATAGACTTAAATTATATTTTTATGTTAATATTTTGTAGCCATACCCTTTGCAGCGATAGCAGCCGCACACCGATGTGGCATTGACTCAATTAATCGATTAATACAAGCAGGTGAAATTTTATCCCATTCTTCCTTCAATGATTTGAATAATGCGGCTTTATTTGAATATGTATGCTTTCGAACTTGACGATCTAGCGTTTCCCATAAGTGTTCTATTGGGTTCAAGTCCGGTGATTGAGATGGCCAGCTTAAAACTCTCACTTTAGAAGCAGAAAAAACCACTGTTTTAACAACTTGCATGTATGTTTGGGGTCATTCTCCTGCTGAAATATCCAATTCTGCGGCAATGTTTCCTCAGCATATGATAATAAATTGTTTTCTGAAATGTCCTTGTAAATATCAGCATTCATATTTCCGTTGATCTCGATCAATGGACCGACTCCTTGTGTAAAGAAAATTCCCCAAACCATCACACTTCCTCCACCGTCTTTTTCAGTAGGAATTTGGTACCGAACATCATTTTTCGTACCAATAGGACGTCGCACATATTGTCTACCATCGCTTCCAAATAGATTAAATTTAGATTCGTCTGAGAAAGCTACTTTTTTCCAATCTTTGATTGTCCAATTTAGGTGATCTTTGGCAAATTGTAATTGGGCCTTCTTATTCTTTTTACTGATTAATGATTTTTTAATACCTATACGGCTAACAATTCCGACATCATGTAGTCTTCGTGTCACAGTACTACGACTAACATTAGCTAGGTTTTCATCCTTTAGCTCGCGTGCAATTTCAGGAGTAGTTTTCTTGACATCCACAGTTGATTTGCGTTTAATGATACGACCTACTTTTTTAAACTTTTTGGTCTTCCACTACGCGGACGATCTTTTAAACCATATCCACAACGGTATTTTACAATAATATCGTTCACGGTTGATTTACCTATCGATAATAATGAAGCAATCTCACGAGAAGACTTTTCTTCTTTTGAAAATTTTATTACTCTCTCACGAATTTGGATTTGCATATGCTAAGCCATGTTTATGCTCCCCCCCCCCCCTTTTAGGAACTAAATATTATGTGGCCGGAAACTTTTGTACATATAAATATAAGAATAATAATAATAATAAATATATTCACAAACATAAATAATATTCTTTTACTATATTATTTTGTTTCCTATATCTCATACTCACATCTCATAATGATTAAAAATCATTAGTCTTTTTTTTTTAAAAAAATTAAAGTACGAAATGTCACTGGCAGGAAACTTTTGCACGCCACTGTATATTTTACCCTAAAAAATGATGATATTTGTCAGTGTCAAAAACAAAAGGGAAGTTTCGAAATCGTTGACAACTAGACTGAGACTTTTAGTGTTTAATTAAATGTTACTGTCAATGTAGTGCCATTTATCCAAACATGAGAGGCTAGACTGTAATTAGTACAACAGAATTGAAAAATAAATATAAAATTTGCTAAAAAGACCTCGATATTAGTGGTCACAATTAAACAAAATTACATTACCTTTTATTTGTAGAACGATTTTTTAGGGTCCTTAACTAATCCTACAAGAGATTTGTTATTGATAGTCTAGCTGAAATTTAGAAAGATTTTTAAAATCACAAAGAAAAAATTGGGAAATAATAAATAATATTCCATTAAAACCACTTTTGTGGTGATATATACAACCAGTAGGGCGTTGGCCGATGCATCTTACTCAGACGATAACAAAAACTAAGCAAATTTTCATGAAATTATGTTAGCCGCGTACCATAAATATATATTAAATAAAAAAAAAAAAAAAAAAGGATAATATATATATATATATATATATATATATATATATATATATATATATATATATATATATACATATATGTGATCAAAAAATAGTAAGACTTTTAAATTTAATTCACCCAAGCATTCCCAAATCGGATTTTTTTTTTTTCGTTAGGTTGGTAGGACCTTAACTGCAATTTGTGTCAAATTTTAAGACCATAACGTCAGTAGTTAATAAGATGCGTTTGCATTCGTTCAACAACAAAAGTGCGTTTTTCGATTTTTAACATGAGTGAAAGAAGTTGCATTAAATTTTGTTTTAAAAAATGGTTTTTTTTTTTTTTTTTCTTTTTTTTTTCGGCTTCCCAAACGTCTCAAGAGGCCGGAAATATGTGCCGATACTCTTGGTTTTTCATCACGATAATGCGCCTTCTCACACAGCATTGGTTCTTCGCGACTTTTTTCATCAAAAATTCAACTCATATCATTCCGCAATCGCCCAATTCGCCTGATTTAGCTCCGTTAGACTTCTGGCTATTCCCTAAACTCACAAAACCGCTTCGGGGACATCGTTTTGAGTCGATTGAGGAGATTAAAACCGAATCGAAAAAGGCTTTAAAGGCCATTCCAGAAATCGAATTTAACAACTGTTTCGAAGACTGGAAAAAACATTGGCACAAATGCATTGTATCCAAGGGGGATTACTTTGAAGGGGACGAAATAAATTTGGAAAAATAAATAACCCGTTTACGTTTTATTTCAAAAGTCTTACTGTTTTTTGATTACAGTAGTATGTATATATATATATATATATATATATATATATATATATATATATATATATATATATATATATATATATATATATATATGTGTATATATATATATATATATATATATATATATATATATACATAAATAAATAATTATACAGTGACAGGCCCAGAGTGTACAATATATGAGATTTTTCTTCATTAGTAAATTTAAAAGAACAGTGTCTATGTAGAGAGATGTAGTTTGGAAACACAAAGATGTAAGTGTTGAAGCAAAAACAAGAATATATGGAACTTGCGACCCATACTGGCTTATAGCATAGAAACGCGGGCAGACAGAAACAAAACCAAACAGCTACTAAGAACAAATGAAATGAAAATACTGAGAGCAATAACAGAAAAAGTTTATTTGACCGAGTGAGTAACACCATAAGAGAACAGTGCAAGGTAGAAGATGGAAGTGAAAAAAAAATTACCAGGTCGTCGAGTGAGATGTCAAATAAAAGCTTGTAAAAAAATATATATATATTACTCGTGTTTTTACAATTTGACACCCCACTCGATGACATGGTAATTTTTTTTTTCACTTCCGTTTTCACCCCCCCCCCCCCCCAAAAACTAACCCCTTAAGTTAAAGTTTAAATTTCAAAATTACGGCTCTGATAAGGCCATCAATTCCTATATTAGTGCCAAATTTCAACTTTCTGTGGCAAATAGTTTCGGAGAAAATCGGCTGTGACAGATAGACAGACAGAAAGACACCAAAATGATCTTATAAGTTTTCCGTATGGAACACTAAAAATGATTTTTCGTAAAACCGCAATGGTCGCACAGACAATTATAGAATATTCTTACCGTATAGTTTGAGATTTTGTTTTTTAACGGATACTGTAACGTTATAATTTATTGCAAAACACAAAGGGACAGATGCAAACTAGATATATTCTTTTTTTTTAAGTTTATGGTTTTTTTGTTCATTTAATTTGTGAAGTGTCTGCAATTTATTTATTTTTGTATGCTGTATGAACAGTGTATTTATTCTCTTTAGTAAATATTAATTCACTAGTTTTAATTATCTTTTTTTGAGAATGTGGAATCTTTGGCACAATGATACTACTCAGTATATATCACGACTACACCAAACACCTTATTTTTGCACTCGACGCACGTTTCGCTAACCATGTTAGCTTCATCAGGAGCGATGATTGACTAAAGCTAAACTACAAATCTACCCTATTTATACTTAGCCTAACCCTTGAATTACTCAGGCGGTCAAGTAACCAATAGAGGGGACTATAAGGAATAGGCCCTCTGTCTTAATTTAAACCACTTTTTCATTTTATAATTTCCATACTTTCGTATGCCTTCAAGAATCTTCTATCAGATACATTTTTTATTAATCTTAGATTATCTAATGTTACAATATGATCAGCTTCAAGGGCATGTTCGGCAATGCTAGACTTGACTTTTCTGTTCTACTGTATTTTGAGTGTGCTAAATGTTTGAGTGTGCTAAATGTTCTTAAAAAATGTAATGAGGCTAATTTGTGTTGTTTGCAATGAAATTTAGTTCATCGTTTGATCACTTTTCCTCTGAATAGAGTAAACTTTAATAAAGAAAGGAATCGTATTAGAAATATAACTAGAGTTAATGGTTATGACGATGACTTAGTAAATAAGCTAATAAATAGATATAAGTTTAGAATTAATATTGTAACAGTTATTGTTGTTATGTCAGCACAAAATGAAACGCTGTCCAACCACCTTTTTTACACGCGAAGAAAATAACATCAAGTATGTCTCCATACCATATAATCCGAAATATAGCAGGAGATTCAATAAGGTATTTAATAAGGTAGACCTCACCTGTCTATAAGTTATCAGACAATCTAATGAATAGCTTAGGAAATCCCATAGATAAGATTCCTAATTGTGAGAAAAGTGGAATTTATGAAATTAGTTGTAATGATTGTGAAAAAAAGTATGTTGGGCAAACTAAAAGGTCAATTAAAACACGATTTAAAGAACATTTAGCACACTTAAAATACAGTAGAACAGAAAAGTCTAGCATTGGCGAACGTGCCCTTGAAGCTGATCATATTGTAACATTAGATAATCTAAGATTAATAAAAAATGTATCTGATAGAAGATTGTTGAAGGCATACGAAAGTATGGAAATTATAAAATGAAAAAGTAGTTTAAATAAAGACAGAGGGCCTATTCCTTATAGTCCCCTCTACTGGTTACTTGACCGGAACTGATGGCCTTGCCTATGCCATTAGTACCGCCTGAGTAATTCAAGGGTTAGGCTAAGTATAAGTAGGGTAGATTTGTAGTTTAGCTTTAGTCAATTATCGCTCCTGATGAAGCTAACATGGTTAGCGAAACGCGCGTTGAGTGCAAAAATAAAGTATTTTGTGTAGTGGTGATATATACTGAGTAGTACAAATATAGGAATTGATGGCCAAATCAGAGGTGCATCGGTTTAAAAGTTAAATTTTGACTTGAGGGGTTAGTTTTGGGTGGTGAAGTCGGAAGTGAAAAAAAAATTACCATGCCATCGAGAGGGGTATCAGATGAAAACTGTTAAAGACACGAGTTAAAAAATATATATCTCGCAAATTTTTCTTTATAATATTTAAAAAAAAAACCTGTCCTCATCTCAAAAAGTACTAATCACTAAAAATTTTGAAAAGTTCTGGAATATTCTACATAAAGTGAAGATTAAACGAAAATTATTACGAGTGTGTTACCTTTGATAATTTATCTTGTATATATAAGAAAAAAAAATCAAGGTCTCCGTTTCAACAAAGATCGGAACCAAACTTGGTTAAGAACATTTAGGGTGTGTTTGTGAAGTCGTTGTTCATTTTGTACCTCTGTAACAATCTTTTTATTCCGAAAGCAATAACCGTACTGAACACTAATTGCGCAAGTCCGACTTACACTTGGCCGGTTTTTTGCTATAAAATTGTGACGCTAGAGTGACCTTAAACAATAAAAACCTCAAACGAAAATCATAATTTTTTAATTATGGTTCGCCAAAGAACTAAAACATGTCTTGGACCCAACAAATAAATTTAAAAAATTCTTCTTTCGTTATAACCAATGTATTTCAAATTCAAGAAATAAAAATCTCCTTGTAATCATATATTTATTAGTTACAAATTGATAAAATTCGATTTTTGTCCAATTGATCCCAAAATTTTACACACTACCATAAAATGCAATTCTAAACATTTTTTCCTAACAGATGTTTTCGATATTTTAACAAACATAGTGACTTTTAGACGGCAAACTTTAGAAAACTCAATTTTTAGTGTCCGTACGGAACATTTATAAGATCACATCGATATTTATCTGTCTGTCTGTCTCTCCGTCTGTTACACCCGATTTTCTCCGAAACTATTTGACGTAGAAAGTTGAAATTTGGTACTAATATAGGAATTGCTGTCCTCATCAGAGCCGTGTAGTTTTGAAAGTTAAATTTTGACTTAAGGGGCTAGTTTTGGGGGGTGAAATCCGAAGTAAAAAAAAAAAAATTTTACTAGATCATCAAGTGGGGTGTCAAATGAAAGCTTGTATAAATACGAGTTCAAAAATATATATAATGTCTTACATGCGCACACTTTTCTTCGTATTATTTTGAAAAAATCGCGAAAATTCACTGTCTGCTCCCCTTTATCTCGAAAAGTACTGATCCAGAAGTTTTGAAAAAATTCTAGAATATTCTCCACTTGGTGTAGATTGAACGAAAATTATCACAGTGCATTACCTTTAATAATTTATCTGGTATGTCAAAAAAAAAAATTCAATGTCATCAATTTTCAGTAAAAATCGGGAAACAAACTTTGTTGAAAACTCATTTTGAGTGTGTTTTTTTGTGAAGTCACTGATCATTTTATACCTTCGTAACAAAAATGTTTATTTCAGAAGTAATCAACGCAGGGAATACTAATTGCGCAAGTTCACCTTGCACTTGACCGTTTTTTTTTTGAGTTTCAAGTGATGCAGAATCCACAATAAATTCACTTTTTTTCCTAAATTTCATAATAAAGAAAAACCCCATCGATGTTTAGTCCTTCTGATATAAATAAAAAATAGGTTGTGTTTCACATTCCACTTTAAAATCAAACACACAACTTAAACCGTAGATACCAAAAATATTATTGTAAAATAACACACTTACCGAATTGTGCAATTATTATAGACTAATGCGTTTTATCTCCTTTTTCACTTTATATATTTTAATAGTTTAAACTTCAAATTATATCACCCGTTACAAAATCCAGAAATAACCAAATTTTTGATCAAATACCGCCAACTCACGAAAAAATATCATTTAGACAGAATGTTATCAAAATATTGTGACTTGGCTTTGATAAACTTTATACATATGTGTTAATTACAGAAGCAGTGTTTTATTTTAAATTTTCAAAATATCTTCAACTTTATACAGGGCTTCTCAGCCAAATGTAATCATTTCAGATAACTGGAAGGCAGTTTATTTTTTTTAAAATACTCGAAAACATGTTGAAGGACTCGTAAAAAGGAACATATTTCAACAATAATTTTATACTGTAAACAAATACAATAGAGAATAATCAGGTCTGTTTTGGATGGCTGGACTAGGGGTGTGACAATCGGTGGAAAAAAAGCTAAATAATCTTAGGTATGTGGACGGTACTGTTATACTTGTAACTTCAATACAAGACCTACAATCTATTATGGAGCGCCTGTAAATCACTAGCAAAAAGTAGAAATTCACAATTAATTTTTCTTTTTTTCGTTCACCTCCCCGCTTAAGTAGGGATGTCACCCTTTTTTATATCCTAAGGATATGGGCGAGGATGTCGTAAAACCTGTCAACGCTGTCCAAGTGCCGAAACATACATTTCTGTATTTCACAGCACCTTTTTAGACAACGCAGTAGTGCTGCCTCGGGCGTTATTGCATTTCTGCCTATGTACATGGCCAGACCAAATATACTTAATTTTTTTTTTTAGTGTTCCATACGGAACACTTATAAGATGACTTTGGGGGTCTGTCCGTCTGTCATACCCGATTTTCTCCGAAACTATTTGTCATAGAAAGTTGAAATTTGGTAATAATATAGGAATTGATGGCCTCATCAGAGCCATGTAGTTTTGAAAGTTAAATTTTGACTTAAGGGTTTAGTTTTGGGGGGTGAAATCGGAAGTGAAAAAAAATAATTTTTACTAGGTCATTGAGTGTGGTGTCAAATGAAAGCTTGTGAAAACACGAGTAATATATATATATATATATATATATATATATATATATATATATATATATATATATATATATATATATATATATATATATATATATATATGTAATACTTGCGCGCACTTTTCTTTGTGTTATTTTTAAAAAATCGCGAAAAATCGCTGTCCACCCGCCTTATCTCGAAAAGTACTCATCAAAAAATTTTGAAAAAACTCTGGAATATTCTCCACGGGTGCAGATTGAACGAACAGTTTTGAGTAAAGATTCGAAACAAACTTTGTTGAAAACTCATTTTGGGGTGTGTTTTGTAAAGTCACTGATCATTTTATACCTCCCTAACAATTTTTTTTATTTTTAAAAGCAATCAACGTACGGAACACTAATTGCGCAAGTTCAACTTGCACTTGACCGGTTATTTTTTTTATGAGTCTAGCACACGTGCTACAGGGAGGTCCCTAAAGCGCTACAGGAGCGACACGTGTGCGGAAAAAGCGATTGACATTGTTTTTGAATCGCTGTAAATTGTACTCGCTGGGAAACACAGTCCTGGACAAATTATTCCAAAGGGATGATGTTCTTCATATAAAAGACGCTTGAAAAGTGTTGTACGAGAAGGAACAAGCTAAACCTCATACGGATGTGAAGTGTCAGCGCGACGTGTATTTCTAACATGCACCGCTCTGGGAGGAATTAAACGGGTCACATCCTCCGAACACTTTCCATGAAAATACTTGTAGAATAGGCTCAAGTCGCCAACCGTTCTTCGATGTTCTAGCGAATCAAGGTCACAGGTCAGTTCCAGATCTCCAATCAGACGAACAGCTCTTCTCTGAATAGAATCCAACAAATGCAGTGTATGTTTGGGAGCGGAGCTCCAAACATGGGAGCAGTATTCCATAGTTGGTCGAATTTGAGCTTTGTAAAGAATTAACAGTTGTTGTGGAGTGTAAAGCTTTCTGGTTCGAAATAATATTCCCAACTTTTGAGAAGCTCTCTTTGCTATGCCTGCAACATGTTCATGCCAAGACATATTTGTTCCCAAGGACATATTTCCTCCTAATAATTTAATAATTTAATAAATGAGTATACCAACCTGCGGGATTGAACCTTCGACCTTCCGCACCATAAGCAAGGTACTATGCTACGGAGCCACGAACCGCCACACAATAGAGCGAAAACCTAAGTAATGATTGTTGGTCGTAATGAAGATCTGTCACATATAAATAAAATTGCTGGTTTCACTATCGTAGACCATTTCAACTATTTATGATCCCTCATAACTAAACGGTGGCTGTGAAATGGAAGTAAGAAGACGTTTAGCTATGGCTAGAAACTTGACGATCAAACTCACTAAGGTCTGAAAAGATGCAGCTGTTACAAAAAAAACACAAAGTTAAGATTGGTTTCCAGCCTTATATTCCCCATATTTACTCATCGGAAATATGGACCATTAAACAAGTTTTTTTTTTATGGGTCTAGCACACGTGCTGCAGGGAACTCCCTAAAGCGCTCCAGTAGCGGCATGTGGGCGGAAAAAGCGATTCACGTTGTTCTTGAATCGTTGTAAATTGTACTCGGTGGGAAACACAGCGCTGGGCAAATTATTCCAAAGGGATGATGTTCTCCATATAAAAGACTGCTTGAAAAGCGTTGTACGCGGAGTAACAAGCTGAACCTCATACGGATGCGAAGCACCAGCGCGACGTGTATTTCTAACATGCACTGCTTTGGGAGGAATTAAGCGGGCTACATCCTTCAAACACTTTCCATGAAAACACTTGTAGAACATACTCAAGTTGCCAACCGTTCTTCGATGTTCCAGCGAATCAAGGCCCCCGGTCAATTCCGGGTCTCCAATCAGACGGACAGCTCTTCTCTGAATAGAATCCAATAAATGCAGTGTATGTTTGGGAACGGAGCCCCAAACGAGGGAGCAGTATTCCATAATTGGTCGAATTTGAGCTTTGTAAAGAATTAGCAGTTGTTGTGGGGTGTAAAGCTTTCTGGTTCGAAATAATATTCCCAACTTTCGAGAAGCTCTGCTTGCTATGCCTGCAACATGTTCATGCCAGGACATATTTGCTCCCAAACTTACGCCCAACAAATTGAGCGACGATGCTTGGGGAATGGAATGCCCCGACATAACTATGTCGGGTGCAGCAACGTTAACTCTTTTAGAAAAAACTGCCGCCTGGGTTTTTGCAGCATTAAATTCCACTTGGTTACTATCACCCCAAGATAGAATTTCTTCCAGGTCTTTGTTAAGTTGAACGACCTCCTGCTGTCTGCGGATATTCGCCTGAGCAGCCGATGTCCGAGCGTTCAAGGTGAATGAAGAGACGAGCGTACTGTCATCTGCAAAGCTGTAGATTGGTTTTCCGGTCTTTTCCAGCAGATCGTTAATGTAAATGAAAAAGAGAGTAGGAGACAGTATGGAGCCCTGAGGCACACCGGCGTTAATAGTGAAGGTGTTAGAAAGAAATCCGTCAAGTTAACAAAGACAATTTGATTAAACAAGCTGACAAAGACGAATCGATGCGTTTGAGATGCGGGCATATCCTAGAATCCTCAGAGTATCATATACCGAATACCGTACTAATTCTTGAAGCTTAGTATAAATGATCGCCTTTTTCAAAAATAAAATTAATAGACAGTACCTAAATATTTTGGTCACATTATGAGGAAAGTCTATGCCATGGAAAAACTTGTAGTAACGGGAAAGGTAGAAGATCAAGGCGATGGTTTCCAACAAGATGGTCGGACTAAGTAAGACCTCTCCTTGGTATGGGTATGCACGAGTCAGGTCAGGACGCGTAGGATCGAAATGCCTGGAGAATGACTGTTGGGGCTGCAAATGCATAGTGTTACCAATATTCCTATCGGGGCGAAAGGATTGAGAGGGAAAAACAAATACCGGTACTTTTAGCGAACTACGGTAAAATATAGAGAATAACATACTTGATTCCGAGCAGGTTGTTCAATAACACAGATAAACTAAAAGAAAGTGGCAACAAATAGCCAAATCCCAGGTGCATTTAGATCTAACAAAGGCCTATGATACCGTACCTCTTTGTAAATTATAGCAAACGTTTAAGTAATAGTTAAGGCAGGGATACAATCTTTCCTTTTACCATTTTTAAAATATATTTGTACGAAGTATAGAAATATTGGAAGGGAACAGGCTCCGCAGGGGAATACTTATAACTGATGATTCAACGATCTTCATTGTCAATTTCACCGACGATCAATTATAAATTGCCTAAAACCATAAATAAGACGAATTGATGACACATCGACTTCTAAAAAAAGCATAAATATTCATAAAACGAAATATACAGTGGCGTGCAAAAGTTTCCGGCCAGTGACATTTCGTACTCTAATTTATTAAAAAAAAAGACTAAGGATTTTTAATCATTATGAGATGTGAGTACGAGATATAGGAAACAAAATGATATAGTAAAAGAATATTACTTATGTTTGTGAATATATTTATTATTATTATTCTTATATTTATATGTGCAAAAGTTTCCGGCCACTTTGTACTACGAGAAAAATTATTAGTCCATATACTCTATAATAGAAAGAAATTATATTTTTATGTTAATATTTTGTAGCCATGCCCTTTGCATCGATAACAGCCGCAAAATGACGTGACATTGTCTCAATTAATCGAATAATACAAGCAGGTAAAGTTTTATCCCATTCTTCTTGCAATGATTTGAATAATGCGGCTTTATTTGAATATGTATGCTTTCGAACTTGACGATCTAGCGTTTCCCGTTGTTCTATTGGGTTCAAGTCCGGTGATTGAGATGGCCAGCTTAAAACTCTCACATTTGAAGCAGAAACTTGGATGTATGTTTGGGGTCATTATTCTGCTGAAATATCCAATTCTGCGGCAATGTTTCTTCAGCATTTGATAACAAATTGTTTTCTAAAATGTTCTTGTAAATATCAGCGTTCATATTTCCGTTAACCGAATGCTTGTGCAGAGAAAATTCCGCAAAACCATCAAACTTCCTCCACCGTGTTTTACAGTAGGAATTTGGTACCGAGCATCATTTCTCATATCAATAGGACGTCGTTCGTACATGTTGACTACCATCGCTTCCAAAAAGATTAAATTTAGATTCGTCTGAGAAAGCTACTTTTTTCCAATCTTTGATTGTCCAATCTAGGTGATCTTTGGCAAATTGTAATCGGGCCTTCTTATTCCTTTTACTGATTAATGGTTTTTTAATACTTATACGGCCAAAAAGTCCCACATCATGTAGTCTTCGTGTCACAATACTGCGACTGACATTAGCTACGTTTTCATCTTTTAGCTCGCGTGCAATTTCGGCAGCAGTTTTCTTGACATCCGCAGTTGATTTGCGTTTAATAATACGATCTACCTTTTTAGACATTTTTCTTGGTCTTCCACTACGCGGACGATCTATTAAAACCATATCCACAACGGTATTTTACAATAATATCGTTCACGGTTGATTTACCTATCGATAATAATGAAGCAATCTCACGAGAAGACTCTCCCTCTTTTGAAAATTTTATTACTCTCTGACGAATTTGGATTTGCATATGTCGAACCATGTTTATGTTCCCACGCCCTTTTATGAACTAAATGTGAACATTCAAGGCGCTATTATTCGTAGATACGTCTTTGAAGGTCCTACTGCGTCAATGTATATTATGTGGCCGAAAACTTTTGCACATATAAATATAAGAATAATAATAATAAATATATTCACACACATAAATAATATTCTTTTACTATATTATTTTGTTTTTCTATATCTTATACTCACATTTCATAATGATTAAAAATCATTAGTCTTTTTCTTAATAAATTAGAGTACGAAATGTCACCGGCCGGAAACTTTTGCACGCCACTGTATATGTGTAGGCGAAGAAGGAGAAGAACTAGAACCCAATAGGGAGAAAAAGTATTAACGTGTACGGAATATAGTTGCCTAGAAGCAAAAATCAAGAAAGACGGTCACACAGCGATAGGAATGGTAGAAAGAATACCAAAAGACAGGACAATAATCGGCGCACTTAATTCACTACTCTAGGCACACTATTTCACTAGAAAAGAAGAAGCGTCTGTACTGTATCTTTAAAAGTACAGTCCTCTGTGCATATGAAACCTGACAATTAAATAAATCCATGCAAAAAATATACGCTTTGGAGATTTGAAGGGCTTCTGGTAGAAAACGACACAAATATCTAATCACAGAGTACATTAGCACCTAGAAAATTGAAGAAATAATAATGTACATGTTCCACGCACGAATACGCAGGCAAGTATTTAATTGAACCCCGGCGGAATGGCGAAAGAGAAGCACACCAAGCGCCATTTGGTCTTGCAGAGAAAACCAAAAAGCTATATCCGAATGGGACCTACAAAGGAGGACTGGAAAATTGGCGGGAATGGAAATTGGGAACTGAAAAGCATAGGACTCTATAAATAGCACGTATACATATTCCGTCCTAATCTGGTTGAAGCTCGTTTTCATACCTTCCATCCCCCAACGCAGCCTTATCAGTTATTATTTTTATTAGATTCCCGGATATTTTTCATAGATAATCCTTCAGTGCCATAAATAACTCATATTTTGCAAGGCTCCTCTGTTTGTATACTTAGTGATTCCAAAAATAGCTCAGATATTATTTTTTTTTTATTATGCAAATATTTGTTTTTATATATTACTTAAAAAATATTTTTAAATTGCAGTCTATATATAGAGGATTCATTATTTTATGTTCAGTGTCAAATTTTTCTAATGTTGGTACAAGAACATTAATATTTTAATTCTCAGTTTTGGTACGAGGTTTTTTTTTTAAGTTATCTACGTATATCGCAGTAAAAAAGCATTTGAAATTACACAGTCCATATAGAGCAATATTATGATTTCATCCTCTCTGGGGTATCACCAGGAGTATTGTCCTGAGTTTTGGACCTCGAAAAACTTGTGCTTTTTTGTTTATAAACAATTTTAGATTTCAAAACGAGTTTTTTGAACTTAAAATGCAAAAAACTCCGGTCAGATCGAGACAAAAAAAACTAACCCTTCGTAATGAAAATTCCAACAAATCCTCGTTGGTTTTAAATTGCTCAAGTGCGTACATAACCTACAAAATTGAAAAAACAGACAAAGAATTGTTTTTTTTTTTAAATTTTATTGTACAGGTCGACTAAGTGAACCGGTCGGCTTGAAACTTTGAGAAAATATGCCTTTAGTGTATGAAAAATACCCTGAAATTTTGGTACAAAAATATTGAACCCAGTGGGCATAATTGAATTTGTTATTTAAAATTTGAATTGCCCGCCATTTTATGCCATTTGGTCCAAATGGCCTTTTTTTTTTTTTTTTTTATTTTTTCAAAATTTAGATCTCCGACACCAGGTTTCCGAGGTTATTAAAAAAAATTCTTTTACATTTGTTTTTTAATCAAACAATAATAAATGCATTTTTTTCGGTCATTTTGAAAAAAAAGAAAATTTTTTATCACATAGAGATCTCTGATATTTAGTTTTATTCTTTAAAAGGTTTGTTTTTGTTACAATAAAGCTATTGCTAAGGACTCTTTCATCAGAGAATTCTATCTGGAGTGTCATAAACCACACCCCTTCTTTTTTGTTCCTTGTCTGGGATGCCCGGGGAGAAGTCAGAGAATTTTAGTTTACGTTTGCCTTTCAAACAGTGAACATTTCAACAACGTTCGTTTAGTGACTTTTCTGTCAGGTTTGCGGGACAATGTCTTCTACAGCATCAACGAGCCATGCTTGTTCGGGTTCGAGTTCAAAGTAGAAAGAAATGGTGTATTTAATCGGCCACATGTCTCATCAAATCAGTGGCAGTAAATTACTATCTAATTGTTAAGTTTTACGCAGTTTATTTTATAATATACTTCAAGTGAATCTAAATACCAGAGAAGTTGCAAGACTTAGAATACAGGAAGTTTTAATTTTTTGGGAGAAAGCTAAGATACCAACCAGACACCCGAGAGATTGTGTTGCAAAATTAGAAAGAACGCTAAAAAGATCTGAAAGCACAGCGCAAAATAAAAAAAGTAGAAGTTTTCACGTCACAGACATTTGTTTATTTATAATCAATATTTATGTAAAAGCGTGGTTCAATGCCCACAAACCCACTTTGGCCCCCAACCAAGACCTATAATTGTTAAAACCTTTATTAAAAAAAAAAATAATAATTTTCGTTAACAATTTTTTTTTTAAAATGGCCGAAATTGTTGTTATTTGATTAATGAACAAATGTAAAAAAAGACGATTAAAAATACAATTTTTTTAATGGCATCGGACACTTGGCGTCGGGAACTAAATTTTGAAAAAAAGATTCATTTCAGACCAAATGGCATAAAATGGCGGGCAATTCAAATTTTAAATAACAAATTCAATTGTGCCCATTAGGTTCAATATTTTTCTACCAAAATTTCAGAGTATTTTTGCTATAACAAAGGGCATATTTTGTGAAAGTTTCAAGCCAATCGGTTCACTTAGCTGACCTGTACAATAAAATAAAAAAAAAACAGTTTTTTGTCGGTTTTTTTTTTCAATTTTGTAGGTTATGTACTCACTTGAGCAACTTAAAATCAACGAGGATTTGTTGGAAATTTCATTACGATGAGTTTAGTTTTTTTTTTGTCTCAATCCGATTTATATAACCGGAGTTATTCACATTTTAAGCTCATAAAACGCGTTTTGAAATGTTGAATTGTTTATAAACAAAATAGCACAAGTTTTTCGAGGTCTAAACTTCAGAACTACTACTACTCAGAGAGGACAAAACCCTAATATTGCTGTATCTAAACTATGCCTATCTATCTATCATTATTTTGAGCTTTTTTTACTGTATTACCAGCTCTAAAAATGAAAAACGCTCGGTTGTCAAATTACTATCGCTGTTCCAAGTACCTTGACGAAATTTTATACAAGTTCGTTGCGTTTGCAAAGTAATTTGGAGCAAAGCAAGAACTGAGGAGAGCATCTCCTTTGTTGGGGATTTTCTACTATCAGATCGACGATTGATGATTCCAGTGTTTGCTCAAGGAGCTGGAGTATCCGAAACTACAGCTTTCAAGAATGTGCAGGAAGATTTGAGGTTAAAAGAAAGTTTGTGCACTATGGATTCCCAAAGTCCGTAGACCAGAGCAAGAACTGGCGAGGGAAGAAATTTTTGAAGAACATTTGGTCACTTTAGAGAAAGATGAGAGTTACTTTTTGCGAACTGTCATAGGCAACAAGACTTGGGTCTCGTACTAAGATCTTCCCATGATTCATAAGGGTTCCGCACGTCCGAACAAGGCAAAAAATCAGTCGTCTTTTAGCAAACTGGTCCACAATTAATGGAGATTTTTACGGAAGTATCCAAAAAACCTGGCGCAGGTCTTCAGAGCAAAATGTAGAAATTTATGGAGAATAATAATTGCGGTTGTACAACTGTGGGATGCACAAGGCTCGCCGAGATCTGTGGATTCATCGAGTTAGAACATATATAGCCCTGCTTTAGCGGTCTTCTGCTTCGTTTTCTCCAATCATCCGAAGAAAGACCTAGAGGGCCGAAAATTTACCTTATATGATTAATTAACTCAATTAAAAATTAGGTGGAATGAAACAACTCGAGAAAAGCTGTGTATTTGTGTAGCTAGATAGATAACGTAAAAACCCCCTGTATATATTCAAATAGAAACGTTAATTAAAAAAGTGGGTCACCAGAGAAATTTAAAAAAAAAAACAATAAAAATAAGCAAAAATCATTAAACTGGGCTGTAGAAAGATGTTAATAATGCAAACACACCA
>CM032453.1:29150521-29270521 GCA_019049505.1 Pachyrhynchus sulphureomaculatus | reverse complement strand
CCTGGCCTCAAAATAATGACTTCCAAGAAGGATTGAAAATTGTCAAAACATTAAAAGTAGTTAATGATATGGCTGAGCGTGGTGTGTTAAATTAATAACCGACTTTAACGACCTTCTGACAAAAGATGAAGACCAAAAGCAATATGTCCTGCAAGTTGTAAGTAAATGCCGAGCATTATATCCTGATGTTTCAAAAACTACTTTAACAAAAGCTCTAGAATAGATTAAATAACTATGTAAAATTATCAACTCATGTAGGTACTACGTCTGTATCTTTTCTGTGTCTGTTTTGTATGTATTATATACCTAATTTTTATATTTTAAAATAAAAAAATGTCATTAGACTTATCAGTATTACTTGTTTTTTTATTATATTTCTACTTTAAACTCAAAAATATACCAAAAAAAAGCAAAATTTATCACTTAATAACAAAATATACGAAGTATGCTCCTAGTGGTACCAGGTCACGTTTTTGAGGTTAAAGGCTGTTGTAACTCGGTTTGACTTAAAATAACAACAATTATGTATAGAATATAAATTTTGAAGAACAACATTAGCTTTCTTTTGAGATATTAAGCGTGTTTCTAGTATTTACCGTTCTGGAGTTATGGCTCCATATGTCAGCTTTTTGGCAAAAAATTTGGATTTTTTCAAACTTTGAGCGACGAGCGGCACGGGTTAACGTCGTTTAATCGAGCTCAAATTTCGGCTATCTCAATATCTGGAAAGGGGAATCGTTTTGTGGGGTCCAGACGAACAAGATTCCGACATTTTTTTTCCCCCTCTATGAGATCCGGTCACTCTAGTATATATATATATATATATATATATATATATATATATATATATATATATATATATATATATATATATATATATATATATATATATATATATGTATATATATATATATATATATATATATATATATATATATATATATATATATATATATATATATATATATATATATATATATATATATATATATATATATATATATATATATATATATATATATATATTATATATATATTTATATATATATATATATATATATATATATATATATATATATATATATATATATATATATTTATATATATATATATATATATATATATATTTATATATATATATATATATATATATATATATATATATATATATATATATATATATATATATATATATATATATATATATATATATATATATATATATTTATATATATATATATATATATATATATATATATATATATATATATATATATATATATATTTATGTATATATATATATATATATATATATATATATATATATATATATATATATATATATATATATATATATATATATATTTATATATATATATATATATATATATATATATATATATATATTTATATTTATATTTATATATATATATATATATATATATATATATATATATATATATATATATATATATATATATATTATATATATTATATATATATATATATATATATATATATATATATATATATATATATATATATATATATATATATATATATATATATATATATATATATATATATATATATATATATATATATATATATATATATATATATATATATATATATATATATATTAGTCACATTACGTGTACAAATCAGTTCTTGCCCCCCCCCCCCGTACTTTTTCCCCTTCCCTATAGTCAGTTTAAAGTACGAATTTTCTACTGTGAGAATAACCAAAAAAATTACTTGTAGACCCGATGTCGTTAAATAGGCAACAATTAAGCTGTTAGATTATTATTTTACATAAGGACCTATTTTCAAACAATATCGTCAGCAAAAGGCGTAGGACCCTAAACTAGAGTAATTGCCCTACAAGGAACAATAGGGACCGAATACAAGAACACCAAAATGGGACTGGGGAAGGCTTCCTGGGGAGCCTGTCAACTCAAGACAACACCTCATGGCGTCTTACCAGACGTCTAAAGAAAACGTATCATAATATTTCAGATCTAATAAACGCACAAAAAAAACCCTTATTAGGGCAAAAGTTTGCTATCTACATCCAGTCACAGTGCGGGGGCGAACCCAATATAAATATTAAACAAGAGTTCTAGCCCCTAGAACAGTATACTACCAAATAATAAAGCAGCAGGGGTGGATGGCGCATCAAATATTTTACTGACACGTCTGCCAAAGAAGACTGTCCTGCAGCTGACATATATAATAAATTGAATAATTTTACTACCACACCTCCCTGAGCAGTGGATGCTGCAGTAATAGAGATAGAATAAATTTCCAGCAGAATAATCGGTTGTAGGGGCCCGTTTAGCACAACTCTGATGGTAACGAAGCACTAGCAAGAGGCATTTAGAAAGTCCTTGGTCCTTGATCTAAAACAAGCATTCGACATGGTCTGGTTTAATAGTTGTCTTACAAATTGCTAACAGTGCACGACATGCCCCCATATGGGGTAACATTAATCATTTCTTATTTAACAAGAAGATCGTTCTAAATAAAAGTGGCTGATTCAGTATCAACGGAAATTCACAAAAATAATTATTTCAATAAAGATCACATAAAAGATAAATTAAAATTCCTGGGTATCGTAATAGATCAAAGATTGTTTTTAAAGCAGGTTTCACTTTACGATACTCGGCTCTATACAGTTCTACGGAACGTGTAAAACCGATAACTTACGATAGCTGCCAACAAACAACTGCGCGTTGCACGTGTTTAAAACTTTAAACACAGCCGTTACAAGAATCACTCTTACCAACAGTCATGCCGCTTAACAAAATTTTCCGCCCTTTCGTAGAATTTTACCAGACTTCTCAATCCACCCTCGTTCATCGTAGTAGGAAGTACAATCTCAAATCATTATACTGCCCCCCCCCCTTTGGTGCTTTACAGTCTACAATATATTTTGGCACATAAGCATTATCAACAGGTCTGCCTAGTTGCATCATCATTTACTTTCATTTAGCCATAGAGTAATACGCTGTTCATTTTCGTGTTTTTTGCAAACTTTTACTCTGTTGTTACGTGACCTTTTTGTAATAACGTTGTTTTTCATGAGTTTGTTAGAAATAATTTATGTTCCACTAGACCTGTTTCTGTAAAAACCGTTCTTGTATTGCTCTCTCTGTATGGTTTAATTTATTAATTACCCCCTACATCCCTATATATTTTGAATAAAACAGTACAATTTCCTTTGTTCTTTAATTTTAAAATAAACTTTCTCTGTTCCTGGGAGAAATTTTTAGTTTTTCCACATTTTCTATACAAACAACACAACAAATAACACAACAATTGTTTTTATATTATAAAAACTTACTTCTACTTAGGCCGAGTTTATCTAATTAAAGCTAACACTATCTGTAGGTTAAACGCTATAGTAACATGGCGTCTTTGTTTCAATGTTGATGATAGTGACAGCTAGATGTTAACCGTTAACTATTGGTAAACCCAACATTAGAGTTTTAAAATTACCAGTAAAATTCGAATTTTGCTAGTAAATTACCAAAAATCAAATTGCCGGTAATTTTATTAGCTCTAAGTAATTTAAGCGAAATATGATGAGCGTAATGTATTCTTACGTAAAAGAGTTCACATATGGACACTTATAATTTAAACATTTGACGGACTTCCTCGATACGATCTAGCGTCGAGAGTACTGATTTTCTCAAATTTGTAACAAGAATAATACTTAAAAACATAAAAAATGTCATTTAGAAACGACGATAAACAAAAACACATTCATAAAATGTAGAATTTTTGTTTTTATTTAAATTTAAAGCTCGGCCGGTTATTTTGACTTTTATTTTACAGGAAATTTACCGAACTCTTATCGGTAAAATTGTCGCCTTAAGAATCCTACTTCTACCGTTATTTCGCCATTGAAAATTTTTACTATTTCGAGTCGATAAATCGGATTACACTTTTTTTGACGTCTTCCAACGAAATAAAGTGAAACAATTCTAACTAGTTCGGAAACTGCATTGCATAAGGGAGAGCTTCCCCCATAGAAAACATAAAATTTCGCGTCGTTTTTACCGTATGTCGTCAGGACTGAGATTCTACGAGGCTGGTTTGAAAAGTCCGTGCAAAGTCCGAGAGATGGCACCACCGGCGCGTATCGAGGTCGTGTTTAGTTAGTAGCATCTCTTGAATGAACGCACACCAAGTTTCAGCCATATTGGTCTATTTCTTTGTGTTTGGCATTCGTGTGAATCAAGGAAGTCGAGTGATTTTCGAGAAATGGACGAAAAAAGAATTTCGTGTGGTGATTAAACATTACTTTATGAAAGGCAAAACGCCTCAGGAGACTAAAGAGAAGCTTGATAAACATTATGGTGACTCTGCACCTTCGATTAGAACAGTTTATAAGTGGTTTCAAAATTTTCGGACTGGCCATATGGGCACAAGTGAAGCTGAACGTTCTGGACGGCCTGTGGAGGTTACGACTCCAGAAATCATTGATCAAATCCATGATATGGTGATGGATGACAGAAGAGTTAAGGTGCGTGAGATTGCTAGTGCTGTGGGCATCTCGACTGAACGGGTAAATAATATTTTGCATAAACATTTGGACATGAGAAAGCTATCCGCAAGATGGGTGCCGCCATTGCTCACGCTTGACCAAAAACGAAATCGTGTGAAGTGTTGCAAGGATGGTTTGCAGCTGTTCCAGAAGAATCCGGAGGACTTTTCGTCACTGTGGATGAAACATGGATACATTACTATACTTCTGAGACCAAACAACAATCTAAACAATGGGTTACCAAGGGGGAATCTGCACCAAAAAAGGCGAAGACCGTTCCTTCGGCCGGAAAGGTTATGGCGACTGTCTTTTGGGATTCGCAAGGGATAGTCCTCATCGACTATCTGGAAAAGGGTAAAACTATTACAGGTGAATATTATTCATCGTTATTGGACCGTTTGAAAACCGAGCTGCAAGAAAAACGCCCGCGATTGGCCCACAAGAAAGTCCTTTTCTATCACGACAACGCACCAGCACACACCTCAGCAGTTGTGGTCGCAAAATTAATGGAAATAGGATTCCAACTCGTTTCACATCCCCCCTATTCTCCAGACTTGGCTCCCTCGGACTACTATTTGTTCCCCAATTTGAAGAAATGACTGGCGGGACAAAGATTTTATTCAAACGAGGAGGTAATTGCAGACACTAATGGATATTTTGGCAGACTTGGACAAATCCTATTATTCGGAAGGGATCAACAAACTAGAACATCGTTGGACGAAGTGTATAAGCCTAAAAGGAGACTATGTCGAAAAATAAAAAAGGTTTACCCCAAACACATAAGTAGTTTTTATTTTTGCACGGACTTTTCAAACCAGCCTCGTATAATAAATAGGGAAAGTGGCTGTCAAAGTAAGGATCTTTGGTCTTTGTTGCTGTTGTCACTATCTTTAAGGAGATGACGCAAAGGAATGTTAAAAAGTGTGATTACAGAATCGTATCCCTGACGTTGAGCAGAACGTCTACGATCCGAAAGATTACCGCTTCGGAATCGTTCGCGTTGTTACCATGAGGGTGTCACACACCTTCGCGCAAAGTTGAATGAATCAATGCTGTTTCTTGAACGACATTCCTTTTAAGAATTTATTTTAAAGTGAGGTGAGTAGTATCATCCTATAAAGTGGCGATTTGGCTTCTTTAGAATCGGTACTGCCACATGTAGAAATGGCGGGAATTTGTAGCTGAATTTTATTTCAAAAGTACCCATTTCAGTTTTTTAAATAATAAAACAATAGGTTCGCTTCTGGTCAGGTCATGCTACCATGTAGCAGACATCGGCATACTCTCAACGCCGACATTGCTGTCCAGGCATATTGTTGGTGGGATATTATTCGGACCAAAAAAAAATGGCGTTGAAGACCATGTCATTCCCACTTTTCTCTCGGATGCGATGCATATCTGATGTCGAACTTGAGCAGATTGAGGGCTAGCCTCGACGGAAATTCCCGACGACCGGATAGAAGACAGTGACAGACTAGTTGGAATCCAAAGCCGTCACAACCAAAAACCATACTTCGGCGTAATGCCACGAAGACGTTTTTAGGTAGTAGGCTGGCCCTCGTCGAGCTTAATGTGTAGAACAAGACCGTAAAACAGCTAGTGATCATATGATTCAGATCACACGATAAACTGCAGGACCCGTGTAGTTAACATTCCCCACTGACCAGGTTATACGCCTTGTCAAACCATATTATAAGCAGGTAACATGTAGGCTGAAAAATTTTTGGTCTGACACATAAATGTCGTCCTTTTCAAAAAATATATATGATTTTTAGGAAGTACCAACCATCAACCATTCAGAATTTCATGAAATTTCAACGATTACTTTACAAGTTACGGTGGTTTTAGTGACGCTACTTTGATATTTTCAAAACAATGGAAAAAATCGAATTTCGTGTGTTAATTAAACATTGTTTTTTAATGGGAAAAAATACTTGATAAGTGTTACAGGGACTCTGCCCCTGGAAAATTGCTCATCATTTACTGGTATGCTGAATTTAAACGCGGTCGTATAGACACAAATGGAGCTGAACGCTCTGGACGCTCAAACGAGGTGGTTACACCGGAAAACATTAAAAAAATCCACAAAATTGTTTTGGACAATCGTAAGGTGAAATTGCGTTAGATAGCCGACACCCTAAAGCTATCAAAAGAACAAGTTGGTCATATTTTGCATGAAGTTTTGGGCATGAGAAAGCTCTGTTCGAAATGAGTACCGCGTTTGCTCATAGTCTACCAAAAACCACAACGTGTTGATTATTCTGAGCTGTTGGAACCTGTTTAAGCACAATAAAAAGGATTTTTCATGCGATATGTGACAATGGAAGAAACATGGATTCACCACTACACACCGGAATCAAATCGGCAGTTAACTGAGTGGACGGTAGCCGGTGAAAGCCGGCCGAAGCGACCAAAGACACAACAGTCGGTTGGGGAGGTTTTGGCCTCACAAAGCTTATGGAAAAATCTTGCCTTCACGGGTCTTGTTTTTATGAAGTTCACCACTTTGATAATTATATCCATCACGAAATTTAATTCAGGTGAAATATTTTTTGCAGCCAGTGCCTCCGTATTTGTAACGCAGTATGTCCATTTTACATTTGAAGCCTTGATTTTAATGAGAGCTTAAAGCTTCCATACTGTCCTGACATAGCGCGAGCTCCATCCGCACACACACCGACACACTTCTCCCATCGGCTGTTATTATCTACCATGTAAGGATCTGTGATCTTAAACAAATCACTAACCTTACCGGTATCAGTCATTATTTTTCAAAGTAATAAATCCTCACGTACATTTGTTTCTTCCATATACCGCACGTAACATATTAATTGAGCGTCGTTATTACTGTCTGTCGCTTCATCCAGTTGAATGGCAAATAAACCAGAAAGATTTTCCACAATTTGCTATGTTATGAATGCGACGACTAATCTTATTGTTAGAAAAAGGAATATGTGGTTTCTTACATTTGGTAATACGGTGAACGGCCTTGTAAGAGGCGAGTAGACCTTTGGAAGGAATAGATGTTCTGGAAAACAAGGATGTTGACTGATGTTTCAGTTCTGGCAATTTTCTTGAAAAAAAATCTGGCAGCTTTCCTTGTAAATTACTGTGAGTTGTTTCTAAATGATGTTTCAATTTATTAGGAAGCATACTTTTAGCTGCCAGCACCTCATGACAAAGAACACATTGGGGAAGTTCCGTAGTTCCTTTGCTAACGTAGGTAAATCCAAAATCTAAATATTAGCCTCTTGAAATAATTTTCAACGACTATGCCGAGAAGTGAAAAACCATCAACAGCGAATATTATATAAAGTTATTGGTTCGTTTGAAGGCAGAAATCGCAAAGAAACGGCCCCAAATGAACAAGAAAAAAGTGCTCTTTCATCAGGACAATGCACCGTATCACAAGTCAATGGTTACTATGGCAAAATTGCATGAATTGAAGTTCGAATTGCTTCTTCATCCACCGTATTTTCCAAATTTGGTGCCCAGCGACTATTATCTATTCGCGGACCTCAAAAAAATGCTCGCGGGAAAGAGATTTGGTTCCAATGAAGAAATCGTCGTCGAAACTGGGGCCTATTTTGAAGGCAAAGACAAATCCTTCTCCAAGAAATGTATAGAAATATTAGAAAAGCGTTGGACTGATTGTATCGTTCTTCAAGAAGACTATGTTGATGAATAAAGTCGAATTTTGCAAAAAAATGTGTTTTAAGTAGCTGTTTTTTTTCTCTCAAAACTCAAATACTCTTTTAATTTTTTAAACTTCGCCGGTATTTAAGCGGGATTTTAAAATGTTTGAACATCTCTGGCACCTCGATAATTAACGAAAAGCAAATACAGATTACACGAAACAATTAAATTAATAATAGACCCCGTTAGTTGTTGTTCTTCAGTCCGATTCTCACTTCAATGCCGCCCGCATCAACAATTTGTATTCTTCTTGTGTTTTAATATTAATATATGCACCGAACAGGGCACCTGTAGCCCATTTCCGTGCGACCTTGTTTACCATTTTCGCCGTCACAATCAACGTGAATGAACTAAACGATCTACATAATTTCATAGTAAAAATGTCGGTTACTTAGGGTTTATTTTCACCCTGTATAAGTTTCCTGCAAAAGAGGAGGCTGCGAGCTGCTGCTGTCATTCTGCGTCGCCGTTCATCTGTTTTCCGTAACGCGCGCGCCGACCAGAAAGTTTAAAATCGGTGAAGCGGGCGTGAAGCAGTCGCGTCAGCCTGCTGGTATAAGGCGTCGATTCCTTTTTGTCTCACCCCGAAAAAACAAGTGCTCCTTGCGTGAAAACCAGATGATCCTTGGTAAAATCTCTGAAAAGTGAACTGTGGAAAAAATAAAGTCATTGTCTCAGTGATTAAATTGCAGTGTTTTCTTTGTTTATCTGATTTATGGGAGTTCCCATTAGTGGACATACAGTAGAGAACTCAATTTAAGTAAGAATTATAATCATATCATACCTATCAAATATTATTTTATAAATGAATTAAGAAACTATGACATAAGTTGGATTTGTTTAAAAATAGTTTTACCAAATTTTTATTATATCTGCATGACGTGTGTTCCTGTAAAGGCAACAAATCACCTGTCCATGTAAATATGCTTTCAAGTTTATGTTAATTATGAATAGTGCTTTATTGATATGCTAAAATCATAAATAAATACGAATAAAACGTGAAAATAATTAGGTCACAAAGTCAGGGCATTATTTTATCAAAGTTGTTTGATAAAGGAGGTTTTCAGCCCAACCGTTTCCTGCAGTGGTTTAGGTGAGGTCAGGGGTTGAATCAATTTTTATTTATTTGGTTCGGTCTTGTATAAATAACCAAACAAAAAAATATCTTGGAAATATTGGCAAAATGATTTGTCCACTAATAAAATAAATGCTAATTATCACTTTCTCACACTAAAGAACTCGACATTTTAACTAATAGGTAGTGATACATGTTAAAATTGAAAATATTGGAAAAAGACCACGATTATCAGATTCCTCGTCTCTAAGAACCATAAAAGGGATCTATAACGTGATATATTTAAACCAACCCCTCCCATATTACCTTCTTCACCCTTTTGTATTTTGCCTATGTTGGGAATGTGGAATCTTTGGCACAATGACACTACTCAGTATATACGAGGTATATCCACAAAGTAAGTTCCGTTTGGTTATATAAAAAAAACGTGTACAGATACAGAAAAAATATTTATTGTACAAAAATCTACAGCTGTTAAACTAATTTTCTACATAGCTTCCGAAATTTTGTAGGCACTTGTCATAGCGTGGCACAAGTTTTTGTATACCTTCTTCATAGAAGATTGCCGCCTGTGTTTTCAACCATGTGGTAATATGTTCTTTCAGCTCGTCATCATCGTTGAAGTGTCGACCACCAAGGAAAGATTTTAGGTGTAAGAAGAGACGAAAGTCGCTAGGAGCGAGGTCCGGGCTGTACGGAGGATGATCAAACACGTCCCAGGCAAATTCCTGTAGGAGTTCTTTTGTCACGTTCGCAGTGTGAGGTCGGGCATTATCGTGGAAAAAAAAACCACACCTTTCGACAGTAATCCTCGGCGCTTGTTCTGTATTGCGCGGCGCAATTTCTTAATGGTCTCGCAGTAAACATGTGCATTGATTGTTTGGCCTCGTGGTAAGAAATCAATCAGCAAAATGCCTTTTCTGTCCCAAAAAACGGTGCACATTAGTTTTCGAGGTGTCAAGATTTGCTTAGGCTTAACTTTCGTTGGGGACGAAGTGTGCCTCCATTCCATTGATTGCCGTTTAGTTTCTGGGGTGTCGTAAGATACCCAAGTTTCATCCCCCGTGACTATCCGAGAAAGAAAATCATCACCGTCTTCATTGTAGCGTGTCAAAAACTGAAGTGCACTGCCCATCCGTTGTTTTTTGTGTTGTTCAGTAAGAATTTTGGGTACCCGACGTGAGCAAAGTTTTCGAAATTTCAGTTTTTCATTAACAATTTCATGAATTAGTGATCGTGAGATTTGCGGAAATTCCATAGCAAGAGCACTAATTGTAAACCAAAGACGGGTGTCCACATCGTTCTTCATCGTGCACTTGATCACGTCCTTCATTGAACTGTCTGACCCATCTTCTAACCATTGAATCACTCATAGCAGTTTGTCCGTAAACCTCGCAGATTTGCCGATAAATTTCACTTGGTTTAACTTTCTTTGCATTTAGAAAACGAATCACAAATCTGATTTCACAAGCGGCGGCATTTTCAATTAAGGCTGACATCATAAAGAAGCACTACAAAGAACACGTCGGCAGTAGCGATCTGAAAATGGCGTACATTTCTTCTGCTTGAGTCAGAGTAACTGCCACGCATGCTCGGAACTGCGATCGCAGCGCTGCCGCGGATAGAAATAGAAACGGAACTTACTTTGTGGATATTCCTCGTATTACCACTACATCAAACACTTTATTTTTGTACTCGACGCGCGTTTCGTTAACCATGTTAGCTTCATCAGGATGATTGACAATCAGCGCTCCTGATGAAGCTAACATGGTTAACGAAGCGCGCGTCTAGCGTAAAAATAAAATGTTTGGTGTAGTTTGATATTTACTGAGTTTCGAATTTTTTTTTTGATTGTAAATAACATTGGTCAACAAAATTTCAACTTTTTTTTTGTTACACGGATTCTATTGTCATATTTTAAATCTAGTATAAGATGGAAGCAATAAAATGAAAGTAGAATTTGTATAACACATGAGGTTTTATTGTAGTATTTTTTTTGAAAAATGTATCAAATAATAATATTTTATAGTAATACGTGTACTATAGAAAAAAAAAAGATTTTTATGACATTCTTGGATATTTAGCTTCTGGAGTATCCCTCTTCAGTGTCCAACAGTAATCTGCCAACATGTTTGGACCCCATTTGCCTTGGTATCTCTTCTTCATGGCTGAAATATCCTAATGGAAACGTTCACCATGCTCATCGCTTACTGCTCCCAGATTTTCTGGGAAAAAGTCCAAATGAGAATCCAAAAAATGAATTTTGAGTGACATGTTACATCCTAGTGTTTTATAGGTCGTCAAAAGTTCACTGATCAAGTCTTTGTAGTTTTCAGCTTTATTGTTTCCAAGAAAATCTTTAATCACATTTTTGAAACACATCCAGGCGGTTTTTTTCAGTGAATTTAATTTTTGTTCAAAGATATGGTAGGGTCTTTAATTCATTCTCTAATTTATGATCCAACCAATATTCCCTCTTTAATTTTAGCATCACTAATTTTAGAGTACTTTTTTTTCAAATATAAATATCCTTCGCCAGCTTTGTCCATTGCTTTGATAAAATTTTTGATAAGACCTAGTTTTATGTGTAGTGGTGGCAACAGTACATCTTCTGGTTTCACCAAAGGTGGAAACAAAACGTTTTTTTGTCCAGGAGTAAGTGAGCTACGTTTTGGCCAATCTTCTTTAATATAATGTTTTTTTCTATCTCTACTGCCCCATTCACAAAGGAAGCAGCAATACTTTGTATAGTCAAGTTGTAGCCCTAATAAAATAACAATCACCTTCAAATCTCCACATATTTTCCAAGAATGCATACAATATTTTATTTTTTCTAAAAGTAGCTTCATGTTATTATATAACTCTTACATGTTAGTGGCATGGGCTACTGGGACAGAGGGAATCTTGTTTCCATTATGCAAAAGAACAGCCTTTAGACTTACTTTTGAAGAGTCTATAAATAGTCGCCAGTATGTATTGGTGTGGTTGGTGTTCCCTAATAAATTCATTACAGAATTAATGTAAAGAAGGTCACCTTCCTGAGAGAAATAACTTCTGAACTCATCATCACGATTGCGGAAATAGCAAATTCTCGTTTCTGAATGAAGTAAATTCCATCCTTTCAATATAGATGATAAGACTTCAGCTTACTTTTTGGATAAACTCAAATCACGCATGAATCAATCGTTTAGGTCACCTTGTGTTATTAAATGGTGTAAAAGAAGTGCTAGGTTCGTAAGTGTAATCTCTCATGTCCTCTTGAGTAGAAGGTAAGCTCAACGACACGTTGGATTCATCTGATTGTACACTTTGTGGAGGTGTGCCATTTCATCAAGATAATGCACCGTGTCACAAGTTAATGGTTCTAATTGCTTCCTTATCCACCGTATTCTCCACAATTGACCCCTAGAGACTATTATCTATTCGCAGACCTCATAAAAATGCTTGTCACCGTAAATGAGGCCTATTTTGAAGGCAAAGACAAATCCTTTTGCCAGAAAGGTATAGGAATCTTAGAAAGGAGACCATATTGCTGAATAAAGTCGAATTTTGCAAAAAAAAAAAATGTGTTTTAAGTTTATATATATATATATATATATATATATATATATATATATATATATATATATATATATATATATATATATATTGGATATATATAATATATTTTCAATTTCTTGTGCTTTATGGTTTTTTTGTTTTAAGGATAGAGAAATTACATCATGTTCTAGTTAGAATTTATTGAAAACGTTTCGCCCGATTTTCAGGCTTCTTCAGTTCATCTAAAAATTGAAATTTTCTGTTTTGGATATTCAATAGGACGCACAAATTTTTTTAATTATGAATATATAATTATATATATTCATAATTCATATTCATAATTAAAAAAATTTGTGCTTCCTATTGAATATCCAAAACAGAAAATTTCAATTTTTAGATGAACTGAAGAAGCCTGAAAATCGGGCGAAACGTTTTCAATAAATTCTAACTAGAACATAATGTAATTTCTCTATCCTTAAAACAAAAGAACCATAAAGCCCAAGAAATTGAAAAAATATATATTCAATATTCCAAGGTTCAAGAAAGAATTCAATCCAACTATATATATATATATATATATATATATATATATATATATATATATATATATATATATATATATATATATTATTTGAAACTAACTTAACATCATTCCAAGTCGCGTATATTTCTTTTCCTGTTTAGTACCAATATTATTGTATGCTAAATAGTCTAAACACAAAGACAAGCTAAAAATGGACGCGCTAATGCAAATTAACTATATATGATGCAAATCAATCATGAGATTAATATCAATCGAAATATCGTCATTGTATTTACAATAGTAACAAATAATTCCATTACGATGTTGGTTTTCGGATTTAATAAAATGGTGTAATGTGTTTGTTTTCTATCGTCCATTTTAATCCAAAGATATACATCTTACGCAACAGTTTGGATCTAGGTTGATAAGGATCATAAAATGTGGTATGAAGATTAAAAGGGAACTTTCATGAACAAGTAAAAAACATAGTAGAAAACGCTTATTTTGAATTAAGATTTTATATAATTTTCAAGAATCTTCAAGAAGTGAAGAAATGTGAACCAAAATCTTACGCATTGACTCTTAAATCCACAATTTCTTTTTATTTCACTGCTAAAGAATAAAAATCTAATACAAACCATATCATAGAAAATAACCGGTTCAAGTGCAAGTTGAACTTGCGCAATTAGTGTTCCGTACGTTGATTGCTTTTAAAATAAAAAAAAATTGTTACAGAGGTATAAAATGATCAGTGACTTCACAAAACACACCCCAAATGAGTTTTCAACAAAGTTTGTTGAATCTGATGACCTTCAAATTTTTTTTATATACCAGATAAATTATTAAAGGTAATGCACTCGTGATAATTTTTCGTTCAATCTACCCGTGGAGAATATTCCAGAATTTTTTCAAAATTTTCGACTTTTTGAGATAAGGCGAGGGGGACAGCGATTTTTCGCGATTTTTTAAAAATAGTACAAAGAAAAGTGCGCGCAAGTATTACATTATATATATATATATATATATATATATATATATATATATATATATATATATATATATATATATATTATATATATATTTTACTCGTAGTTTCACAAGCCTTCATTTGACACCACACTCGACCTAAATTTTTTCACTTCCGATTTCACCCCCCAAAACTAACCCCTTAAGTCAAAATTTAACTCTCAAAACTACATAGCTCTGAGGAGGCCATCAATTCCTATATTATTACCAAATTTCAACTATCTATGTCAAACAGTTTCGGAGAAAATCGGGTGTGACAGACCGATACCGAAGTGATCTTATAAGTGTTCCGTACGGAACACTAAAAATGGTCCTAGATATTGCATTTAGAGCTAAAATCAGCAGGTCAGGAGTGAAAAGAGTTAAAAAAGAAACGGTATAAAAATATACAAAAAACAAGAAACTCCAAGACGTACTGTCAAGCAAGAAGATATTGCTGTGCAGCAACTAAGGCAAGTTTTTGCTTTCTTGGTGAGCGTGTCTGATAAAGGATGATAAATTGTGTTGTAAATAAGATTTTGGCACTTTATCAGGACCACTTATACTGTAGTAGTTAAGAAGAAGTTTCCAGATAATAAAATAAAAACGAATTACTGTGGAAAATTTTGGATCTAAGGTACTTGTCTGCCCAACTATCTCTCAACGAAAGGTTTGAATTAACAGGGACAACACGGTAGAACAGGTTTCCACATTTAAATATTTTGGAACCCAACATAAATGACAAGTGGGACCCAAGAAAGGAAATATATTCCCGAATTGAACAGGCCCGAGTAACATACATGAATATGAAGAAATTTTTCCATCGCACAAGTGTCAGTCTCGAACTCCGAATGAGAATGGTGAGAGCGAATGTATTCTCCGTGTTATCGTATGGATGACCCTGGCTCAGAGAAACCACTGGAATCTTTTGAAATGTACACATCTTCGCATCTGCTGGGTACCGAAAATAAGAAACACGGAAGTATTGGAAAGAATGAGCAAAAGGATCGAATTACTAACAACCATAAAAATAAGAAAAACTCAGTAGTACTTCGGACATATAACGAGGGGCCCAGAGTACGAATTGCTACGACTAATTATTGAAGGCCAAATAAAGGGCAAACGATCAATCGAAAGACGACAGAATTCTTGGCTGAAGGACATAAGAAGATGGTTTGGAGGTATTTCGAGTGATATTTTTCGAGCAGCAGTTTCTAAAGACGGCTTCGTAAGAAGAAGAACCTACAACTATTATACGACGTGAACTAATCATGATTAGACATTTGTGTCTTAAGATATTTACGTGTTAGTAGTCCGTAGTAATAACTTAGCCTAGGTAATGGATTTTATATAAATGCGGTGAGAAACAACCTAAGATATTAGAAATCAAAATATTTTATATATGTATTTAAAATTAACTTCAGATTAATTTAAAGCTAATCCTGAGGTAGGGGGTCGAAGGGTCCTAGGTAGTGACGTCTGGCGTTGGGTGGAGGTCCATAGGCCTTTCTGACCGTGGGATTAGGATGGTGAGTGGCCTTATCCAGGAATTTGAGCTGAATTTCCGGATTGTGAGCATTTGGAGGTCTCGATGAATCTGGGTGTTACGGACGAACCATGACTCTTTGGCGATAATTCGGAGGACGTCGTTTTAAAACGGACGGACTGGAGGGTGTGACGCTAAGTAGGACCCGTTGCGACTTATATTACCTAAGACATGTGACACTAAAGCTACCGGACGAGGAAAAGACTCAATACTTTTTCGAGAACCCTTTATTTAACACATATGCTGAAAAGTTTTTGGTCTAGCTACTTAAGACACATTTTTTTTTTGCAAAATTCGACTTTATTTATCAATATAGTCTCCTTCGAGAGCGATATAACCAGACCAACGCTTTTCTAACGTTTCTATACCTTTCTTATAGAAGGATTTGTCTTTGCCTTCAAAATAGGCCTCAGTTTCGATGATAACTTCTTCATTGGAGCCAAATCTCTTTCCCGCGAGCATTTTTTTTGAGGTCTGGAGAATACGGTGTATGAAGAAGCAATGCGAACTTCAATTCATGCAATTTTGCCATCGTAACCATTGACTTGTGACAAGGTGCATTGTCTTGATGAAAGAGCACTTTTTTCTTGTTCATTTAGGGCCGTTTCTTTGCGATTTGTGCGTTCAAACGCACCAATAACTTTATATAATATTCGCTGTTGATGATTTTTCCCTTCTCAGCATTGTCGATGAAAGTTATTCCATGCGCATCCCAAAATACAGAGGCTAAAACCTTCCCAGCCGACTGTTGTGTCTATGGTCGCTTCGGGCGGCTTTCACCGGCTGCTGTCCACCCAGCTGACTGCCGATTTGATTCCGGTGTGTAGTGGTGGATCCACGTTTCATCCATTCACATATCGCATGAAAATATCCTTTTTATTGCGCTTAAACAGGTCCAAACAGCGCTCAGAAACATCAATACGTTATTGTTTTTGGTCAAACGCGCGCAACAGTTTGAGTGAGAGTTTTCTCATGCCCAAATGTTCATGCAAAATATGACCAATACGTTCTTTTGATATCTTTAGGGTGTCGGCTATCTCACGCAATTTCACTTTACGGTCATCCAAAACAATTTTGTGGATTTCTTTTATGTTTTCCGGTGTATCCACCTCATTTGTAGCATTTAGCATTATTTGTGTCTTTACGCACGCGTTTAAATTCAGCATACTAATAAATGAGGAGTGATTTTCCAGGGGCCGAGTCCCGGTAACACTAACCAAGTCATTGCCTTGCTTGAACGATTTTTTTTCCCCATCAGAAAACAATGCTTAATCAACACACGAAATTCAATTTTTTTCTATTGTTTTGAAAATATCAAAAGTAGCGTCACTAAAACCATTGTAACTTGTAAACTAATTGTCGGAATGTCATGAAGTTTTAACACGTATCGTTTGAAGGTTGGTACTTCCTAAAGATCACATGGATTTTTTGAAAAGGGCGACATCTATGTGTCAGACCAAAAACTTTTCAGCCTACGTTTTATTGTTATTATTATTATTCTATTTATTAGTTTATTCGTTTATTTATTAGTGTTATTGGCACAAATGTTCTTTATTATTCATATACTTTATTTGTAGACCAAAAAGGACCTTATCAAATCACATTAATTTCTGCGGGTTTTAAATGACAAAGGTTCTGTTTTATCGATTAAAAACAGAACAAATACATTAGGTTGAAACGACTTAGCCAATACAATAATTTTAAAATTAAACAAAAGATATGGAATAATTGCAATTTCTAGTGTAGTTGTGCTCACATCAGTAAATAATACATTGTGTGTTCCTGTAACGAAATTTTCCATGAATTTATTACTAATTAATTCGTGATTTTTATTAGGAAATTAATTTACTATCATTGACTTATGGAAAAATAACTAGATACGTTCAAAATTGAAACGACATAGTTAGTCAACAATTAATTAACAACTAATTTTGCAATTCTGGCAGCATATCATGACCTTTTTTTGCGATAAGTGATAATTATTAATATTTCAAAATAAAAATATTTGTAAAAAATTATTTTTATTTACACAATTGTATACATAATTGTGGTAAAAAAGAATACGAGTGATAAAGTGTAGTAAAAAAAGGTCAAAATGATGATGAGATAGGCATAGTTTAGATATAGCAATATTATGAATTTATTCTCTCTGTGGTATCTCGAGGAATAATGTCCTGAGTTTTGGATCTCGGCAAACTTGTACTCTTTTGTTTATAAACAATTTAAGTTTTTGAAACGCATTTTTTGAACTTAAAATTTGAAAAACTTCGATTATATTAGTCGAATCGACACATTGCAATGAAATTTCCAACAAATCCTTGTTGGTTACAGCAAAAATACCCTGAAATGTTGGTACAAAAATATTGAACCCAGTGGCCACAATTGAATTTGTTATTTAAAATTTGAATTGCCCGCCATTTCATGCGATTTGGTCCAAAATGGATCTTTTTTTTTTCAAAATTTAGGTCTCGATGTCATTAAAAAAACTTTCTTTGGGGTCATTTTTTAACCACCTTTTTTATTTGTTTATTAATCAAATAACAACAAATGCGTTTTTTCGGTCATTTTGAAAAAAAAAATGATAATTTTTTAACACATCGTTTAGAGAATAGCGAGACCTTTATTAGAAAAATATCATTTTCATTATCAATTTTTTTTGATACCTCAGAGAGGATAAAAATCATAATAGAGGGTTTTCCATTTAGAGCGTCTTTAAAATTAAATAAAACGAAAAGTTTTTGAGCAAAATTCATTCTGAAGCTTTTATTTAACGGGAGTTTTATGCCATTTAAGATTTAAACAAGATATCGCTTAAATGGACGTCGCGGCTCTTTTTGAAGACACGAATCCACTTACACCAATTTTCCATGACTCGGGCCAGCATTTCCGGTCTTACGCTGGCTATGGCACGGCGAATGTTGGCTTCAAATGCATCAAGAGTTGCTGGTTTGTTGCTGTAAACTTGTGATTTAACGTGGCCCCAAAGAAAATAGTCCAAACGCGTTAAATCGCACGCTCTCGGTGGCCAAGCGGTAGGGCCATTTCATGAAATTAATGACTAACCGAACTTGGCGCCCAATAAAGCGATCTCTGTGCCGGAAATATGGGATGGTGCGCCATCCTGTTGGAAATAAAAATCGTCTGCGTCCATTTCGTCAAATTCTGGGAAGAAATATTCCTGCAGCATCGAGTTATACGCTCGCTATTCACGGTAACCGTAGCTCTTTCCCCATTTTTAAAGAAATAAGGTCCGATGATGCCTCCGTGCCATAATCCACACCAAACTGTGATTTTTTCCGGACGCAAAGGAATCTCATGAATCACTTGTGGATTGGATTCGCTCCAATAACGACAATTTTGCTTATTAACGAAGCCATTGAAACAGAAATGGGCCTTATCGGAGAAGATGATTTTCTCATGAAATTGGCTGTCGGTTTCCATCATCTCCAGAGCCTAATCGGTGAATTCCCGGCGCAAACGATGGTCCGTAGGCTTTAGTTCTTGGGTCAATATCATCTTATACGGATGCAAACCCAAGTCTAATCGCAAAATTCGTCAAGTTGTCGTCTGAGATAGACCCAACTCTTCAGAACGGCGCGGAATCGACACATTTTTGTTCTCACGAACACTAGCTCGATCGGCGGCGATATTCTCTTCACTACGAGCGTTTCTTACACGTTGAGGCACCTTTTTATCGTGGAAAGTAAATTCGCATCCAAACTTTTTCATTATATTCTGAATAGCGCGATTATTTGGAGCAGAATGACGACCATGTTTTGATGGAATTGCTCTGCGCGAACTGAACGCAAATTTGCGTAGTAATTTTGGACAATTTCCAAGGGTCCTTTTAACGTGAAACGATTCATGCTTGAATGGCAAACCTAACTAAACACAAATGACATCAGATGTCAAACATCTGCCAACCAACATGGCTGCTATTAGCTGTCAAAGTTCGGACATCCCTAATGGAAAACCCTTTATTGCTATATTTAGACTGCAATTTCAAATGCTTTTTTTACTGCACTAATAGAGTTTTTTATTTTTAACTAAATTTTATTTTGTGTTTGCTCACAACTGTACAAACAATGTACAAGTCAAAAAATAGTAAATATACTTCATATCTGTAATAAAGACTGACTTAAAATTGATGAAATCCTTCTAAAAATGCTCGCTTATAATTATTATATAATTAGAAAAAAACATTAATTGCTAAGATTTTATCAAAAATAGAAAGTAGTGCTAAAATTACATCAAACAGCAATACCTGTATGTTTTTTAATAAAAATAAATTTGACCTATAATTTAAAAATACATACAGCCGGTATTATTCATGTAACAATAAAATCATCTAGCGTAAAATAATATATTCTACACCACATTTTCATTAAAAATATCGTGTTTTACTTATTACTCATAGTGGTTAGTAGGGCATACCACCTTAATAAACAGGCATTACAAAACAACAGTCCTTCAGAAATAAATTCTGTATATAGAAAGACATAATTTATTGGGTAGGGTAATCCTGGATATATTACATGAAGGTATCATTCGAATAGCTTTACATATCTTTTTTGCGACTGTAAAATTCTTGTTAGTCATAACTATTACATTTTAATTAGAAAAATAATTTTAATCTAACAACCTAATTTACCAATAATAATTACTTAAAAATAAAGACCTACTTCCCTTAGAGTCTAATAAATTACGTACGGTGAAAAATTAATTATGTACTAAACTACGCTGTATAATGCTTTTTCATGTTTACTGTATGACGTAGCGGATCGAAATGGAATTAAAAATAAGGATCTAGCGTTACTAAGTGTGCGACCATAAACGCCAACTACTATGTTTTTTAATGATCTGTTAATATACCCAAGGAAGCCATCGCATCTACATTTATACACACTTTGTCTCAAAATAAACAGGACTTTTTCAAAAATTAAATAAAGACTTATTATTTTAGCAAAATTCTTTTATTATGTCCAAAATAATCTCGTAGCGGTTCTGGCTCAGTAGTGTATTTCCGGCTTACCTTGTTGAGAGTCTTGGGTTCGACCCCCAGCAGGTCAGTATATTTTTAAAGTGTATTCGGCTCGGCCACATTTCATGTCGTGCTAATTGCTGGCAGACATCGGCAAACTCTCAAAAAGCCGGCACTCTGTAAAAAAGAGTAGTTGGCTTTTAGCGAGAGGGATCTGCTCGTATCTTGAAAGGCTGATGGTGACGGCTCTGCCTTCCTCAGGAGAGTATAGATACCTGAACCTGAAGATGACTTTCGAAGACTGAGGTCAACCTCGGCGAAAAAAATTGCCGGCCACGGTTGACGGGTGATTGCTCGAACCATAAAAAGCTGACGATGTAGGCACCATACCTTCTCTGGTGGGAGTGGATATCTGAAGATGTCTTTCAAGGACTGAGTACCAACCTCGACGGAAAGAACTACCAGATTGGTGAGAGATTACTCGGACCATGAAAGGCTGACCATAAAGGCCCAGCGCTTCCGTATGGTTGCGGCGGATACCAGAAGTCTCCCCCCCTCGTCGAGGACTAGAAGCCTCCCCACCCATGCTACTACCATTATTTATATGCAACTCTTACTCTACTTTTTTGAGGTTTTTTTTTAATAAAGTTCAGGGCCAGACGGATCATCCTGTACGTTTCAAATGGGTAATTTAAAAAGAAAAGTTAGAAAATCGATTAATTAATTAAGGGCTTAAACCCAAGCCTATTTTTATCCCAAACTGAGCACAGAGTGTAGGATGTTAAAAGGGATTTAGTTTGCTCTTGGTATATTTGTAATCTTTCGGTTGAGGTTTTGTGAAAGTTAAAAGTTTTTTGAATCTTCGTACAGTCTCTACGTTTATTTAGCATATAAACGTTCACGTATCCAAAGAGCTGTACATAATGTACCTTTCTCTGCCCTTCTAAATAACATGGCAGCGATGTTACACCAATTTCAGATGTTGTGTAGACATAGGTGTTCTTTTGGCCCTGGTTTTTTTTTTCAATTTTGTTCCATGAGTATGATCTTTGGAAGATTGTATCTGGGCCTCACAATGTGTGACTCAAGAACGATATTTTACTATACTTTACATTATTAATAAGCTGTGGCTCGGGCACCTCCTGAGATTTTTGCATTTCTTCACGTTTAAAAATCCCAAGTCATGAAAAACATAATTTCTCCATTTTGGTCGGTAAATTTGTCTGTTGGGATGATAACTCTCGTGGTGCACATGCATTACGTATCGTAGAAATGGAACCTGTGGTTTTTGCCGATATCGCTTCTGAGGAAGAAGCAAAAACCAAGAATTTTCTTGGTTTTTGCTTGAATAACTAACAAATTATAGTCTGTCAAGTAAGAACGCGAACGCTAAAAAAATGTGTTTCTAGAAAATTTTTTGCCATCAGTGTATTTTTTAATGTGCTAACAACGGCGCAATTACCTTTTAGTTAGTTGTCAATCGCCTCCTGCATCAATAATCGCCTGGCATCTTCGAGACATGCCGTCGATGAGATTTTCTACATACTCGTGCGACAATTGAGCCTTCTTTCCTCTGAGCTTTCTCTTTACAAAATACCCAACGTTTTCAATAGGGTGAGAACCACTCTAGTATCTTATCGTAGGCCCAAGCGAGCCGATTCGCGACGTGATTTTCACCCAGCAGAGGTTTCTTCAACGTGCTTCGGACTTTGACATCATGAGCATAAAGATGTTGTCGAATGGTCTCATAGGGCACATTCATCACATCAGAGGCTGCAGGGAGGTTCCTAAAGCGCTACAGGAGTGACAGGTGTGCGGAAAAAACGATTCACGTTGTTCTTGAATCGCTTTAAATTGTACTCACTGGGAAACACAGTCCTGAGCAAATTATTCCAAAGGGATGATGTTCTCCATATAAAAGACTGCTTGAAAAGCGTTGTACGAGGAGTAACGAGCTGAACCTCATACGGATCTGAAGTATCAGCGCGACGTGTATTTCTAACATGCATCGCTCTGGGAGGAATTAAACGGGCCACATCCTCCGAACACTTTCCATGAAAATACTTGAAGAATAGGCTCAAGTCGCCAACTGTTCTTCGATATTTAAGCGAATCAAGGCCGCAGGTCAGTTCCGGATCTCCAATCAGACGAACAGCTCTTCTCTGGATAGAATCCAACAAATGCAGTGTATGTTTGGGAGCGGAGCCCCAAACATGGGAGCAGTATTCCATAGTTGATCGAATTTGAGCTTTGTAAAGAATTAACAGTTGTTGTGGAGTGTAAACCTTTCTGGTTCGAAATAATATTCCCAAGTTTTGAGAAGCTCTCTTTGCTATGCCTGCTACATGTTCATAACAGGACATATTTGCTCCCAAATTAACGCCCAACAAATTGGGGGATGATGTTAGAGGAATGGAGTGCCGCGCCATAACTATGTCGGGTTCAGCAACTTTAACTTTTTTAGAAAAAGCTGCCGCCTGGGTTTTTGTAGCGTTAAATTCCACTTGGTTACTATCGCCCCAAGATAGAATTTTTTCTATGTCTTTGTTAAGTTGAACAACTTCCCGCTGTCTGCGGACACTCGCCTGAGCAGCCGATTTCCGAGCGTTCAAAGTGAATGAAGAGATAAGCGTACTGTCATCTGCAAAGCTGTAGATTGGATTTCCGGCCTTTTGCTTTGCTGCGGCTTTGAATATATCGTGTTACATACATCCTTCTAGGAATCTCAAACATATCTTCTGTTCTATTATAATATTAGCCAAAATGGTATGGGAAAGGGCTGTGTTTATAAAGTGACTTTAAACAAATTATATTGACTACATGTACTTATAGGGAAGTACTGAGAAAATAACTATTATCGTTTAACTAAGGAGTCAATATTAACGTAATTATTGAATCACTTTCTAAATATTTTGTTCACTTTTTATTATGAATTGGTATAAATTCCTTCTGTTGAACATATTCAAATCGGCGGAATATTTTTATATCGCGTATAAACAGCGCTCAAGGTAACGATTATTAATCGTAATATAAATATTTATATCTATAATTTCTGATAATCCTCTATCAGCAGAAATATGTTTTTCTCTTATTAAAAATATATATTGGGTGCACATGTTTTTAACTTAGGAATATTTTCTAATTAGAAACGTTACAAGCGCACTTAGAAAACTAAAAACAATGTTTCCTTTTTGGTCAGTCCAGTTAGTTGCCTGTCTTATTTATTATGAATCAAGAATTAGCGTGTCCTATCAAAGAAAATCCATATCAAACAACTCGAAAACAAATCGCTTTTTGTAGCAAACACCGCAAGAACACGAGAAGTGTTTACCCCTCCGTGCAGAGCTACCTCCGTTATCATTTTCAATCTGTAGAAGCTCCCAGTACGAATCCAATTATGAAAATGATGACATGAAATGACCGAAAATGACAATTCTAACATCACAAAAAATCTGCAAACAACTTTAAACAAATTGACGGATTGGTCTAGACAAACCGGCTTTCTTTTTTCACCATTGAAATCCTCTGTAACACATTTTTGCAGAAAAAGAGGTCGCTCTAAAACAAACATCCTATCTCTAACAAACACAACCATACCCATGAAAGATAGCGTGCGTCTTTTAGGATTGGTTTTTGACAAGAAATTAAGATGGAAAAATCACATAGAATATTTAAAAGACAAAACTAAAAAAGATCTATACTTAATGAAACAATTATCCAATACAACATGGGGTGCTGATTTCCCATCTTTAATAAAACTGTATAGGTCAATCATCCTTTCTAAGCTGAACTATGGAGACTTTATTTATGACGCAGCCAGTTCCTCTCTAAAAAGATCACTGAAGATCATTCAAAACCATGCAATAAGACTGTACACGGGAGCATACAGAACAACTCCAGTTCCTAGCTTACAAGTAACTGCATCAATATTACCTCTATCCTTACAAAGACAATTTTCCCTGATACGTTTCTATTCCATTTCACTTTTCAGAACCCATGCAGCAAGATCACTAGATCTACAAATATCTTCCAAAAATCGTACAGTCCTAAAACAATATAATCTAGAATTAAAACTTTTCTTTCTACTCAAGACACTAAATTTGACACCCCTGTCACATCTAAATATCTAATATTCCCACCATGGACAAACAGCTCACTTAAAATTGATTCAGTCTCACTAAATACAAAAAGGATTCTACCTCTCCAACGTTATTAAAATCATTATTCATTCAAACACTACAGGAAAAATATAAAAATTTAAAAAATACACTGATGGATCTAAATCCAGATTGGGAACGGGCGCAGCGGTAATTTCTCCTATATCCAAATCAAGATATAAATTAAACAATATATCAACGATCTTTACAGCGCAACTGTTGGTCATAAGAGAAGCCATCAGATCTGCAATATCCAACAAAAATGAAAAATATTTTAATCATATCAGATTCACTCAGTTCCCTACAATCCATTAATGCATCTAAAACGTCTATACCCTTAATCCTGGATATAACGAATCTTGTACAAATATGCAATGTCCGTTTAATACAAATTGTGTTTCTATGGTCTCCCAGCCATGTCAACATAAAAGGGAATGACTTAGCGGTTATAAATGCAAAAGCAGCAATCATATCAGGGAAAATCGAAAACAAAATTTTATCTCCATCAGATCTAATCTCTCATTTTCATAAAACCATAAAAAATATGTTCCAACTTTCATGGGATCTGCAAGATGAGAATAAACTTTGGGAATCGAAATCAAATGTATACCCACCCTTGCGTCTTCAGAGCTTGAGCAGAAGAGATAATGTCATATGAAGGAGAATAGCTACGGGACATACACATCTTACTCATGCTTACCTTCTCAAAAATGACCGAATCACCATTTGTCAAATACATCTCACTACACTCACAATAAAGCATATTTTGTCTCATGATTATACTCACATTAGGACTAAACATAATCTACGAAGACCACTAAATGAAATTCTGACCCCAAATAAAGAAAATGTACAATCCTTAATAAAATTCCTGAAAAGAGTAGATCTTTATACTAAGATATAACCTAACACAGGCGCCAAATGACCACAGTTGTCCACGCGCCTTACATTTAACATCATCATCATCATTAATTATGAAGACTTTGGTGGGTCTATCTTTTATGTTTCTCTCACAATTAATAAATAGTAATGTTATGTGGCGGCCCGTGGCTTCGTGGTGTAGTACCTTGCTTACGCTGCAGAAGGTCGAGGGTTCAATCCTAAATCGGTATATTTAATTAAATTACTAAAAGTATATTTGGCCTGGCCACATAGATAGGCAGTAGTGGTTCGCAGAAATGCAATAACGTCCGAGGCATCACTACCGCCTTGTTTAAAAGGTGCTGTGAAATACAGAAATGTATGTTTCGGCACTTGGGCAACGTTGACGGGTATTACGACCTCCCCGTCGATATCCCTAGGAAAGGATAAAATCTCTACTCAAGCGGGGAGGTGAAAGATAAAAAAAAAATGTTCTGGTGACGAAAATTAATTTACTAAATTCTGTTGTGCATGCGAGACAGAGGATAGCGAGACAGTATTCTATTCTTATAAATCGGCATGTCCTATACTTTCATTGCAATTCTAAATTAAACACTAAATCTGACTTTCTTTGGCTTAAGAGATATTTACGAATGAAACCTGACATTTCCCTCTGCATACTATTTCCGTTAAAATTAGAAATAATGAATAAATGACAAGTTCCTCAACTCGAGAACTCTAAACACGACATATTACACATTATATTCAAAAAAAACTGGCCAAGTACAAGTCGGACCTGCGCAGTTAATGTCATCTAGCCATGACGCAAGACTACAGATAGATTAGGAAGGTGTTGGAATGGCGACCTAGACAAGAAGCGTGTAGGAATAGAGGAAGACCTCCCACCAGATGGACATATAATCTGAGAAGAGTAGCGGGAAACTGGATTCAAAAAGCCAAGACCGGTTTAACTGGAAAAAATTGTGTCTGGCAGTGGACACTGAGGGCTGATATATGATGATGATGTTTAACCCTAAAACTAAAATTTATTATGTAAACTAGAAATTAGTAAAAACTCTAATAACGTTGAAACTATACCAAATTTATCTACCACCACCCTGTTTACTCCTTTTGCTTGAATCAATATAGCTATAGGTTTCTTCCTTACTTCAGGTGTTATGTATATCTTATTTCGTTATTGTATCAACAGTTAAACAGACAGACTGACAGAGGGGGTAGCTGTAGAAGGAAGAGTAAATATAATTCTCGAAGTGATTAGGATAAAAGATGTTTCCTTTAGTAATGCTATCACCGGTTTTTGATTTTTTTTTTTTTTACAAAAAATGTTAGTTCTCGCCTTAATACCCAGTATAATAACTTGAATGTTATTTTAATGAAATAATAGTTTTAGCGTCATTTTTATTTTGTCATATTCTTTGTCAGGCCCGGTAACCTTGCGCCTGCATTATTTCCGTATCTTTCACAAAAACGAGCTGTTTTCAGTTTTTATTATTATTTTTTTTTGAGAAAGTTTGAAGAATTTTGAAGGTGACTTATGAAAATAACAAAAGATAGCGTAACATTTGCTATTTATAAATCATGCATAAAAAGTTTGTTTGAGGAAGGAAAGTCCTGAAGGCCTTTTTGATTTTTATCAAAGTTATTGTGAAACTGCTATGTGTCAAGGCAAAATAAGAGAAAACTTTCTTTCTTACGTTGCACATTGGGACCAAATCGCAAAATCCTGGTCAAAAGTCGAAGGTATTGATATTCTGGTCTGAAAATTTGCATATGGGAGTTTTTGCGGTCGCTGATAACAAATCCGGTCGAAAAAATTAAAAACAAGTTGGCGGCTTCAATATGGTAGAGTTGTGTACCACAAAAGTACTTTTTTTAGCGACATTGGGTTTTTTCGTAGCACACGATGATTATTAGCTCGATTTTCTATAAAAACAAAATGGTGGCCTCGAAAATACCGACTCAACTGTAAAAAAAATAATCCAGAACGTCGTAAATGGAGTTTTTTGTGTTTTAGTAATGATCAATTTAGATTTTTCATATATTGAAGGATTAAAAATAATAACCCATTATATTGTTCAAAAACACGTTTATTAACTTCAATCATTGACTGTTTTTATCAACTAAATACTTTCCTAGAACTATTATTTATTATGATTATCGACTAAAATCTATCGGACGAATTATTGGTATTAGTATCGTTACCATCGTGTGCGCACTGCATTGTCGAAGTTTTCACATGTTCTAAATTTATTGCTGGTAGCTGGAGCAATTCTATTGCATCACGCAAGAACGCCTTCGTGTTTTTTAAAGGCAATTTACGTAAACCGGAAATCACAGGGTTAGACGTTATTAAAAGTCTATGAAAAACATCCTCTATAGTTTTTACCTTACTGCACATGAATATTCGCGGAATTTTTTGGTCAATTTGTTGTAGGCTTCTTGGCCTTCTTGAACTTTTTCATACGATGGATACATTTTACAATTATTATCAAGGCTCACAGATCGTATACCATAATACTGACTCCTAGATACTTTATTTTCAATCAATAGAGAGCGGCATCACTTAAAAGCGTTTTTTCGGGTTGGTTCATTAACGATTTTCTGTACCTTGAAGCTTTTGTGGGAGTTCCGGTCAAAATGTCCTACACAACTTTCCCTGCATCCAATTTTCCGTCTGCTTGAAGTTGCATTTATGTAGCGAAACCCAACACATCATATCCGAGCTCCTGACGAATTTTTTCTGTCTTTCTTCTTTTAGTCCATTCACTCGTTTCTTGGAAGGTCAGCGATGGGCGGCCGAAATTCTCATCATTAGACGTACCTGCTAATGAATTTTCATCTGGGAAAGGCACCATGACGTTCAGCCAATTTGCGTACTTTTCAAAAAATATTTTTTCCATTCTATGGACTTGCTTCTACTTTTCTCGGAATTTTGGAATAAATTTTCCGAGATCCGTTTTGATAGTTTCGGGTAGCTTATGTGGCTTGTGAAATTTTTTCACAGATAGATTTTTTTCTGTGGTTTCATAGCACTCATTGTTGGCTAGTTGTCCTTTTATCAAAATGAATAAGTCTTTTCTCGACAGAGTAACTTCTCCACCATCTTGCTTGGGTCCTGAAACATTACGTTAACAAAACATCAGAAACAATTCATAAAAAACTTGTTACATATTTTTTTAAACGTGTCAAATATTTTCAATAATCCTTATTGTTTCCGTTTAATTTTAATTATTTAGATCAGGGGTGCTCAAACGGTCGATCGCGAGTGCTTTTTGAGTCGATCTCGAGAAAAAAATTCCGATATAGAACTATTCACACACATTAAAAATGTCATGAATAAACTACTAAAATGTATTCGATCCACAATTAGGCCAGAATAACCCCCTCATCACTTTCTTTTATCGTAATAACCCCCTGCCAGCGGCAAAAGGCGGCTTTATCGAAGGAACGCGCTGTACTTGTCAAAGAAAAGCCGCGTTTTTGATTCCCGGCGTGTTTGACGGGAACATTCGAGACTTCGTTCGCGCCGATATAAATGTTGCGCCTGCAGGAATAGGAGTCAGTCTGAGTTGTAACTTGAAGGCGATACATCGATACAAAGTTTATTAATAAATAGTCCAAAATGAGTGTGGCGAAGAAAAGTAAAACTTATCATTTTAATAACGATTGGGAGGAATAATTTTTCTTTTGTATGGTAAAGGATAAGTGCATTTGTCTCATTTACCGTGCGTCAGTTGCAATACCTAAGCGTGGGAACTTAGAGAGGCATCATAAAAACTATGAAAAGGGTTTTCCGTCACAGAGTGAACTAAGAAAACGAAAAGTACGTGATTTGATAACTTGTTTGAAAAAAAGAACAAACCATGTTCACCAGACCAGCCAAACAATAAAAAGCTGCAACGATTGCGTCATTTAAAATATCTCATATAACATAAACCATTTGATGATGGATTGGTTGTGAAGGAAGCATTTATTGAAGCGGGTGAGACTTTATTTGGAGATTTTAAAAATAAAACAGAGATTATGTCTGTTATTAGAGAACTTCAGTTGTCTCGTCTGACTGTCACAAGACGTGTTGAAGTCATGAGTCAGGACATGGCAGATAAACTAAAACATGATATCATGGAATGTACATACTTTTCTTTACAGTTCGACGAATCCACCGATATGACAGACACTCCCCAGGTGTATTTTTATTCGAATGGTATTCAATGACATGTCGGCTAAGGAAGAGTTTTTGACAATGATTCCTCTGAAAGGAAAGACCCGTGGCGAAGATATATATGACGTTTTCTTCAATTTTGTAACAAACTACAAGCTACCAATATATAAACTAGTGTGCATTACAACCGATGGAGCACCAGCAATGACTGGAAACAAAAACGGTTGCTAATGATGATTTCCCTTCATTTTTCTCCTTCCATTGCATTATACATCAACAAGTTTTGTGTTCAAAAGTTCTAAACATGGAGGAGATTATGGGCATTGCAATAAAAATTGTGAATTCTATCCGTGCACGTAGCTTGCAACGACGGCTCTTTTAAATTGCAGTTGGAAGATAGTGAGTCAGCTGAACACACTGATTTAGTTCTTCACACAGCCGTCAGGTGGTTGAGTCGCGGAAAATTCCTATAAAGGTTTCAAGAATTATTGCCCGAAATTTGGCATTTTTGACAGACATCACAATGCATTTAGACACCATTAATTTGGAGCTTCAAGGTAAAGGAAAAACTATTATTGAGATGATTAGCGCAATAAACGCATTCAAAAGTAAATTGCAACTTATGATAGATCAACTGAAAAGAAAGGATCTGAAAAATTTTCCGTCTTTGAAAGCAAGGATTCCTCAGTTGAATTATGATATTTATGAGGCAGAATTATCAAATATTTTGGGCCAATTCGAAATACGTTTTTATGATTTCAGTAAATTGGCAAATATCGCATCATTTATGAGTTATCCTTTTTCGTGTAAAAAACATTGAGGAATTAGCTACTGAAATAGCAAGTCAGTTTAACATGGACTCATGTTCTGTTGAAAAATTAGTGTGCAGATTATATCAGATATACATCTCAAAGCCACAGCATCTGATACAAAATTCTGGTGTTTTATATCTGAAGATAAATATCCGAATCTAAGGCAAATCGCCGACAATGTTTGGGTCAACTTACTTGTGCGAGTCTGCATTTTCTGAAATGAAGATAATTAAGTCAAAATATCGCAATCGACTAACTGACGAACATATGTCATCATGCTTGCGATTAGCACTCGGTAATTACGTACCATCTTATGAAAAGTATGCTGAGGACATGCAGTGCCACGCTTCAACATCCAAAGTCACTCTTTAATTAAGTTTAGACCCTAGAACTCGTTTGTTTTGTAAGAACCAATAAACTCGCAATTTTGAATAATTATGAGTTTTTTCATTGACATTTTAGAGCATACCTACACTTACCTTGACTAAAAAAATGCATATTGTGCGGAAAACTAATATCTATGCCATGATACACCCTACCTGGACAACAATCCTGCATCACACTTACTTGCAGCCTCTCAGAGTCGTTCGATCGTAGTCTAACAATATTGAGGTAGATCGCCAGCAGTTCAAGTTTGAGCACCCCTGATTTAGATTATCCTTTATCAAATTTATTTATATCCAGATTCGCAGATGTTTTCCCGAAAATTTCTTAAAATTTTTAATATTTCAAAATTATTTTTAAACCTCCTCCTCTCCAAATTTTTTTGCGTCCGTCCCTTCAAAAACAAGTAACCACACACACACAAAAATAACGAGAACTTTCTGTTTCCATTATCTAAAAATTTTAACATTATATTATGGACGAATGCATTATACACGCGATTCGAAGCAAATTTTTATAATTTTCCACAAAACCTTGTACATCAGCCAAATATGCAGCTATCTGCAGCTAGTTTTTTAATATGTTTTAGAAAAATCTATTTCGAATATCAGGGTTGAAATTTCTTGTCGGAGACTTACGGGGGTTTTTACTTATTGCAATATACATTGGCAATTATTATAGCGCGCATTCCATAATTTGTTACACATTTAGCAATGATGGATATTTTATTTTATGATTAAAAAAATTGCCACGGATATAAAAATAGTACTTACAATCAGGAGGGCAGTCCAGTTTTCAGAATCACAATCGGTTGAAAATAGAGAAAAATATGTACTTTCTAGCACGACCTTTTTTTTCAACGTAACAGTCGTACGATGTTGCGCCCGAGACGTTCAGTATGAAAATGATCTGCCCAAGTAGGTGCAAATACATGCGCTTCGTCGTGGACACAATGCTAGATAGCTCAGTAGAACTATTCTGACCCTTAAAGGTCGATATATCACAACTTGATTAATCGACTTTTGACCAGGATTTTGCGCTTTGGCCCCAATGTGCATTGTATACAACTAAGTTTCTAATAAATTGCCAAGTAGAGAAATAGATGTAGATTAAGCTCTACTACGAATAATTGTAATATATATATATATATATATATATATATATATATATATATATATATATATATATATATATATATATATATATATATATATATATATATATATATATATATATATATATATATATATATATATATATATTACGTATAAAAAGATATATACAAAAAAGATATAATACAAATCCAACTTGTGTCGTGTATTAATGTGTTTTAGGATAAAAGTTAATTTAATTACATTAGCTTAAAAAAAAAACGAACTAAAGTGTTATTCAGAAGTCGTGTTCATGTTTGAAATGTAAATGAAATGACAGTTATTAACGATTTCAAAGAATGTATTGTTTTATGTTTAAGTAGGATCGATGACATTATTTATGGAATGCAACATCATTTCAAACGGTCACCTTGACTTTGTGCATTTTCTCAACCAAGTGCTGACATCTATTATAAAAAACCTTTTAAAAACAATGTCAGTTTAATTATTCTATATATTGGAGTGTTATTTTAAGTTATCTATCTAACTATTAAAATGACGCTTGGTTCTGCGTTCTGCAGTTTTTACGACGCAGGTCTCTTTTAATCTCTTTCATGTTTCCCTGTCTTTTGCCAAGTTTAACCACTGCTTGCCAGCTACTACTCTTATATGATCGACCCATCGTTTCTGTGGACTTCGCACGCCTCTTACTGGGTCTCCATTCTGTGATCTTGTATACCCATCTGTCTCCGGATGATCTAGCCACATGACCTGCCCATCGCCACTTCATCCTTGTCGCTTTCAGGGTTATGTCATTGACTTTGGTTCGTCTCCTTATCTACTCCTTATGAATTCTATCCTTAAGGGAGATACCAGACATACTTCTCTTCATAGCTCTTTGTGAAATAGCGAGTTTTTTTAAAATGCACATCGTTTCCAATCCATATGTGTTGGTACCTATAAACCTAAAAACTAAAATCTACAAGACTTTAGTTTTTTAGGTTTATGGGTATTGTAGTACTTTTTATGATATGCCCCTAGTTTCCCAAAAGCTGCCCATATCAGCCCTATTCGCTTGGTAATTTTTGCATGCTGTTCTCCTTTCCGATCTTAATGGTGTAACCTAAGTAGATATACTCGTCCACGCGCTCTGTGGAGTTATTTTCTATCTGTATGTTGGTTTCTTCAGGGCTCATTGTTTGGGTTTTTCTTTAAATTCATTTTAAGACCTGCCCTTGCAGGGACCACATTCAGCTGGTTCAACATTTCCTGTAGCTCACTGGTGTTATTAGCTATCACGACTATGTCGTCTGCAAACCTAAGGTGACTTAGTCTGGTGGCATCGATGTTGATGCTCTTCTTGTCCCAATTTAACTCCTTAAAGACGTTTTCAACGACCATCGTAAACAATTAAGGTGAGATAGTATTTCCTTGTCGCACTCCTCTTTAATGGTCTGTTGTTAGTGACAGTTGTTTTTGGAACATGGCGCAGTGATAAAGTTTCTGATTAAAGAGGGAAGGGAAGGGGAAGAGTTATACATAAAAGAAAGTCTCAGGCAATGGTGACTCTGCGCGTCTTATTTTCGAATCACATTTTGTTTTCAACAAATTCGATTGGACCAAGATTTGATTAAGGATGACTCCTACATTAAAAAGACCGGTTGAGGGAAAAACTGAATAAAATTAGACTTGTTGAGAATTTGCTCCTGTCAGATTAACGAGTGAGGATCCTATTGCTTATGAAGGAACCCGGATTATCTGACACTACATTTTCTAAATTTGTGCATGAAGATTTACAGATAAACAAAGTTTCTGCACGATGGATCGCCAAGCTTCTTACACCCGCGCAAAAACAAGAACATTTGGGTGCTTTAGAGAACGATGACAGTTATTTTACGCGTATTATCACAGATGACTACACTTGAGTGTTCTATTGACATCCTCCAACGAAGTAGGAGACGATGCAGTGGGTTCATAAATGCTCTCCACCTCAAAAGAAGACGAAGTCGTTTTCTGAAAAGTTGATAGCAGCCCTTTTTTTTGGGACTTTATAAGAGTTTTTCTTACTAAATATTGTAAAAAGGGTCCACGTTTACAGAAGAAGGATCCAAAACCGGAAATAAGTCATCAGAGAAAGACGTCCTAATTCATCGAGAACCAAAAGTTTGCTATAGAATCACTGCAACATCCACAAAGGCTTGCACAGTTCAATCCATTACCGAAAGCTGTGGATTCACCAAGTTAGAACATCCCCTCTATAGTCCTAATTTACCTCTGTGCGTTTTCCTTTTTAAACTTCTAGAGAAAGTCCTCAGAGGCCGAAAATTTTTCTCAGTAATGAAGAGAAAACCGCTGTAGTGTCGTTTTTTGAAACGCAAACAAAAGTTTATTTCTTGATGGAATGAAATAACTCGAGGCATGCTGAATTAGGAGGATTATTAGTGTAGACTATAGTTTTGTAAAAAAAAAGTGTTAACCGAGTTTTTCTTTATAGCGATGTAGGTAACTTAAAACAACACCCTGGTAACTTTAAATTAAGAAAAATTTTATTGTTTATTTTCTGACAGATCGTTAAGGAATTATTGAGTTTATTATCTAGATTATTGTTTCTAACACAACCATGTTATATTTGTTTAAATACCTTATCACGGGAGGGCATTTTCAGATAATTGTTTCTAACCAAAAATTCTTAACTTAAAAAAATTAAATATTTGATGTTACTACGTCTATTGGAATCTAATTTTGCTAATTTAAAAGTTTTATCCTAAAACACATTTAGTTATTATTATTACTTTTATTGAAAGACAATATCATGGCCGGCGTTTTCACAAGTGAGATAGAAATAATCCATGTTCCACAATTTTAAATATATTTATTTCATTTGGAAATCAAAACCAAAATTTATAAAAATATTCTTTTTTTTTCTGATTTTTGGTTTCGCGTATTGGTGATTTTTTAAGAGCAAACGACCAAATTTGCATTTAAAGTGACAAACCAGGACAATCAAAATCTGACCGATAGTTGTTCCACCATCTACAATGGTGAGCAGTTGGTCAATGTTGTTTTGACTGGTCAGTCGCAGGCGTTACGCCAAAATCTTATTTAGCATTATCAGTGCTTACTGATAGCTGCTAGTTCACCATCGACAATCATTGATAATACCAAATGACATTTTGACGATAAGACGCGGTCGTTTGGCCAAAATCTCGTTTGGTATTATCCAAGTAGGCTAGTAAGTACTGATAATACCAAATGAGATTTTGACGAAACGACTTCTATTTTCTAGTCAAAACAACTCTAATCAGCGGATGCACTCTAGGTCTTATAAGAAAATATACTCGTAAATATGTAATATATATATATATATATATATATATATATATATATATATATATATATATATATATATATATCGTATTTTTTTCTCAATTGCGGAAACGTCAGCCCTAAAAGCATTGTTTTCTTGTAAGTTCCAAATGTGAAAGACGGGGAACGAGTCAAATCTGAATTTGCCTTCTTTCGAAGTTAAGTTATGTTCGAAGTTTCAACCTTGGGGAGTTGTAAGTTGGACGCAGCCGTGGCTTTGAAACAGGCTAATACTATTAAGCCGCAGTATAGCGTGAAGGAACAGGTAATTTCCGAATACTCGGAATATTCACAAATAATAAAAACGTCCTTAAAATGTCGACTGGGTGCTTTTTACTGATGAGAAATTAAGCATCAAAGTATTCCTAGTATTGGTCTTCACAGTTAATAATATTAATGTAATAGAATTACTTTTTGTACGATGATTTTAATTGCTAGAACTACTCTTACAGATACAGGGTCAGTCCGGAAAGTAATGTTACCGATTTGATTTTGAAGCGATTGTACGTCGCAGCGCGCTCTACCTGCTGGAGATCTGTGGTGGGAGAAGTCAGCTACCGAGCGAGTGCTTGCTCAGTTGTCTCCGAGCTCTCAGATGGTAAGAACGGGCAATTTCGTGAACCTCTGTTTCGTCTCTTTAACAAGTCGCGAGGCATCGCTCACTGAAACAAAGATACGCGATAAACTTTTGCGTGAAACTCGGAAAATCCGCAGTAGAAACTTTTCCAGTGGTTCAGCGGGCCTTCGAGGATGAGTGCGTATCACAAAGGCAAGTCTATAGATGGCACAAGGCGTTTTTAGAAAGCCAGCAGCAAATCAAGACTATGCTCATAACATCGGGGGAATCGTCTACCTTCCGGGACAACCATCAACTCTAAATTTTACGTGGAAGTGCTCAAGGAACTGAGAACAAGGATCCGGCGCGTCAGGCCATACATCAGCAGGAAACTTCACCATGACAACGCGCCAGCCCACACCGCCTTCGTCGTGACCAGCTACCTGGCCAAATCCAACGTGGCAACGTTGCTCCAGCCATCCTACAGTCCCGACGTGGCTCCCCCAGACTTCTTATTGTTTCTCCGCTTGAAATCCCTCCTGAAAGGACATCATTTCAGAACAATTGACACCGTGGAAGCAGCTTGTACAGCGGATTTAAAACCAATTCCTGATCAGGCCTTCCAGGGCGCTTTCGCAGCTTGGAAATCGCGCTGGAAAAAATGTGTCGACTCAGGAGGAGACTATTTTGAAGAAGTTTAATGTATTATACGGATCTGGTCAATAATTTTTTTTAATCGGCTTGATGACATTCCGGACAGCCCATGTATAGTTCCAAAGGTATGTTTTTTTCTCATCCGTACAAAAATACCTTTTTCAAGTTACAATATTAATATGATTTATCGGAAATTTATAGTCATTATATTTTGATACGGTCCAAACCCCAATTATATCATTAATCAAGGCCGTGAAAGTTATCTATTTACATAAACCAACTAGTATTAGAAATAATTTTTCTGAGAAATTAATATTACATAGATTGGAGGTTTTTGTAATTTGAAAAAATCCCATTGACATAAAAATAATTGGAGAATAACAATATTCACTTTGCAAGTCCCACGACATAAAACAATTGTTCAAATTAGCAGTTTAGCTACAATAACTAGGTTATAATTTTCGCAAGTATACCGTATAGTGACATGTTGTCATGCATTGTTTTTTTTTTTCGTAATTCCTGGTCCAAGTAGATTTATATTCGTATAATATTCACACGATATCGAGACATGCGAAGAAATTACACAAAATTACATCATTTTATTCACCGCCACGTTTAAGACGTGCCTTATCTCAGATTGTTTCAAAATTCTTTTACCAAATACTTGAAAAAGAGCAAATATTTTATGTAGATTTAACTGTTAAAATGTTCAAATTTGTAGACTTTGTAGCTTTCAAGCTAAAAATAACTATCTAAATTAATTCGAAAATACTTTGATTTTGAGTAAATAACCCAAAAACTCTTTTAAAAAAAGCTCGAACGTTTGTAAATTTTGCCTCATTCTTATTATAAGTTGCCATTATTCCCCTCTCTCTCGAGCAGATCTGGCATTTTTGTAAATTAAATACCTTGTATAATTTTATTTGTACGAGGGACACTTTTTAAGTTTTTACAAAACTAATTAGAAAAAAAATTTTTTGGTACAAATTGTTTTATTATTTCTCAAAATATTCGCCTTTAAGATTTATACACTTTGGCACGCGTTCGAACCAATTCTCGAATCATTTTTTCCACTCTGAAGATGGTACCTCAAAAACATGATTTTGGAAGGATTCAACAGCTTCTTGAGGCGATGAAAATCGCTGTCCACGCATTTTTTTGACATTCGGGAAAAAAAAGTCTTTAGACGATAAATCAGGTGAATACGGGCAATGAGATATTAATTTGATGTTTTTCTCCGTCAAATAAATTGTTTGAGATGCTGTGTGAGAGCTCGCATTGTCATGATGACATGCGACGTTATCGGTTGTTTTTCCTGATTTGATCTACGACTTCTGGCAAACAAATTGTTGAATATCATTCACCATTAACTATTCTTCGATCCTCTAAAGCAATCGTTGCAACATGTCCAGTATAACTAAAAAAAACAAGCGATCAATTTCTTGGAAGTGCTTCACGAATTAACCAGTTTTATTAGATTCGGTTCATCTTGGAACATCCAAATAGTTGATTGTTACTTACTTTCCAACTTGTATTATTATATCCAAGTTTCGTCTCTTGTTACGATGTTCTATACGGATATTGCATGTCCTCGATCGAATTTTCTGAGCATTTCCTTACACCAATTGACACAAGCCTGTTTTTTGAGTTTCAGTTATATTATGCGGGAACAGATCCTTTTCACAGTTAAATGTCCATGCAAAATCGAGTGTACTGTAGTCTTCGATATGCCTAAGGATGCCTTTATCGCAGGGTAAGTCACATGCCGATCCTCTTCAATCATATTACGCACAGCATTGATGTTTTTTGGAACAGCAACCGATTTTAGTCGACCTTCACGAAATTCATCGCTGACGAAAGCTGCAAACCAATTGTAAATAATCTTTTTTGATGGTGATTCATGGCCAAGAGTTAAACGAAACGATTCGAGGCATTGCTGTTAGAAATTCTTGCCCTCATATACAACCGTTCAAAAGTCTGAAGCTACTAAGAAATTTGAAATTAAAACTAAAAATAGAAATGAGACAGGTTTGTTATTGTCGTAAAATAAATGACTGCTTTTAGAGTAAGGTTTTGTCTACGAAATCTGTCATAAATAGACCACTCATTAAAAAGTATTTGCATCAAATCACTTTGCTCATTGCATCTTATTTGTTAATTTTTTAAAGTGTGGTCCAAGGTGTCCAACTGTTCCCATTCATTTTGTAGGTATTCCTAAGGCTGCCCAAAGCTTGACGGACGTTAATCCGGCCTTGTGTAATTTTCCGTTTATTTGCACTAAGCTGCCTGGCTTATTGGCACCAAAACATCTCCAAACCATGGCGCCGCCACCTACGTGCTTAATAGTTGATAAACTTCTGAAACACTTTCGTTAGTTGAGCGGTGCACAAATATTCTCCTATTATATAACATAATTTTATTTCATTAGCCTATGGACCAGTTTCTATATCTTTTAACCCATTACCATCTGTTTTGCTCGTATCTGATTACTAATTTCGTTTTCCGGATAGCTACGCATCGTCTTAGACCTACCTACCTTTTAATCCGATAGTCGAGACTAGTTTGTTTAAAGCAGCGGTGATTTGAGGACGTTAATTTCGTTTAGACATCACTGCGATGCGATCACATTCTTTTATAGCTTGAGTTCGACTAGATCCTTTTCAGTTATTTTTCAATAAAAGATGCATCTTTTCAGGCGTTTTTAAACTTTTGATGCAAACAAATTTTTTCTGAATTATTTGAAGCGACCCCAGAAAATTTGTTTGAAAATGATTTTCCAAATTTTTGAGTCTTCACACGTGGGTTTTAAACTGCTATTCAGACGAACCATTCTGTGGTCAGCAGAAACCGCTGCATATCAACGACCTCTGGGAATGCACGAAACAGGCGTTTAAAATAACTTATTCGTTTCCAGCGGGTGCAAAAAAATATTTATAATTCCCCATTTTCTTCTAAGCCCATAACAATCCGTGAGGCACTGACAAATCGAAATAGTTATATAATAAAACACTGTTTTTAGTCAATTTCCCCTAGTTTATTTTGTGATGACGTGTTTCGCTGTCGATGCAGCTTCTTCAGATCTACATTTTCCACTGTCACAGTGTAAAATGTAGATCTGAAGAAGCTGCATCGACAGCGAAACGCGCCATCACAAAATAAACTAGTGAAAATTGACTAAAAACAGTCTTTTATTATATATTTATAATGAATTTCCATCGAGTAGAAGCTACAACCACCCGAAAAATCGAAATAGGCTTAGTATTCCGTGCTCCCCCTGTGTTGATAAAAAAGAGGCACCAAACAGTTCGCTGCAACAAACGTTCGAACAGTTAAAACGCCTAGTACGTTCACAGCGACGCAAATTTTTCTAAATATACATATGTGCTCAACCAACTAAAAGTCTAGATAGGTGTATTTTATAAGGGAAAAGTTTATATTAATCAGCAGCAAATTAATTGAAGTGAACAGTAGAATGTTACGGCTAAATCTTCACCTAACACTTTTTTGTAGTACAAACCGCGCTTTGTATACTGTAGCGATGTTGCTTAGGAAGCCCTGTATATAACTTAAGTCTTTTTAATTTGAAACTAAACTAGCATTTGCAGATAAAGTATTATTGTGTCTCCAATTATTTTTTCTTAGTATTCATCAGTCATTTCATCAATTACAACAAACAGTGATAAAAAGGTGGTTTATAATTTAATTAGCTTACGTCTTACCTGTAAAAACTGAAAGTACAGTCTGTCAAGTAAGAATATGTCCGCGATAATTCATTTTTGATAGATGCGATTCTAGCGATTCAACAAAAAATTGGTAGAGGGAACCTTTGTCTACAACGCACTTTAGTAAAAGTGAACTTTCGTCGAAATCACGTAAAATCCAAAATGAGTCACTTGTTCGCGCGTTCGTTTCGAGATAGTCTTTCTTTGTTTTTATCCAAAGGGGCCTAAAATGACACATTCCGGGGCGGCTAAATATAATAAAAAGTCGATGTCGTTTGTGAAGAAGTAATTAAATCATTTTAACGAGTCGAAAAATGTCGATAACTTAACAAAACGTGACTTGGTACGCAAAGTCACTCCGAAATTTGAAAACCGAATCGTGTCTTTGTTGTCACGGAACGCGAAATTGACACTGCGTCAAGTAGCGGCCACATTAAGAAAATCTGGTTTGAATGTGTCCCATGAGACCATTCGACAACATCTTCGTGCTGGTGATGTCAAATTCCGAAGCACGTTGAAGAAATCTTTGCTGGGCGAAAATTATGTCGCGAAGCAGCTTGCTTGGGTCCAGAATAAGATACTAGAGTGACCCTTACAATCGCCGGACGCCAACCCTATTGAAAACGTTTGGTCTCTTGTAAAAAAAAAGTTCAGAGGAAAGACTCTGAGAACTTTGACTTAGTTGTCTAGCGAAATTCGAATAACACAGCTATACAAAAAAATTCTGTCATTTAAGCGAGACACGTGTTTTCTTAAGTATTTTTTTATGCCGAATCCAAAAAATCATAAAAAAAGACATCCATATTGAGGTTTTTTTCAAAAACACACTTAGAATTGCCAGAAAACTATTAAATTGGAAAAAAATACATTTTATTAAATAAAATGTATTTTTAATCATTAAAATTATGGAATAAAACTGTTATTCGGATATCTTTAAATGTTTGAATCTACATTATTTATCATAAAAACATAAAAATATTAGGTTTTAGTGTTCATGTTTAACAAAAAACACGCATACATCACCTTTAACTAAACTATGTAGCAAAAGGCTGTTTAAAATAAATTTGTGCAACCGCTAAGTTAAAAAAAATGTTTTTAATTTTTATTAATATTGAACAAAACACTCGCTCGCTCAGTCACTTACTCACTCACACACTCACTCATTCACATACCCTCATACTCACTCACTTCTACACTCACTCGCTCACTCACCCCACTCACATTTCCCCATATCCACTCAATCAATCTATCTACAAAATTGACTTTTAAAACTGTCAAGGGATATACATTAGACTGCGTTTTGCGAACCTTTTGTTCCTAAATGGTAAACGGATAGTTATTTTCAACACTAAACACTATTCGTCATGTTTTGATATCAAATTCGAATTTAAAACTTAAAAACTACTAGAAACGATAGTTTTGTTCGAAAAAAAAAAATTGTCGTTTAGCTGTTGCACGCAAAAAAAGCTTTTTACCAACCACACAGCACCCTTGTAAGGGTTAAAAGCACGTTTTTTGTTGAAACTGAACATAGAACTTTATTTTTTTTATGTCAAGTCAGGATTAAGAACTTCAAAAAACTCTGGAAATAATAGTTTTGTTCATTTTGCTACGTAGCTTAGTTAAAGGTGGTGTATGCGTGTTTTTTGTTAAATATGAACACTAAAACCTAATTATCAGGTCTGGGAAAAAGTTCGTGGCTTTTTTTAGTAAAATTCAACTAGTTTTCTTATAGTGAGAAAATGAATTTATTTAAACCAAATATGCTCCATTATTATCGACAATGTTTCGCCATTTTTCGGGTAGAGCCATGATGCCATGGGTGAAGAACTTCCGTGGTTTCTGGTTGAAAGACTGAATCAAGTGGTTTTCACAGGCTTCTTTTGAAAGCAGCTTAATTCCATTGAGAGAGTTCTGCAGAGATCGGAACAAGTGATAGTCAGAGGTGCGATGTCTGGACTATACGGTGAATGCATCAAAACTTCCCAACCAAGCTCTCACAATTTTTGACAGGTCATCAAAGAAGTGTGTGGTCGGGCGTTGTCATGATGGAAGACAACACCTTTCCTATTAATCAATTGCCTGGCGTAATCTCTCTAGTTTTCCACAGTAGAGTTGAGAATCAATCGTCTGATCAACCGGTAGCTCATGGGACGATTCCCTTCCAGTCCCACCACACGCACAGCATCACCTTTTTCGGCGTCAATCCTGGCTTCGCGAACGCTTGTGACGGCTCAACATCCCTTGTCCACGATCTTTTATGCTTCCGATTGTCGTACGTGATCCATTTTTCATCACCGGTTATGACACGTTTCAGAAATGGCTCGATTTCATTGCGTTTCAGCAGCGCATCACAGATGTTAATTCGGTCTGTCCTGTTTTTCGCGCTCAACTCATGAGGAACCCATACATCCAGCTTCTTTTTGTAGCCACCTTTGTGTAAATGGTTCAAAACCGTTTTGTGGTCAATGCCTAGCTCCATACCAATATCGACATTGCTGATATGCTTATCTTGCTGGACTTTTTCAAGAATTTCATCAGCTTTTTCAGTGATTGGACGACCAGAACGTGACTCATCTTCACATCAAAATTACCAGAACGAAAGCGAGCGAACCATTTCCGCGTAGCAGATTTTGATAAAGTACCTTCACCGTACACAGCACAAATTTTTTCACAAGCCTGCGCAGCGTTCTTCCCTTTGTCTTAATAATATTGCAAAATATAGCGCTATTTTTCATTACTTTTCTCCATTTTCAAACGCAAACAACTTTCCAACCATTGCACCAATTTCGATGTTTATACACTCAAAGTAACGCTCGAAGTGTCACCTTTCCAACGAGCGTTTAGTGGTGTCGGTGCGATCTGTATTTTTTGAGTTATTTGCAATTGACGCCATCTATTGGGAAAAACGCGACGATCTTTTTCCCAGACCCAATAGTTTTTGTGATAAATATAGATTCCGAAGATTTAAAGATGTCCGAAATAATAGTTTTATTTCATAATTTTAATGCTCATACAGTTTTACGTTTTATTTATTAAAATGCCTTTTTTCCAACTTAATAGTTTTCTGGCAACTTTAAGTGTTTTTTCTGAAAAAAACCTCACGATGGATGTGTTTTTTATGATTTTTTGGATTCAGCATAAAAAAAATAATTAAAAAAACACGCGTTTCACCTAAAAGACAGAATTTTTTTATTTTGTATACCTGTGTAATTTGCAGAGTACGCAGAAAATCTCGTTGACAGCATGCCTCAAAGACGCCAGGCAATTATTGATGCAAGAGGCAATTAGACAACTTACTAAAGTAATTGCGCCGTTGTTAGCATACCAAGGAATGCATTGATGGCAAAAAAGCTCGAGAAAGGTGCATTTTTCTGCAATAAGTGCCAGCCGTGCTGTGCCGCTCTGCTTGAAAAGACTTTGTAAGTCACCGACAGAGTGCAGTATGAGCATCTATTTGTCATAGTTTTCCGTTAGTACCTGGATAAGGACTTAAATTGGTGTTCTCGTATTTGCTGAACCTAGCCCAACTGAGGAGCTGTGGTAGGAGCGGGCGAAACGCGTCTTGGGATGGTTCAGCAAATACAAAGAACACTTTTGGTGACTTCTAAAAATGCTAATCTTTTCGATTCGTCTTTAGTTGTTATACGAATGCAAAAAATGTTCTCGAAACACATTTTTTCAAGAATACGAACGCTCACGTTTTTACTTGACAAACTGTAGAACAAATATTGTGAAAAATATATTATGGACATTTCGCCTTTCCGAAGTCGTTCGGCCTGTAAGCAGACCATTAAAAAATTATGCACGGAATAAATTTCCCATAAAATGCAGAAGTTTTCATGTGACCTTTATCGATTTTCTTTATTTTATGTATCTGCACGTGTGTTGAAAACTCTTTTGGAATGACCTTATTCGAAAAAAAGACCTGTTTAGGTACATTTATTCAAGTGCATATTAAATTCGGCGGGTATTACCTACTATTTAAACAATTGTTTACTCCTAATAATTCATGACTGTGTTGACACACTATTCCAGCAAGTTTTTAACTCGTTTGACCTTTCAGGGGAACAAACTTTTAAAATATACAGTTGACTAAGTAAGAACGCATTGTTCATTAAAAAAATATTTATTTTAATTTTTTTTATATCATTCGATACTACAGGATTGTCATTAAAATGCGAATGATTCAGTAGTTTGTCCAGTTCCCATAAGCGGCGATGATCACCTGGCATCTTCGACAAGATTTTCCGCATATTCTTGAGGCAAAGGTTTCGAAATTGTCCGAATTTTCTATGATAGCTGCTTTACTATGTATATCTTTTTAGTGCGAAGCTTGATGTATGACCACACGTTCTTGATTGGGTTTGCATCGGGCGACTGGGATGGCCAATATAGTATGACGAACCTCCCCCCCCTTTCCACGGGCTTCACGTTTTACACCGACGTTTGGGGTCGTTATCCTCACTTTTATCGACAAACCAAGATTTGAAAGACGAAGCATTTTTTCAGCCTTCAAATTGTAGGTAGAGATGAAGACTCTCCCAAAACCTTTTTCCGAAAGACATCACCAAACATGAATTTTCACAGCGCGTTTCACGGTCCGCTGAACCAATCAGTTAGTGAGAAGTGTGGGGTGATAACGTAACCCCAAATGAAGCTTCATAGGTAAAAATAACATTGCTCCATCTCGATATATGTTGTCCTCTGGCCACGCGAGTTTTTTCTCTCTCTTTGCACAAAGCATCTTTTTGAAGAAAAAAGGAACTTCTTTTACCGTCTACGACACGTTCTTACTTGACCACCTGTACTGTTAGGTAACTCCCCATTTTGGTAAATCTGTTCTTTTTTAACTTCTAGTGACTATTACCTTTGAACCTGACTATTCCGTAGTAACTGAGTCCAGTTCTGTTTCTGCTTCGTCTGTAATTAAAATTTTGCTTTATCATTACGCATTGCTCACTAAATACTTGAAAAATATACTGTCGATAGTAATGGGTAAATTTGGGATTGAATTTTTATTTATATGTAATGTTCATAGTTTTCTCATTCCCTTTTAACTGGTCTCATATTCGAGCATGTGAGCCTTTTGTCTGCTGTGAACTACATACGTCTTAAATCCGTAGAATTTGGTATTTAAGCATGACTTCTCAACGTCTTGAACGTTTATTATGGTCTGACTTCTTTAATTGAAAAGAAGGCAGCAGTTTTGACAGCTCAAATGTTTCTGTTCAAATTATTTAACTGTTAGCCTTCATGTGCATCATACGGTTTAATTTTTAAATTATGCTTTTTCCTTTTTGAGTTGAGTGTCATTGTGAATTTTGACATTGACATTTCTCGTTGTTATTTCTGAGTGACTTTTGAACGACTCGCTTAGGCATTTTCAGAAAACGATACTCGTGAAAACCTAAATTAGTCTATAGAGAACTTTGTCAGTGTATCTAAACCAGAAACTCCACAATCTGCCTCAGTTTCCTGTTAATAATATATTGGATGTTATTGATTGTGATGATTTGTACCTCAACCTGTTCGACTGAGTTGACTGTCAGACGGTGTTGTAGAGCTGTTTGGAATCGGACGTTGTCCTGTAAACGATCTTTCTTTCTTGAAGTGCGTCACTCACACAGATCGGTTGTTGCTGATAGAGCTCTGATTTAGAGTTTGCTCCAACTACTCGTATACCATTATTTTTGGTTGACCAGGGCACTCATTATCCTGAAGTTGAAAGTTCGTTGTTGAGACTGGTAAAACCACTTCTTACACGTGCTGCACGGTACATTGTTTTACCCAAAGCCAGACAAACCATTTATATCCTTTTGGACTGTTGGCTAAGCTACGCTCTTGTGATATGTCTGAAAAGTTTTGTTTGTGGCTCTTATGTTTCCTCAGAAAGCATTCTTTACGAGTGGCGGTAAACGGATTTCTTTCTAACACCACCTTCACTATCAATGCCGGTGTGCCCTAAAGTTCCATACTGTCTCTTACTCTCTTTCTCATTTACATTGACAATATGCTGGAAAAGACCGGGAATCCAATCTGCAGCTTTGCAGATGACACTACGCTTATCTCTTCATTCACAGCGCGACGTGCAATATGCACCGTTCTGGGAGGAATTAAGCGGGCTACATCCTTCGAACAATTTCCATGAAAATACTTGTAGAACAGATTCAAGTCGCCAACCGTTCTTCGATGTTCCAGCGAATCAAGGCCGCCGGTCAGTTCCGGGTCTACAATCAGACGAACAGCTCTTCTCTGAACAGAATCCAACAAATGCAGTTTGCGTTTGGGAGAGGAGCTTCAAACATGGGAGCAGTATTCCATAGTTGGTCGAATTTGAGCTTTGTAAAGAATTAACAGTTGTTGTGGAGTGTAAAGCTTTCTGGTTCGAAATAATATTCCCAACAAATTGAGTGACGATACTAGGGGAATGGAGTGCCCCGACATGACTATGCCGGGTTCAGCAACGTTAACTGTTTTAGAAAAAACTGCCGCCTGGGTTTTTGTAGCGTTAAATTCCACTTGGTTACTGTCTCCCCAAGATAGGGTTTCTTCCAGGTCTTTATTAAGTTGAACGACCTCCTGCTGTCTGCGGTTATTCGCCTGAGTAGCCGATGTCCGAGCGTTCAAAGTGATTGAAGAGATAAGCGTACTGTCATCTGCAAAGCTGTATATTGGTTTCCCGGTCTTTTCCAGCATATCGTTAATGTAAATGAGAAGGAGGAGCCTTGGGCCACACAGGCGTTGATAGTGAAGGTGTTAGAAAGAAATCCGTCGACCGCCACTCGTAAAGAACTCTGAGGAAATATGAGAGCCACAAACAGAACTTTTGAGACATACCATAAGAGCTTCAATTAATCTTGTCTTTTCTTTTTTTCCTTAACCGTATGGATTAAATTTTTTTGGTTTTATTAATAATAACATAAATATCTACACGCGTTCCGACATATAATTATTTTAATTTGGTTAACATCATAATAAAAAAAATAACAACAAATGTTTAACCTTGTCTGTTATATTGTGCATTAATTTGTCAGTACACATATGTTGTAAAAATAGAGGTAAAACGAAAAGAAAGGTGTGCTGTTAGTATTAAAAATTCATTAGTGATAATTAAAGTCTCCCCGAGGATCTCACCTTGGCCACGAATACAACATTAAAGGTGGATGTTTATCATAAATAGTTCATTTTATTAATGTAGCATGTATGTTTAGTATAATTTCCTAAATATATACTGTTATTGCTACGGGAAATAAAAAATTAACGGCAGAGTTATATAATTGGCAGGCTATTATTATTTTAGGCAGTGTACATTAATAGATCAATATTGAAATATCGTGTTTTTCGTCATTTCTACTAAGTCTTTGAGAATTTGTTGTGAAAATATAATTTATTTGAATTATACAAATGTTCAATCTAACAGTGTACAATGATAAAACGGTATATATTATTGGATTATAGGTACACTACCGTCAGAAAGTATTTGCCCACCTAGTTATTTCAGTTTCAAGACAACGAAAACCCAGATAATATATATATTTTTTTTTAAAATTTTAATGAATTATTTATTTTCACATTATTTACAGTCTAGAAAATCATAAAAATAATCAGGATTTTTCTCAACTATGTGACCTCCTTTGTTTTTAATTATCGCTTTACAGAGTTTCGGCATTCTGTCCAGTAGTTTCTTCTTCGGTTATTTTAACCCATTTTGCTTGTAAAAGTTCCCACAAGTGATTTTCTGATGTTGGATTGAGTTTTCGAACACACCTGTCCAAATGGTCCCACAGCAATTCGATGGGGTTCAAGTCGGGTGATTGTGGAGACCCAGTCATTACTTCCAGGGCGTCATCGGATTTCCATTGGTCCAAACGTTCTCTAATTTGTTTAGCAAAATGTTTAGGGTCGTTGTCATGATGAAAAATAAATTTCCCCTGAAAAATATCTCTTCCAGAAGGAAGCATTTGAGTTAGCAAAATTTCTTAATACTGTTCTTTTCGCATGATCCCTTCTATCCTAAAGATTTTTTCCAACTTTACCGTTGCCAATACAACCCCAAACCATTACTGAACATCCACCATGTTTTACTGTAGGCAACTAACAGGCTTCCAACATCCTCTCTCCAGCTGACCGCCGCACGTAAACTCGTCGATTTGAACCGAAAATTTCGAATTTAAATTCGTCGCTCCAAAGGGCGGAATTCCCTTGTTCTAATGTCCAATTTTCATGTTCTCGGGCCCATTCTAATCGTTTACGTTTATTCGCTTGCCTAAGTGAGTAGTTTCCTCACTGCAACTCTCCCGTGTAGTCTACCTTCTGCTAACCTGTTCTTCACGGTTGTCACGCTGATGGGGATGGGCCGCTCCAGGTTTACTTGAGCCGTGATTTCTGGTGCGGTTAGGCGGCGATTACGTCTGCTGGACATTTGTTATAGCTGTCTTTAGCGGGAGTCGTTTTTCGAGGCCTTTCTGAACGTTTTTGGTTGCGAATTCTATGTCCCGCAGAAAATTTTTTACGATGTAGTACACCGTTCTCCTTGGCATCCGCATATCACTCGCGATTTGTCGACCCGAGTGACCATTTTGATGTCTTGCAATTATCAGAATCCGATTTTCAACGGAAACATCTTTCGTTTTTGGCATTTTCAAAAAACAATTGAGCCTGTATCAATGACAAAGTACTGTTTGCGAATGGTTAATTTCCAAAAGGGCAATGGTATTTATAGCATCGTTTTTATCATAAAACGTTACTAGGAATTTCCATAATCCCTAGAAACTTGAAATAAGTCCTTACTTTAACTGGAATTCTCAGAAATCGCCTCAAAACGATTATCATACAAAACTTGGATATTTGTTCTAATTTGTTTTTAATTTGTGATTTCACCAAAAAGGCTTATCTAAACAATTTTATGATGGACACTTGTTAAGAAGAATTAAATTTACCTAATACAATAAAAGGGTTTAATTAGGTATTAAATTTTGTCAGTTACATTGAAATTTCTAGGTGGGCAAATATTTTCTGACGGTAGTGTATGTCACTTTTGCATCTGACTAGTAATTTGCGGTGTACACCTGCGAACCAAGGTTCCCCGGACTAAGGCTAAAATAAAAGGTTTTTAGGCTTAGTGACTCCTGCACCTTCAGTGTACTTCCTTGTACGAGGGCTACCTTTTAAGTTTTAACAAAAACAATGAGAGAAAAAATATTTTTTGACACAAATCGTTTTATTGTTTCTCAAAATATTCACCTTTAAGATTTATATACTTTTGCATGCGTTCGAACCAATTTTTGAAACATTTTTTCCATTCTGAAGTTGGTACCTCTAAAGCGATGGTTGTAACATATCCAGTATAACAAAAGAAACAAGCGATCATTTTCTGAGAAGTGCTTCGCGAACGAACCACTTTTGTTGGATTCGTTTCATCTTGGAACACCCAAAACAGTTGATTGTTGCTAACTTGCTGGCTCGTATGAATATATCCAAGTTTCGTTTCCTGTTACGATGTTATATACGGATTTTGCATGTCCGCGGTCGAATTTTTTGAGCATTTTTTTACATCAATTGACACGAGCTTGTTTTTGAGTTTCGGTCAAATTATGCGGAATCCATCGGGAACAGATCTTTTTCACAGCTAAATGTTCATACGAAATCGAATGTACACAGTCTTCGATATGCGTAAGGGTGCCTCTATCTCTCGGTAAGTCACATGTCGATCCTCTTCAATCACGTTGCGCACAGCATCGATGGTTTTTTAAACAACAACCGATTTTGGTCGACCTTCACGAAATTCATCGCTGACGGAAGCACGAAATTCTGCAGACCAATTGTAACCAGTCTTTTCTGATGGTGATTCAGGCACTGTTGTTGAGTTAGGCCTTTACCAAATATCTTAAAGAAATCATCCAACAAAACCTTCACATGAAATTTCCCTTATTCACAAAACTGTTTTTTTTTTAACTCTCACACTACACAAGCGGCCCTCGTATCTAAATACACCAGTCTCACCGTTTTTTCCACTGGTCAAACATTTTTTGAAAGGTCGATGGCGTTGTATCTCTTCTACCGTCTCGAAACGATGGTCCTTTATTTCATCTTCATATGGAGGGACAGCTTGAAGTCACAGAGTAAGAGTGACAGTCATGGAGTTCTTTGCCAACAGTTATTGTATACAGAACCAATCGTGGACCAGTGTATTGTTGTGATGCAAGAGGAAACTCTTGTCGCTCCAAAGCTTTAGTCATTTTCTTACCAACAGGAAGTTCGTCAGAGAGGGTACCCATTGTCCGTCGACGCACATAGGGGTATTTGAACGATCTACGCGGCCAAAATTATTTTTCGGTTCTATTGTATGCTAAATTATATTACCAAGTTAAATTAATCAGTTACTTTGCATAAAATTACTTAATTTGTAATAAAAAATAAAAAAACGAAACTTAATTTTACAAAAAAAAAAATTTTAAATGAAAACATTTATTTACAAAATAAATGTAAAATTTAAACTTATAACACCCCTCTTTTGCGTCGAGGGTTAAAAATACACTATAAACAATCATATTTTGTCGTCCACAAACGTATTTTCATCTTCACTTCCAGAAGAACACAGTGGGTTCGGCTCTGCAGGCAGGAGCATTTCTAGCGTCTCTGGTAGGAATGAATGTGACTTTATCCTCTTTATTCGCCTCGTACTGCTCAACAAAGGATCGGAACTTAAAAGTAAACGATTAAAAATGTCCTTGTTTCTTTCTGTGAAAACTTTCGGGCAAAATGTTGTCGGTAAGACCGAAAGTGCTTGTTCCTTGCCTCTGCGGCTTCTTCAGACAGCTGCCCAATTGGTAACAAAGCATTTTTTATTACCTCCGCGCCATGAACAAGTATCTTGTGCATCGTGAGTGTCATGGGATGCCACGGGTAGAGGTCCACATATAGACGAGCAGTTTCTGATGCATACTTGCCACATTTTTCTGGGTCGACTTTGTGTCGGCTTGGGATTGTCTCCAAAATTACTTTTAACCTATATAACAGGTCATAGCTAAGGCCTGTTATTTCTGCTGCCAATTTCGGGTCTTCAAAAAAATCTTCGACTAGTGTTCCCATCACTGGTGTTTCCAAAATTTGCCTTTGGCATATCGACCAATAACCCGGTTTCATTGCGAAACCGGGTCTGGATTTCAAGTTTACTCTCTTTCTCAAGTTCTTTTGCAGCCTCTGTTTTTCTTTCTCTATATTTTTTTACTGGCAGTTTATAAGCCAGATGTACGACACTCTCAAATAATCTTATCCTGGCATGTAATACTAAGAGACCGAATTGTACCGCCTCGGGATTAACTTCTTTTGTTATATCCAATCGGTTAAAATCCTTTGAGGTTGCACCACAAATATAGCACCGGCTTGTTGCTGTGGTTCCAGTGGCGGCATTACACACTTTTCCATCTACCATTGTCATGATAAATTTGTGTTTGATTATAAACTCTTTCTCATCCAAATCAACCTCAGTAGGAATGAGAGAATCAACTGATTTATTCACGTAGTTAATTTCTTGTTCTGTGACATCAGTACTCTCTTTGATAAAACGAAATCTTATTGGCCGACAAAAACGCGGCGAAGACGGAGTCGGATTCTCCTACACGGTTTTTTCATTATTTTTTCCACACACTCATTTTAGAGGCACGAAGCAACTTTGAAATATATTGCTATCCGAATCCGCATCACTGTCAAACTTTTGTTTCTATTGGGATTGTTGTGATCCGTCGCAATCCCATTTATGAATCATCGTTAATTGAGCTTCCGCACTAGTGCTAGTTATCTTGCACGCTTCTGGTGGCGGGTAGCACTTTTTTTTTTTCCTTTTGTAGGAGGCTATAACACGGAAAAAATATGTTTGTTCGTCCTTTTTATGATTTCATACTGTTCTCTTGTTAGATCTGCGTCTATGTACATTTGGATTGCTTCCTTGACAGTCAAAGGGCTACTTTTATTTTTTGATGATTTTGTGCGATAATACACCTTTTTATATTTCGTTGCCCGAGTTGGTGTGGTGATGATTTCTTTGAATACATTTGAAGCATCTCGCTTTCCCATTTTTCTCAACTCAACTTGCGCGGCATGCACTATCATCTCCTCTTCAAAGGTAGAGCGAAGCTCCTCCGTCTTTCTTCTTTTACTTCTCTCGCTTAATTGTTCAAAAGGATTGCTTGGTCGACCAGATCGATTTTGCAGACTGTCAACCACTGGAATTTCAAAGGTTCCTTCTAGCCATGAACTATTGTATTGAACAAATATGTCTTCCTCATTATGGGCTTTGATCCGTCTACGTTTAACTTCAGATTTAAAATGAGAAAAATTCCTTTTTAAGGTGTGTATTTGCTCTTGTGTATATCCTTCAGTTGACAAAAGTTGTTCTTTCAAGCAATTTAGTTTGTCTTCCAAATTAGGTAAATTTTCCTTCATCATGCGGTCAAACAAGTATTTCCGGGTCACAACCTTCCCGATGTACCAAGTGAACCTACAACAAAGAATCGTTAAGTCCCAAAATGTATCTTATCCGGACTTGTCCGGGGCCAGTATTTTGATTTATTATTTACTGAAACTACCAACTTTAGAATATTATCAAATCGGATCTAACAGGGAAGTATGAAAACGACAGTAAAACATATTTTTTTTACAAAATAATACTCGTGGAAAAGACCTTTCTTTACCGTCCCTTACGTTGACTCACAAATAAGTAAATGATAAAAGTTTTATGAAATAACATAGTTACATACCTGTACTTTGAGAATCCATCACTTTTTCCACTACTTTAGAACTTATAGACATAAAATTCCATTTTCACAATTATGGTTTTTAAGAGCGCCGAGAACTGATAACTTACACGAGGTAACAGGATCGAATTCCGACTGACATAAAACAGGTAAGACTGCACGGGTGGGGTTGGAAGCGGTTGTCTTTTGTTCTCGGAAGGGTCCTCTGTGTCTGGTAGTCGGTTACCTGGCAATATTTGTGTTTTGATTTTTTGGCCGCGTAGATCGTTCAAATACCTGTATGTGCGACGGTCTTCAAGAATGATTCGTTGAATTTTGGCGATGATTGCAAGTGCTGGTGCAGTCGAATGTTTCACGGATGGCTCGTCGTGTTTCACTGGCACCTTTTTTTTTCGTATCCATTGTAAAAATCACAGAAAGACACAATTAGACCTTTACACAAACGTGCATACAGAACAGACTGACCGAACTAGCAAATTGAAACTTGCTTCGCAGCACTTTTAGGAGTGTACCTATCGCCGCGGGTCGATATTATTTTACGTTCTTGATATATAACATAAGTTCAGGAATTTTTGGATCACACCACGTACATGTAAAACCTGGACTACCATTGTTATTGTTTTTAGATAACATATTTAAAAGAGATTTTGAATATATTTCTTGTTTGTCATAGAAGTCAACATTTGCCTAATGACGCTGAGATTTCGGTTCTTATGTAATTAATTTTATTTCACAAAAAATTTTAAAGAAACGCCAAAGTTTTAATTTCGAAAAGCAAATAGTAATTTTGTAGCAAGTCTTAAAAATAGATATAATTTAGTGGATTAAATAATATAAAAATACTCCAGCAGGCCTATAAAAAAGTTGAGTGAAAGTGAACTTTATTCGATTTCTTTCGGGAAAAATCAATGCGAATCAATATATTCAAAAAACGTCTTTGATTTTTCTCTAATTTTTAGGGTCACATCTATTCTTTTTGTTGAGAGTATGTTTCGGATCTGCATTTAAAAAACATACAGTAAAATGTATTAAGTTAAATTGTTTTTCTTTAATTTTTTAAAAGTAAAGGTCTGATAAAACTATACAGAGTTATATAAAAAGAAAACACCACCTTTTTATCACCCAACATAATCAGTACCATCTCCTGATCAAACCCGAATCAATCGCAAATTATCCTACTTCAGCCGATAACTATAAAAAATCAAATGATGAGACTCCTTCGGCGTTCCAAATCAACTGCGACTGCGGCTCCCACGGAAAAAACTACGGCCAAGACGCCACCTGGACATCATACACATCATCACTATCACCATAATCACGTGGTGCATCCACAGCATAATAGAAATGGTGGGATGGTGGTTAATATGGTCGAGGGGGTACCTCTAGTAGTAGGAGGAGGGATCGGTCCAAAAAACAAGAAGGTAAATTTGAGAGGGTTTAATAACACATGGGCTGAAAAGTCCCGGGCCTAACACATAGATGGCGCTAGTTTTATTGCAGTCACCTTTTTTTTCAGTTAATACTAACCTTCAAAAGACAGCTGTTAAAATTTCATGATATTCTATTCATTAGTTTGTGAGTTATTGTGCTAAGAGTGATGCTACTTTTGTTATTTTCAAAACAATGGATCAAAAACAATTTCGTGTGTTAATTTTACACTGCTTCTTGATGGGAAAAAATACCGTTCAAGCGAAGCAATGGCTTGAAAAGTGTTATGGGGACTCCGCTCCATCAGAAACAACAATAAAACGTTGGTTTGCTGACTTCAAACGTGGTCGTAGAGACACCGATGATGCAAAACGCAGTGGACGTCCAAATGAGGCGGTAACACCAGAAAACATCAAAAAAAATCCATAAAATCGTTTTGAATGATCGAAAAGTGAAGTTGCGTGAGTTAGCTGACATCGTAAAGATATCAAAAGAACGTGTTGGCTTTATATTGCATGAGCATTTGACTATGAGAAAGCTCTGTTCAAAGTGGGTGCCGCGTTTGCTCACTGTTGATCAAAAACAAGAACGTGTTGATGATTCTGAGCAGTGTTTGGCCATGTTTAAACGTAACAAACCGGAATTTTTGCGTCGATATGTGACAATGGATGAAACATGGATCCATCACTTCACTCCGGAATCAAAACGATCGTCATCTGAGTGGACAGCAACTGGTGAAACTCGTCCAAAGCGCCCGAAAGCACAACAATCGGCTGGAAAGGTTATGGCCTCGGTATTTTGGGATGTGCGTGGTGTAATATTCATCGACTATCTTGAGAAAGGAAATACCATCAACAGTGAATATTATATAGCGTTATTGGAGCGTTTGAAGGCCGAAATTGCAAAGAAACGACCGCATATGGCAAAGAAAAAAATTTTGTTTCATCAAGACAACGCACCGTGTCACAAGTCAATCAAAACAATGGCAAAACTACATGAATTGAACTTCGAATTGCTCCCACATCCACCGTATTCGCCAGATTTGGCTCCCAGCGACTACTGGCTGTTCGCAGACCTGAAAAAAAATGCTCGCCGGTAAGAAATTTCGCACGAATGAAGAGGTTATCGCTGAAACTGAGGCCTATTTTGAGGCAAAAGATAAATCGTTCTACAAAAGTGGTATTGAAATGTTAGAGCGGCGCTGGAATGATTGCGTTGCTCTTGATGGAGATTACGTTGATGAATAAAGCTAATTTTGAACCAAAAAAACCGTGTTTTCCTTTGTTAGGAGGCCCGGGACTTTTCAGCCCATGTGTTATATATTGAATTTTATTAAAATATTGTTATTTAATTTATATATTAATAATAATAATAAATTTTTTGTTTATAGCAATAATAATAAATAAACGATTAACATATATATATATATATATATATATATATATATATATATATATATATATATATATATATATATTATATATATATCTATATCTATATCTATCTATATCTATCTATATCTATCTATATATATATATATATATCTATCTATATATATATATATATATATATATATATATATATATATATATATATATATATATATATATATATATATATATATATATATATATATATCTATATATATATATATATATATATATATATATATATATATATATATCTATATATATATATATATATATATATATATATATATATATATATATCTATATATATATATATATATATATATATATATATATATATATATATATATATATATTATATTAGGGATAGCCCTTAGGATTGCAGAGTGAACAAAAAGGTCGTAAAGTTCTTAGTAATTGTATTTTTATTCTAATATCGAGCTTTCGATGTCAAATCGTACAGCATCATCAGAACCTAGAAGATATATAAAAGAACTCTAATCCAGAGTACCCTCTAAAGGAATATACCGTACTTTTAAAAGAAAAAGTTGGAGACACTACCATAATTTTTTAAATTTTTGAATTCGAGTTATTAGCTAAAATAGTAAAGTAAATCCCAAGATATAAGATCCTGCCTTTTTGTTTTTTGAATGTGGAATAAACGACCCTATTAAGGTGTTCTGCACAGTTGCCAGGTATTACGATAAACGTATTTTTATTTTACCTGCTTTGTATACCGCCCTCACTTGAACCTCCAATCATATCTATTTTTACCTATATATTTACTACTTGGCAACCCGGTTTGGAGCCCTTTAAGTATTTGATAATATAGGCTTAATGACTACAGGTCCCCATTAGGATTCGAAAGATACTTTTTATTATTTTTATTTTTAGTTTTACTTACAACGTAACGGTTCTATTTTAATTATGTGGCGTCTGTGGGAAAATTGCAATAGTGGCTATCGCAAGAGAAAACATTTATCACTTGACGCTAAACAAATAGTGAAAAATGTTTCCGACACTTTGGTAAAAAGAAATTTGAATAAACAAAGTGCAAAGAAACCAGTGAACTAACAAAAACCTCAATTTCTACGACTAAGGGTATTGTAGGAAAACCATCACTCAGGAACAGGAAAAAACGGAAAGATTTTCAAATGCATCATGTAGGCTATTGTGAAAAAGACGTCATCGGGAGAAAAATATGTTCTGTATATGAAGAGCAGTTGTTGCCGACACTAAACTTTAGTTATAAAAAAAGTGATCTTCTGGAAGAATCCAATTGAACATATTTGGCATCAAGTTAAATCAGAAATAAGGGCACAAAATGTTTCTCCTACTTTAAGCGTGTCAGTGGTTGAATTAGTAAAAAAAGTTATAAATGATATACCTTGTGAAAGCTGGAAGAATTTCATTCAGCACGTTGTTAAAGTTGAAGATTCATATATTTACGTAAATATTATGAAACCACTGATAATTATCTCAGCTGATGACAGTGATAGAGAAACCGAATTATGTTTAAGTTGAAATATATTTTTATTTATACAATATGTCCCCTCTTGTAAACCCTATTCATTCAAGCTGCATATTTGTGCTTCTTATCGATTTGTTTTTACATGTATCTGTAAATAAACATCTTTAAAAACACTTATAATTTTATTTATTTGCATTAATGAATAAAATTCTTAAGTCCATCTCTGCAACCTATCATAAACAAAAGGTCAGAATTTTTATATTGCCCACTTAAAACGGCAAAAATCAGGATCTTATATTTTGGAACAGGCTACTTACTAAACATTTACATCAACGGAGAGCCACCTGTAAATATTCAGTCAGTACTATTTTAGCTACTTTTTCTTTTGAAAGTATTCCTTTAGAGAAGTGAGAGTTCTTTTCTATATCTTCCAGGTCCTGATGAGGATGTACGATTTGGCATCGAAAGCTCGATATTAGAATAAAACTACAGTTACTAAGAACTTTAAGACCTTTTTGTTCACTCTGTAATCCTAAGAGCCATGTACGCCAATGCTTCCAGTGAACAGGAATGTCAAATACAATTATTACTGAAACGTGGACAGTTGTAATGTTGTCATGTTTGAAATAAAAATATTGTTATTTTGCGTTCGAACACATTAAAAGAATTTTCCTTTTCTCTTTAAAAAAAAAAGTATTTTGCTGCAGAAGCGAACTACGTTTGAATTTCAATACTATAAAGGAAATTATTTACTAACTAACCCATTCCAATGTCATTGATGACACAATGAGAGTAAGAAGGTTTGGATATGAATTCTATTCTGTGAACAAACATAGAAGATCTAAATCTAGAAAACACAAAATACAAGCATTTTTCCACGAAATAAGTATTACAAAGTATTCTTAAGTTTACAAAATAGTGAAATCTGTGTAAGTTATAGAGAGTTAAAATTCACGTGTAGCTTTAAAATTTAAAGAACTGTCAACTACTAAGACTCTTGGAATGTCGAGAGTTATGTTGCACAAGCCTGAAGTTCTTTGGATTGAAGCAGTAATATGTGATTTCTAAATGTAACAATGTAACTTACAGTATTTTACGTTTTAAACTTGAAAAGCTAATTGTTTTAAGAAAATATTTTGAAGCCAAAGGTTGTTTTTTTTTAAGAATATATGGCAACGTTGTCGTAAATTATAGGCATCCAAAAGGAATAGTAAATGAGAGTTTTACAACATTTGAAAGATGTGCTAATCGAATACGAAAAGTCGGCCTGGTAGCGCCGTCGGTATAGAGCCTGCCAGATGACCCGATGTTCTCTGGTTCGAGACCGGCGCTAGCGGCTGGGTGTCGTGACGACAGATTTTAAATTAAAAATCATATAGACAAGCTCGTGGCTAATATGCTAAGTTCGGGAGACCGATAAAACAGAAAAGAATAAAGAAAAAGTAGTGAATGCCTTTCAGTGGGTTTTTTCGCGTCTTTGCTGTAATTTTATTCAGTTTTAATTGAATAAATGTAGATGTTTTTATTTGTCATTATAATTTATATTTTTATGGTAAATAATATTATGCATGTAAATTATAAAGACGATATGCTAAATAATAATTATATTTAGAATATACAAAATGTTCTCACCAGTAGTCTGAAATCATGATGTGAAAAATTGGAAAAACTGAAAAGTGAATTTTAGTATTTTTGTTTCAAAGTATAAAAAAATGTAAAATAGCTGAAGGAGGAAAGGTGACAGTTGAATTCGAATAACAAGAAACAAGAGAATACTTATTCAGTTTGATGTTCACATATTTCAAGTTATTTTATGCATGTCCCTTGAAAAATGAATATAATATAAATTAGGGTTTTAAAAATTATTACTCATTATTATGTATGGGTATTATAATAAACGTAGGTGCATTTGTTGTCGTTACTTGTGGTGTTTACTTTTGGCGAACAAGCCCCGTATTATATTAAATCCCGATATGATTTATTGAGTCCATTTTAAAATGATTTTAACTTCTTATAAACATCGTATTGTCTCAAGTCTTACGAAATGTGCCACATCACTCGATAACAATTAGAAATAAACTTGCTATTAAGTAATTAAGTGTTTTTCCTGCATAATGTTGATCTTATTATAAGGAATTAGCGTTCGAATAGTAGTAATTAGAATCATCAGTGGCGTGATTTTATGCTGCACTTTTTTCCCATTTTAAATGATCAATTAGAGCCGGTTTGAATTTAAATGATTAAATTTTCACAATATATTGTCGTTGCGCTAATTTTCCAACTATGCAAATAAGGAAAAATCTTTTTATTGATTGTATGGTAATGCAATTATATAATCTGCATGCAACAAAGCAAAGTTAAGTTTTTTTTTTTATAAAATTCTCAGATTATATATGTATGCATGTGTACATATATATATATATATATATATATATATATATATATATATATATATATATATATATATATATATATAACCCCCCATTAGTCCATAAATTGACGCAATTTATGAGAACGCATTCTAATCCAGATTAAAGCCTATGATATGTAGTTTTGAATTTTGAGTGGCATATTAACAAATTGTACCGACCCAAGAAATACTAAAGTTAAAATGTAATTTCCTAATATAACCAAAAGTTTTCTCTAATAATCTTATTATTCTACACCAAGAAACCGACAACTTTTGTAGAAAAAGTTTTTTTTATGGCCTCAATTTTCGGTGATTTGTCACAGCGTATTTGCTATATTTTGGATATTAAAACAATTTTTTACTCGAAAAACTAAATCTTTAGAGATATTATATAGGAGACAAAAAAAACTTGTTTTTATTCGTAGAATCACCCGTGCACTTTTTCAGGATTTTTGCTGCTGCTGCCACTCGAAGCTAAGTTAGCTAGATTACAGTATCGAGCAGCAGCAACAGTAAGAGCACTTGAAAATGCCAAATGAGATTTTAGCGAAACGTCGTGCAAATTCATTGTTAGACGAACGGATTAAAGCCAGGAATTTTAATGTATTACATTATTACATTACATATATATATATATATATATATATATATATATATATATATATATATATATATATACATATTCATAATATACATACATACATACAGTCGAACTTCCAACAGCGACTACCATCTAAATTTGAAAATCTTCGCTATAGGAGGTGGTGGCTAGACAGAGGTTGGGTGGATAGAGTCCCATCAGACTACGAAATTTGCTTAGTATTAAAATTAAAAATATTATATATATATATATATATATATATATATATATATATATATATATATATATATAACACATGGGCTGAAAAAGTCCCGGGCCTAACAAAGAAAACAAGGTTTTTTTGGTTCAAAATTAGCTTTATTCATCAACGTAATCTCCATCAAGAGCAACGCAATCATTCCAGTGCCGCTCTAACAATGGCCAAACACTGCTCAGAATCATCAACACGTTCTTGTTTTTGATAAACAGTGAGCAAACGCGGCACCCACTTTGAACAGAGCTTTCTCATAGTCAAATGCTCATGCAATATAAAGCCAACACGTTCTTTTGATATCTTTACGATGTCAGCTAACTCACGCAACTTCACTTTTCGATCATTCAAAACGATTTTATGGATTTTTTTGATGTTTTCTGGTGTTACCGCCTCATTTGGACGTCCACTGCGTTCTGCATCATCGGTGTCTCTACGACCACGTTTGAAGTCAGCAAACCAACGTTTTATTGTTGTTTCTGATGGAGCGGAGTCCCCATAACACTTTTCAAGCCATTGCTTCGCTTGAACGGTATTTTTTTCCCATCAAGAAGCAGTGTAAAATTAAAACACGAAATTGTTTTTGATCCATTGTTTTGAAAATAACAAAAGTAGCGTCACTCTTAGCACAATAACTCACAAACTAATGAATAGAATATCATGAAATTTTAACAGCTGTCTTTTGAAGGTTAGTATTAACTGAAAAAAAGGTGACTGCAATAAAACTAGCGCCATCTATGTGTTAGGCCCGGACTTTTCAGCCCATGTGTTATATATATATATATATATATATATATATATATATATATATATATATATATATATATTTTCCTTCACATTTTGTGCAGACTTATGACTGCCAAGTTTTAATTTACCATAGAACAGGTATGTTTAAAAATATTTAAATTTTTTCATTATTGTTTTGTTTAATTTTTTAAAGAATAACCACTTATTTCAGTTTGTTTTGCGTTCCTTTTCAGACAAAATGCTTTTTCAAATTTCTCCCTTGCGTTCAATAAATTTGACAATACTCTCTTCTTCATCCTGGCAGAAATTCAACAACTGTGACAATAAATCAAGTGCCTCTAACTGATTTTTTGGGCGTGACCAATAAACTTCTATTGCATTTTCATTTTCGCCACTTAAATTTAAATTTTTTTTTCGTACCTGGGCGTTACAAAAGGCCATATATCACATCGGGACCCAAAAATCCCTGACCGCGGTCGTTATTCATGATGGTCGCTAGTCAAAGGTTACAGACTACAGTTTTCTATAGGGTCTCGTTCGAGGATTCCCAAAATCGGTCGTTAACTGAGGTCGTTAGTCAGAGGGGTTCGACTGTATGTATGTATGTATGTATGTATATATATATATATATATATATATATATATATATATATATATATATATATATATATTCATAGACATACATTCATTATTTAGAAACATTTATAAAAGAAAACTGTTACGATTCATAGATTTACCGAAAAATATATACTCGGTTAACAATCCCTTTATGCAGAGAAATCCATAAACAGTAAAGTTTTTTTCATCAATTATGTAGTTTTGGTATATCTAAATAAGAGAACTAACTATTAAGATATTAGTATAACAAAAAAAATATTAAAGCGAAACGTAGATTGTTTTATTTTTAACGATATTTATAATATAGTTTTTAATGCCTGAGTTGGTAATTATTGGAACATACGTCATCCCGGCCACAAGTGGCAGCAACCGAAAGAATGCTTGGAATGGAAACTTCAATCTTAAAATTTTTACGAATAAAGTTATAATAGAGATTCTTTACTATAAACTGACCAAGGCTAATCTGACTTTGTTAGTATAGTTTTCTGCTGTATTCGAACTTGTGTCATACTTCAGAGTTATTTATCTTCGTGTCACAGGTGGCGCAGATGACTTGTGTTTGCTGTCGTCTTACAAAGTTTCAAAATATAAAGCATTTTACCGAAGTAGAGAAAATTTGCAATATACAGTCGGTCAAGTAAGAACCGAGTCCCGCATTGTTCATTAAAAAGTATATTATTTAAAGGTTTTTTACATCATTGGACAATAAAGGATTGCGATTAAAATGCTAATGATTCAGTAGTTCTTCCAGTCCCCATTAGCGTCGTTGATCTCCTGGCATCTTCAGGGCATACTTTCAACGAGATTTTCCTCGTACTCTGAGTAAAAATTGCCTATTGCCGCAGCTACCTCACCGTGTACACCTTACTACGAAGCTTCTCCTTTATGTATGGCCAGACGTTCTCGTTTGGATTTACATCGACCGACTGTAATTAACAATTGAAAACAATAATAATACCCGATATCCCAAAATATTTGTAATTTTGTTTCATTGTAATCAGCCAGGAATGTGTATAATTTTTGGATTTGAAATGGGGTTTTACCAACCTATTTTTAATCAGTATTGATCGGAAATGGTTAACTTATTGTAATTCTGGAAAATACTGACGGTAAAATAGTCCGAATAAAAACATAAAAATATTTCTTATAAGATATAGAAAAATAATATATTACCAAAACATATAAGATATAATATCAGGTCTGGGAAAAAGTTTGTGGCGTTTTTTTAGTAAAATTCAACTGGTTTTCTTATAGTGTGAAAATGAATTTATTTAAACCAAATATGCTCCATTATTATCGACAATGTTTCGCCATTTTTCGGGTAGAGCCATGATGTCATCGTTGAAGAACTTCTGTGGTTTCTGGTTGAAAACCTGAATCAAGTGGTTTTCACAGACTTCTTTTGAAAGCAGCTTAATTCCATTGAGAGAGTTCTGCAGAGATCCGAACAAGTGATAGTCAGAGGGTACTATGTCTGGACTATACGGTGGATGCATCAAAACTTCCCAGCCTAGCTCTCGCAATTTTTGACGGGTCATCAAAGTATGTGGTCGGGCGTTGTCATGATGGTAGACAACACCTTTCCTATTAATCAATTCGGGCCGTTTTCTTTCAATTGCCTGGCGTAATCTCTCTAGTTGTCCACAGTAGAGTTGAGAATCAATCGTCTGACCAACTGGAAGTAGCTCATAGTGGACCATTCCCTTCCAATCCCACCACACACACAGTATCACCTTTTTCGGCATCAATCCTGGCTTCGCGAACGCTTGTGACGGCTCACCATCCCTTGTTCACTATCTTTTACGCTTCCGATTGTCGTACGTGATCCATTTTGCATCACCGGTTTCAGAAATGGGTCGATTTCATTGCGTTTCAGCAGCGCATCACAGATGTTAATTCGGTCTATAATGTTTTTGGAACCCATACATCGAACTTCTTTTTGTAGCCGGCTTTGTGTAAATGGTTCAAAACCGTTTTGTGGTCAATGCCTAGCTCCATACAAATATCGACACTGCTGATATGCTTATCTTGCTGGACTTTTTCAGGAATTTCATCAGCTTTTTCAGTGATTGAACGACCAGAGCGCGTCTCATCTTTCACATCAAAATCACCAGAACGAAAGCGAGCGAACCATTTCCGCGCAGCAGATTTTGATATAGTACCTTCACCGTACACAGCACAAATTTTTTCACAAGCCTTGAGCAGCGTTCTTCCCTTTGTCGTAATAATATTGCAAAATATAGCGCAATTTTTCATTACTTTTCTCCATTTTCAAACGCAAACAACTTTCCAACCATTGCACCAATTTCGATGTTTGTTTATACACTCAAAGTAACGCTCGAAGTGTCACCTTTCCAACGAGCGTTTAGTGGTGTCGTTGCGATCTGTGTTTCTTGAATTATTTGTAATTGACGCCATCTATCGGGAAAAACGCCATGAACTTTTTCCCAGACCCAATATAATAATTACAACGCATTTCTTTTGTCAGAAGACCAGCTTTTTTCACTCGTATCCACCCACACCACCATGGAGACCACAACAGCAACCTGCGTGCGAGAAACGATAACCACAGCAATTTTCATGAGGTAGAGACTCACCCAGGTTGCTGTAGTGGCCTCCGTAGGGACATCGGTTGATACCAGTTAAAAAACTTGAGCTTCTAACTCAATTTGCATATATGCTTATAGACCCTGGTCTGTTGAACTCTGGATATTTTCTGATTTTCAATTTTTTCCTTCGTATAACTTGCATGCCACTGTTGAACACCAAATAACCCGATTTGTCTAGAACTTCTGTTGCTTCTGACATCAGCCCCGATAACCTCGTTTAATTTCGTTATGACGATTATTATTTTCTATTTAATTTTTGTATATCATATGTAAATATATTTATAGAAAATATAGTTTTAATTATACTCGAACCTACAGTTGTTTATTGAAGAATGAGATACGTTGTGTACCTCCGCCATTTCGTCAGGTAATGCAAACTTGTAAATTTCCGCAATGCGTTATTTCTTTGAGGCAGTTGTCTGTAATTGTAATTCTAGTTTTTTATTTTAAAAATTAACAAGTACATTTGCTCCAATGTTTCTACAAATTTAGGGTACCTACTACTACCATATACAGTGAAGTCCGTTTATAACGAACTCCAAAAAATCACTAAAAATAGTTCGCTATATCCGAAGTTAGTTACAAACAGTAAACAAAATCTTAATATCATTTTTTACTACTTTTTTATTAAGATTAGGCGATAATGCTTGGAAAAATGAATAATAATAATTATTAAATTAAAAGAAAACTCTCAGAGGAAAATAAAACAAGTCACACTAAAGTTATTATTATGTATGTTGGTACATATACGAGTATAAACGAAAACATTAAAATACGTAGTTTATACAATAAAATCAGTAATTTTCGTTTGTACAATTTTACTTGAAAAAGAAATGGTGTTTATATAATTGTCAAGGTCACAAAAACTACTCCGTATCTGTTCAGTAACTTCACGAGATTCCAAAAAATTGCGAGTTTCAGTCATTTTCTTAGTCATTTCTGAAATGGTGGAACATAAATATTATCTCCTTCTCCAAGCTCGTCTTCGTCGTCATTATCGCTTAAAATCTTTTCAAAAGTCACTGATGTCACAATTTGATCATAAGTTAATATTTCTCTCGTCATTAATTCATTATCAATACATACATATTCTTCAAAATTAAAGTGATTAAACATCATTTTAATCTCGATTTCCACTGTACTTTGTTGAATATCAGCATCGTAAACAAATTCTATACAATCAGTAGGATCTTCTCGATGTTTTTCAATCCACTGAATCAACGGTAGCTCATCATCTGAGTCATATCTACATTCCTTCCTTAAAAATCCACCATGCTTAAAACAGTTTGCAATAGTTACTCTACTGACTCTTTGCCAAGCCACATGGATAAGTTTATAGCGTTCAAGAGAGTTACAGAAAAAATGTTACCTTTATCGATCGTCTCTAACATTTTCATAAGTAAAATCTTTCTAAAGGGTGATTCATTTAGAGGTACTTTTTTTTAAATAAAAAAAAATGAATAAAAACAATTTTATTTTATAATCTTTATTATCATATAAAAGAACCATTCTTTACAATTATTTCTTAAAGATAATTTCTTTCAAATGTTGTCCGCGACTACGGTTAACAACGTCCATTCTGAAGTTCCAATTTTCAATGACGCGTGTGAGTATTTCGAGTGGTATTTGGCCAATGACTCGAGTAATATTGGCCTCCAATGCCTCAATTGTAGCTGGCTTATCCATGTAGACTTTGGACTTTACATAGCTCCAAAGGAAAAAGTCAAGAGGTGTGATGTCACATGATCTAGCCGGCCAGTTCACTGGTCCAAAGCGTGAAATGATCTGTTCGCCGAATTGCTCTCGCAGTAAAGCCATGGTTTCACGGGCTGTATGGCAAGTGGCGCCATCTTGTTGGAACCAAATTTCGTCGAGACCACGGGCTTCAATTTCTGGCATCAAATAGTCTGTTATCATGGCGCGATAACGGTCACCATTCACAGTAACATTCCGGCCGGCCTCTGTTTTGAAGAAATATGGACCGATTATTCCACCGGCCCATAAACCACACCAAACAGTTGTTTTTTCTGGATTTAATGGCAGCTCTTGAACCTCTTCAGGTTGTTCATCACCCCAAATACGGGCATTTTGTTTATTCACGAACCCATTAAAACCAAAAATGGGCCTCATCGGTGAACAAAATTTTTCTCGAAAACAGTGGATCTTCTGCAAGCTTGTCAAGAGCCCAACGACTAAAACGGAAACGATTCGGAAGGTCGGTCGGCTTCAGTTGTTGCACTAGTTGAATTTTGTATGCTTTTAAAGAAAGATCCTTACGTAAAATACGCCAAGTTGTTGAATATGACAGGCCAAGCTGTTGAGAACGGCGACGAATCGACACTTCACGGTCTTCGCGTACACTCTCCGCTACCGCCACTATATTTTCTTCACTACGTGCTGGATGTGGTCTATTCGGTCGAGCATTATCCAATAATGAAAATTGGGTCTCAAACTTATTGATGGTAGAGCGAATTGTGCGTTCGGTAGGCCGATTATGTGGACCATAAGTTGCTCTAAGCGCTCGATACACATTTCTCGTAGAACGCCCATTTTCGTAATAAAGTTGAACAATTTGTAGACGCTGTGCCGGGCTAAGTCTTTCCATTATGAATTGTCAAACACTACTGAACAGGAATGCCACTTCAGTTGACACGATGCATGCGCAATCTGCAATTAAATCCCCATCACAAAAAGTACCTCTAAATGAATCACCCTTTATAATGACATTTTAAAGAATGTATCACACCTTGATCCATAGGCTGAAGCTTTGTACTTGTGTTTGGAGGCATAAAAATCAATTTTATTTGCTGTAGATCAACTTCAGGGTGCGCTGGACAGTAAAAGTTCGTTTTTTTAAAATTTCTGATGTTATCCAGCCTTTACTAGTTGATTTGTACTTTACTGGATTGGCGGACTTTCCTATCACCAACAATTTTCTTTTCTCTGTTCCAGACATATTTGTAGTTACCAACACAGTAATCCTTACTTTTGATAATTTTTCACCAGCACAATTCTCTCCGACAAACTTTAATGTCCTATCAAGCGTCATCTTGTAAAACACACCCGTTTCATCCGCATTAAAAATGTCGACATATTCATAACTTTCTCGAATTTCCGGTCATATATTGGCCTACCACTGATCAACAACAGTCATATCCACTCCTGCAGTTTCTCCTACTATGTTACCCCCACTAATATTATGTCGCTTTTTAAATCGTTCAATTCAACTTCTAGAACAGTTAAACTCGGTGTTCTCTATTTTCCTTCCCAATTCGCTAGCTTTCTCTTGTAAAGTACAGCCGGTAATAGGAACATGTTCATGTCGTTTTTTACTAAACCATTTAAGGAGTCCTTTATCGACTTGGTCATGTGTAAATTTTCTTGCTTTTTTACAACTAAAGTCTCTTTTGTCATAGATTGGTAAGATTTCTTGCCTCTTCTTCCATATGGTAGAAACCCTAAATTTAGTTAAATTCAACTGTTTGCAAACATCACTTTGTTTAACTCCATTTTCCTTGTAATTTCGTGTTTGTCTTTTAAAGTAAACGCTTTACGTTTTTGAGTACTCATTTTATAATAAAAACTTAAACACTCCATTTGCCACTTTGATCAAATATGCATTAGAACCGCATAACACAACAAGGAAATTGAAAATAATACTGCTCGAACTAGCGACTCGGCGAAAACAAGTAGAATAGGGGTTCCCAGCGAGTTTCGCTGAATTCCCTAGATCAAGTCGCGCGGCATCGAGCACAAGGAGTGGCAAGTTCGTTATAAACGGACATAAAACATCCAAATTTGGTTCGCTTTATATGGAAGTTCGATTTAACCGGGTTCGTTATAACCAGGTTCGTTATAACCGATAAAAATTTGCATTGGTCTTATGGAAGTTTTTTCGTGCATTATAAAATAGTTCGTTTTAACCGGAAATTCCCTATAAACGGGTTTATTATAAGCAGACTTCACTGTATCTTTTAGTTAGTACTGCTGTATGGGGTGAAAGTCCGGAAACGTTCCGAGAGATGGCAGCACAGACACAAGAACATATGATTTTTAGTTCGTGTCAACTCTCAGAAGATTCGCATAAAATTTTCATGACAACATTTTGTCTGATTGTGTGTGAGTTACAGCTGTTTCGAGTTACGCCACTTTTGATTTTTGCGAAACCGACTATTTTGAGAAAAGGGTGAATAGCAGGATTCACCAGATCTGACCCCCAGCGATTTTTACCTCTTTCCAAATTTGGCTCTAGGGAAAGAGTTTTAGCTCAAATGAAGGAGTCGAATGGGAAGCTGAGGCTTATTTTAGAGAGCTCGACAAATCGTACTCTATGAAAGGTATCCAAATGTTGGAAGATCGTTGGAATAAGTGTATCGCTCTTGAAGTAAACTATGGTGAAGATTAAAATCGATTTTTAGCAACAGCATTGTTTTTTCTTTAAAAGTATATCTTTCAACTTCCAAATCTCCAGTGTTAATTAAGATAAAACTAAAAATGTTGTTACCAAAGTTAGAAACATTAAAAGCACGCCTCATAGAAATGTTGAAGAAATTATACGCTTTAAAAATCTACATCGTAGTCAAAATTGTATAGAAATCGCTTGCGAAAAGGCGAACTCTAATCAAACACAAATAACACAATTTGAGCAAAACTACTTAGTAACGGGTAATCGGTAAATATTTGACTATTGCTAACTTTCCAGCAATCAATCTACGTAATTAAACGGCTTCAGGCCATTATAAGCCATTTCCGCTCGTGCTAATGAAGTTTTCCTGGGCTTTCCATCACTCGCGAAAACTCGAAATCGATGATGTATGATATATTAAGTAAAGAAAAACTCTGGAACTTTTCTTGTTCGAGAAAAAAATACCAGTATTTTAGATTGAAAAATAGGAAATAAGAGAATCTGATAAATACGTCATCAATAAAAAAACATGTTGTAATATTTTTCTATAATCCTTAAAATAATCAGTAAAATACAGTCTCTTATACATTAAGAACGTGTCCACGATAATTCGTTTTTGGTAGATACGAATCTAGCGTTTCAACAAAAATTCGGTAGAAGGAACCTTTGTCTGCGACGCATTTTAGTAAATGTATTAGTCGATTCCGAACTTTCGTCAAAATCACGTAAAATCCAAAATAAGTCATTTGTTTGCGCGTCGGTTCGAGGTCGTCTTTCTTTGTTCCCATCCAAAGAAGCCTAAAATGACACATTCGGCGGCCGCCAAATATATTAAAAAGACGGTATCGTTTGTGAAGAAGTGAGTAAATCATATTAATGAGAAGAAAAATGTCGACAACTTGCCAAAACGTAGCTGGGTGAGCAATGTCACTTCGAGAGTCGAAAAACGAATCGTGTGTCTTTGTTTTCACGAGACCCGAAATTGACGCTGCGTCAAGGAGCAGCAAAATTAAGAAAATCGGGTTTGAATGTGTCCCCTGAGACCTATCGAATGGTCTCATGCTGTCAAATTCCGAAGCATAGTGAAGAAACCTTTGCTGGGCGAAAATCACGTCGCGAAGTGGCTCGCTCGGGCCCACGATAAGATATTAGAGTGGTCCTCAAAATGGCCGGACGCCAACCCTATTGAAAACGTTTGGTTTTTATTTCAAGTAAAATCAAGGACTAAGAACTGTTTACTATGGTGGATTGATAAGCCTGGTAATTTCCTGTAAAATGGCGATAAATTTTGTTAAGCGGCATGACCATTGGTAAGCGTGATCATTGTAAGGGTTTTGTTCAAAATTTCAAACGGATGCAACGCGCAGTTGTTCGTTGGCGGCTATCGTAGGTAATCGATGTTACACGTTTCGTACAGATAGAGGAAGCGGAGTATCGGACACTGAAAAACCATTTCTATTTAAAAAAGTGGACTGCGGCCCAAATAGAAAGTGAACTGACGGAAGATCAACAGCATCATGGGGACTCTTCAGCAGCTCCCAAGACCATTTATTACTGGACAAATGAATTTGAACGTGGCAGTACGAGCACTATAGATGCTGCACGTTCAGGACGCCGGATTGAGGTTTTTTTTCTGAAGAAGTGGTCGATAAAATTCATGGGGTCGCAATGGAGAATCGTCGCATTAAGCTTTGTGACATTGCTAAGATGGTAGGGATCTCATATGAACGGATCCGGTCAAGTAAGAACATGCCGCGCATTGCTCATTAAAAAATCGTATTTATTTAAGAGTTTTTTATATCATTCCACCGTAAGGATTGACCTACTGACCGCACAATGGAATTCATGGCACCGATCAGTCCTTTCCCCATTGCTATCCTCTCTCCCACTTCATTTTCTCTTCTTCCAGTGCTGTCTATTCTAGTTCCACGGTAAGTATATTGGTCGCATGCTTCAATTTCGATGTTATTGTCCAGTTTCAGGTCCTGCCTATCCCTACCGATCCGCAAGTACTTTCTTTTGCTCATGATTACTGTGAGTTCCCAATTGTTATATTGGTCTATGAGCTTCCTTTTCATATATTCCAGATCTTTTGGATCTTGGGCGATAACCACCTGATCATCGGCAAAATGTAGCGTATAGAGTGTTGTCTCATCGTCTATTTCGATACCCATTCCTCGACAACTCTTCCTCCAATGATCGAGGGCCGCATCAATATATACTTTGAATGACGCTGGGGACAAGCAACACCCTTGTCTAAGACCTTTTGTGATGTGAAAGCTTTCAGATATTTCTTTACCAATCTTTATTCTTGATTGACAATTTGAATATAGTTGTTTTATCGCTTGTATGGCGGCAACGTTAATAGATGTTCTTTCTAATTCCTGTCACAGTTTCTTTATTGGTATATTATCGTAGGCCTTTGTTAAATCAGTAAAGATTAGATGGACTTCTCTGTTGGTTGCTACTTTTTTTTCGGTTAGTTGATTAAGGCTAAAAATGTTACCCATACAAGTTCTTCCTGCTCTGAATCCCGCTTGCTGTTCAATTTCGTACGGAGTATATTCTTGTTCAATTATTGCTCTAATCAGTTTTCCATAAAGTCTGCTTAAGGAGTTGGTGACCGATATGCACCTGTAGTTCTCACATTTATCCTTCCTTCCCTTTTTGTGAAGTGGCGTTATCCATGCCATTTTCCATTCTTCAGGAATTTGGTAGCCATTTATAAATTTTTCGAAAAGGTTGGTGAACATGTCCTTTAGTTTGTTAGATCCAGATTTTAATAATTCTGCAAGAATTCCCTCTGGTCAACTAGCTCCACCGTTCTTCATTGCTTTTGATATCATATCTCTATTTATTTTTATACTTGGTCCCTGAACTTTGTGAGTGGATGGAGACTGGGTAATAAATTCTGATCGATGTTCAGCCATTTCGTGTTGGTAATGGTCTTTCAACAACAACATGCTTTTGGAAATATTCAACATCTTCGGGAACAAAAAGTCGTTAGGCGATAAATCATGTGAATACGGGCAATGAGACATTAGTTCGATGTTTTTCTCCGACAAGTAATCAATTGTTTGACGTGCTGTGTAAAAGCTGGCATTGTCATCATGAAGAATGATGCGACATTTTCGGTTGTTTTTCCTGATGTCATCGATGACTTCTGGCAAATAAATTGTTGTATACCATTCACCATTAACTGTTCTTTGAACCTCTAAATCAATGGTTACAATATGTCCAGTATAACTAAAGAAACAAGCGCCCATGTTCTTGAAAGTGCTCCACGAACGAATCACTTTCGTGGGATTCGGTTCATCTTGAAACACCCAAACAGTTGATTGCTGCTTAGCTTACGGCTCGTCTGAATATATCCAAGTTTTGTTTCCTATTACGATGTAGTCTACAGATTTTGCATGTCCTTGGTCGATTTTTTGTAGCATTTCCTTACACCAATTGCCACGAGTCTGTTTTTGAGTTTCGGTCAAATTATGAGAAATCCATCGGGAGCAGATCTTTTCCCACAGCTAAATGTTCATGCAAAATCGAATGTAATGGAGTCTTCGATATGTCCGCTCTAAAAAATACATGCGAAAGTTTAAGCGTAAAGGTATTTCGAATTATAAATAATAAAAGTCCACAGGAAGGTCGGGATAAATAACCAAATGATGAAGACGAACGTAGTGTTGACGTAACAGATGACGGAGAAGCAAATATTCTGTAATCAGTGAAAACAATAGGAATTGGCTCTGATAACATAACAAATATAATGATGCAACATGTAGAAAGAGAATTACTAAAAATATTTTTATTATTCTCTTTGATGATACTATTAAATAGGAGAAAATAAGGACCGAATAGAATAGTGGAATACTGATACCCAAACATAAAAAGAACTAAAAAAGTTCTCATCCTTTAAAAATTATCGTTGAATTATGTACTGAGAGCTTTTTTGAAAAGGAGTCCGGTCATTTCATTGCATTCACAGGGAATATGCTCAGAAGTGTGGCAGTATATTCAATAATCAACTTCAGTCTTCTACATTTTACGGAGATAAAATCTGAATCTCATGACTAGTCTAGGATCGTTTTTATGAAATATGCCTAAGGATGCCTCTATCTCATGGTAAGTCACATGCCGATCCTGTTCAGTCATGTTGTCCACAGCGTCGATGTTTTTTGGAACAACAATCGATTTTGGTCGACCTTCACGAAATTCATCAATGACGGAAGCACGACCATGACGAAATTCGACAGACCAATTGTGAACAATCTTTTCTGATTGGTGATTCATTACCAGAAGTAGACGAAGCGATTCGAGGTATTGTTGTTGAGTTAGGCCTTTACTAAAATCGTAAAAAATCACCCAACGAAAATTTTTCCGTGAAATTTTCATTTGTTCACAAAACTGTTTTTTTTTAACGGTCACTACTCGGTCAATTTCTGAGCTGCCAGTGTTTTAACAATAGCAAATGTCAAATTTTACAACAGTGCTAATGTCACATCTGAAAAGCGTGTGGTCGTTTGTAAATACTTAAATGGCTCATATGACTGTTTTACAACGATTCCTAGATTGTTAATTATTATATCTAATTGATTTTTAAATAAACACATTTTAAAATGCAATGTTCCAAATATCCTACTTCACCGTAATCACGGCATCCATCATTGTCAAAACTTTTTTTTTAGTGTTCCGTACGGAACACTTATAAGATCACTTCGGTGTATGTCTGTCTGTCTGTCACACCCGATTTTCTCCGAAACTATTTGACATAGAAAGTTGAAATTTGGTACTAATGTATAAATTGATGGCCTCATCACAGCCGTGTAGTTTTGAAAGTTAAATTTTGACTTAAGGGGTTAAATTTTTTTACTAGGTCATCGAGTGTGGTGTCAAATGAAAGCTTGTGAAAACACGAGTAAAAAATGTATATATAATGTAATACTTGCGTGCACTTTTCTTTGTGTTATTTTTTAAAAATCGTGAAAAATCTCTGTCCCCCGCCTTATCTCGAAAAGAACTTTTCAAAAAATTTTGAAAAAATTCTGGAATATTCTCCACGGGATGTAGATTGAACGAAAATTATCACGAATGCATTACCTTTAATAATTTATCTGGTATATAAAAAAAAAAAAAAATTCAAGATCATCAGATTTCAGTAAAGATTGGAAATAACTTTGTTGAAAACTCATTTGGGGTGTGTTTTGTGAAGTCACTGATCATTTTATACCTCTGTAACAAAATTTTTTATTTTAAAAGCAATCAACGTACGGAACACTAATTGCGCAAGTTCAACTTGCACTTGACCGGTTTTTTTTAATGAAAAGCATGTAAGAGCCCTTATAAAATTTCTGTTGAACAGGTCGTGAAATAATTTGAAAATATGGATAATTGCTAATAGGCATTATAGGTAAACAACTCCATTATGCAATCCTACTGGCTTGTTATTATTTGGACATCAAACGCCATTTTCCATTAAACATATTCTTATTTTTCCTATTTATTATAATTATTTTTAATATTACTCGAGGAAAATATACACGATTTTCATTATTATTTACTCATACCACAGAAAAGTAAATATCAAAGATTCGCTCGTTTCGCTTATATTGTTGAATTTTCTTTATTTCCTGACAACAATACGCCTCTTCCAAGTTGGAAGCGAAAAGCTGTCGAAGGGAATATTTTAAATATTCCTGGCCTTTTCAAATTAAATTTTCTTCGTGTTGATGTTTTAATTTTCAAATAAATCTCCATAGAATAATTTAAGCGAAGTTAAGGAAAGTGGAATCTAAAAGGAATGTATTCTTTATTTTACAGTCTCTCAAGTAAGAACGTTACTGCTTGTATTCTTGAAAAAATATGTTTCGAGAACATTTTTTGCCGTCAATGGTCAATTGGTGTGCTATCAACAGCGCAATTACCTTAGTAAGTTGTACAATCGCCTCCAGCATCAATAATCGCCTGGTATCTTCGAGGCATGCTGTTGACGAGATTTTGTGCATACTCTGCAATTGTTTCGAATCTCGCGAGATAATTGAGTCAAAGTCCTCAAAATATTTCCTCTGAGCTTTCTCTTTACAAGGGACCAAACATTTTCAGTAGGGTTGGCGTCCAGCGATTGTAAGGGCCACTCTCGTATCTTATCGTGGGCCTAAGCGAGCCGCTTCGCGACGTGATTTTCCTCCAGCAAAGGTTTCTTCAGTGTGCTTCAGAATTTGACATCATGAGCACGAAAATGTTGTCGAATGGTCTCATAGAACACATTCAAACCCGATTTTCTTAATTTTGCCTCTCCTTGATGCAACGTCAATTTGGGATCCCGTAAAAACAAAGACACGATTCGTTTTTCGACTTTCGGAGTGACTTTGCCTACCGAGCCACGTTTTGGAAAGTCGTCGACATTTTTCGTCTCGTTAAAATGATTTACCCACTTTTTCACAAACGATACCGACTTTTTAATATATTTCACAGCCGCGGGATGTATCATTTTAGGTCCCTTTGGATGGGAACAAAGAAAGACTGCCTCGAACCGACGCGCAAACAAGTGAGTCATTTTGGATTTTACGTGATTTCGACGAAAGTTCGGAATAGACATACGATTTTTTGTTGAATCGCTAGAATCGCATCTACCAAAAATAAATTGTCGCGGACACGTTCTTGCTTGACAGACTGTAAATATAAATTTTGAATTCAGGTTAGATTATTCTCTAGTAAATTGCAAAGAAATATTTAAAGTTTTTGTTGTTGCTCTATCCTACTGAAATCAAATTTTGTGGTTATAACCATCAAGAAGAAGTTCTCAATCATTTCCACCTATTGCTTTAAACTAACAGTGTTGTGCAATCTTTGTCATCTTCAAACAAGTACGGGCTGATTATTCTCGTGCAGACATTGCGACCCAAGCCGTTACTTTAAGGAAAGATTTTTCATGCTTCACCTTTGAATTTTACAGACTTCAGTAACGACAATTTTGTTTATGGAGTTAACCGTTAAGATGAAAAAGGTGTTGATAAATGTTGAACAGTAGTCAAATATTTGACTAACGATGTTGAGCACTTGGTCGTTTGCTTTAAATAACGGTTATTTTCTAGTTCGGCCTATATTTTCTAGAAATCCATAGTTAATTTTGAGTGAAGGACGTAAAATAAAACTTTTTTTGATCGAAATTTCCACTGACAAGTTTCACTACACTGTACTGGACCGTGATTGCCATCTGAAAAAATAAAAATCGGTCAAATGCAAGTTGGACGTGCGCAATTAGTCTTCTGTGCCGTAATAGCTTTTACAATAAAATAAAACCTTACCTAGGCTAACTTAATTAGGCCCTGACTTCTTAAGATCCAGTATGTATTTTCACGTTTTTCTTACTCAATATTGTATAATAGTTATAGCATCTTAGCTTCTTAGTAGCCAATAAATCAATCTAGCTCAATCTAGAAGCTAGTAATAAAAGTGGAAAACGAATACTTACTACCTAAATATTTGTTTAATTATAAACACGCAACGCCAAATGCTTAATGCAGTCCTGGTTATATTCACCTTCACCATTTTGTCGGTCAAAGAGTTTTCTTTAATACCAGATAAATTATCAAACATAATGCACTCGTAGACACATGAACCATCTTCAAACAATTAGATTACTAGTGGAAAAAGCAAATGAATATAAGGTCACCTTTTGGACAGCAATGGTTGTCTACGAAAAAGAATTTGATTCGGTAGAGATATGGGCAGTCCTTCACGCCTTGAGTAACAGCAGAGTCGATGGAAGGTACACAACTCTTCTTGAATACATATACAAAAATGTCACGTCACAAATAATGCATGAAGAAAAAACAAAACAAAATCAAAATTAAAAGAGGAATTAGACAAGGCGAACTCGATATCCCCAAAGCCGTTCACTTTGACTCAAAAAGACATGTTCAAATCTCTAAAGTGGGAAAAATAAAGGAATACTAATAGATGGTGAACGATTAAATCACTTAAGGTTCGCAGATGATATCATTCTGACCGCCAATACAAAAGAAGAATTACAAGAAATGCTGATGGAATTAAATAACAAGTCTCGAGAAATAGGTCAAAAAGTAAACTTCATCAAAACTAAATATTTGAGCAACGAAAGTGAAGATAACAACCAGGAACTATTAATAGGAAAGGTACAAACATTCATATATTTAGGACAAAAAATCGACTTTCTTAATTAATCCTTATACCTTTCTACCCCTTTGGGGGTGTAAAACCCGTGAAGTTGAGTTATTTTATATTTGTCTTTTCCATATTTCCTTATACCAATCCCACGATCTTAAGTAATTACTTTACTATATTTTTCTTCGTCACTAATGTGTGAAACGCACCACCAATATACATATACACACACATATATATATATATATATATATATATATATATATATATATATATATATATATATATATATATATATATATATATAAGGTGTTATGAAATTCACTGCATATATTAAAATAGGTGACTCCCTGGGTCATATAGAAGCACTTTTTTTTTCAAATTCGAAAAGTTTTGAAAAATAAAAAAAAAGGGCAAAACTACCTTTTATCAAATTACTTATAAATTTAACCCGCCTATGAAATATTGACATTGAAAAGAAATCATTCCTTGCAAGGCCGAAGAACAACCAATCATTGCCCCTCAACAGGTGATTTTTCAAAGTAGAAGAGAAATTGACCCAATAAAAATATATATTTAATGATGTAAGTGTATTTTCCACCGTTCAGAAAAAAATGCAAAAAGTTTTAGGATTAAAAAGGAAGAAACAAGTCGGCGCAATCACAAGCGGAAAAATAGGCCTTGTGTTGTGCCAGTGTGCCTGGACAGTATGTGCCTCCAATGCTTATGTTCAAAAGAATGCGGACTAAATCCTGAATTGGGGAATGGCACACCTTCTCAGGATCGGATATAAATTTTTCGTAAAATAGATATCTGGTTAGTTACGGATCCTGTACAATTCCGTGGACCTCATGTTGTAATATGTTTTGGGGTCGCAAATTACGATAAAAGTAGCCGTTTTTTTTTAAATGTGTAAGATTTTCAAATAATTACCAGTTTTGGCGATGTTTTGCCTTTTTGAAGTAAATATATGAATTTTTCATATTTAGTTTGGAGTTCTTGGTGCAAAGTTCCTCCATTAGGTTATGTTAATTGAAATGAGTTTATCGATAAGATAACTTTAAATTTAAATAATTGTCCCATATAACACAAGTAATGCCAATTTTGCATGTATTAACTAGAACATAGCAGTAGAAAAAGGTAGTAAATGGCGAAATTGGCCTGATTTTTAAGATTAGACCGTTTCGGATCAATATTCTTGTTACATTTTTAGTTTACATTCTTGAAATGATATGGGAATAGCTAAAAAGTAGAGTAAATTCATATATTCACTAGAAAACTCGAAAAATGTTGACAAACGTCCAAATTTGGTCAACTTTTTTTAGGTCCGACTATTTTTGATTTTACGTTTATGGTAAAATTGGTGATTTTTAAACTCTAAATAATTGTCAAACATCTCAAATGTAATGTTCATTTTCATATTCATTAAACAACAAAATTTTACTTAGTATTTATTTGAGCTAACAGCGTTTTGCCTTCCAACGGCGACGCGACAGTCCAACATCGTGTACTGGTAAGTCGTCGGTCCTCGTCCGACTGGGACCGTTATATATAATGAGACGATAGGCACCGTCGCCGATCATCAAGTTCAGGTCGGGCGGATCTGCGTGTGCAGCGAAGAATTGGGTCACCGGTATTACCTGTGACTATCTAAGTCACAGGTAAAAGTCACAGATATGATAATATCTCTCTACTATTTTCTATATTTTCACATGACAATAGCTAAGAAAATTTTCTTTTAGCCAGTAATTTTTCTCTTAAGTGAATATTTTTCCTCGAAGGAAAAAATCAAAATATCAAAAAATAATTTAAAGGCTGACTTGGATAGAAGAGTCTCATTAGCTTGGTCTACGTTCGGAAGGTTACAATCTACATTTAAATTAGACATCCCAAATACAATAAAAGCCAGAGTATTCGATTAATATGTACTACCGGTATTAACATATGGCGCTGAAGCGTGGGCTTTAAATAAAAGTATAATAAATAAACTCCAGGTAACCCAAAGAGCAATGCAGAGGAGAATGTTAAATATTAGACTTCAAGATCGTATTACAAACATCGAGATACGAAGAAGATCAAAAACTGACAGATGTAATACGAATAATATGTATATTAAGGTGGAATTGGGCGGGGCATATCGTAAGGCGGAATGATAACAGATGAACACGCCGTATAGTGGCATGGAGGCCTAAAGAACACAAAAGATGCAGAGGTAGACCACAGACAAGATGGACGGACGACATAAAAAGATTAGCAGGATACGATCGGATGCAAAAAGCTAACAACAACGCTCATTGGAGACAACTTGGGGAGGCTAACATCCGGCTATAGATTGAATAAGCTAATGATGATCATGAATGCACTCGTGATAATTTTCGCTCAATCTACACTTTATGAAGCATATTCCAGAATTTTTTCAACATTTTTTGATCAATACTTTTGGAGATAAGGAGGAAGGACATCGATTTTTGGCAATTTTTTTAAAATAATACAAAAAAAGTGTACGCAAGTATTACATCGTATATATTTCACAAGTAATCACAAGTTTTCATTTGACACCCTCCTCGATGATATTAGAAAAAGTTTTTTCACTTACTTTTACAAGCTAACCCCTTAAGTCAAAATTTACCTTTCAAAACTTCCCGGCTTTGATTGGGCCATCAATTCCTGTAATTGTGCCAAATTTCAACTTTACAAGTCAAATAGTTCCGGAAAAAACCGAGTATGACAGACGGACACCGAAGTAATCCCATCCCATGTCATGAACATTTTAATTAAATAGAATAGAAATTTCTAGTAAGAAGAGTGGTTGTTTTTTCGTTTTCGTTCTCGTTCTCGTCAAATTAAAATGGGTTATTTTCGTTTTATTTACAAAAACTACGGCGTTAAGACTTTTAGAAATCTTCAGTGACTTTTTTTGACCTTTCAGTTAGTTATTAAACTCATACAAAGTTCTATTGTTTTTTTTTTCTAAACCTGCCCCAATCCAATCAGATCTAAAATCTATCGGGAAACTAGTTTTTAATTGGAAGTGAAATAATTGCTAGTTGTTAAATTATTTATAACAATTTCAGCCTTGCCTTATATCCATTAGCAAACTAAACATTATCACAATAAGATATTAATTATATGTAGAACCCTTGTAACACTTTTAATCTACATAATTTTATGAAATACAGCGTACGTCACAGAGTTTGTATCATACGGGAAGAATTATGTAATATTAAGGGGCTACTTACAGCTGGGCGCTGCAAAAAGTCTGTATATTTAAAAAAATTGAGTGAGTTTATTAAGTAAATTATACAAAAGAATGGCAACTATATATTTTTATTGTACTTTAAATTATAAGAAAAATTTTTTTTAAAATATATTTTAAATGTTAACATTATTTTTTATCGGGTGATGGACCACTGATAAAAAACTATGGCACCTCCTTGTCTACGGGATAGCTTCACAAAAAATAATCCAATCTGCAAAAATAAATCTTGTTAAATAATGTAGTAGTTAAAAATTGTCGAAGAGGTTTTTTTTTCAAAAATAAAAAATTTGCTTTGTTTCAAACTTTAGTATGCAATTTTCGACCAAAAAATTTATGTTAATGTGTATTTATAAAATATTGTCTATTAGAAAGATTTAAAAAACCTCTCGACACTTTGTAAAAAAAGTAATTATTACAATTAAAAAAAAAAGTTAAAAAAATATTAAAAATTGACTGAGTATATTGCAGACAGTGTCTGAAAACAGGTAGCGGTCCCAATCCGACGCCATGTCACATTTAATGCTAGAACTTTGTAATGGAATGGTCAGGTCACATTAAGAGGCCACCTTGACACTCGGAAAAATACGCATAAATTTTTTTTTTTTTGACGCAACTATTGTATATATAATATAATTTTTATTTTTCACAAATACATTACAGTTTTAAACAACAAATTTAAAAAAAAATGTATGTAAGATTTAAAAATGGCGGAGATATGAACCATCTTGCAGGACCCTTATTTGTAATTCCTTGCCACCGCACTGTGGTCCAGAAATTTAATTGTTCGTTCAAAATTATCTGCAGGTCTTAATTTCCAACCGATTTGGATAAATTTTTTTTAAATACTCGTAACTAAATTTCGAAAAAATCCCTCGAAGCCGATATTTGAATTATGGCCAGTTTTTGGTTATTTTTGGATAATTTTCAGTAATTTTTTCAAAATTTGTAATATTTGAATGAACAAACCAAATTAATTTATGTTTCTCGATCCACATAATCTGAAATTAGTTGTTTATAGACCTAAAGGTCGCAAGGTGAAGTAACATAGCCATTTTTCGGCCATTATTTGAACATATTTTGTCCATTTTCATCATTTAAGTCAGATTTACAATATTGATTAGAACAAACCAAAGCGATTTATGTTTGACAAATGGATATGTTGTCGCAAGGTGAGCCTTTTATCTTGAAACAACAGATTTCAGATTATCTGTATCGAGAAACATAAATTGCTTTGATTTGTTCATTCAAATATTGCAGACTTCGAAAAAATCACTAAAATTATCCAAAAATGGCAGAAAAATTACCACAAATAGGCCATAATTTAAAAATCCACTTCGAGAGAAATTTTTTGGAAATTTTAGTTACGAGTATTTAAAAAAAAAAAATGATCCAAGTCGGTTGGTAATTAAAACCTAGATAATTTTGAATAAAAAATTAAATTCCTGGACCACAGTGCACCGGTGGAATTTTTTTCTCAGTCAGGAATCGTCTAAAAACAAAACAAATCATTTTTTATTGTTAAGAAAGGTAATAGCTGAGTGGCCACATATGGAAAAAAAATTTAAATTTTTTTTGTAGAAGTGACAGCCGTTCGAAAATAAACTCGGATTTTTCACAAAAATGTTGAACTTGAAATTAATAAAAAATGAACGGTGCATCCAAACGAAAAAAAACCGTATGTCAACTTCAAGATAATATTATAAGGAATACGTGGTAGATCTCGAGATATTTTGTCCATGAGTTTGAAAAAAGTAGTTTCGAGAAAAACGCATAAGAAAAAAAAAATTACTGCGCCCGTGTCTTAAAAGTCTATATTTTTTTTATATTACCTTCAATCTGTGATTCCATTTTGTAAAGCTTGAAATATTTTTAAACGTATAAATAATAAATCTAACCAAAAATAACCGGTCAAGTGCAAGTTGAACTTGCACAATTAGTGTTCCGTACGTTGATTGCTTTTAAAATAAAAAAAATTGTTATGGTGGTATAAAATGATCAGTGACTTCACAAAACACACCCCAAAAGAGTTTTCAACAAAGTTTGTTTCCAATCTTTACTGAATACTGATGACGTTGATTTTTTTTTTATATATACCAAATAAATTATTAAAAGTAATGCACTCGTGATAATTTTCGTTCAATCTACACCCCGTGGAGATTGTTCCAGAGTTTTTTCAAAATTTTTTAGTCATTACTTTTCGAGATAAGGTCAGCGACTTTTCGCGATTTTTTAAAAATAATACAAAGAAAAGTGAGCCCAAGTATTACATTATATATATATATATATATATATATATATATATATATATATATATATATATATATATATATTTTACTCGTGTTTTCACAAGCTTTCATTTGACACCACACTCGATGACCTAGTAAAAATTTTTTTTTCACCGATTTCACCCCCCAAAACTAACCCCTTAAGTCAATATTTAACTTTGAAAACTACACGGCTCTGATGAGGCCACCAATTCCTATATTATTACCAAATTTCAACTTTCTATGACAAATATTTTTCGGAGAAAAATCGGGTGTGACAGATAGACAGACAGACACCGAAGTCATTTTGTAAGTGTTCCGTACGGAACATTAAAAATCGATTTTTTTGAGAATTTCAATTTGGCGTGACCCCTTAATACTATAACTTTATAATGAAATGGAATTTTCATAAAAAACCTTATTTTTCGAATAATTCTTAGACGTATAGAGAATAAAAATCCGTAAAAAAAACGAATATTTGAAAATTCGAGGTGTATGTAACCCCTTAAAATCAGTTCGCTGTCTCATAGAACGATGAGAGTTATTTTTCGCGAACTGTCAGAGGAAAAGGCTTCAGCGTTCTCTTGGGATCCTCTAACGAAGCAGGAGTCGATGCAGTTACTTTCAAGTGTAAATATCTCTGTTCGCTCTTAATAAATGTCTTACCATAAACTATCAATCATTTAAAATATCAACCTGTAATGCTTGAAATAAATTACTTCATAGTGAGGTCAAATTTAGTGTATATTTTTAGACTTGTGTGTTTGTAAAGAAAATATGGGGTTAAGGGGTTACATCTATCTAATAGGCAGGAGAAATAGGCGCTTTTTGGGAATTTTTTTACATTCTACTATACAAGCAACAAAAAAATCTGTTTTGAGGTTTTAATATATGCATATTAAAATGTACAAAATATGTTTTTATTTTATGATATTGGACAAAATGGCGGCGCACTAACACGGAGAACAGAGGCATCTGTTTTTGGAGGTGTTCCGCGGCCGGTAGTAGAAAAATTTTAATTCTCCATCTAGAGCAAAGAAACAATTATTTTTATTATTTACATTAGTTTTGCTAGAGAAGTATACACGATTATTGAAAAATATCAATTTTTGAAAGAATTGTGGAAGTTTGAAAAAAAAATTTTCATTTTTGCCCTAAAAATCGGCCTTTTTTTTGTTTATATAAAAAAAAAGTAATTGATTAATCCTAATAATCGTGTGTACTTCTCCAGAGAATCTTATTAAAAAGCTATAGTTAAAAGCCCAAGTTAATCGGATGTAAATTGTTGGAGTTATGCTGCCGACCGATTTAAAAAACGCAGTTTTGGAGGAAAACGCGTTTTAAAAATTTCAGAATGTTTTCTCTATGAAATTTTGAAAATGTTGGGATACTAATTCACTAAGCCAAATCACTCCAACAGGCTGCGCGCAAAGTAAGCGTCTTTTCGTGCGCTACGACTTCTTTTAGAAATTAAGTACTAGAAGCTAAAAAAAAATCAGTCTAAAATAAGGCTATGATATATTTTTTAGGACTATAAAAGTCATTTTAAGCAAAAAAAAGTGGATTTTTTTCAAAAATTGCAGATAGATACAACACCTTAATTACTTTACCGATTTTTTTTCTTACTTCGAAATATACCCAAACGAATCTTTCGTTTGGGTATATGTTAATTATCTCGCAAGTTGCTGTTTATATCGTATTAGAAACTTAATTTTCCCTTAGAGGTCTTTGCCCCGAAGTGTAATCAAAACCCCTGCTACACCACAGGATGTAATTTAAAACAGGAGAGAACTGTCAATTTTAAACCATTTATTTTCAGGAATTATTGGGGTGCGATTCGTGTTGGTTATTTAATGTTTTTTTTTATGGAGATAAATACAGTTGTTAAAAATATTGAAATAATTTCAAAAGTTTTTCTATAAACGTATAAAAAATGTTTGTACTACAGCATATAGAAAATGTCTTTTTTATTAATTTGTAAAAAAATTTCGTGCTATTTTTACATATTCCAAAGCCAATGAGTATTACAGCATATACACTACCGTCAGAAAGTATTTGCCCACCTAGAAATTTCAATGTAACTGCCAAAATTTAATACCTAATTAAACCTCCCCATCATAAAATTGTTTAGATAAGCCTTTTTGGTGAAATCATAAATTAAAAACCAATTAGAACATATTTCCAAGTTTTGCATGATAATCGTTTTGAGGCAATTTTTGAGAATTCCAGTTGAAGTAAGAACTCATTTCAAGTTTCTAGGGATTATGGAAATTCCTAGTGACATTTTATGATAAAAACTATGCTTTAAATACCATTGCCCTTTTGGAAATTAGCCATTCGCAAACAGTACTTTGTCATTGATACAGGCTTAATTGTTTTGTGAAAATGTCAAAAACGAAAGAAGTTTCCGTTGAAAATCGGGCTTTGATAATTGCGAGTCATCAAAATGGTGTTATGCGGATGCCAAGGAGAACGGTGAACTACATCGTAAAAAAAATTTTCTGCAGGGCATGAAATTCCAACCAAAAACATTCAGGAAGGCCTCGAAAAAAAGACTCCCGCTGAAGACAGAGCTATAACAATGTCCAGCAGACGTAATCGCCGCCTAACCGCACCAGAAATCACGGCTCAAGTAAACCTGGAGCGGCCCATCCCCATCAGCGTGACAACCGTGAAGAACAGGTTAGCAGAAGGTAGACTACACGGGAGAGTTGCAGTGAGGAAACTACTCACTTAGGCAAGCGAATAAACGTAAACGATTAGAATGGGCCCGAGAACATGAAAATTGCACATCAGAACAATGGAATTCCGTGCTTTGGAGCGACGAATCTAAATTCGAAATTTTCGGTTCAAATCGACGAGTTTTACAGCGGCGGTGAGCTGGAGAGAGGATGTTGGAAGCCTGTGTTGCCTACAGTAAAACATGGTGGAGGTTTAGTAATGACTTGGGGTTGTTTTGGCAACGGTAAAATTGGAAAAATCTTTAGGATAGAAGGAATCATGCGAAAAGAACATTATCAAGAAATTGTGCTAACTCAAATGCTTCCTTCTGGAAGAGGGGAATATATTTTTCAGCATGACAACGATCCTAAACATTCTTCTAAACAAATTAGAGAGAACTTTTGGACCAATGGAAATTCGATGATGTCCTGGAAGTAAGGACTTGGCCTCCACAATCACCCGACTTGAACCCCATCGAATTGCTGTGAGACCATTTGGACAGGTGTGTTCGAAAACTCAATCCAACATCAGAAAATCACTTGTGAGAACTTTTACAAGCAGAAGGTGTTAAAATAACCGAAGAAACTCTGAAAAAACTACTGGACAGAATGCCGAAACTCTGTAAAGCGGTAATTAAAAACAGAGGTCACATAGATGAGAAAAATCCTGGAAAATCATGAATATTTTTCTGATGATCTAGACGGTAAAATATGTTACATGGGTTTTTGTTGTCTTGAGACTGAAATAACTAGGTTAGTAGGCAAATACTTTCTGACGGTAGTGTGTATTTTTGAACTCCCCCTACAAGTTAACCTCTGAAGTTAAAATTTAACTTTTAAAATGACACAGTTCTGATTGGGCCATCAATTCCTATATTTGGGCAAAATTTCAACTTTCCGTCTCAAATAATTTCGGAGAAAATCGGGTGTGACATCCAGACGGCCACTGAAATGATCCCGTAAATGTTCCGAGCGGAACATTAAAAAAGAGTTTTTTTTCGTTTTTTTTTTTTATTTTTCAAGGAATTTAGAGGACCTTCACTATTTGACACCTCTCCTAGTACCGTTCTCAAAGAATTGCTGAAAGAATTATGTTAAACAAAGTACTAAAAATTTTAATTAAGAAAAATAATTAGAATCTTGAATTAATTTTAATGAAGAATAACATCCTATTCAGTATTTTGTTAAGGGGTTACGTACACCTGAGCTCTGCAAACAGTATGTATATTTTAAAAAATATATATATTTTAGAGGTTAAGTGAATAATACAAAAAAATAGTGATTATATATTTTTTCTTATACTTTCAATTATAAGAATGATTAAGTCTTTCTGTCCATATCCCTGAGAGGAAGGTCATACAAAAGCTCCTGAACAGGCCGAATACCGACATTTGGTATACTGACGGTTCGGGAGCTAATGGCCGCTTTGGGGCGGGAATCTTTCATCATAAATTAAACCACAGGGAAAGTATAACCATGGGCAATATAGCTACGGCTTTTCAAGCTGAGGTGTTAGCCATCCTCAGATGTGTAAAAATACAAATCTTGAAAGGGACAAATAATATGAAAATTTTAATCTGCTGCGTCAGCAAAGCAGCTATACAAGCTCTTGCCAAATCCACCACGGACAGCTTGCTGATCAGGGAATGTGTACAAGAACTAAACACATTAGGAGGTAACAACGAAGTTACCCTAATGTGGGTACCAGGCCCACCGAGGCATATCTGGAAATGAAATAGCGGATGAACTCACCAAAAGAGGCACCTTGAAGGACCCACCTGAACAAGTTGTAGGAGTTCCATTCGCTTCCGGTAAAAATAAAATCAGGGAACTCTCTTCGACTACAGAAGCAGGTGTCGTCAAGGCAAACTCCTTTTGAAACAAACTACGTCAAGCAGAACAAATGAACTCTTGTCGATATCAAAACAAAGGCTACGCTGAGTATAGGACTCCTTACGGGACATGTGGCACTACAGGCCCATCTATATAACCTCAAACTAGCTGAGCGGAAAACATGTCGGCTGTGGGCGGGAGAAAAAGCGAAGACAGTATACACATTCTGTGTGAATGTCCTGTACTAGTGGTCAAAAGATATAGATACTGGGGTCAAACTATTCTGTGAACCCAAAGATCTACAAGAGGTCAGGATGAGTAGCCTATGTCTTTTGGCAGAAAATGCCGGACTAGGACTGCGACCCTGACTCGACTCTGTGGGGAGTCACAAAAGAACTGTTAGATCTAGGTGACACCAGGGACTCGAGGTACCCCACTCATTTTACTACTACTACTACTAAATTATAAGAAAAAAAAAATTCAAATATGTTTTAAATATTAACATTATATTTTATCGGGTTACATGGACCACTGATGAAAACTATGGCGCCTCCTTGTCTGCAGAATAACTTCACAAAGAATAATCCAATATGCAAAAATAAAAATTGATCTTGTAAAATACTATAGTACTTAAAAATTGTAGAAGGTTTTTTTTTTTTTTTCAAAATAAAAAGTTTGCAAACTTTAGTATAGACAATAGACAATTTATTCATCTTTTCAGCTACAAGAGTTGTAGATAAGACATGTCAACAAAGGGATGTATGATCCCATCTTAGGTAATATCAAAAATAATAAATAAAGAAAAAAGTAATAAATCTTACCATTAAAACACATTAATACACAGTAAAACAAGATATAACAAAAAACATAACATACATATTTATAAACAAAATTTATACCAAACAAAATACATACTGAAGATGCTTTAATTAAGTAAGGATGTTATAAAAAATAACATTCACACTCCGCCCAGCAGATAACTTTTAAATTCAGTTACAGAATAAAAAGTTTTATTTAATAGTATATGTAGTTTTTATTTGTTTTTTAAAACGTGCCATAGATTCAATCCATTTTACATTTTCCGGCAGTAAGTTAAAGAGTCTGCAACCTAAGTAAAGACTAGTTTTTTTGACATATTCATGATTGTGTTTTTCAATATAAAAATTTTCTCTGTTTCGAGTAGGATAACGATGAAAAGATCTATGCGAAATGAAGCTATCTTGATTTTGATAGATATACATTAAGAGTTTATATATATAAATACTTGTAACTATCAATATTTTTCTATTCTTAAAGGATACAATTTTCGAACAAAAAATTTATGTTTAATTATTTTTAAAAAATTGTCTATCATATTAGAGAAATTAAAAAACCACTCGACATTTTGGAGAAGATTATTAAAATTAAAAAAAAAATAAAAAATTTGACTGAGTAATTAATGTGGACTTCTTTCGGGAGTTGAGGCCGTGTTCTCCAGGTATTGACTTCTTGACGTTTCGTTGACATTGCGGACAACATTTTCAAAGGCGATGCGGCAGTGGTCGAAGGTTTCTTCTTGACTGTTCACTGTCGACTGTGTTCGACGATGTAGCGCTGTCTGGTTTTGTAGATTTTGGAGTAGGCGTGGCCATTTGGACGCTCGGCCAGTCAGGCGTCAGCGACATTTCCCTGTTTCTTAACGTTTTTATTTGTCCTAATACGGGCGTCCAAGTTTTGCTGAGATTAAGTCCTTCGTCATTTGTATTGAAATTACGTACAAACGTAATACCACCATTTTCATTATTTGATTCTTTGTTTATGATCATATATTTTGTTTTTTTGCATTGAATCTTAAACCAAACCGTATACAAGTGTCACTTATTTTATCCATAAGTTTTTGTATCATCGGCATATCTGATGTTATTAGTGCTTTATTGAATATCACCTCCAAATAGTGGGGTACCTACAAAAGAAGAACCCTTTTTTTATATCGATAGTTTTTAAATTATCTATCGTTACTTGATATCTAAAGCTTGAATATAGTAATATTCAAGCAAGTGTTAAAAATTCATGTTTTTTAAGTTAATTTTTTTTGTCTTTTTGTTCTAATATTTAATGGGCTCCTGTATATATATATATATATATATATATATATATATATATATATATATATATATATATATATATATATATATGTATATATATATATATATATATATATATATATATATATATATATATATATATATATATATATATATATATATATATATATATATATATATGTATATATATATATATATATATATATATATATTTATATATATATATATATGTATATATATGTATATATATATATATATATATATATATATATATATATATATGTATATATATGTATATATTATATATATATATATATATATATATATATATATATATATATATATATGTATATATATATATGTATATATATATATATGTATATATATATATATATATATATAGATATATATATATATATATATATATATATATGTATAAAATATATATGTATATATATATATATGTATATATATATATATATATATATATATATATATATATATATGTATATATATATATATATATATATATATATATATATATATATATATATATATATATATATATATATATATATATGTATATATATATATGTATATATATATGTATATATATATATATATATATATATATATATATATGTATATATTATATATATATATATATATGTATATATATATATATGTATATATATATATATATATAAATATGTATATATATGTATATATATATATATATATATATATATATATATATATATATATATATAAAGGGTGGGCCGTTTAAATTTAAAAATGCAATAAAACAAAAACGGTCTGAAATTTTGCCAAATTTATTTTTTTGTTGTGAAGTACAATTGTTCCGGTTAGAGATGGAATATTATTTCATTCATATGGCTGCCTTGGCTGGCCTCACAGTACCCCATTCGATCGGACCAATTTTCGAGCACTTTTTCGAGTATATGGGGTCGTATCTCGGCAATGGCATCACGAATGTTGGCCTTCAAATGCTCAATTGTCTCTGGTTTGTCGGCATAACACTTGTCTTTAACGGCGCCCCACAGAAAATAGTCCAACGGTGTCAAATCGCAGCTTCTTGGCGGCCAATTGACATCACCATTTCGGCTAATTAAACGGCCATCAAACGTTTGACGCATAAATCGATTGTGGCATGAGATGTGTGGCAAGTTGCACCATCCTGTTGAAACCAAACATCGTTCACATCAATACCATGAAGAGCGAGCACAAAAAAATCGGTTATCATGGTGCGATAGGTGTCTCCATGACCGTAATGGTTGCGCCGTCCTCATTTTCAAAGAAATATGGGCCATGATGTTGCTGCCAATGACGTGCTGTACGAGCACGCTCACGTCTTGGCGCATCAACAATGAAACCAGTTTCACGAACTTTAGCAATAAACTTGCGTATACCGGGCATTGTTGGTCCTTCTCTGCGACCAAATTTTGTACGACATTTTCGTGCAATTTCCGACCAATTGTCCTTGTTTTGGAAATAAATTTCCAGTAAATCCCAACGTTGCTCAAGCGTAAATCGATTCATTTCGTTCAGTGGAGATAATATACTGAATTTTGTGACAGAATAGAATGACATAAGTATTGCCAGATTCGAAATAACCGGTGGTTCAAATTTAAAGCGATAGATGACCCACCCTATATATATATATATATATATATATATATATATATATATATATAATATATATATATATATATATATATATATATGGGCAACAAAAGATGTTCACACTATGTTCATCTAGCCAATATTTCGGTCCTAGGTTGGGACCTTCACATAAGTCACAAGAGAGAGATAGCCTGCCCCACATAATATCTCTGGTCGTCAGTCTCGTCATAGTTTCCTCATGTTCGTTTTTTCCTATAGCTTTCTCCCGTTATGTTTATGTTCTCTGGGTGGCTCTTGTGTGGTACATGCACTTATGGTTCCCGAAAAATTCTTTATAATTACGTTTCCATTTTCATTAAAATTGCTTAGTATATAATAAAATGAATAAAAAAAACCCTCTTTACTCTCCAACTCCTTTACCAATCCCTCTATTCTCCTTTCAAGGAGAAAAATCATTCTACACGACGCCACTCAATTTCCATACCGTAAAAAAAAAAATACTACTTTTCCCAAAGGGTAATATTTTGCCCTACGCCACTTAATTTCCATACCGTTGAAAAATAGCTTTCCCAATGAGTACTTTTCCTTTTATACCAAAATTCCCTTCCAATGACGTAGTACTTAAATGTACTTAACCGGTTCTCTCCTGGTCATTCAACCTTCCTTCCCTTTTTATTTTATTTGGAGTGATCCCTTGCTTCTGTCAGCTGTTTGTCCTCTGTCGGCGCCCTGTCAAACTTGTCATTTTCTCTTTTCAGATGGCAGGGGGTTTTAATTTTGATTTCCAGTATCCAAGGTTTCAAATGGCACCCTACTGTAAATGCCATATTTTTTAAATTAATATGTAGTGAATAGTGGTTGTTTTATTTCATTGTTGGTCTTTGTGTGACAATTGTTTCTTATGGTCATTCTTGTTAGATTGATTTGCACGCTGTATGTGAGTCATTTACAATTTTTTATTATTGGTACTTCTTCATAATAATAATAATAATAATTTGCATAACAACAACAATTTTTAACAACAATAAGAATTTATTAATAATAAATAAAATTAAAAATTACAAATTAAAAATTAAAAGTTAATTACTGAAGGTTAAACTTAATAATAATAATGTTCTATGCCCAACTTTCCTTATTGGTTGCTTCGTTATCTCTTTTTCAGCTTTTGCCCTGATGAAGGTCCCAACCTAGTAGCGAAATATTGGCTAGATAAACATAGTGTGAACATCTTTTGTTGCCCATTTGCCGAGTTCCCCAACTACTTCCATAGCTTAGGATTTTATTAGATAGGGCAACTTTTGCTTTCTCTCTTTTTATTTTTTATTATATATATATATATATATATATATATATATATATATAAATATATATATATATATAATATATATATATATATATATATATATATATATATATATATATATATATATATATATATATATATATATATATATATATATATATATATATATATATATATATATATATATTAATTCCGTTTTGCAGAAATTTAAATTTAAATGTTTAAATTTGTGGTTGTAAGCACTCCTAGATAGAGCATATCATTTCTCTGAATGCTCAAAAATTCCCCAAATCTAGGGAAAAATTGACTCCAGATAACGTCACTGCTTGATATCGGTGTAAATCGGAACCGGGCGGGCGTCACTAATTCGACCTTTAAGGACGCCCAACATCCACGCTTTATACCCAGAATAATGACGAGTAGCCGACGGACCGACGAGTTACTGCAGCATTAAAGTCATGGTAAAACAATTCTACCCAGAAAACAATGTAAACGTATGACCTTGAGCGAACGCAACATATGTCATGGAATTATTAGCATGGATATCTTTTTTCGATACTCGGCAGTCGGCGGTATCCGCGGACCGTTCAATTGTTTTGATAAAATGGTCTCTCCGAATCGATCTGTCCCGCGCAGACTCGATCTTACTGATAACACACGTGACACACCTCGATATTCAATTTTTTTTCTCCGTTATTATCAGTGCGGCTTATGTGTCAAAAATTGTCTTACCTAGAGTCCGTTGTTTTTACGTAATATCTGCCACATTTAATTTCATTTTAATTATTACTTGTTAGCAATAACCTGTTAGATTGTCTAGGAAATCATGGGTACTATAAAATATTGCAATGATTTTATTAGTGTTTCGTTTATCAGGTAAATAGGTTTCGTAAAAATGGAGATAAAGCGCTTACGTGTAACCAGTTCATGATAAAAAAAAATTAAATTGTGATAATGTCTAGTCCTGTTTCCTATATGTTTTTTGTGCTTGTGTTTCGAGCTTGTGCTTATTGTATCTGGGTCGCTTTTAAGGTTTAAAAGTTATCAAGTGTTAACGAAAACGTATTTTTGCTTCGACAGAACTAAACGATGAGCGACGACGAGTGTCCTATAATCGAAGATAGCCCGAAGGAGCAAAGGAAGAATACCTCTTTTATTTGGCGTTTAAATCCGTACGATAGTGGCATCAAAATGTTAAAGGACAGACGTGACAAAATCACCAATGCCGGAAAGTACAGTGACCGTTACAAAGACGCTTTTTCCCATGAAGTGAAAGACGAAAAATTCGCTCTCAGTGCAAAGTGTCGTGACACCTTAGACCTGCATCGTAACCCTACGAAAAATAGTGATAAATCGGACAGCTTCTCGATAAGTTCGCGCCACAGTCCTAACTTAACAACGGAGATGATGGGCTCTCCGAAGGCGATGCCCAGCAATGCTACTAATGATCTTAACAAACAAGCGAACGCTTTAATCGGGTACAAACCAGTACCAGATCGCGGAGCTAAATTACCCTTAGCATCCCCTGCTTCTCCTACAACCCCGAAACCCCTCAAATGGTCTAGAAAATCTAAAGATGTAAATATATACAGCATTACACCGTCTTTTGAAGCCCATACAAATTCTACGATTCCAGTCAATTCCCAACCACAAAAAATAGCTCTCAACCTTATTTTAAATGACCCCGTCCCTTCGCCAACCGACAACACCATGGGGCATCTCCAGCAAGTCGAGAACATTATTTCCAAATTAAAGGAAAAAAGAAAAGCAGGATGACAATTTGCGAAAATTTGACGAATTAGTAAAAAGGGTCATTAAAAAAGACCCATCTCCGATATCAGTAGCCAAAGAAGCTCCTGCGAAAAAACCCGCTCCGATCGATCAATCGCAGGATATTCTGAAACCTCAACGGCATCTTTTGAATCCGATAAAACCCTCGAAAGAAATCGAAGACCTTCAAGCAAGAGGTTATAGCGATGTGGAAACTGACGATAATGAAGATGAACACTTCAAGCGGCACATTAAAGAAAGGAAGAGTATGGATCATCACAGTACCGTCAGGGAGAGCAGGAGAGATCAAGCGAAGGCATCTCTTAACAGGACCGCAAGTGATGTACAAGATAAAACTGTTGTTTCGTTGAAGAGAAAGCCCAAATTATCTAGGGATAGTAGTAAGGTATAGATTATAGAATTTCAATATTTAAAAAGATAATACGTCAGACAGTTTTATTACCTACGAAAGTAATACTGGTTTTTCTAAGAAATAAATCTAATAAAAGCGATTACGCTATATTAAAATATTTCTTGATAAAATTAAATATTAGGATAAAAATCTCTTTTTATTAGTGGTATGTCAATTTTTACAGAATTCGTTGTTATTGACTTCCCTGCCCGAGTAGGGATTTTACCCTTATTATTTTATTATGTTCCGTACGGAACACTTATAAGATCACTTCGGTGTCTGTCTATCTGTCACACCCGATTTTCGCCGAAACTATTTGACATAGAATGTTGAAATTTGGGACTAATATAGAAATTGATCGCCTCATCAGAGCCGTGCAGTTTTGAAAGTTAAATTTTGACTTAAGAGGTTAGTTTTGGGGGTTGAAATCGGAAGTGAAAAAAAAAATTATTACCAGGTCGTCAAACAAGGTGGCAACTGAAAGTCTGTAAAAACACGAGTTAAAAAATATATATAAACCGGTCAAGTGCGAGTTGAACTTGCGCAATTAGTGTTCCGTACGTTGATTGCTTTTAATATAAAAAATGTTGTAACGGAAGTATAAAATGATCAGTGACTTCACAAAACACACCCCAAATGAGTTTTCAACAAAGTTTATTTCCAATCTTTACTGAAAATTGATGACTTTGAAATTTCTGTTTTTTTATATACCAGGTAAATTATTATAGGGAATGCACTCGTGATAATTTTCATTCAATCCACACCCCGTGGAGAATATTCCAAAATTTTTTCAAAATTTTTTGATAAGTACTTTTCGAAATAAGGCGGGTGGACAGCGATTTTTCGCGATTTTTTAAAAATAATACAAAGAAAAGTGCGCGCAAGTATTACGTTATATATATATTTTTTACTCGTGTTTTGACAAGCTTTCATTTGACACTCGATGACCTAGTAAGAATTTTTTTTTTCACTTCCGATTTCACCCCCCAAAAGTAATCCCTTAAGTCAAAATTTAACTTTCAAAAACTACATGGCTCTGATGAGACCATCAATTCCTATATTATTACCAAATTTCAACTTTCTATGACAAATAGTTTCGGAGAAAATCGGGTGTGACAGACGGACAGACACCGAAGTGATCTTATAAGTGTTCCTTACGGAACACTAATAATGTAATACTTGCACACACTTTTCTTAATGTTAGTTTTAAAAAAAATTGCGAAAAATCATTGCCCCTCTTATCTCTAAAAATACTGAACAAAAAATTTTGAAAAAATTCTGGAATATCCTCCACAGGGTGTAGATTGAACGAAAATTATCACGAGTTATTAATTTATTTAGCATATAAAAAAAAGTCTCAAGGTTTTCAGTGGAGATCAAAAAAAAACTTTGTTGAAAACTCATTTGGGGTGTGTTTTGTGAAGCCATTGATCATTTTATACCTACGTAACAAAAATTTTTATTTTAAAAGCAATCAACGCTCTTGACCGGTTTATTTTTTATATCCTAAGAATATTGGCGGGGATGTTGTAATACCCGTCAACGTTGTCCAAGTGCCGAAACATACATTTTTGTATTTCACGGCACCTTTTGGACAATGCGGTAGTGCTGCCCCGGACGTTATTGCATTTCTACAAACAACTACTACCTATGTACGTGGCCAGACTAAATATACTTAAATAAATTAATAAATAAGGTACATATACCGACCTGCCGGGATTGAACCCGGGCCGCCACCACCAAGTATGATCTCGAAAATATTGCAAAGACCAATACTCCGACTAATCCAATATTTGCGTTATATACAGTTTATTTTGATAAGTTATTAAGTTAATATTTTAAAAAAGTAGCATCTCTAATTTTATAGTTAAGAAGTCAAAGTATATTTCATTAATTTGGTTATAAAGATGTCGTTTCTGAAGTGTGACCTTTATTTTAACATGATTATACTACTCACTTCGTCAAATAAAATAAATCTATAAAAATTTGTTTTAAAAAGAGCTATTCTAAAATTAAAATGTATATAATCCGGCCGGACTTATTATATCCCGATAGCAACCCGTTACCCTTGCATTTACAACCCCACAGTAATGTTTGATCGTTTTCAATTAATGCAGTTGTATGTAAATCTCCACAAGATGGAAAGTAAACAAACCCGTTATAATGGTCAAATTTGGAACTTTATTATTCATTTCCATGAATCTTCGCAAAGAACAATGTAAAAGAGTTAGTTTTCTTATTGTAAATAAAAAAATATTTCCAAAATGAACAGGCTTGTATAAGATAAAGCAAGAAAGAAATCCTAAAAATATATTGTTTCGATAAGTTTTTATTTGCTCAAACGATTACAGTCGCAGGATAAGATAACCTGTGGATTATTAAAGTCTTATCTTTATTTTTTCGCATAGAACAGTGTAATAATACTTAACATTCGTGGAAATAATATGACACAAAATATAATATTTTGATTATTCACCTTAAAGATAAACGATACGATAGTACAAATCTTTATCTGAGGTATTGGTCTTATGAAGAAGTAATATCTATTAGTTTGACTAATTAATTCGATACCTTTGAAATAAGTAGGGCAAGATTCATTTTTAAATCAAGCTATTTACCACCACTTTTATGTGTGGAAATACCAGTCGTAAAGAAGCAAAATAACATCAAAATACCAGGTGTACAAGTATGAAATGCGGAGGTTTTTTTTTCTAAAAAAACATGTTAAATTCGGAAGAATTGAAAAAGTGCCTTATTCAAAGTATGCTCCATCGCTTGTTATACATTTTTCCCATCTTTCGGGGAATTTGTGAATACCACGCCTTTTGCTGCGAACCATTCATCGAGCCATTTTTTCTCATCTTCGTACGAATCAAAGCGCTGCTCAGCAAGTGCGTGACATGCAAAGAAGTGCTAATCGGAAGAAGCCAAGTCTGGTGAGTAAGCCGCATGGGGTAGAACTTCCCAGCTGAGTGCTTCTAATGTGTCACCCCAGCTGAATGCTTCTAATGTGCCGCGAACTGGTTTTGCCGTATGTGATGGAGCATTGTCATGAAGAAAAATGACTTTGTGTTGCCTCTTTCGGTATTCTGGCCTTTTTTCAAGCAGCGAACGGTTCAAATCGGTCAATTGCTGTTGGTAACGTTTAGTATTAACCGTTTCCCCAGGTTTTAACAGCTCATAATAGACCACGCCCCTCTGGTGCCACCAAACACAGAGCATCGTCTTTCTGCTAAAGCGATTCGGTCTTGCGGTCCATGTGAATGGTGCGCCTGGGTCTACCCATGATTTTTTGCGCTTGGGATTCTCAAAATAAATCCATTTTTCATCCCCTGTCACTATACGATGCAAAAACGACTTCCTTTTGTACCGAGCGAGCAAAATGTCACACGTGTTTTTGCGCTTTTCCATTTGCCTGTCGTTCAACTCATGTGGTACCCATCTACCGGTCTTCTGAATCTTTCCCATCTCTGGTAACCGATTGGAAACAGCTTGTTGATTAACACCCAATTGCTCGGCGAGTTGTTTTTTTGTTTGCGAATCATCTTCGTCCAACAATGCTTGCAATCTTATTTTTTTGGCTGTTTTCCACGTTTCTTGTCTGCAACATCGAAGTCACCACTTTTGAAACGCCGAAACCATCGTTCACACGTATCTTGCGATGGAGCATGTTCACCATAAGCTTCTCGAAGTAATCGGTATGATTCAACAGCAGTTTCCTTCAAATGAACACAAAAAATTAATGCTGTCCACGAATGCTCTTTGTTCGGTACAAATTTCGACATATTGAACACAACAACACAACACTATGCACACACTTTTCCAATTTATGACTCGTGCACGTCAGACACTTGATGACACAACAAAATGACGCAGTGTCAAATCTTTATAGCATAAACTGCATTGATGCACGATTTGTTGTCTGAAATCCGCATTTCAAACTTGTACACCTGGTACGCTGAACGGCGATGTCGTTTGACAAGCCGCTTTTGAGGCCCTGTAATTTTAATCCGTCTGAAGGCACGCAAATGTTTAGTTTAACTTTGAGAGAAGGTGCAGCATCGTACAAAACGTGTAAAATATGGTTACAGCGATTTAGAAGCGGTGACTTTAATCTTTCGGAGCGTAACAATTTATAATAGTAGGTCACGCACGGCAAAAATGACTCGGGATTTTATATTAGTGTTCTCTCTCCCGTGACGTATTATCTGGACGTGGTGCCATTTGATTACTAATTATTTTGGTCGCCGCAACATCATCTTACCGATATCCACTTGACATTATCAGTCTGAAACCACCATCGTGTTTCAGAAAGAGATTCCTTCAAACGTTGACTAAATGTGTAAAGAATAATGGAAACTATTTTTCTTGATAGCTGCTCGTAAATAAATAAACATTTTGTTAACACAAAAAAAGGAAACCGAATTAACTTGTACACATAATATATCTTTACATTCTTACAAGATTTTTAAAAATTATTTGTGGGTAAAAGAATCTTTGAAATCTGTTCGGTAAAAAACACTGTCACACCTTTCGTTACATCACACCCTCTATATAATTTAGTTATCTAAAATACAGCTTTACAGCTTATATGACTTCCAGAGTAAATAACTTTATGATTACAAAATTTAATTTGAAACCTTCCAAGTCAAACGAAGTAGTTACGTTCCCAAATATTTAAATAACATATATATATATATATATATATATATATATATATATATATATATATATATATGTATATATATATATATATATATATATATATATATATATATATATATATATATATATATATGTATATATATATATATATATATATATATATATATATATATATATATATATATATATATTATATATATACACATGGGCTGAAAAGTCCCGGGCCTAACACATAGATGGCGCTAGTTTTATTGCAGTCACCTTTTTTTCAGTTAATACTAACCTTCAAAAGACAGCTGTTAAAATTTCATGATATTCTATTCACTAGTTTGTGAGTTATTGTGCTAAGAGTGACGCTACTTTTGTTATTTTCAAAACAATGGATCAAAAACAATTTCGTGTTTTAACTTTACACTGCTTCTTGATGGGAAAAAATACCATTCAAGCGAAGCAATGGCTTGAAAAGTGTTATGGGGACTCCGCTCCATCAGAAACAACAATAAAACGTTGGTTTGCTGACTTCAAACGTGATCGTAGAGACACCGATGATGCAGAACGCAGTGGACGTCCAAATGAGGCGGTAACACCAGAAAACATCAAAAAAATCCATAAAATCGTTTTGAATGATCGAAAAGTGAAGTTGCGTGAGTTAGCTGACATCGTAAAGATATCAGAAGAACGTGTTGGCTTTATATTGCATGAGCATTTGACTATGAGAAAGCTCTGTTCAAAGTGGGTGCCGCGTTTGCTCACTGTTGATCAAAAACAAGAACGTGTTGATGATTCTGAGCAGTGTTTGGCCATGTTTAAACGTAACAAACCGGAATTTTTGCGTCGATATGTGACAATGGATGAAACATGGATCCATCACTTCACTCCGGAATCAAAACGATCGTCATCTGAGTGGACAGCAACTGGTGAACCTCGTCCAAAGCGCCCGAAAGCACAACAATCGGCTGGAAAGGTTATGGCCTCGGTATTTTGGGATGTGCGTGGTGTAATATTCATCGACTATCTTGAGAAAGGAAATACCATCAACAGTGAATATTATATAGCGTTATTGGAGCGTTTGAAGGCCGAAATTGCAAAGAAACAACCGCATATGGCGAAGAAAAAAATTTTGTTTCATCAAGACAACGCACCGTGTCACAAGTCAATCAAAACAATGGCAAAACTACATGAATTGAACTTCGAATTGCTCCCACATCCACCGTATTCGCCAGATTTGGCTCCCAGCGACTACTGGCTGTTCGCAGACCTGAAAAAAATGCTCGCCGGTAAGAAATTTCGCACGAATGAAGAGGTTATCGCTGAAACTGAGGCCTATTTTGAGGCAAAAGATAAATCGTTCTACAAAAGTGGTATTGAAATGTTAGAGCGGCGCTGGAATGATTGCGTTGCTCTTGATGGAGATTACGTTGATGAATAAAGCTAATTTTGAACCAAAAAAACCGTGTTTTCTTTGTTAGGCCCGGGACTTTTCAGCCCATGTGTTATATATATATATATATATATATATATATATATATATATATATATATATATATATATATATATATATATATATAGGGTGTTACAGAGATACTTTAATATATTGAAATGGGTGATTCCTTAGAACACATTACCAGCTTTCATTAGAATTTGGTAAAATACTCATTTATTACCCCAGTCTGGCGTCTATGATTATTCTGCCACCTATAAGTTTCTTCCTTAAAGAAACGTGCCTTTTCATCAAAAATATTTTTATAAATTAATCGAAATTTCAAGTTAAAGAATCAAAAAACTGTTGATAATATCATAATAATAGTTAGTATTTACCTAAAGCATGTTTTTGTTTTTGCAAATATGTGTAACCAGTATTTAAAATAATATTACTTCATTTTGGTTTAACAAGTAATTTCTTATTAGTAAAAAAAATAAGGTCAGTGTACCTAAAACAAATTTTTTAGATTGTGTTGTGGTATGTATTCCTCATAGAGCGAACAAATATATATCAAATTTAAGACGTTTACTATCTGTAATAACAAAATAAACTAACCTTATGAAGTCATTAAGAAACACGGTGTTAACATAAAGTATATGTGGAGTCCCACACTTTATTAACAAGAATTAAAAGTAAAATGTAAATTACTGTTGTTTTTAAGCACACATTAACAGAAGAAAGTAACTAAATCAACAGCATTATTACACCTGAATTACATACGGTATTACAAATTCATGAAGAGAAAAGGCAAGATACGAATCTAGACCGTACATATACTATTCACAATAAATAAATCAGCTGGCCAGTAATAGCGAGCCTTACGCCGAGAATGGTTACAGTATCTATAGAGTGAAAATAGCATTTGAATTTAAATGTTCGTTTCTATTATTATGTAAAAAAAATTTCGTTGCATTAACCAAACTAGAAACTGCAAAAAGGATTTAAAAATGCACTAGACCTAACTAATAATAATGGGCTGGAAACTCAGACTAATCAGTGTACGGAATAATAATGAATTTTAGCGACAAACATAACTACCTTCTTTGTAAATGGAAAATGTAGAAATGTTCTAGATTTGTCTACTTAGTGAACCATCTGAGCGTCAGTATTAAATACTTTAGATCTCTTTGCAGGAACATTCAAAAGATGCATAGATAGTTCAACACGTCAGTAAATAGGTTCGCGTTTAAAAGCACAACCGTCACGACCGACCCTTTCGTTACCAAAATTGGATATAAGATTATCGAATTCATGAAGAAGTAGTGACGTCAATCATTGGCTGAACACTACGAAATATGTTAAGTGAAATATAGTTCAGGCATGTAATTGTGAAAACCAAAAAACAATTTTCCAAAATCGCCTAAAGAAATTACTTATATTATTCAATAATGTCTACTACTATTTCATATTAAGCTAAAAAGTTTCCTGATCATTTGAATTAAATATATTTTCTTTATTTAACTTCCACATTTGTTAAATACAGTTAAAAAAAATACTAAATTTATCTAACTCGACAGTTATATATAATGTAAGCTGTTTAGGTATGATTAAAAAAAAAAGAAAAATAACTTGTTACAGGTCTGTCTTAACACGTAAACGAAAGCTAGTTCTTATTCTTTAAATTTTTAACATAAAATGATAGAAATGAAATCAAAAGTTATGGCGTCATGAATCCGAATAAAAACCGGTGCCGTGTTACTATAACCGCGACGAGCTAATTTTACAGCGCAACTGGAGCAACAGCTTTTTTTGGGCGAACTTTGTGATAATTATTTTATGTAAAAAGTATTTTCATTTTTCTTTTTCTGGAATTTACGTCATGATTTACCAGTTAGTTATAGTAAGAATTTTTTATACGGTATCGTACCAATAATGAAACTACGAGTATAATAATTCGTGGCATTACCAAAAATTTAGGCTTTGTATAGAAATAGGTTAGATTTCGGCTCTTTCTTTAGTTAAAACACTGAACATCAAATATAGCTTATTTCTACAGCATCAGAAGCCTTTCTAAACTGAAATAAAGAAAGTTCTATTGACTAACTATAACATGAAATAATAATAAAAAGATATAAGCATAGCAACACCGTAACAATACAGGTTAATATCAAGATACCAATCTTTTGTTTCTATACGTAAGATCACTGAGAAATTATAAAAGTTCTGGATCCGTTTCCTCATTAGTTATTGAGAAGCGATATTTTTGTGCAGTTGCTTTTGATGCAATTAAAGTATATTTTTCTCTATTAGTATTATGTACATATAATGCAGCTTCTACTTGCGCGGAATCTCTAAGAAAGTTGACGAGGTATATTTTCACGATCCTGCGAGAGCCAGCCGGCTTCATTTTGGTGCGACATTTTATTCCCCCTGTAGCAAAAACTATATTTCCGACCTGTGTCCATAAATTAATAGAGAAAATAAATAATTTTATTTCAGGATGCAATTTTATTATTAGCATGTACGAGTAAGTATTGTGCGAGCTTTTTATGGATTAAGTACGTTTTTAGTGACTTTAATTTAACCGAAGCACGTTTCGATAAACAATAGGTATTGTTGATCTTAAAATAGGCTATATAGGTTTTTAAGGTAAAGTATATACGTATATAATGCGTGCGTTAAGTGTAAGAAGAGTCATCAAAATTACAGTGAGTTTTCGCCGTTTAGAATACAAGATTGCTATAAGACTCCAACAGAGTTGTTTTACATTTTCGTAAAAATATTTGAACAAATTTTTCTAATCACTCAGTATATGAACTGATCCTCAAAAAAATACATCCACAGAGGCACTTTAGCTACATATCTAAATCCTTGTAGTTCCAAAGCGCTTAATTGATCTTGATGACCTTTTCATGTTTTGAATGCTCGTTTGTATTTTGATAGATGAGGTCCATTTGTCTCGGTAAAAACTCGGGAGTTTAATATATCGTGGAAAAGGAAATTGCGCAAGAAAAATGATAAAGAAATTACTAGAAAATTTAGGTTAGGAAACATTTTAAGCTTTTTATATGCTAACAATTTTTGGACAAGTTTATTAGTAATAAAAATTATGTTACGGTTGAAAGGAAATGTCAAGATGTGATGATATGCCGTTGTGTTATTTATCGAGAAACTGTAATATTTATACAAAAAAGAAAAAGTACATAAAAAAGAACAACTTTTTGGCTTCAAAAATAGAGCCTCATCATAATGGCCAAACAGCAACTGCTCAAAGTTGCGCCGTGCAACGCCCAGGTCGGTGCTCAAAGAAAAATTCATTAGAATATGATTATACGCTTAGCTTGAATTTAAATTTATCAAAAAAAATCAAAAATTGCGAATTTGGGACCATTTTGAAAAAATTAACCCTTTTTACTGTTCCGGAACACTTATAAAAAGACTTGGGTGTCTGTCTGTCTGTCACACCCGTTTTTCTCCGAAACTATTTGTCATAGAAAGTTGAATTTTGGTAATAATATAGGAATTGATGGCCTCATCAGAGCCATGTAGTTTTGAAAGTTTAAGGGGTTAGTTATGGAGGGTGAAATGGGAAGTCAAAAAAAAAAAATACTAGGTCATCGAGTGTGGTGTCAAATGAAAGCTTGTGAAAATACGAGTTAAAAAAATATATATAATATGATACTTCCACACACTTTCCTTTGTATTATTTTTAAAAAATCGCAAAAAATCACTGTCCCCCCCTTACCGCGAAAAATACTGGTCAAAAAATTTTGAAAAAATTCTGAAATATTCTCCACTGGGTGTAGATTGAATGAAAATGAATCACGAGTGCATTACCTTTAATAATTTATCTGGTATATAAAAGAAACAACAAAAATTTCAAGGTCATCAGTTTTCAGTAAAGATTGGAAACAAACTTCGTTGAAAACTTATTTGGGGTGTGTTTTGTGAAGTCACTGATCATTTTATACCTCCGTAATAAAAATTTTTGTTTTAAAAGGAGTCAACGCACAGAAAGAACACTAATTGCGCAAGTTCAACTTGTACTTGACCAGTTATTGTTTACTTTTACTTAATTATCAAAAAATAATGTTTATAATTAATTTTTTATAATTTTTATACATTCAATTAATGGCCAATGAATTAATGAATATCTGTGTATAAACTTTTTAGTGAATCTGTGCATTACTTTTTGAGCTACATTGCACGGCGTGCGAAATTTTACGTTTTGGGAAAAAAAAAGCGGAATATTGAAACACGCTGTCTCTCAGCTGTTCACTTTGGCGCTACCTTGGGAATGCTATCCAAACGAAAAAAATATTGCTATTCTTCTCCTCAGTGATACCATCTATTACCAAAATAGTGAAACAGGTAGTTTATTTAGTCAAAAAACCTACAGGTAAAGCATTCACGCGTGCACTTATATATCTACTCTCTGTACTGATCAGAGACGGCCTCTTTCATGACACGACAAATCCATGTAGAGTTCGAATTTCGATTTATAACTTGGTGAGGACATTCTTCAGATGTTAAATTAACTTTTTATGAAAAAAAAATCGTCACAAACTTTTTTTTTACACAGACCTCCCCCCCTTACTAAGGCTTAAAAACATCTATTTCTTTTAACTTATCGCTCAAGGAGTATGGTATTCGCGAAGAAATCACCCTCCGAAATTGTTGCATCTCTTCACGATTCAAGGTCCCTAGATCACGAAAAAACATAGTTTCGAAGATAAGAAATTAATCGATAGGGTTTGAGCGACATCTTTTCGAGGCAAGTAGGTGAAAGGAGTCGGTGTAAATATAAAGCAAACTAGATTTTTATTATTATTTTTTTTAATTTTGGAAGCCTGACGGCACTATGCATTTAACCGTCTATCCAGTCAACCAATTTTCAGGATAGATTAGGTGTGCGATGGTATTTTAATGTAATTATACAGAGGTTTGATATAGGATAACTATAAATTTTGTGGAAGTGAAATTGTCATAAAAATCATTCTTGCATCTGACTAGTAATTTGTAGTTTACACGTGCAATCTAAGGTTCCCCGAACTAAGGTTAGAATAAAAGGTTTTTATGCTTAGTGACTCCCCTCACCTTCAGTGTACTCCTTTGTGCGAGGGCTGAAAAAAAAAATTTTTTTGGTACAAATCGTTTTGTTTTTCAAAGTATTCGCCTTTAAGATTTATTTACTTTTGCATGGGTTCGAACCAATTCTCGAAGCAATTTTTCCACTCTGAAATTGGTACCTCAAAAACATGGTTTTGGAAGGATTCAACAGCTTTTTGAGATGATGAAAGTCGTTGTCCACGCATTTTTTTTTCAACATTCGGGAACAAAAAGAAGTCATTAGGCGATAAACCAGGTGAATACGGCAATAAGACATTAATTCGTTATTTTTCTGCGTCAAACAATTGTTTAACGTGCAGTATGAGAGCTGGCATTGTCGTGATGAAGAATGATGCGAATTTTTCGGTTGTTTTTTTTGATTTCATCGATGACTTCTGGCAAACAAATTATTGTATATCATTCAGCATTAGCTGTTCTTCGATCCTCTAAAGCAATGGTTACAACATGTCCAGTATAAATAAAGAAATTAGCGATTACTTTCTTGGAAGTGCTTCGCAAATGAACCACTTTTGTTGGATTCCGTTCATCTTTGAACACCTGAACAGTTGACTGTTGTTTAGTTTCCGGCTCGTACGCATATAGCCAAGTTTCGTCTCCTATTACAATGTTGTATACGGATTTTGCACGTCCTCGGGCGAATTTTTTTACACCAATTGACACGAACTGTTTTTGAGTTTCGGTCAAATTATGCGGATTCCATCGCGAACAAATCTTTTTCACAGCTAAATTTTCATATAAAGTCGAATGTACTGTAGTCGTCGACATGCCTAAGGATGCCTCTATCTCATGGTAAGACACATGCCGATTCTCTTCAGTCATGTTTCGCACAAAATCGATGTTTTTTGGAACAACAGCCGATTTTGGTCGCCACGAAATTCATCGCTGACGGAACCACGACCATGACGAAATTCTGCAAACTTTTCTGGTGGTAATTTATTATCAAAAGTTGAACGAAGCGATTATTAAAATCGTAAAAAATCATCCAACCAAAACCTTCAAGTGAAATTTCCATTTGTTAACAAAACTCTTTTTTTAAACGCTCACTGTAAACAAACTACTGGGCCAATTTTCGATCTGCCACTGTTTTAACAATAACAAATGTCAAATTTTACAACAATGTTAATATCACATCTCATTAGCGCCATCTAGTGGTCGTTTGTAAAAACTTATAAAGGCGGCCCTCGTATATTGATCTTGAGAGGTTTTTCATTTTTCACTCTATATAATGTCCCATATTGCTAGAAAAAAGGGTACTTCATCGGTAAAAGTCTATTAGAATGCGCCTTTCAAAAGCTAAATAAATCGATTAAATATTTTGGAACTACAAACTTTTAGAAATAGTGTTCGAAAGGCCCTGTATCACTTGTTATGGCGATCATTTTACTTGAAATTCTTCATAATTGCTTTAAGCGATATTCCGGTTTCATTATTAATAAACTAACTTCAAAATAGTTTAAATTAAAAAAGTTCTAAAAGGTTACGATAGCTGTTAAAGAAAGCGGAAGAGAATAGAATGGGATATAAAAATAAGATAGCTTGACGGTTTGAAAGGTCAGAGGTCGAAAGCTTCCTAAAGATTGCCGCTTGAAGATTATTTAGGTTACGGAATTATGGTAGGGTAGTTCTACGTTTGCCTTAGGTTATTAAATATTCAATGAATGGCAAGAGGTAGGTAGGTACTTTTCACTGCGAAAGTTTTAAGCTGAAAATACCTATTTTTCTAGATCTAATATTGTTTCGTTTGAATCAATATTTTGTCACTAAATAAATAGTTTATGGTAATGTGAAAAAAAATATAAATAAAGACTGGTAAAAGCTTTTACTACCGTTTTATCCTTTAGTGGCATTGGTTTTCTACATAAATCTTCCTTAAAAAAAACTGGGCGTGAACTTTTGCTACTTTTTATATTTTTTATTAACCTAATATTGTTAAAGAATACGAATTATCTTTTAGTTTTCATGATTCTTTATAGAATTTTTTTATTAGAGAGACTCAAACAATAGGACTTTCAACACTTTGCTAGTCAATTATAGTATATTTTCAGTAAAAGTTTCAAAAATACAATTTTAAAGGTAGGTATTTCGGTCAGTAAGAGGAAAATAACGCATGATTTATACAATTTTAAAAATAAGTAGTAATTTAAAGCCAAATTATTGTAGAGCGCAACCAGTTACTACTGAGTTACTGGTATGCACCAGGCCGGTTAGACGTCGCGTCCTATCACATGGCAATGAAATTGGAAATAAAATTATGAAAATGTAAAATTTTCGCAGTCCATAATTATGACTTTGTCGACTCCAAAGCTTGAGTTTTAAAATAATTATATAAAACATCTGTTATTCTCTACGGATCTGTGGTAACCCCACATAGTTTGCATGAATTTGTCATTTTACGAAAAATTCTAAGTATTAGAAAAAGCTTAATTGTACAAAAAGGGAATATTAGGAAGACCCTCGCAAGCAGGTAAAAAAGATCCAAGAATGATGGACAACCCATAGATCAACAGGAGATCTTCTGACCTTTGTAACATATGTTTGGAACAACGCAATTGAACACTTTGGAGAATCTCGAGCGGTTGCTCTTGACATATCCAAGGCATTCGACTGTGTTTGGCACGATGGACTGTTGGCTAAGCTACGCTCTTATGGTATGTCTGAAAAGTTCTGTTTGTGGCTCTCCTGTTTCCTCAGAGAGCGTTCTTTACGAGTGGCAGTCGACGGATTTCTTTCTAATACCTTCACTATCAACGCTGGTGTGCCCCAAGGCACCATACTGTCTCCTACTCTCTTTCTCATTTACATTAACGATCTGCTGCAAAAGACCGAGAATCCAATCTACAGCTTTGTAGATGACAGTACGCTCATCTCTTCATTCACTTTGACCGCTCGGACATCGGCTACTCAGGCGAATATCCGCAGACAGCAGGAGGTCGTTCAGCTTAACAAAGACCTGGAAGAAATTCTATCCTGGAGTGACAATAACCAACTGGAATTTAACGCTACACAACCCAGGCAGTTTTTTCTAAAAAAGTTAACGTTGTTGAACCCGACATAGTTATGGCGGGGCACTCCATTCCTCTAACATCGTCACTCAATTTGTTGGGCGTTAGTTTGGGAGCAAATATGTCCTGGCATGAACATGTCGCAGGCATAGCAAGGAGAACTTCTCAAAATTGGGAATATTATTTCGAACCAGAAAGCTTTACACTCCACAACAACTGTTAACTCTTTACAAAGCTCAAATTCGACCAACTATGGAATACTGTTTCCATGTTTGGGGCTCCGCTCCCAAACATACACCGCATTTGTTGGATTCTATTCAGAGAAGAGCTGTTCGTCTGATTGGAGACCCGCTTAATTCCTCCCCGAGCGGTGCATGTTAGAAATAAACGTCGCGCTAATACTTCACATCCGTATGAGGTTCAGCTTGTTACTCCTCGTACAACGCTTTTCAAGCAGTCTTTTATATGGAGAACATCATTCCTTTGGAAAAATTTGCCCAGGTCTGTGTTTCCCACCAAGTACAGCGTTTCAAGAACAATATGAATCGCTTTTTCCGCATACGTGTCACTCCTGTAGCGCTTTAGGGACTTCCCTGCAGCACGTGTGCTAGACCCATAAAGGAAAAAAAACCGGGCGTGGCGTGCAACATTTACTAAAGTCATGACATTTAATGTTCCAGAGACCTGTCGTACTCTTAACGCAACAGCTTGCTAACGGTATTTTTTTTGTAAAATTAATTGTTTCTGGTACCAACTTTTCATAAAAATATAAATTCATGCAACTTTTTATGGAAGAGCAAAACTTACTGACTGCGTATTTTTCAGAGCTGCTAAACCCGTATTTTGTTTTTTAAAAAAATTAAGTGTATAATATGTTCTTTCAGACCAATGATAGTACGGAATCGAGCGGTCGCAGCGGAACGACGACGTCGGCGAGCGGTCGGAACCGTCCGCGGCTGGGCGACGAGCCGACCATTGGCAAGTACAAATTGCTCAAGACAATCGGTAAGGGCAATTTTGCCAAGGTGAAGCTGGCCAAACATGTGCCGACCGGTAAAGAGGTGGCCATCAAGATCATCGACAAGACCCAGCTGACGCCTGGTTCATTGCAGAAATTATTCAGGGAGGTAAGAATCTAAAACAATAAATTTAACGATAAAGTGTTTAGCTGTAAGTCTAAAAAGTGCTCATTTTAAACTGTGCAGTTTCAGATTTATAAATGATAATAAAGCACTAAATTTTTAGTAAAATTTTCACTTTATTGATTTTTTATACTTGACACGTGTTTCGTTAAAACACTAGCTTTATCAAGAGTATGGGTATAGAATGAAATAAACGTTTTCCAATGGTATATAATATATAGGATTAAAAATGAATAAAAGTGGAAATTTTACTAAAAATTTAGTATTTTATTCTCGTTGAATATGAATTTCCATTAAGTAACGACCGAATCAGTTAAAGATTTATAAAGTTTGAACGTTATGCCTCTCAGGCAGAGTTGTCGAATTTTACTTTTACCAAAGAAATGACAATTACAAGGGTTCATAGTGAAATTATTACTTGTTTTCAAATTGTAATATTTATTTTAATTGCCATCAGTGTTGCTTGCTGTGATGTTATCTATCGAGAAACAAATCATTTTAAGGAGGTATAGAAACAATTAAAGGCGAATCGCGTTCTGGAAAACCATCCACCGCAACCACAGAAATCTTGTCCTCGATAAATCGCCATTTAGGTGTTAAAGATTTTGTAGACCTTACTGAAATATCACTTGGATTAATCTAATTGATTTTGAAGAGCGATTTTGCCTTATCTGCTGGGTTGTCTCGTGTTGTTCCGAAACAACTGAATTTTTTTAAAAACACTCATTGAGGTCGCTGAATAAATGTCTTTGAATGACATCACCTTGAAATGCGTAATTACTAGTGATGAGATGTGGATCTATTCGCATGATCCAGAAACAGGGTCATAACCAAGTGAATATCGGGCAAAAGGTGAACTAAAATCGAAAAAATTACTTGGTTGTATTAACTATTTTCTTTGATTACCGTGGTGTTGTTTACAAAGGATATTTCCAAGTGGCCAAAGAGTGATTAAAGAGTATTATAATATTATAAGCGTTAAGGTGAAATCGTAAAAGGTGGATTTTACACCACGATAACACAACAGGGCACAACACAATAATTATTCGTAACATTTTAAGTAAGAATTAAATGATGACCGTTCCACAAGCACCGTATCCACCAGATATGGCACTGTTAGATTGTTTCTGTTTTTCAAGCTGAAATTACGACTCCGTGGACCTCGTTTTGATTCTAGAGAAGCTATAAAAGAGAATTCACTGGCCGCTTTGAAAACAATAATAGAAATCGAGTATGACGAGTGTTGGAAAATTGGAAAAGACGTCTGCATAGGTGTATTTCAATGGGAGGAGATTACTTGAAGAGGATCAAGTAGTTTTGGATATATAAATTCGTAATTTATTTAACTAGTCTCCTTAATTTTCGAACATAGTTTAGTGTTTGTTCTGAAAAAAAAAGACATAAAAAATTCTTGAAACTTTAGTTTAGTGTGAATAGGAAAATTACACATCTTTTTAGTGTTCCGTACGGAACACTTATAAGATCACTTCGGTGTCTGTCTGTCTGTCTGTCTGTCTGTCTGTCACACCCGATTTTCTCGGAAACTGTTTGACATAGAAAGGTGAAATTTGGTAATAATATAGGAATTGATGGCCTCATCAGAGCCATGTAGTTTTGAGAATTAAATTTTGACTTAAGGGGTTAGTTTTGGGGGGTGAAGTTGGAAGTGAAAAAAAAATTTTTTTACTAGGTCATCGAGTGTGGTGTCAAATGAAAGCTTGTGAAAACACGAGTAAAAAATATATATATAATATTATACTTGCGCGCACTTTTCTTTGTATTATTTTTAAAAATTCGCGAAAAAAAATCGCTGTCCCGGGCCTTATCTCGAAAAGTACTTATCAAAAAATTTCGAAAAAATTCTGGAATATTCTCCACGGGGTGTAGATTGAACGAAAATTATCACGAGCGCATTACCTTTAATAATTTATATGGTATATAAAAAAAAACAAAAATTTCAAGGTCATCAGATTTCAGTAAAGATTGGACACAAACTTTGTTGAAAACTCATTTGGGGTGTGTTTTGTGAAGTCACTGATCATTTTATACCACCGTAACATAAATTTTGACTTAAGAGGTTCGTTTTGAGGGTGAAATCGGAAGTGAAAAAAAATTTTTTTTACTAGGTCATCGAGTGTGGTGTCAAATGAAAGCTTGTGAAAACACGAGTAAAATATATATATATATATATATATATATATATATATATATATATATATATATATATATATATGTATATATATATGTATATATATATATATATATATATATATATATATATATATATATACATATATATATATATGTAATACTTGCGCACACTTTTCTTCGTATTACTTTTAAAAAATCGCTGTTCCCTACCTTATCTCGAAAAATACTGATCAAAAAATTTTGAAAAAATTCTGGAATATTCTCCACGGGGTATAGATTGAACGAAAATTATCACGAGTGCATTACCTTTAATAATTTATTTGGTGTATTAAAAAAAATCAAAATTTCAAGGTCACCAGTTTTCAGTAAAGATTGGAAACAAACTTTGTTGAAAATTCATTTGGGGTGTGTTTTGTGAAGTCACTGATCACTTTATACCACCCTAACAAAAATTTTTATTTTAAAAACAATCAACGTACGGAACACTAATTGTGCAAGTTCAACTTGCACTTGACCGGTTTTTTTTGATAAATATGGTGACTAGAAACAGTGAATCTACTGTAGTGTTATTTTTATAGACTTATTTTAATTTGATGTTAATTGTATGAAAAAAAATGGAATTTAAACATCCAATTTACAATTTGCAAATACAAATTATCGAATTAAAATCTATTAGAAATAACTCCTATTAAATTGTGTTTAATTATGTTTTCAGGCTTCCGTTGAAACATACAATAAATACAAATAAATCTGTTTTATTTCACTTTAAAATTGAAAATAACTGTTGTTTGTTTAATTATCTTTAATTAAATGAAAAATGAAGCTTAAAAAATTTGTAGGAAGAATAGAATCGTAGGATTTAGCATCTGTGAGTAATAAATAACGAACAGTTACATCTTACTGACAGATCAATTAAAAAAAAATAAAATAAAAAAATATATATTATTTTGACCGAGATTTGAACTTAAGCCCTCCAGGTTTCCAGTTCTTTACTATTTCACTGAACTTTTAGGACTTATGCGTTCATTCAAACCTTTTCAAATGTTTATGTTGGTCAATAACCGGCCCAAATTGTAAAAAAAAGGTGTTGAGTGTTAAAGGTCTACATTTTCGATTACTAGTCGAAGTAGGACCTGTGGTACATACAACATAAAAAATATCACTACTTTTATTTCATTTAGCAAACTGTAATAGTATGTAAGGATTTTTATATGCTCCAAACTGTTCAAACTCGTTCACACTGTGTTATAACTTGAGTAAATAACCATAGCACACAAATTTTTATAATTCACACACTTTTTCTGAGGTAGAGCAATAAAAAAGTTAAATTTTAGCCAAGAATAAGATATACAGGAAACACAAGATGCACTTTTTCTTTCGTTGTAAATAAAAAAAATATATAAAAGAAAAACATAAGTAATATTCACATCGTGAACTTCCCCCCCGAGGATGGTTAACAGGTTTGTCAAAACTCCGCTAACTTTTGAGACTAGTTTGAATTTTTTGGCCAGCTAATTTAAGCAATAATTGTCACTAAATTTCAAAAAACCAACAAAACAACTTTAAATAAAAAATAAAAATTTACAGCGCGTTTCATGCTGTAGACAAAACGTATTGTTTTGACAGGTGATTCACCACTTGGACATCTCTCTTCAGTTCGCCAAAATCTATCTTTTATTTTTCAAAATTCGTCTGAAATACGCCAAAATTCTTAAACAATAGTTTTGTTTTTAAAATTTATTTAATTTTTAAGTGTAATTTAGATTTTCTAAAATGGAAAATTGTGGTTCTTGGGATTACACCGAGGTCAAATTGAAGTGACTCCGACGTTTCACCCGCCATTGCACCAGACATTTTCATGGAATTTTAGTCATCAAGATTAGAATGCTCACTGAATGTCCCAGGCTCGAAGAGTAACGATCCTTAAAGATTTCTCCTGTAATCGTAGGCGAAATGTCGGAAAGTCGCTCCAATTTAAGATACTCTACTTCCAAGGACCACGATTTCACATCTCATCAAGGGTGTGAAAGCTTCCGTCCCATCTTCCTTGAATTTTATATTAAAAACATTGTATTAATTTTTAGGTAAGGATAATGAAAATGTTAGACCATCCGAATATAGTGAAGCTCTTTCAAGTGATAGAAACGGAAAAAAACGTTGTACCTGGTTATGGAGTATGCTTCGGGTGGAGAAGTGTTCGACTACCTCGTTCTACACGGCCGAATGAAGGAAAAAGAGGCGAGAGCCAAATTTAGGCAAATCGTTTCGGCCGTGCAGTACTGTCACCAAAAGAGAATTATACATAGGTAATGACAAGAATTAATATCTATTTAAAATAAGTAAATACTTCAAATAACTATAGAAATGATAAGGTATGGAGGGTTATCGATAAAGGAATCCCTTCAAGCTCTATTTAACAGGTGCCTTATAGAAAGTACAATACCAATACTTGGGTAAACGCCTTGATTGTCCTTATTAGTGTTCCGTATGGAGCATTTATAAGATCACTTCGGTATCTGTCCGTCCGTCCGCCTGTCACAACCCGATTTTCTCCGATTTTGACTTTAGGAGGTAAAATTGGAAGTGAAAATTTTTTTACTAGGTCATCGAGTGGGGTGTCAAATGAAAGCTTGTAAAAACACAAGTTCAAAAAATATATATAATATAATACTTGCACACACTTTTCTTTGTATTATTTTTTAAAAATCGCGAAGAATCGCTGCCCCCCTTATCTCGAAAAGTACTGATTGAAACATTTTGAAAAAATTCTGGAATATTCTCCACAGGATGTAGATTGAACTAAAAATTATCTCGCGTGCTTTACCTTTAATAACACAGGCCAACAAAAAAAATATTTGTAAAAACTTTTTAAACCAATACATCTAGGTGTTATGTATTTTTGGGTGCTGAAACCGTATCTGGTATCAGTTTTTTGTATCACCCACAGTTCTCTCACAATATGACATCAATTAAATTTTAAAATAAGGAAAACTTGATACATAAAAAATAAAAACTTAAACCGCACTTTTATTTAATTAGGCTACAATTTTGTTCTCTTATTCTATAATGGTAAATAGATGTTTCAGATTCCAATAAATATTTTTCTTTCAGCCTAAAACCAAGTAATTCTGCTTTTTCCTTAGTCAAACCCAAATCTCTTACTAAATTATTTAACTCAGCTTGTGTAAACAACTGTGGTTTTAAATTTTCTAGAGAACATTGAAACTCATCATCATCCAGTCGACTTTCATTAAATTCGGGACTGGACTGTAAAACGTCATCAATAGACTGAGGTGGCTCGGGACAGGAAGTCCCGGTCCATGTCCTACCGGTCGATTAGCTGAAGTAAAGTTAGAATAGACAATTACGTTCTTATTTTTGGAGTTATATCCAAAAACATCAACGCTGGAAAATGAACAGTCATTTAAATGATTTTCTTGCTCTCTGCATACCATGCTTTCTTTTCTTTCTTATACCATTTCCTAAGATCCTCGACACAAAGATAACATACTTTGTGAGGAGCCCAACATTTTCTTCATTACCGATTTCTACACCAAAATATGCAAAGTATACTTTTTTTACAAAGTCAGTAATGTTTCTTTGATGTATTTTAACTACAAACTCACCAGATAGATAACAAAAAGTGTTGGGAGAGTATTTACAACCACGATTAGCCATACTTTGAGTGTGAATTAAAGCACATGGGTTAAACACTGCAATGCGAGGTTTTATTAACTGGAAGAAAACAAACAGCTGACATTTATCGGAACTGCCAACCTAATAACATTTGATTTTACTGCCAACCTTATAAAATTCTGATTTTATTGCCAACCTAATAACATTCGAATGATAAAAAATAAACTTTTCACATTTGGAATATTAAAATGTGAAAAATTGGTGGATGATACGACTTTTTTATTATTATTTTTCGGACTCAGCACACCAAAAAACATAGGAATCAGCTAAAATTATTAAAAAAGTTTTTTCATCGTTGGCCTGTGTAATTTATATGGCATATAAAAAAAAAAAAAAAAAAAAAAAAAAAAAAAAAAATAAAGAAAAACAAAAAAAAAAAAAAAAAAAAAAAAAAAAAGAATCAGAAATCTTAAGGTCATCAGATTTCAGTGAAGATCGGAAACAAACTTTGTTGAAAACTCATTTGTCGTGTGTTTTTCTGAAGTCACTGATTATTTTATACCTCCGCAACAAAATTTTTTATTCTAAAACCAATCAACGTACGGAACACTAATTGCGCAAGTTCAACTTGCACTTGACCGATTTGTTTAAAAAGGGGAATAAATTTAAATTGGAGGCTTACAGACCCATGAGCCTGTTATCGCCTACTATACAAAATCCTAACTAGAATCATAACATATAGATTAACGAACAAATTAGACAGCTATCGACCACGTAAACAAACGGGATTTAGGCGGTGATACAGCACTTTGGACCACCTTCAAACAATTAGATTACTAGTGGAAAAAGCAAATGAATATAAGGTCACCTTGTGGATAGATTCGGTAGAGATATGGGCTGTCCTTAACGCCTTAGGTAATAGCAGAGTCGAGGGAAGATAACACGCCGGCTGAAAAGTTTTTGGTCTGATATATAGATGTCGCCCTTTTTAAAAAAATCATATGATTTTTAGGAAGTACCAACCTTCAAAATTTCATGACATTTCGACGATTAGTTTATAAGTTACAGTGGTTTTAGCTGAATTTAGCGGTCGTAAAAACACAAATGATGCTGAATGCTCTGGACACCCAAACGAAGTGGTTACTCCGGAAAACATCAAAAAAATTCACAAATATATAACCGTAAGGTGAAATTATGTGAGATAGCTGACACCCTAAAGATATCAAAAGAACGTGTTGGTCATATTTTGCATGAACATTTGGGCATGAGAAAGCTCTGTTCGAAATGGGTTCCGCGTTTGCTCACAGTGGACCATGAACAACAGCGTGTTAATTCTGAGCGCTGTTTGGACCTGTTTAAACGCAATAAAAAGGATTTTTTCATGCGATATGTGACATTGGATGAAACATGAATTCACCACTGCACACCGGAATAAAATCGACAGTCTAGCTGAGTGGACAACAGCCGGTGAAGTGAAAGCCGCCCGAAGCGACCAAAATCACAATAGTCGGCTGGGAAGGTTTTGGCCTCTATATTTTGGAATTCGCATCGAATAATTTTCATCGACTCTGCTGAGAAGGGAAAAACCATCAATAGCGAATATTATATAAAGTTATTAGTGCGTTTGAAGGCAGAAATCGCGAAAAAAACGGCCACAAATGAACAAGAACAAAGTGCTCTTTCATCAAGTGTCACAAGTCAGTGGTTTACGATGGAAAAATTGCATGAATTGAAGTTTGAATTACTTCCTCATCCACTGTATTCCCCAGATTTGGTCCCCAGCGACTATTATCTATTCGCAGACCTCAAAGCGGGAAAGAGATTTGGCTCGAGTGAAGAAGTTATCGCCGAAACTGAGGCCTATTTTGAAGGCAAAGACAAATTCTTCTACAAGAAAGATATAGAAATGTTTAGAAAAGCATTGAACTGATTGTATCGCTTTTAAAGGAGGCTATGTCGATGAATAAAGTCGAAGTTTGCAAAAAAATGTGTTTTAAGTAGACCAAAAACTTTTCAGCCTACATGTTATATCTATGTAAGAATGCCTCATCATAATTAATGCTTGAAGAAAAAAGAAATAAAATCAGAATTATAAGAGGAACTAGACAAGACCATTCAATCTCCCCTCTTCACGTCGAAGACATGTTAAGATCGCTAAAGTGGGAAAATAAAGGAGTACTAATAGACGGTGAATGATTAAATCACTTAAGGTTCGCAGATGACAACTCAAAAGAAGAATTACGAGAAATGATGATGAAATTAAATAACAACCCTTGAGAAATAGGTCTAAAAAATAAACTTCATTAAAACCAACTATTTGAACGACGAAACTGAAGATAACAGCCAGAAACTATTAATAGAAAGTGAATTCATATATTTAGGACAAAATATCGAAATATCATAAAATAATTTAGGGGCTGACTTGAATAGAAGAGTTTCATTAACTTGGTATGCGTTCGGAATGTTACAGTCAACATTTAAATTGAATTTCCCAAATACAATAAAAGCCAGAGTGTTCGATCAATATATAGTGGCGGTATTAACCAAGATACCAAGAATATCAAAAATGGCACATGTAATACAACGAATATGTATATTAAGATGGAATTGGACGGGGCATGTCGTAAGAATGAATGATAAGACATGAACACGACGTATGCTTGAGTGAAGGCCTAGAGAACATAAAAGATGTAGAGGTAGACCACAGACAAGATGGACGGACAACATAAAAAAAATAAGCGGGAGACGATTGGATGCAAAACGCAAACAACAGGGCTCAGTGGAAACGATTTGGGGAAATATTTCAAAAATAAATTCACTTTTGCGTGGGTAACGGGCGTCAGCGCTGAAAATCCTCGTTTTAATAAATTAAGTAAATAAAAAATATTCATTTTCCATTAAAAAAATAAATTTATTTCAAAACCGGGGCAAATTTACATTAAAAAATCTTATAAATCTAAACAGGATCGAAACATGTCTCCATTAACACAGAGGAAAACTGAGATAACTCGCTTCTCATTAAATTTCGTTAAAAGTGCTGTCATTTTATATTAATATATTGAACAGATTATTTTTCTATTGCGAAATTTCTATAATACCCATCAATCATATTTTTCTCCTTCTTTTCGTTTGTAGAAGGGTCGCTAACATATTTCATTCGGGAAGGCGTATTGCTGTGCTAATACAGATAATTCGTAAAAAAATACTTGACGTATATAGCGGCAATGTAACTTACCTCGCTGATTTTACAAACAATGTACAGGTTGAATCAATGATAGAGTAAAATTCATTTGTTTCGGGAATGACGAAAAAATGTTAAATACAATAGTTTTAGGGAAGTTTAAAATTATTTTTGATTATACAGGGTACTTCAAAAAAGTGTGGCCGATATAACATTTTTTTTTTTAATGAAACATATTTTCTAATTTATTTTTAAATTCTACGTAAAATTTTATAACTTTTTATTAATAATGTTATATACCTAAACCACCTAGCTAAGCTGGGGTAGTTCGTTTTGCAAAAAAATTAGATATTTAGGCTCGTCAAGCGGTTCGCAAAAAAAAATATGTTCCATTAATTCGAAAATTTAATATTCGACACCATACATTAAGCGACCAATGGTTTTGGTTTTGAACTTCCCGGACCCAAAATGTATTAACTGTTGAATAATAATGCATGTTATGGCTGTTAACTGCTCCGTTACTGCGAAAAGTAGCTTCATCAGAAAACATTATTTTGGATAAAAAATTTGGATCGGCCTCTACTGCTCCATTCATGGTGGTACAAAAGTTTACTCGTCGTTTAAAAATCACGGTCTTGAAGTTCTTGGTGTCGTTCCATATGAAAGGGATGATACTTGTATTTTCTCGGGGAGCGATTAGCCGTAGATTAGGATGTATCAGATAAGTCAGCTAGTTGATGACTGCTGGCCTAGGGATTATCTTCAACATAGAGTAAAATCGCCATTTCTTTTTCCTCATTAGTAGTAT